>OZ034801.1:57449201-58086701 GCA_964028335.1 Altica lythri | reverse complement strand
TATACGGAAAACTAATTTATTGTTTTGATTATTTATATAAAAAAATATTTCTGCTTTTAAAATTACTTTTTGTATTCAAACTGCAGATCACATTCCTCAATGCAGAGATGACATCTTACAAATTTGCAGGTTTTGTCAAACAATGGATTCTTGCGGAGTACATAAAATTTCTCTTGAATTCTTGTTTTCACATATCACATGGTGTTAGGTCGAGTGACCGTCCTGGCCACTCAATTCTTCTCCTCTTCTTCCTATCAACATGCCAAACTCAGCATTCAGATATTCGTGAACTGCAAGTGCGAATAAGTGCGTCGGAGCACCGTTTTGTTACAAATTGTGATTACCTGTTTTCAAGAGTACCCTTAAAATCAATAAACAGTTGATGATAATTTTCTGAGTTTACGGTAGCCTCAAAAAAACATGCACCAATAAGACCACCGTCTTGAGTTCCAGCCAACACGGTTACTCTAGGAAGATTTAACTTACAAGAAATGGTTTTTTAGGGTTCTCATCTGCCCAGTAAAAACGATTTTGTCGGTTGAACTGCGCTTTATCAATTCAATGAATTTGCTTACAAAAGTGTGCGTCGTCTTCTGCTTCTGCGCAACCAGTATACCACTCGCAAAATTCCAACCACTATCAGGATCGTATTCTGTTAGCCCTTGTATCAAACATATGGACAATAACAGTGGTATTTAAATATACCACTTTGCTGGGCATCTAATATCGACCCAATTTCACGGAACTTCTTATTCAACTTGTAAATCATCTGCTTTGTAGGAACAGGTCTATTTGGATATAGTGTGATGTTTACTGTGTTTAGATTAGTTTTTGCGACATATAGGTCAAAGAGACGTTGTTTAAACAATCCAAATTATTTTTTCTATCTATATGGAATAATAAAACAAGCGACGTTATAGTTCTTTATCCATCTGTCATGTTTTGTTTGTGTAGAGTCATAGTATAGTCATTCAGAATAACAGAGCGCAGTCGGTAAGTGTAGGTACTAGGCACTCTTCATAAGATACGGACTACAGGAGACGGATAGTTTGTTTCGCCCAATCAAAAACGCCGAAAAGCTATAGGTTCCATGAATCGGTCAGTCTGAATATGACTTGAAATTCATACTAATTGTATGATGATATGTTTTACAGCTGTACTTTTATTTGTCGTTTCTCTGAATGTTAGTATCTTCTTTGGTAAAGTATGCGCATGCAGTCACTTACCCCGTATTGTATTCAATTACCCCGTTTTAATACTATCTATTTATTTGGTTCCTTAATATTAGAGCATTTCCAAAACAATATAAATGCAAAAGCTGAAGATCTAAACTGTGATAATACAACCGAAGATCAGCGGTCGATTAAGGATCGCGGTTCGTTTGAACACAATGAAAGAGTGAAGCTGCCATAAAATAGGATATTATCACTAATAGCAATAAGAATAAAAACCAGAGAGGAAAGAAAAATGCTAAAGAAAAGTTCCACCATTTGGTTCCTCATTTTTAAGTTCTTTAGAAGTAAGTAATAGTGAGTACCCTTCTGCTGAGATAATTGTGCTTGGGGACTTTAATGTTCACCACGATACCACGAAAAGTGGCTTAAGTCCAACAGACACGGAAGGCAGGCTAACTGAAATGAAAAGTTTGCAATCAGCCATGGGCTGTCCCAACTTATCGACAAGCCCACTTACTTTCCCACAGTTCTAATACTATTTTTCTGACCACTCACCCTGAGCAATATAATATAAATGTTCTGTCTCGAACCTCACCATTCGAGGTACCACCCAAGAGAACTTTTTGGAACTTAAAAAAGGCAGATTGGGAAGGCATCCAAGACTAATTTGCAACTTTTCCCTGCAACCCCGTCTGCTTTATCAACGAAGATCCGTCGGCTGTTTGCACAATATAACTGAAATCATTCAGTGTGTCATAGAAGCATACATTCCTCACTTTACCAAAAGCTTGAAAGCCAAACAAAAGCCATGGTTTAATAAAGATTGCGATGTAGATAGGAAAGCTAAGATCAAGTCCCACAAAATGTTTCTACAAAATCTATCAGAAGAAACAAACCAAGATAATATAAACGCTAGAAACAGATACAACATCACTATTTCAAAAAGTCTCGCCAAACATATCAATAACAATTTTACAAATAGTTCGTTCCCTCCACTCACAGCAGATGACGGCTCAATAGTTACGTCTCCACAGGAAAGGCAGAACTCTTACCAAAAATGTTCTCTTCGATCTCGACATTAAACCCACTGGACAACATGGAGCTACCTTCTATTCCACTGGCTCCCCACACAATGAAAAATATCACATTTAGGGTTAAGCGTGTGCAAAAAATCCTTGCTACACTAAATACCATCAAAGCAAGCGGCCTTGATGAAATACCTGCTTTACTCTTAAATGCTTGTGTTCCTGAACTAGCGCCAGTTTTCACTAAGCTATTTCAACTATCATATGATTCTGGTATTTTTCCAGAATCATGGAAAACTGCTCGAGTACAACCAGTACTCAAGAAAGGCTTCAATATCTGCCTTCTAACTACAGACCCATAGCTCTTCTGTTATTAGCAAAACTATGGAGAAATACGTCAATCTCGAGATCCTGAGCTGCCTTGAGACACACAATATGGTTTTCGCCAACAAAGGTCAACAGCCGATCTGCTAGCATATGTAACTCGGAGTGATGCTATATCCACCGTCATGGGGAGACTCAAATAGTATAATTAGACATCTCAAAACCGTTTGATCAGGTGTGGCATGTAGATCTCTTGAACAAAGCGCCTTCATACGGACTTTCGCCAAACCTTTGCAGATGGATATCCAACTTTCTGTTCAACATGCGCATCCAATTTGCCGTAGATGGACATTCCTCCAATCTCTACAAGATTAGATCCACGCTGAAATTCCCAAGGGATCGGCTCTAGCTCCTTCTCTTTTCCGTTTTTGAAAGTATCTCTTTCTATTGCGCGTTAATAATACAAAGATAGTAAGTCTTTCTAAGTTAAACCTGGCAACTACCATTCATTCAAACCTCGCATTGGTTCCACTTGCATTTATGTCATAATGACGTCACTGACATGCAATTGGGCATCGAGGTAAAGTAGCAAGCGACTCCATTACGCTGGTTGGTACAACGATCTCCCAGGACTTACTCTGTAACGAACCTATTGCATCCATAGCAACTGCAGCAGGAAAGAAGTTAGGCTTTCTTTTTAGAGAACGGAAATATTTCTCTTCGACCAACTTAGCTACTATTTACCAAGCCCAAATAAGACCTAATCTTGAATACTGCTCGCATGTATGGGGATCGGCGGCTCCGCCAAGGCTCAGTGTTCTTGATGCAATACAGATAAGAAGAGCAGTTCGACTAATAACCGAAGAGCAATGTCTGATTTTTTCCCTGTTTTACCGATACGGTAAACGAATTTTGCTCAGAAGAAGTCCACTCTATAGTGCCTTCACTTGCCAGAGCAACGCTCCCTTATACTGTTCAGTGCCAGACATCGAGAAAGGATCGTGTCGATCGTTCCTTCATATCCAGGGTCTCCAGATTGTTTCACTCCTTACCTTTCCACTCTTCTCCACTCATCCTAACTTGCAATTCTTTAAATCTCAAATTAATAAATTGCTTCTTCTGCACCAATAGATGTTCTCGGTACATATGTGTATTTAGGTCTATAAGTACGAGGACATCCTTAAATAATAAAAACGAAAATAAAAAATCACTGTGGTATAATCTATTTTCTATATTAGGTACTCTGTAAGTAGATGTATTCTGCACATGCACACGAATGTATAATTTCCTGATTCATTGGCGGTAGATAAATGCTGTTTTTTTTCTAAACTACCTTATGAAGGATAAATGTCCGGGGTTAACATTAATGTTAATGTTGTTCGATGATGAATGCATGAATATATAGGTATTATGGTGTCGTTATTTTTAGTATTCTTTTTTATAGTTCATTGCCAATATTTATTATTTACTTTTTAGATATAGTTCATAGAGATATAAAAATGGAGAATATACTTTTGGCTACTAATCCGGATGATCCATCAGACCAATATTTTATAAAATTAACCGATTTTGGATTAAGTATAATAAAATCAGGTGGTGGAATATCGGGTATGATGAAAGATAGATGTGGCACAATTCTTTACATGTGTAAGTAAGTAATTTTTGTTCTTATAATTAGAACAGTCTACTGGTATAGAAGTGATACAAGAGTTTTTTACATTGCAGCCCCAGAAATTTTACTAGATCGCACTTACAGTGAGCTTTGCGATATCTGGTCCATAGGAGTTATTCTGTATACTTTAATGTATGGAAAGTACCCATTTTTTGCTGGTACCCCAGAAGAACTTAAGAATAAAATTATTATGTGCGAACCAGAGTTCCCATTAAAAGTCGCTGATATGGAATGTGTAGATCTCATGAAAGCTATTTTTATTAAAGATCCCGCCAAAAGAATAACTGCTAGCGAAATGTCAAAACATCCCTGGATAATTGACGCTAAAATTAAAAGAGGAAGAAATCAGACAGTTATCGATTATATGAAACAGTGGAAGAGTGAAATGATGGTAAGCATGCATCCAGTTTAGTATCTATTATTTTATTACTCCAAAGATCTTCAGGTGTTGACCTTATTGTGTCGCATTAATCGTTTTATTTTCTTTCAATTTGTTTATTTTTGTTCGTGAGTTTGTACAAGTTTTCTAGTTACATTCACTCTTTTGGTAGATTTGTCTTTTGTGATCTAATGTTTAATTGTGGAAAAAAACTTAAGGCACTGTCAGTAGGTTAACAAAGTGAGTCCTAAGTTGTTAGTTCAATTTATGCTCTATAGATGGCGTTCTATTTTTCATAAAGAGTACTGCACAATATACATTCGACATTTAATTCATGTTGCATAGATGGCGTTTTATTTTTTATACGAAGGATACTACGGGTAGTATTTTCGACATTTGATTCATATTGCATTTGGAAATCAAAAGAAGTGTAAATCTATAAAATATTATTGAACAAAAAAATAATAATACAGGTGGTGGACTAAAATACTATGACGCCACCGTAAGGTGGCGCAATTGGTACCTAAGATATTTAATCAAAAAATTATTTTTATGAAAAATAAAACGCTATCTATAGAGCATAAATTGAACTAACAACTTAGGACTCACTTTGTTAACCTACTACTGTCTGCAAGGTGTTCTCATAGTTGGCATTAGTAATTAAGCAATGGCAATCTTACCTCTGGTTCTTTGTATTGTAAACTTTTCTAAGTGTTTTTTGTATTTTTATAATAGGTATAAATATATCAACGAAGACCACGCGAATGTGTAGATTTATTTCTGGTCAACTCGTGGTTTTCTTTTTCTTATTTTATAATGGGTCTACGACTAAGCTGTTTTTTTTTTATTTTTATTATCACTTATTAAGAGTAGCATTTAAAGGCCTCTTTTATGATGGCCTCCGGTGGATTCTTACCATAGCTATGCGTAGCTCTTCCATGCTAAAAAGTCTTGGAATTGTCACCCTTCATCTGTGGAGAGCCACTCATCTTCTTCGGAATAGGACTCTGGCTATTTTAAGATCTCTTTATCATCAGTCATAATTAAGTGGAATCCTTGACCCCGAAGGTATTATCACGCTTCAAAATACACCAGACATACTTTCCTCCAGGGGCTCTTCTTTGCCTTGTCCAAGCTGTTTCTAACATTTATTTTCGTGCTTTTACAGGTAAGATCTCTCTGTCTCTGTCTCTCTGTCTAGATCGTATGTACTCTCTTCTTGCTCTATTACAGATGTCTCTTTTCTCTGCAATGTCCTGGTTCCACCAGTCGGGAGTTCTGTGTCGAACTAGTAACTTTCGATCTATCATAGAACTTAAGTTGTGTATGTGTTACTTGGGTTATTAACCCCAGAATCTAGTACCATTTTAAATCTAGCTGGATTCAATGCCACTTTTCCTCTTTGTTCCTATTTTTTCTGTATGTTCAAATCGGACACCTCGAAGATTAGACGAAGGTGCAGGGACATCCACCCCAATTCGAGCACTCTCCAACCTCTGAGTTTGGAGTCAGATCTTCAAACTCACGTAATCTTAGTTTTCCTTAATTTTCTATCATTCCCTGTAACATTTACTGATCGAGCTGCAAGTTTATCATATTTCCTTGAAAATAAATTTAATGTACCACATTTCCACAACTCGTTTTATTCAAGATGAGCGGTTTTCTTGTATGGTTTGGAAAATCCATTTATTCGTTGTTTTATTTTAGCTCCCAGGTGAAGAATCTGATTGGGTTTCAGCAATTACGTCAGATCATTTGTCACAGTATAGTTTGTATACAAATACAGCAAAATCGTAAGTATTGTTTATTTTTTTGACAAAAACTTAAATTACCTAACACTTATACAAAGAAAAAAGAAATCAATAAAATTTAATTTTTTAAATTAAATTTAAAGGATAATGGCAAACCGTATCAAAAAAAAATCTAATTTGTTTCAGAGAAGATGGTATTGCAAGTCTTAACTGGAGTTTAAAATAAAATTGTCCGATCAAATCTCCACAATTTACAAAGTATTAATTTAAAAAAAACGTTTAACGTTCCATAATTTGTCATCATTTTTATTCTATTTTAATAAAATATTTATTTCAATTGAATTTCATTACGGTTTCCTCCTAGATCAGTAATTCCCAAAGTGGTCTAGGTGTATTCTCAGCGGTTCATGGGAGACTTGATAGGGATCTACGATAACCTGAGAAAAATTTGGAGGTATAGTTTAACTAATATTAATATAACAAGACAACCACGCCTCCTAACTCTAACAAAGGCACCGAGTTTCGAGTCTAGGTTGTCAGATATATTTCCGAAAATTCCTAAGTTTATATATTTTGAAAATGTTCTCTCTACTTTACTGTTCATTTGTTCGCCAATGACTCTTAGAAAGATAATATGAAAATATTCTTAAAAAATATATACTTAAATTAATTAACTAGGTTCTTCATATTTAAACAGTTTTCACTAATGATACCAATTTTGTATATATTACTTATACTTAAAGACATTTTTGAGTAACGGCAACGTTGTGTATTTAGTTTCCCATTTTCAAGTCGTTTCGCGCCGCTTTGATATTAATGTAAAGAAATGCCGACGGCCTTTACTAAGCGCGGTGGTACACAAACGAAACATCAAAGACGCAAATTGCAAAATGCCACATGAGTTAAATACCGCGCAGAGACTTGTTTCGCATTACAGTAACCAGTAGCGTCATTGATTTTTTACATTAGATATCCGCTGCACTACCTTACGATGGGCTTCATAGTACTTAATATAGTAAGAATTTCTCGTCTAAATATATGAGATAATAACTGCGCCACCTTACGGTGGCGTATATTATTTGATTTAGAAAGGTATTTTTTGACTTTATTTTTCCGCATTTTTTCTGTATTTAATTTTCCATTTTCTTTTAGTTTTTCGTTTATTTATTTATTTACCATCTACCGGGTGTCTATCTAACCTAATAATTAAGAGGATATCATCCGTTTCTCAAATGTGGTCGAATGGTAATACCAAAGAAAAACACAAAGTCTGATTTGTATAGTAAAGAACAAATTACTTATTTTACTGTACCTATCAATTTTGGTAGCGAAAACACTACTCAAAACAAATTTTCATTTGATATTCAGTTCAATGCGTATTAAAACTTCCAAAGCGCTGCTTGTCCTCATGAATGCCAAGAACAAACAAGGTTACTTATTTTTTTGGAATTTCGAGAAGAAAAGTGTGAGTGAATCCATGTTTACCAATTACGTTTAAACATTTTTTCCCGTCAATTCATTTTTAATTTTATGCAAGACTGCATCTTTTTATACTTCTTATAATTGAGAGACCGTTTCTATTTCCATCTCGTTTCCCTCACGTTGCCCGTACTGCCGATATTTTTAACAATGCTGATCACCAGAGACCAAAGGAGTGAGGTAGAAGTCTTTTTACCTAGCAACAGGGAACTATTCAAAAACTTCTATTATCTTGCCAGTTTATTGAGATCACGCTTCAAACTACATCTTCCTTACCCTCGGCAATATTTAGAAATCTTCTGCTTTTTGTTAGTGTCAAAGTTTAGAAGTACTATTTGAGTTCGGCCGATAAAGCCGGCGTTAAGATCGTCTATATCTGTTTAAAAGCATTAGGGGTGAAGTCTAGAGGTACATAGTAGACATCGTTTTTTTTTTATTAAGGATGTCCTCGTAGGTATAGACCTAAATACAAATGTACCGAGAACATCTATTGGGGCAGAAGAGACAATTTATTAATTTGGGATTTAAAGGCCTGCAATAAGTTAGGACGAGTGGGGAACACGTGGGAAGGTAAGGAGTTCCACAATCTGGAGACCTTGGGGATGAAGGAACGATCGAATCGATCCGTTCTCGATGTCGGGCATTGAACATGATAAGCGTGTATGGAGTTGCACGTCGCGTTGCTCTGGCTGGTCTGTCAAGTGGAGGCATTAAGAGCGGAGTTCTCCTGAGCAAAATCCGTTTATGTATCGGTAAAACAAGTTAAGATCAGCCACTGCTCTTCGGTGGGATAATGGGGCTAGGTTTCTGGTGATACTGGTGTCGTTTATTAGTCGAACTGCTCTTCTCTGTATTGCATTAAGAACTCCGAGCCTTGACGGAGCCGCCGAACCCCATACATGCGAGTAGTATTCAACATTAGGTCGTATTTGGGCTTTGTAAAGAGTAGCTAAGTTGGATGGAGAAAAATATTTCCGTGCTCTAAACAGAAAGCCTAAT
The DNA here is from genome assembly GCA_964028335.1 of Altica lythri. Classification (NCBI taxonomy): domain Eukaryota; kingdom Metazoa; phylum Arthropoda; class Insecta; order Coleoptera; family Chrysomelidae; genus Altica; species Altica lythri. The sequence goes on along the minus strand of OZ034801.1, from coordinate 58,077,897 downwards.
TTCTTTCCTGCTGCAGTTGCTATGGATGTCCTGGGAGATCGTTATACCAACCAGCGTAATGGAGTCGCCCGCTACCAGTGTCTGATCGTTGATTGCAATGGATGAGTCGCATGTTTGCCTCTTGTTGGACAGGCAACATGTCTTTGTCTTGGAAGCGTTGAAATTAACAAGATTCTTTCTTCCCCACTTGTCTACAATTCTCAAATCTTGATTGAGAGAAGCCGTTGTGGATCTTCTGTCCTCTTCCAGAATGTCTAGAGGTATGGGACGGTTGTGCGCTTTGCTACAGTGTAGGTTGCTATCATCTGCAAAACCATGTATCGGATTATTAGTGGCTTCTAGTAGATCATTAATGTGTAATAAGAATAGAGTAGGAGCTAGAGCCGATCGTTGGGGAACTCCAGCGTTGATCTTGTAGAGGTTGGAAGAATGTTCATCTACAACAACTTGGATGTGCCTTGAAAGAGAAAGTTGGATATCCCTCTGCAAAGGTTTTGCGACAGTCCGTATGAAGGCAGTTTGTTCAAAAGAGCCGCATGCCACACTTGATCAAATGCTTTTGAGATGTCTAGTGATACCATTTGAGTCTCCCCATAGCGGTGGATGGCATCACTCCAGACATGAGTTACATATGCTAATAGATCGGCTGTTGACCTTTGTTGGCGAAAACCATATTGCCTGTCACTTAAAAGGTTGTGTGTCTCAAGGTAGCTCAAGATCTCGTGATTGACGTATTTCTCCATAGTTTTGCTAATAACAGATAGAAGAGCTATAGGTCTGTAGTTAGAAGGCTGGGTTTTATTCGTGATTAGTAAATTGTGTGTGAACAACTATCCAACATGTGTTATTTTTAACATCAGTTGACTTCAGTGAGTGATTATGGTGTTTCATATCGAGAACTAAGCTAATTAACGAACCTTCTTATTACATCTCCCGGGTTCAATCCCGGAAATCAACGTTGGTTACGCAGAAGACAAATCAAATATCTCTGCTGTTATAATTTTCTTACGAGGCGTGGATCTGTCTCAAGTTCATATTATAGTTAGTTCTGTATTAACGTAGTATAAAATAAATTTGTGTTAATTCATACTCATTAATACTAACATTTAGAGTAGGTTCCAAATCTCGTTTTGGAGACATAATGTCTTTATGAATTGGGTTGCTCCGATCCTTAGCATCCCAAGATGTCCTGTAATATCGCCGGGTTTTAGAGACTTAGTCATTGTAAACCTATTGGCACTTTCCAGAAAAATCTAAGAAATTCTAAGGCCACACTAGAACACGATTTTATTGCGTCAGTGACACAAGAGAGTCTTTGCACCTTTGCAACTGTATTATTGTCTTTTGTTAACTTGTTTTGTTCCACCATATTAGCGCACCATAGGAATTTAGGGGTCTAACAACCGTTAAATAAGACCGTTAATTTTAGGTTTAAGACTGCATGTTTTCTCCAAAAACCTACGACAGGTCCACATCATAGCTCTTTTAACTTAGACTATAGGTAATTGCGAGGGTTGGATTCCAAATAATTTAGAATTATGTCACCTCTTTATAACAGGACGTTAAATCGTTGATTTCCTTCTGTTGGTGAATAAAATGAGTGTTGTTTTGTTAGAATTTTCTAACAGTCCTTCTTTCGTACATCAAGTTGTTATGAGGTTTAAGGCACGCGATCATAGCATAGCCTAGATGACGGTAGGTAACTATATTCCTTTTGTTTAACATGGATTGGATCGATTTGATTTGATAATGGATGAATTGGGAAAGGTTACTCAGTGCAGCCTACTGGAAAAACACTCCAGGCCAAAGACAACCAAACAGATTAATTCTGCTTTTACTACGTTACCCTAAATGACTATAGATCTTTAGAAACCTCCGTATAAACGAAGGAATTCTCACAAGACAGTGTCCACTAAGGTAGGTACCATCTTTGTAAAAAAGGCGAAGTGAACAGTGAAACATGCATGCAGATTCTGTGAGTATGCAGATAAAATGGCTAAATGCATTAACTGTAACCCCAGAGTAATCGTTCGCCAACAAACTAAAAATCTGAGACATGTCTTCTTAGAGCCTGATCATCCTAAGCTTTATTCTTAATAGTCTAGAAGTTATTAGGTTCTATACCCATTTTCGTTTCGGCAGCGCTAATAGAATCATATGAGATATAATCGAATGCTCTCTCTACATCTATAAACGCACATAAAGCCATTTCAAGATCTCTTAGTGTACAGTCACAACGAAGCGCCGACCATCGCTCCGACCACAGCGTCGCACCATAGCTCCGCTCACCAAAAAAAAATAAACACATAATATTAGTTCTATGTGGTTACTTCGGAGCACCGACCATCGCTCCGCGCATAGGTTGGAGCTTTAAAATATAATCAAAAGTTTCTTTTTTAATTCTCATGTAGTCAAAAAAAGATCCGGATCTTTTCTTAAATCTTGATATAGATGAGGAAATTCTCCATACACCATACGTTTTTTGTTTAAGGGATGCACTTTTGTCTTTTGAGATCCTTTATATAGATACCACTTTTTAGTACTTGAACTCAAAATAATATCTTCCTCGTCCAAAGAAGAGGATGTCGAAAAATCCATGTTTACAGAGGATCGTTTACGCTTAACTGGCGCAAAAGTGCGATGCTCCAAGCCTCGATGTGACCACGGGTGCGCCTAAGTCAGAGCGAGGGTCAGAGCAAAGGTCCAGGGTATATATTATATGCTAGGGTCGATGGTCCCCGTTGTGTCCGTACCCTTAGGATTTCAATACTTTTTAAACCTACGTTATTAATTTAACTTGTTTAAAGTTTAATTAAAAAATATGTCACAAAATATGTACTTAGTATGACTTAGTTACCACTGATTTGAATTGAATTTTAGCGACAGGTGTAATACATACCACTCGAATAGTTTCAGACATATACCCACAAACTTGTTCTCTGTTCTCATTATAAGGATCACTAATCAAACTCGTTTTAATTAAAACAAACTATAATAACGAAGTACTAAACAAAAAGCATTGTGTGGTTTTATGAAAGCACGGTAAAAGTGAAACTTTTTTTCACACTATAGACATTTAACTAAAAATGTTTCGAATTATATTCCATTAAGGGTATAAAAATCGCTTTATCAATCTTTTAATTTTATACTTGAAAAACTGGAATGGACCGAATATAAATATAATTAAACACAAATAATATAGCTTGGAGCACACTACACTGTCAGCTGCTGCAAAGTATAGGCGTTGAAATCGAAATCAAAATCGAAATTGAAATCAAAATCAAAAGGTGTGTGTGCGATTCACACACGATAGAAGTGAAAACTTCAGTAAATCGACAAAAGAATGAGATGAATATATATAACAAGGGTAGGATAATTACAAAGTTTATTTGTTTAAAAATGAAAGTGTTTTGATTAATTTTAAAAGATATTTTATTTAATATATGTTACATAATTTAATGCCCAAGTTCCATATTTTCAGTTTCAAAAATTATTATTTACGACTGTAATATTTTTAAAACGTTACATGTCGTAGATACTTACGCAGTCGAAGTTCGTATTAATACGAATAGGTAGAATATAACTGTCGACGTTACATGTCGTAGATACTTACGCAGTTGAAGTTCGTATTAATACGAATAGGTAGAATATAACCGTCGACGTTACATATCGTAGATACTTACGCAGTCGAAGTTCGTATTAATACGAATAGGTAGAATATAACCGTCGACGTTACATGTCGTAGATACTTACGCAGTCGAAGTTCGTATTAATACGAATAGGTATAATTGTTTTCATTAGCGGATCTGCTCACTCCCGTACATTTTTGTATTAAACTATAGGCGCCGCCAACTTTATACCTACTCGGCGGTCGACCGACATGCGACATGCACTAACACAGACCAAAAAACGATGTAATAAAAGTTTCACTTTAACAATAAGTAAAGGTTCACAAAAATTAAGGTCACAACTGGTTCTCATAAGTACACTATTCATCTAACAATGCTTGAATAATATCTTAAGGTCACAATTAGTTCTCATAAGAGTCATAAGTACACTGATCAACTAATAATACTTGAATTATATAATATCTTAGGCACACAATTAGTTCTCATAAGAGTCATAAGCACAAATAACATGGTTTGTGGTCATAAGTACACTGATCAACTAAACTATTCTAAGTATTCTACTATTCTCGAATAATCTAATCTGTCTACTCAAAGTCATCCCAACCCTTTACATCTAAAAAGTACCAACCCTTTAAAACAAAATATCCCTAAATAAATCCCCATATTTAAATAAATCTACTACACTAGGAACTGGAGGTTTTTTCTTTAATTTATTTATAACTAAATCGATTCATTTGAAATTTTAAAGAAGTAATCAAGAAACAAAAGTTACATATAACGCCGATGTGAGTTTCCACCGTTTCATTTTCAATAGTGTTATTTTTTACTCAAATTTCAGCAACAAGTGTAGTAGGTATACATTTTTTCACTATACCAATACTTTCCAAAGATTTCACTGCAAATAAGTTAGATTTTTCGTTAAATAAAAACTTCTTTAAAAAAATGAAACCGTCTTCAAAAAAGAAAAGAAAAATGCACTAAAAAGCCAGAAATAAAATTTTTATCACTTAAAAAAATTGGAAGCAACTATTTAGTCATCTGATTTCGATTTCCTTGAAGTCACCCTCAATGGTTTATGTTTATATCCTTTTTAGTTACTACTTGGCTTTATCAGATGTGGGCGCAAATTCATGATGTACTATCTTCAAAACCTTCCGAATACCGTACAAGAGGTACTGAGTTCAATTCCCGACATGTACCAATATGACTTTTTGGAGACATAAGTAAATTCTAACACCTAACACCATGCATGTACGGTGAAGGAAAACATCGTGATAAAAACTCACTCAAATTTTAAACACTAATATTAATATCAGTAATGAAACAAAAAGTAAAGGACATTCGATGAAGACTAAAATTTATCTATTAAAAAATTAACATTTAGAAGTAAACTAGCTGACCAGGCAAACTTTGTCTCACCTAATGATGATTTTTTTTCATTTTCTGTTTTGTTCTTCCAATTTTTCAATTTTTTTCCACTTTTTTTATTGATTTATGTAATTTTATTACTGTTTTTCTTGATGTTATCATATTTTTTGTTTATTTACAGGTTTTTACTTTTTTTGTTGTATTTGGTAATGTTTCTTTTTTATTTTTAACATTTTTCTTTTATTTACATTTTTTTTTGTTTTTTCCGTTTTTTCAATTTTTTTATTTTGTCTCCATTTTTTTGATATCTATTTTTTTACATTTTTGACAATTTTTTACTATTTTCAATAATTCAGCTTATTTAAGGATATTTAATAATATTTTAGGGTTTTACACGTTTTTTTTGTATCTAATACTATTTTCCACAATTGTCAACAATTTTTTACGAATTTCAACTTATTTTAATGATTTTTGACAGTTTTTTATCCATTTTTACCAATTTTTTATTGTTATTAAGAATTTATGATTTTTATCAATTTTTTATGTTTTTTAACATTTCTGAACAATTTTCGATATTTTATCACCATTCTCAACAATTTTTGAAGATGTCAACAATTTTTTGCGATTTTCAGGATTTTCATATAATTTTTACAAATTTTTAACGTTTTTTCAAGAATTTTTAACATTTTATTAATAAGAGTCCGCATTTTTTTTTTTGAAAAACGGATAACTTTTAAATATTATTCATACAAAGTTTTAATTCCTTATTTGCACTCTTCTATTCTAATAAACCATAAAACACGTGTTCAATAAAAATTGAATTTTAATTTTTATAAAAATCGGTGGTAATTTAAAGATTTTTCCATACAAACTTTTTTAACCCCTGTTACACCTTTAGTGTTCACATGAAAATTAACATCTGTCCAAATTTTACGTTACGGCTATGTGACTATACCTCAATCAGGGAGAACTTCTTTTATATATAAAGATACTAACTGCGCCACCTTCCGATAGCGTCATGGTACTTAAGTAAGAATTGCTCGTTTAAATATATAAGATCCGCTTAGATGTCAAAGTTTTATAGTTATATCAATTAACTTCACCATGGAAATAAACATATGAGTGAAAAAAAATTATAATAAAGGAACATGAAATTATTAAGAGTAATATGAATGACAAAATAATTCTTGTTGAAAAAATAAAAGTTTATAACTAACAAATAAAAAATAGGGGTTGATCGTAGAGGGGTGAAAAATTCAGAGCAATATGAAATTTTTTACTCTGTCATGTCATGACAAAATAAAAAAAAAATCTTGTTAAAAAAAATAAGTTTTTAATTGATAAATAAAAAATAGGGGTTGATCGTAGAGGTGTGAAAATTTAGGGTTGTATGTATTTTTGTATTCTATATCATAAAAAAATAAAAACAAAAAATTTTGTCAAAAAAAAAGAAATAGGGGTGGACCACCCTTAACATTTAGGGGGATGAAAAATAGATGTCCGATTCGCCACCCTATCCAATATGTATGCTAAGATTCACGAAAATCGGTTAAGCCGTTTAGGAGGAGTTCAATTACAAACAAAAACTTTTATGAACATTTATCACAGAATCTTGTAAAGTATACATATGAAAAGGGCTCCACGAAGTTTTAAATTTTTAGGCCAATTATTTATAACTTTTATCCCATTGTTTATGCCAACAGAGATTAGGAAAAAATTTGTTTGTTAACAATTGAATAACTTGTTGAAAAATGGTGACAAAATGATTTTTCCAAATGAATTAGATTCTTCCAAGTGTTAGGAAAATACTGGAATTTTTTCAAATTTTTAAAATCACATTTTATGTCATAAAAAAAATATTTTATCTGATAAACCCCGTTTAGCGGCAGCGCGCGAATACTGTAAAATACGAGCGGAGCACTATTTTTAACGTCAAATTAAAATTATAAATAATGGAGATAGATTTCCGGTAGTTCGGACTTTTTTATTGGAAATTTCCTCCTCTTTCAGGATCTTTTTTCAAAATTCCTTAAATATCATTATTTTAAAAATTATTAACGAAAAACTAAATACCTTTTTTTATTATCTTATTTTGTTAATAACAATCGCAATTTTTTATGTGCTAATATACCCTTAAAAAACATTTTCTAGACGTCGCGTCAGTCCGAATCGAATGAGCTATGGCACATATTTTTAGGAGCTTTATTTCAATTTATTAACACGTTTTTGAACTTGTGGACTAGACTACATCACTGCTTTAGAATGTTCTTACATTTATTGTGTTATAGCACAATAAATTACCATTTAAGGTTTTTAGATGAATTTGGTAACGTTTACATTAACTGTTACAAATAGCACAAAATACAACTAAATTTACTGTTATGTATTAAGAACATCGCTATATATTCTGAAATTACACACAAAAAATCTTTAAAATCATTTTTTTTTTTAAATTAATTTACATAATTAAAATGCAGTGGCGGATTTACCAGCAGGCTGAAGCCTAGGGCGGTGAATTTTAGGGGGCGGCAAATTCGGCCACAATTTTTTTTACTTACAGAAATAAAAAATATCAAGTACCTACCATTTGCGATGAGTTTATCCTCTTGATGGGACATATTTGCTTCAACTACAATAAGTTTTACTCCGAGTGCGATATATTTAGTGTTAAGCTACCAGCCCTTAAAAGAGCACTCAAATTCGGCTGCGAATGACTTGTTTATTCACTTCCTGTTTTTTTTTGTGTCAGTGATTTTATAACTTCTTTTAACCTGTCTGTAATGTTATAGTTTTTATTTAGTAGGTAATTATTTTAGGATTTTTGTTGTATGTACTAGTTAGGAAACTTATTCCTGTAATGTACCTTCTACCTAAATAAATAAATAAAATAAAATAAAGTGTTAAAACATATTGGAAATGAGATAAGAAAGGCGGAATATTATTACCTAATCATCGATTCAACACCGGATATATCACATGTGGATCAACTTACCCCTGTCATTAGATATGTTCTGGAAACAGGCAAACTTACGAAAGATTTTTTGTCAGTGGGACATTAAAGCTGAAGACATATTTTCTGCCATTATTTCGGAACTCAAAACACTGGACATAAATATAGAAGACTGTCGTGGACAGTCATATGATAATACCACGGACATGTCTGGCATATAAAACGGTTTACAAGCAAAAATTAAAAACCAAGCACCTTTTACTTTTTACGTACCTTGTTCTGCCCATTCTTTAAATTTAGTGGCAACTGCTGCTGCTTTTTCATGCTGCTACAGGAAATTACGTTTATTTTGTAAGCTCGACATAACGCTGGCAAAAATTAACCAGTGAAATCGGGAAAGGCAAAACCCTGAAGAGAGTGAATGTGAAACATTGGTCAGCCAGAGAGGAAGCGTCTAAGAGTTTGAAAGATTCTTGGCACGAAGTTCTGAAAACTTTGGAATCAATCAAGGACGATTGTATCGAAAAGCCTGTAACGCGAAACGAAGCGGCGGGGATACTTTTTAAATTTAGAAAAACTGGAAACGGCGGTAATGGTTGCTGTGTGGAATGATTTTTTGAAGAGAATAAACAAAGTGAATGTTCAAATTCAGGCTTCCACCGTAGATTTGATCGCCGTTGCCGATCTTTACGAATCACTCTGTAAGTTTTTCGTAACTGAACGAGAGAGAACTTCAAGTATTTCGAAGAAAAACGAAGCAATATACAACAGATATTGGAAGAAGACAACCTAAAAAAAAAGATTTGACGAAACACCCGATAAAGAAATTAGAATGACTGCGAGTGAAACTATCCGGGTTAACACGTTTCTCGTCCTCGTGTCAGAGTTAGAAAAACCTCAGGAGGCTTACAACAGATTTAAAGAAAAGTTTTCATTTCTAACTAAAATAGGTGAGTTGTCAACATCGACTCTAAGGGAAAAAGCAAATTTCATGGAAAAAATGTATCCTAACGATTTAGAAACTGTGCTAGTTCAAGAATGCGTACACCTTCAAGGCCACTTTCTTCTCAAAGAATTTTAATAAAACCTGAGTCTGGATCATTAAAAAATCTATCTTCGTTTCTGCGAAATCAAGAATTTGGAGAACATTTATCCAAACTTGGATATATTAGTTCGCATGGCTTTGTGTACACCAGCGACAAATTGTTCGAGTGAGAGCTTTTCTTGCTTTAAGCGGGTGAAAAACTATCTACGATCTACATTAAGTCAAGAAAAGCTAAATGCTTTAGCTCTTTTGTGCATAGAGTCAGGTCAGAACTTATGAACAATATTTCATACGACGATTTAATTGATGATTATGCAAATATAAAATCGCGCAAAAAAGTAATTTAAAACTTTTATTTTTTAATTGATGTAATCATCATTAAGCGGATTCTTAATACATAATTTAATAGGAATATTGTTTTAAACTATAAGTTCTTCCACCTTATTTTCTCCGTGTAGGGAATCGAAACGCAGAGATCACAAGGGGCGGCAAAATTTGAACAGCCTACTGGCGGCAAATGTGTTAATCCGCCACTGTAGAAATGTTTCCAAATACTTTTTTCAGGTTATTTTTACAAAATAACTTTGGTTTTTAAGGGTTGAAAATTGTGAATAATTTTTTATGTTGGATTTCACGTTGTACAATTTACCATACATAAAAAATATTTAAATGGATACAATGAATGAATCAGTTTTTTTTCTTAAGTTTTCAACCATTAAGGTGATATACTCCAACATTTTGGCGCGAAACCTCGAAAGAGCAACGATACTCAAACAAACCCAGTACAGAGAATAAATGTAAAAATTATGTCAGGTATAAATTTACCCCGATATTTAAAACAGCTACTGATTCACCGCACTGTACTCGGAGGTTCATAGTAGAGGGCGCTTTAAATCAACGAATAGAATATTTTAACCCTTTCAAGTCGGATTTTTTTTCAAAAAGATTAGCTGATTTTTGAAATTTGTTTTATACAGACATTATAAAAGAGAGTGTAAAAATGAGTTTTAACCATTATTTTACCAAAAAATCCGCCATTTTGTCTGGGACAAGTGTGTCCCATTCAGACATCTTCATTGGACTATAATTAACCCACTAGTCCCAAAGATCACTCTTTATTTATAAAAAAAATACAAATTGTAACGAAAACATCACTATAAGTAAAAAAGTGTAAAGCAGTTTTTGCACAAGGGTATGTTACACATTTGGCAATTTGTAGTGGTCCTCTTTTCTTTTTCAGCTGCAGAGAACATCTGCTACATCGTCTCCGAGTTTATCCTTCCACAGGCATATGGTTTCCTACATTGAATAGCTTTGCTTTTTTAACTATTGATGGACTTCCTAATGACACTGTCTACTTCCTTTTTACTGTGGCTTGTGTTCTGCCCAAATTCACGTTCTTCGCGATCAATTTCTGTAGGTTCATAATCTTGATCTGAGGTTCATGAAATGGGTCTTCTTCTGATGAATCGGAGTCATTTCCTTCTACATATTTTCTTATTTCTTCTAATTCACTTTGTGTTAGCCCTCGTCGATTCATCTATATGGAAAAAATAAGGTCTGTTGGTATACATAGAACCCAATAAAAAAGCCTAATGGTACATTATGTCCCGAAATTGTTTATAGTTGTTAATACTTTATTTATTGAATAAAAGTAGTTTATTACGCACGATTCTTACCTTTTCCTGAAATACTTCTTAGCACACCTATATTCAAACAATTCGTTGTACACGTAAAAATACAAGCAAAACGAGATAACACCTGTTTCTTCGCAGTACACTTACAAATTATCATACAATGCCACGATGCCAACTTCATAATTTGTATCAGTACTCATGCTAGGACTGAATCTCGAGAAAAGCATATAAAAACGGGATGAATAAAACCACCAGACATTAGTACAATGTGTGTGGGTTATATATGTCCCGGCAGACTCGAAAGGGTTAAATCTATATTGCGTTTTTCTCAAAAATTTCAAAATATTTTGATATGAAATTTTAGTCATGAATAGTTTGTTTCATTTTACGTGGTAGACGCATACTTTCATTTTGACTAAAATTATGATTGTTTATAGAGAAAAAAAAATTTTGTGTAATAAAAACATGCGTCTACCACGTAAAATGAAAAACTATTCATGGCTAAAATTTCATATCAAAATATTTTGAAATTTTTGAGAAAAACGCAATACAGATTTAAAATATTCTATTCGTTGATTTAAAGCGCCCTCTACTATGAACCTCCGACTACAGTTCGGTGAATCAGTAGCTGTTTTAAATATCGGGGTAAATTTATACCTGACAAAATTTTTACATTTATTCTCTGTACTGGATTTGTTTGAGTATCGTTGCTCTTTCTAGGTTTCGCGCCAAAATGTTGGAGTATATCACCTTAAAAAAAAAAGTTCACCTGCAGGCACCTTGTAACGGATATTTTCACTTGATAACTGTGCTACTAGACAAATTAAAAATACTGATTTCACCTTATAATTAGTTAAATGCTTCTATATCAAATTTTAAGAACGATTTCCTTTCATGGTTCTTATGCTGTAAGGTAGAAATAGTAAGGGACGAAAAATAAAACTAGACATTATGAAACAATTTGTATCCATCGTTTATAATCACTCAAAATCATACAGCACTGTTACAAATGAAATTTTCTACAAGATCATAATGTTTAAGTAGACAAACAGTTCATAAAACATTCTCTGTAGTAAAAATATATCGAATAAAGGCGCAACCACCCAAATTGTCGTTTATAGATAAGTTGGAATGAAAGTCGCCAAATGACAGAATGAAACTACATAAAAATCTCAAATTAGTCCAGAAAAATCAATTAAAAAATCAGCAAGTAAAGAATAATTTTTATCTAAAATTTGTTGTTAAAGCTGCCATAACAAATATAATTTATTTATGTATACATCTAAAAAGATTGTTTTTAATTAAAATTAAAGGCAGTTTGATATATATTCAAAATCATTCTTTACTTGCAGAGGAATTCCATAATTGGATAGATTCAATTAATAAAATTCAAATGCAGGCATGCGAGATTTTTATTTAATTTTCTGGGGTCATTTGAACAATTAAAAGAGTGCGAAAACTAGCATCGCTAATGAACGCAAATCTTTAAAATTAAAAATAATTACAATATCATACATACAAAAAACACACTGATCTAAAAACAGATTAGACTAAGTTCTATTTTAGCCTACAGTAACGCTTTATTGCCCTTCTGTCTCCCTTATAAAAAAATTGGCTGATCCATTATACAATAACGGTTATCTACCAAAAACAATTTTTCCATTTTTTGTAATTCTATAGTTAAATATTCTAAAGACTTCCGGGTGGGAAGCTGTGGGTTTTGCGACTTTTGCGACATGTTCAAAGAACTTTTTGTACAATTATTCAATGAAATTAAAAAAAAAATGATAAACCAAACATATTTGTTATATGTGAGACCAACTTAAACTAAATTTATATCTATCTTTACACAAAATGGACATTTTTACAAATCGAAGGGGATACGTAATAAGTTAGAAATAGTCAGGTACCGCGGGTCACACGCAGTTCTCACGGTCACTGAAGAGCCCTAGCCCTGCTGGCAAATGTCACGAGGTAGCCTGTGGATGATCCTATGATGATGGAAAAATGTTAACGGCGATTCAATGATTTATTTTTATAACAACGACGACGTGGTATTTCTGGCGTTTAAGGCGCACTGAACAACGACTAACTGAAAGAAAATGAAAGTTCCACAAAGTAGCTCGAGACTTTGCACTGAGATAGTCCGTCAAGAATAGTTCACAGGGTTGACGGCACCCACATTATTATGCGTCTTCATCTTCTTCTTCATCTACTTCCCCTTCTCCTTCTACATCTTCGTCATCCTCTGTAAAAAAAAAATATTATTTTGAAAATACATATAAAACATAATATTAATCATACAGAAGCACGAATAAGAATTAGTAACACATTTATTCATAAATAAGACATCTAATTTTTTATCAATAATCTAAAACAAACTTTAAAAGCTAAAAATTGGCATAATACATTATTTGAAGCACTTTTTTAACGATGAATGATAAAATTCATCCAAAACAATTGTGAAGCAGATTATTAAGCTGATTCAGAAGACAAATGCACACGTTGTTTCCACTGAACAATTTAAAAAAAAGGCAAAATATTTGAAAATACATTCTTTAGCATTCTAATGAAGTCAGTAAATAATTTAAATTATCTCTATCGACTATTAAAGAAACACAACAGAGAACAATTTGTTTCAGGTATTACTTTAACTGTATGACCTTTTTACGTTCAAATGTTTTGGAAAGTATTTTAATAAATTTGATACAAACCATAATGGAATATATAATAAAATAGACTATACATTAAAAATTGACAAATTGTAAATCATTTATGTAAAATTATATTACCTAATATTTTAAACTAGTTTTTGAATCTTTTAAATATTTTATTATTCTAATACTAAGTCACAAAATTTTAATAATAAGTGACTTGTACCAAATATATTGTTTGCTCTCAGTTATCTTCTTTAAACAAGATAATAAATTATCAATTTATGTAAGATATTTTAAGAAAAATGTAAATAATCAAAATTTCATTCAGAAGTGTTGAGAAATATATTTTTATCATAGATATAAAAAAGGTAGATTAACATTTCCATAACTCACCTTCTCCTTCTATTTCTTCATCATCCCCTTCGTGTAATTCTTCTTCCCCCGTATCTTCTTCTTCTTCTAATCCTTCCTCCTCTTCTTCATCTAATTCTTCACCTTCTGAATTTGCACCATTTTCTTCTTTTTTCGCTTTCTTGGGATCTTCTGTTTTATCCTACAAAAAAAATTCAATAACTGAAAAAATATTTAAAAACTCGGTATCTATATTTACAACACACAAAACAAAATGATATTTTTGTATCGAAAAATTTGAACTACTTTTACCTGTCGCAAACATTGTATTACGTGACCTTTCTTTAATTTTCGTTAATATTAAATTAATATATTTAGTTTTTATGAAAGCGATTTAACAATTTTTAACTTGGGGGTATAATACTTCATTTATTATTAAATGTACATACAAAAATATATAATGTAGTTTTTTCGATTTTAAAATGTTATTAACCGCTCAAGTCCATTCATATACTGACAATTCGATCTTAAACAGTTTTCGGGTTAACCACACTGTAAAAAATTTACAATTTTCGATTGACTAGAATGCAAGCAGTGTTGAATGGAGGTGGCTTTTACTTGATGAATATGAATATCCATGTTAACGATTAAATCACACGAGTGTGAATATCAAAAAGTACTCGTGTGATTTAATCGTTGCCAGCAGTGTCTTATATGATAACGTAAATATGGATGACTGAAGATCCCTGGATGGGTTCTATCATAGTTTGACCCAATGAAAAATACAGTCTATACATAAATCTTACCAAAGAAGCATTTATAATTTCTTGGTCTGTTGGTATCTAAATTCTTGCCATTTACGCAGACACCTAATAAATTGTTGATCATTTAAAATACACTTTTCGGTTAATTCTTATATTTTGCAATCATTGCTTACAAGTAAACATAAACAATTTTTATTAAATATTATGTACCATTCCCGCTTTTTTTTACATACAGATTACTAACAAAAACTGAGTAGTTTAAACATTGTAATAATTCAGAACTTTATAATTATTATAAATTATTACAAATCACATTCAGTCATAGGAAAAAACCGAAATAATATAAATTTTATATAAACATAGTATTTTGAAGTGCGCAAGACTATTTTCATTTTCTAATACACTAATCTGTTAATTTGTAATTAATTTCGCCACTGTAAATTTTATTAACTTCTTGATTAAAGACGACAAACACTTTAACCATTTCTTTAATTAAAACTATACCTTCTACATTTTCATCATTTATTGGTTAGATTTATTTACCTTATCTACTTAAAAAATTAATCAAACCATCGATCGGTTTTTAAGTTTCTCGGTACAAACATAACCTCACAATGTTAAAACAACAAATTATTGTCAAATCTATTTAATGAAAAGACTTTGCGTTTAATTTCGGTAAAATAAATACTATCGAAATGGATAACGTATCGTTCTTCGAAGCGAAATAAATATCAAAAGAAAACGAACCCACATAAAAGATGCATGCTATTAATGAAGACAGCTTTTAATGATTTTAAAAAGCACCTGTGAGACCGGAAGTTCCAACATATACCTTTTGCCGGTTGGCTTGGTAGATATAGATACAATTAGAAATAGCATTCTAAATTAGATAGAAACATTGTTATGAGATTTTATTTTACAACGATGAGTAGACCACTATTGTTTACCTTTTTAGATACATATTCCACAAAAAAAAAAGACGGAATGACGAAAATAAACATTTGACATAGTTACACAAACAACTAAACTGTAATCAAAAAATTGTATAATTTCGATTAACCTGTCACTATTAATAAAATAAATAGAATTTTAAATTAAAATTTTTAATTGAACTCAAAATTTAATAAGAAATATCGAAAATTAATACTAAATAAAGAAATTAAAAACATATAGCCTCGCTCTGGGTACGCTAAAACTGGCTATTGATTTCGCCATATTGAAACCAGCAAACTATGCTAGCCTCAAACAGGGTACGATAAATATCTGGCGGGATGCTTCAACTGACCGTCTTCTATACTGTTTTCTTGTATATAAATAACATCTATCATCTATCTTAACGAAAACACCGTGAAAACAATACGACACATATAATTTCACGAAATATTACAAATTTAAATGTATTTCAAACGCAAATGCCATGTAGTTTCAGCGTCTTTCTAGTAAATTCGGCGTGGTCGAACTTCACATGGCAACAAGAATCTTTAATAATCCAATATTTAGGAAAACAGACCAAAAATGCCAATATTATTCTAACGATTGTTACTTTGTATCGTTAAGAATGCAAAAAATAAACTTATAATTAATCCATGTTGTATTGTTATATCAACAAAATTTAAACTAAATTATATTATAAAAGCTTACCTCTGCCGCTCGCTTCGTCCCTTTTAATTCGGTTTTACCATCTGCACTTTTTTCGTTGTCTAATTTTTCAACTGCAACTTCGTTATTTTCTTTGGATTTGGAACTCATTTTGTTTATATTTTGATTAGGATCGATTCCACTTGTAACGATGAAAGCTCGACGCACTACTGACCGGCTCGCAGCTAGCTTTGTTCAAAAACTAAGATGGCGCCGCTCAAACCGAATAAAACCGTTATTAGCCGATTAACCGGCTTTCGTTCTCTAGACGACTTTATGCAAAAGCTGTTCAGAAATCGTTTTTCCAAGGAATTTAAAGTTTTTTGTATATATAGTATTTTTATATTATATTGTATTTATTTCTAAAATAATTCATCAATTTTCAAAAGGAGGGGTTCGAGTGGTAACTTCGGGTTTTGATTCTATACGAGATTACAAATTATTTGTTATATGCCTCCGCCAGGGGCGCTAATTCAAAATTTCGTTACGAACTACATATTATATTATCATTATTACTTTTCTATTAATATTACTTGAAATAACTTATAACTATCTCTGCTACACATATGACTAATGTTTTACTTTGTAATTAAAGCAATTATATAATATTCAAGAATAACTGTCACGTTTCAACCAATTTCCCGCCGTACGGGAATTCATGTCAATATTCAACCTTTGCCTCCCTTTCATATTTACTTATTATTTTTCAGCAGTGTTATGAAATGTGGTATCAGTATAATTGAATTTCTATTATTTTTCTGCTACACAATTTCACAAACATATTTACAGTCTTAATAATGTAGGAAAAGTGTAAATACCAATAATTGCATTCATACATACCAGGGTTATGCGAAAAATACTAAAGGATATAATACAATATGTAATACAAAATATGAGAGTGATTTATATATGAATGGTAATAAAGAATAAAAACTGATCGATATATTGAGTCTGAATATGATATTAAAATATAGTAATACAGCTTTTTTGTGTATTACACTGATACACTGTAAAAATACTTTTACTGAAAATATTGCTTTCGATATTTTAGTAAAAAAATCTCTAAAGTGAAATTACCGTTCACAATATACCGAAAACAGTCTATAAAAATTGGTTTTTGGTCGCTTGTGCGGTTAAAATTGTTGTTTATCCGCTTGTGCGGATTCCAGAAAAAACTCAACGAGTTTCTTTATTCGGTTTTGAGACCTTAAAAACAAACAGTGTCACTAGATTTATTTAATATTAAGCACATTTTTGAGAATACTTTTTATAAATATGTATGAACGTGAAAAAAATGCACTTTGCATCTAGAGTAAATTAATTTGTAAATACTGTGGGACTCTGGGACTCATTGCAATTTATAATGCTTTTTAACAACTGATCTGTTAAACATCCATACGCAAGGAAGAGCTACCGATGCTCACTTTTTCTCTTATTGTATGATTCTTACAGATCGAATTAGCCATAGGTAATTTTAAGACTGATAAGGAACGTAAGAAACTTTAAAGTCTGCTTAGGTAGTTATTAAAAATTGAAGTTAAGTAATGTGTTACGTATGTTGGTGTTGCGAAATGTGATCTTAGACACAGCATTTTTATTTATTTCTTATAGCAACTTAGCACTTTTATGTATTTTTTCAGCAACCCATGATTTTTATGTATTTCTCATCTTTCATAGAGCAACCGTGAGATAGTTCATATTTAACCCTACGAATTGTATTTGCTCTGTTTTAGATATTCATTAAAATGACTGCTTATTAATTGATTTACAATTTTTAAATTTTTTATGATATATTTGATATGAAATGAATGTAACCAAGCACCTAATTAAAATATGGGTATTCCTCTTTATACCAGGTGTGCTTCTATTTTCAAGCAAAACGATGAGCCTCTATAACATATTGAGATTACTAGTAATTGTATATATTATGTATTTACCCTTACCTTAATCAAAACATAATGTAAACGTTTATCTTATAAAAAATTTACAATAAGTATACCTATTTTATCAATCCTTTATTTTCATGTCGATAACAGAAAGTTTTTGAAAAAGAATTTATAGTTCAACCCTCGTAAATTAATATTTATACGATTTTAACTATTTTAAGCGTGTCTCAGTGAATGAATATTCTTTATATTCTTTTTCAAATCTGGTAAAATATCTAAGTATTTTTCGGAAGTAAACGTATAAAGATACTTTTACGTTTTCTATCATACCTATTCCCTCTTCATAAAATACTATGCATTCTCCCCTTTTTATTTTAAGGTCATTTCACTGCTTCTCTTTCTATGGAAACAGAGAAAGCTGCAAATGATGGGGCTGATATACGGTTACGAAGTGGGGAAAGATCGGTGGCATTCTCCTGTCTCCTCAATGGACAGCATTTTAATAGAATTCAAGAAAAGCGTCTACTAAGTTTTTATAACGATCAGAACGTAGCCTGAAGGATGGTGTTAAAAACTGCGCGCGTCATATATCTCTACACCTAAATACAATATACGTTTAGATCATTATTTTGAACATAACACCGTCCAGTAGGAACATTATGTCATTTCATTAAAGAAATTTATTTCCTCATACTATGAGTTCCTGAATGATCCGTTTTCGAAATATCATATTAAAGTATTTTTCAATTAAACAAACTAATGCAAAAATTTTTTTATTTATTTTATACAATTCATAAAAAATAATTGCACTATATAAACATATTTTTAGAAAATATCTAACCAATTACCTATATATATATATATTATATAAATAACAAATATCTAATTATAATCACAACTTTATTGTTAATAATTCGTAAGAAAATATTAAACCCACCCTCTGTGTATCCAAAATATATAATATACCTACAAATAAAAATTATCTAATTTAAAAAAAATCACAACTTTATTGTTAATCATTCGGAAGAAAATATTAACCCCTCTCCTCTGTGTAACCGAGATATAAACAACAATTATATAATTTAATAAAAAAATCATAAATTTATTGTTAATGATTCCTAAGAAAATATTAACCCCTCCCCTCTGTGTATGCGATATGCGCAAGTTTAGAATTGTAACGTAGCGAATAGCGAATAGAAATTTTGAATTTTGCGCCATTTCTAAATGACGTACCGTACAGAGTACAGAGTACAGACGGATTTTTGACAACTTCCGTTTTCTCTTTCTTCCATAATTGACAGTTGTTAAAATAATACAAAATGGTGAGTAGAATATTTAATCCTAAATCATCTATGTAGATGAAGTAAATTTAAACTATTTTTTTAACATTCTTTCAATTATTAGGTACCAATTTAATTCTCATTGTATTATATTTCATATCCAATAGAGATTTACAAAATTGCATTTTTATAGGTTAGGTTTATTTTGATGTCAACAACTGTTTTTTAGTTTTGTTTATTCATTGAATAATTAGTTAGTATTCTTAGTATTATCCACTAAAATATCAATTTTGTCTTTTTAGGTCAATGTACCAAAACAACGTCGTACATTTTGCAAAAAATGTAAAGTTCACAAGCCCCACAAAGTAACCCAATACAAAAAATCTAAGGAACGTCATGCTTCTCAAGGTAGAAGACGTTACGACAGGAAACAACAGGGTTTCGGTGGTCAAACTAAACCTATTTTCCGTAAAAAGGTAATATCTACTTTGTTTGAAATTAGTCTTACAATATTTTATTGCTTTTATTGGTTTTAGGCTAAAACCACAAAGAAAATTGTATTGAGAATGGAATGTACTGACTGCAAATACAGAAAGCAAATTCCTCTTAAGAGATGTAAACATTTTGAACTTGGAGGTGATAAAAAGCGCAAGGGACAGATGATTCAGTTCTAATTGTCTTATGTTTTTAAGTTATAACATCCAAAAATATAAAGTTTGTATATAACTAATGTATTTTTATTAATTAATTTCCACGTTTCAATGATTTGAACATTTGAGGTTATTAATAAAAGTTTTTTTACTGTAAGAATGATAAGAGGCTATAAGTATTAAATGCTTTATTATAACTATTATTTTTTAAAAATACACAATATATAAATTTAAATCAGACTTCTTCAGATTCATTTTTTAACATATCTTCTGACAGTCCGGGTAATATATCATTAGGTTTTCTGCAAGTATAAAAATATCTAAATGCTTTTGCAAATATTTTTTTATACAAAATTTGGAGTAATATTTTAAAAACAACTCAAAATCGAGGACTGTAGAATGACCATATATACCTTTATTTAAGAGATATCCAATAAATAAAACTTAATATCTAAGAATAAGCCACAGTAGAAAAATTTGTTCATTTTCAGCTTTATGATATTCATTTAAATATCTACATTTGGTTGAATAGCATGTAATTGCAAATTTTTAATTCAATGGCTTAGATATATTAGAAATGATAATTTCCACGTGCGGACACTTCAAAAGGTAGGTTTCTAATTTTCGTAGTTCAACACGAAAAAACGTTTTTCTCTTTCGCAAATATTATTTTCATTTATGGATAACCCAATCCTAATGACAAACTTGGAAGAAAAAATAAATATTTACATTAAATAGTAGGAAATTAATAAGTCTATGCTTTTAACAATTTAATACACCTAATCGTCAATTTTTTGTGGAGTAAGATAAATTAAGATGCAGTTTTTTGCATTCAATTCGTGAGAGTATCAGGAAACTTTGTGACCATATTTCATAATGTAATATTATAAAGATGTATTTGTGCATACAAGAAATGTATTGTTGAAGTGCATTTATAACAATGAATGAAGAAAAAATTTACAGCTCGGTAATTATTGAAAGAAATGAGTTCAATTTTGTTAGTCTGAGGTTTTTTGGTCGGGATACCAAGTGCCCATGAAAACTACTTTTTACGTTGTTTCTTCGAGTTTGCTGTAAATTCGTCATTAAATTTGCTAAGCTCAAAACTTTAAGATTTTGGGATCTCTGAGAACGAATAAGATATCCACTGCGATTACCGAAAGTTTTAGTTTAGAGGTAATTCCAGGAGACGACGTAAAGAGTAGGTTCCTGTGCACCAGGTTCTCTGGAGATCCCATTAGATATCAGATTCGTTCTCAGAGACCCAAAATAAACGGAAATTGAATTCATTTTCGACAATAGAGTTGTAAAATTGTTGTATAAACAAATACATTTTTTAATATTACATGATCAGATATGACACATTGCTTTATTTCCTCAGCTAGGAATTGTGTTACTAATGTCTAGGTTACAAAAAGCGCGAAGATATACACGAAATGAAGATATTACAATAAAAAATTCTAAAAAAGTGATCGTTTAAAAAACAGGAATTTGTTGTAGTTTTTGATACACACATTTTTTTAATGAAATTACCAATAGAAGGTTTTAGAATATTTGATGATACATATACTGAAACTGTACGACAAATAATATATTTATATTATCATTGTAACCGAAAGTAGAAAATAAAGCAATGTAGGTCGAAATTAGCTCGATCAAATTTAATTTCAACACGCCTAAATCGTGTTTTCAGTTTCAGGTAAGATTTTTTTAAATCCCAGTTTGGGTGAACAGAATTTATATTGTTTTAAAAGTACATATGTTTAAAACAACGACATTATTGTTTAAAAGGAGTTAACACAAAAGACTACATGGATTTTTAAAAAAAACTCCATTTTTTTTTTATTACAATTTTCATCTTCGTGTATATATCAATCAACTTTTCAACAGGACAATGCTGTCTTCATAACGGGAATTCGAACTAAATTAACGAAATAGCTCGACTTACAAAAGGAGCCCACACTTATTATACTGATAGGTCTAGGTAGGTAAGTGTCAATGTTAGGCTCTCGATAGCCTTGAGAAACACTTCAACGATCTTCCACATGGAGCTATTAGCAATAGACTATTGCGCTTAAGAGTGCAAAAAAACGCCTCAATTCAGCCAGAATATTTATTGTCTTCGATAGCCAACCTTCTATGAAGGCTATACAATCTACCACGCTTTTGATTCTAAAACAACCTGAAACTGCAAACAGTCTTAAGCAACTGGTTAAACACAGCAAAGTAACTTTGCTGTGGGTACCAGGGCATTAAGAGTTTGCTTTTATCTGACCTGAAACTTTCTGCAGCTACTTTATATGCCGCATTATGGATGAAGTTCGTAATTGGGAAAAAAACTCAGTGCTGCCTACTGGAAAAACACTCCAGGCCAAAGATAAGCAAAAACGTTAATATTGTTTTTACTGCGCTACTATAAATTTCTCTTAAAGCTTCAGACACCCAAACTCGGGGAAATCGCAGGGATTCTCACAGGACACTGTCCACTGTAAGATGGGCAAAGAGAAGAGTGAAACATGCAAATTCTGTGACTATGCAGATGAAATGTCTGAACATATTGTCTGTAACTGCAAAGTAATGGTTCGCCAGCGACATAACTATCTAAGCGGATAATAGACTTCCTAAAAAGTCTAGACCATATGGGATATATACATATCGGAAAGAGTTTATTTTATTCTGAAAGCGAGCTCAAACGAAAATTGTATGCCTGCAAAATTGTAGAAAAACAAAACAGACATATTCTAAAGTTAAGATAAGATAAGATTTATAATCGGCGTCACCAAAAAATATTACATCTCTTTTGAAGGATACGATAACTTTGCATACGAGATTTGGCATTAACTTATGTATATTATATTTTTTAAATTACAATTATTTAAATAAATTGTTGAGTAAATATTACAAATCTTAAAGTTTTTTTATAAAAGAACACAAATATGTTACCTGTGTGCAAATTTAACACTTTCAACGTTTTAACCATAAGCCTGTATTTGAAATATAGAATTTTTTGATAATAGTAATTCTTTCCACCTAACTTTGATTTAAAGAAATTCCCGATGTGAAACGAGGTATACTTCTTCTTTTTATTAATGTGGCTTTATCTTTAAATGAATATTAGAAGTTGAAACAGTGTTTAAATATAAATTTTATATTAAGGATTCCGAAGTATTACATAATAATTCAAAAGCTCAATGTTAAAAAGCTTAACTTACTCTAATATAGATGGATCAAATCCTTCATTTTGCATTTTTAATCTAACAGCAGGTTCTGGTACTCCAAACTGCAGCATTTTAAAAAACTTTTTATACCTTGGATCATCTTTTGCTTTTACCCCAGATGTTTCAGGAGGGTCATTACTAATTTGCACGTTTCCTACATTAGTAGTTATTTCTTCAACTTCTTGGACATTATTAGTAATATCTGGAAGATCTACATTTACATCTGTTTTCGTTACAGAATTGCTATCTACATTATCTATAATATCTAAACCAGCAATTGAGGATAGCTACAAAATCAGTAATACATTTATCAAACTCTAACTGTGATGGGTACAAATATATTTTATAGTACAATTTCAATATACTTACTTGCGATTCGAGTATGGATAAAGAGGCTTCTATTTTTTGAATTTTGTAATCAAATTCCAAAAAACGGGATTCACACGATTGTGCAAATTTATTTAAATGAGACACTGTATTCATTATGAAATGATTAACAAATGCTATAGTACGTTTCTGTTGTATAGGTAAAATCTATTTGAAAAATTTTTTATTAGCTGTACGCTGTCCATTTATTAATTTTGTGAAAAATAACTTACCTGCGTTAAGTCCTCATTTGGATCTATAGAAGGAAAATCGACTTGCATTGTACCTGTATTGTGAGAATGTTTTACTATTAATTATACAACATTTAAATTTTGAAGAAATTAATGAATTAAAAACAAAAAAATACTTGACAACTTTCTGTCAATAAAAAGCAAGATTATACTCGCAGTGCCTTTTGCATATTTCGTTTACAGTCAATTAGAAGTGTCCGAAATTGCACGTAAAGTATCGTATTTATGAAGTAAATTAAACAAAAATGTTAATTTACATAATTTCTTTTTTATTATTTAGGTAATTCGCTAGTTTAATATTCCAATGACAAATGTCTAGCTGTATACAAGGCCTATGATAAACAAAAGAGTATTTAATAATTCACGCAACTACGTTTTACCCTATGGTTTTACCATCTTTCCGTTATAATTTTCATCCTTTTTTCATATAATTTGTTACATGTAACATTTTTTATGTCTTATGATCGTATCAAATCAAAAAAATGCATTTTCAGAATTTTTAAAGCATTTGATATTGACAATTTGGCAACTAGCAAATGTATGTGGTAGCGTTGTATCCTATCTTCATACAACGGTGGTAGTAAACCTTTGAATATAAAACATGTTTTATATTCAAAGTAGTAAACGAACCACCGCTCTTCCAGCCCCAAAATTTTGATAAAAAAAAATAGTTTATACCTAATGAAAGCTCTTAATTTGCACCTTTCAAAAACGTATTTTTCATAATTTGCACCTTCGTACTTTTTTTAAATTTTGCTTTACTTAAACCAAATTCAAATGCTCATATCTCACTCCCTAAAGTGTTATTTCGATATGCACCTTTTACCAAAAATTTGCAATTTTAATTTTCTAATTTGCACCATCGTAAAATTTGCGAAAAACGGTAACAATTATTATAAAAAATAATAAAATCATTTCCTGGCTGATGTACGTTCAGAAATAAATAACTGCGCATGCGTTCACTACCCGCAGTTACTTATTTCTGACAGCAGTCCGAAACTAATTTTATTAATTTTTATAATAATTGTTACCGTTTTTCGCAAATTTTACGATGGTGCAAATTAGAAAATTAAAATTGCAAATTTTTGGTAAAAGAAGGATATCGAAAAACTCTTTAGGGAGTGAGAAATGCGTATTTAAATCTGGTTTGTAAAGCAAAATTTTAAACAAATTTATCAAAAAAAGTACGAGGGTGCAAAATTTTAAAAAATACGTTTTTAAAAGGTGCAAATTAAGCTCTTTTATTAGGTATAAACAATTTTTTTTTAAAAGAAATTTTTGGGGCTGGAAGAGCGGTGGTGTAAACGACAACGTCTGAATTTTAAAATTGGCCTTGGAGAAGGGATCTGTCATGTGTCATGTGTTGTTTAAACGGAAACCAATTGAATCTAACATCCAACGGTTTTTTGTGTACAAACACTACAAACTGGTTTGTGTTTAGTTGATTAAATATCAAGATTAAGCTTTATATCAAATTTTTAACAATATTTGACAGAAATTTAGTTTCAAAATGGCACTGGCGAAGATATTGGAGGATCTCGAGTCCAGTACTAGAAGGGTATGCGGCCCATTATTTTTTCAATTTGAGAAGGTAAGTTAAATTTAATTTTTTTTTTAAATGGTTTAAATATGTTATAGTATGGTTGAATTAGACCAAAGAAACTAATAATATTTAAAGACGGAGAAATAGTGTGTGAGGAATCGATATAGAAGGATATATGAAAAAAAAACAGCTCAAACAAGTTGTTTGTTCCTACTCGTTTAATATTTATTACCAATGAATTCCAGAAATCAGCTAACAACGTAAACACTTTCCCGAGCAGAACAGTTGCTAAAATAGGAATACAATATTATTGAAAATCCCCACCTTAAAAATTCAACTGTTAACTGTGTATTTGAATTCGAAACAGTAGAGAATTTATCGTATAGTCTTATGACGGTTTTTTATAGCCTTCCTTTGGTTTTTCTTGAGATAATTTTTGAGTTCAATAATTCTACTTACTTTGTTTATTCTGTTCTGGATTCCCTTTGATTCGTCATATTTTTGATTAATATATATATAAGATAAGTGAAAATTTCTCTACAATTAAGTATATATGATATCCCGTTTGAACAGTTTAATTCCTCATTCTGTCTTTGCTATTTTTTATTACCATATATTTGTTCTCGTTTCTTTGCTGCTTTTTCCATCCTTGTTAATATATATTTCATGTTTCTTCAATTTTGTTGTTTTAAATTATACGTTGTGCCTTTCAGCGTATGTTTCTGTCTCTTATTAGCCTAAATTAAATAAGGGTAGATGAGAAGGGGTCGCAACCTCTATTTCAAATCAAATTAAAATATGCTTTATTGTTAGAAGATTTATCTTATTAACAATGCTGTAGTAAAAAAATTTAGTGTAAAATAAAGTTGGTTAATTTAACAAAGCTGAAAATCAAGTTAATGTACAAAAATACAAGTATACAGTAGATTAAACATAATTTTTTTTTAAACAATAAGTAGGTTTACCAAGTGAGAGCCATGTAATACAAATAAGACAGTTAAAATTTAAAAAATAAAAAAAAAAGCTGATAACGACGTATACTGGTAAAATGTAAAAATGTAAATACAACTGAAAAAAATATTACTCAGAAATATATATTTATATATGCACGCATACACATATTTTAGAATTAAGTAATCACTACTTTATTTAAAAAGTGTTGTCGTAAAATTCCTGGAGCGTATACTAAGGACTTCATACAATTAGATCTTTAATCTTCCTTTTAAATAACCGATCATCGGAAATTTGTCCTCCAACAAACAATGGTTTACAATGTTCCAACCATCTAACTCTAAAAAAAAGTATCTCACGCTCGTTTCTGTAAAATTAGAATGGAATTTATTAGTTGATTACTACAAAAACCCTAGAAAGCTATTCCATATCTAACATGTGAACAATTGTGATATCTAGCTCTCTTGACACTGTCCTTAAGGCATAACAAGCCGCTGACAATTTTTTGCATAATTCTGTTTCTGTATTTCATACCTTAATTTGTTGTCAATGAAAATAGCCAAAAACTTGTCACATATCGATTCTCTACCAAGTCAAATTATCACAACAAAATCCAAAACTTAATACTCCAGTCTTGGCAATATTAAGAGACAAACAGATGCACCACACCAGTCATTCACTCCACTTAAATCATTTAAGTCAATATTAAGTTTTTCTTGAACTGTACTATAGTTGCCTCTAATATTATTTACGATATTCCAGCTTTCCTTTTTTCCTTAGCTTTATTCCGATAATAAAATTCCTTTGCCATTTTTATAGTACTTCTATAAATGCACTTATACTTGTTAAAATATCTATGAAAATCAGCATCGTCAGTAAATTTTCTTAAGGAATGAAGTGACTTCAAATTTTTTTCAGATATTTTTAAACCCTTTGTAATCCAAGATTTTTTTACTTTATGTTTAATCTTTTTTATCGGAATACTATTATTAAAAATACTAATTAGTAGGGAGTGAAATGCATTCACCGGATCTGGGCTAGTCAGCACAGGTGCCTAATTTTTCCTGCGAGTTTTTCCTTAAATCAATTAAAATTTTTAGTATTAAATATTCTACCAAGGGTTTTTTTTGTCTTAAATGTTACTGGAAACCTTAGATGTACCGCCTCATGATATTTATAGAGAAAGATTGCGATTTATAATATTTTACTTACTCTTGTCTTGCTTTCTAGCGTCATCGCAGTTATTCTTTGGAGTTATACATACACCATGGTGGACTTGTAGATTTATAAAAGAGACACATTCTACCATACATTATTTTGTTATAACTCAAAAGGTTTTGGTAGCGTTTTTGATAAAAGCTTGGTATCGGCTTAATTTTTTCCGACATGCTACTTGTTGTAAAAAACCGTAAGAAAATCCGTTCAGTACTTTTCGAGTCTATCGCGCACAAGGTAATAGTTAAACACAGACAGACTCGACCCAGCTACAGTTTTATTATATGTTTTATAGATTTAAAAAGTTATGGGATTTTCTTTTTTTTTTTCAGGACCTAGATGATTTGATCGGAAATTATGTCCGGTATAACGACACTGGAGATCTGCAGTATTTGAGAGACGAACTAGGTAGGTTTCCATTTTTGATTCTTTTAAGATTCACATAATTCATTCAGAAATCACTTTTTTTTTTGTATTGCTCTGCCTAATAAAAATAAATAGAAAAATTAAAAATTATTTGAATATTTTATGATTTAAATAGTTTTCTTTAATTTTTTACTATTGTTTAGAATATTTGGTGTTCCATTTTCTACTTTTTTAAATTTTATTGTTTATTTTTTAGTTTTTGGACAATTTTCCACAATTTTTATATATTTCTTTGGTTATTGTTCATTGGTTTCCCAATTTTAATATTTTGTTTTTATAATGTGGTTACTCTAAATTCAAAATCAAATACATGAAATTAGCGTCTAGATAATATTGCGCATATAAAGTTTCAATCGTTTAACGTGTGATACAGGAAATTTTCAGGATATCGTAAGATTATTAACACTGTAGAAACCAGTTCATTATTGTCAATTATTATGAAAACGTAATTATTTACTGCAAAGTTTTGGTAATATTTTGGGTTTCGATATCAGTTTTCTTGTATTGTTGATATTACTAATTTTTTTCAACTAGGTATAAACCAGTTGGTAACCGACTGATACTAAAATATTAAAAATGTCAAAATATTTAACCGAACTTTTTTCAAGTTTGTCCAAAAATAATACAAACTTTTGTTTAAACAATATTTTGTTAACTTTTATCCAGTGGTACTTTTGGTATTAAAAAATTTCAAATTATTTCTCTAGATTTTATTCAAAATTGGTATAAATATGGGTCTAAAAATAAAAATCTTGCTTTGTGGACACAATTTAGATGTAATTGTATGCTTAACGGTGGTTGTGGTGTGCGCATCTATGAAAATAGTTTTAAAAGAAAGTAAATATTTTTTTTTTGTTTTACATCCTGGGCTTAGAACGACTCAAACACAATGAGTCCGTTTCGCCAACGTGGCGACGCTGGTCGTTAGCCCCGAAATGTGGGCACAGCTGGCCGAAGGCACAAAATGGCGATAGAAATCCAGTGTGAGCGTTCGTTGTTTTGTGTTTTTTGACACATGTTTCCCTACCATCCTTTGCTCCCAAGTACCCAACACTTTTGCTAGCCAAGTGCAATACCTTACTTGGTTATGCCGCACTGATGACGGCTAACGAGCCAGAAACATGCATGTCTGCGGTTACCATTCCTACTTGTAACCTTATGATCCTTGTTGCGTACATGCCCGTTATCCCTCTTTGTATAAGAAACAAGAATTTTTTTGTGAACATTAGTTTTTTTTTTAAACGAGATGTCTATGTCGCCTGTTGTTATGTTTCATTTCACATTATTCAGTCTTTTAATAATTTTATGAGCACATGTGTCCTAAAATGTTTTCGTATAATTCTAGAAAAACAAAGAGGACGAAAAGAAAATATTGCACCAAATGCTGATAAAAGGAACGCTACAAGCTCAATAATAAGTGACACAGAAAATACAAATTCGTCGTTATGTGTGTCACAGATTTCTATAAAAAAAGAAAAAGTTTCTGCTTCTACCTTATCGATACGTAAGTTTAAAAAAATCATTTCATTTATATTATATTAAGTAAAACATTTGCTAAAAATATATGTATTTAAACTTGTTGTTTTTTAAGTTTTTAATATATCTACCCTTTTAAATTTCCAGCAACGGTCAAAATAGAAAAACCTGATATGCCTGCACCCTGCAAAGTGCCCCCAAAAAAGAAAACTATTAAGCAGGAACCTGCAGAAACTTCGAGACCAGTTCGATCAACCAGAACCAAGAAGAGAAATAACTTAGATGATGAAGCGGTAATTTTGCTTTATCTTATTTTAATTATTAAAGAAGGTATTATCTTGTTGATGATATTCATGTAGTCACGAAAAAACTCATTACCAAACTGTTTACTGCTGGAATAAGTAACTCTCACTGTTATAGTCACGGTAGCAATAGTCTGGTGAAATTATTTAGTTAAACACGATCAGAAAAATCGTTACAGGCTGCACTGAGTTCCTTTTCTCAATTTCGAACTTCATCTTTAATGCGGCATTTCGAGATGCCCAGTAAGATTCAGGTCCGATAAAGGCACTGTTATCTCCTTTTTCTGTGAGACTATTAGCAATCTCGTTTCCGGCAATCCGCTTATACCCTAGTACTACAGCAGAGTTACTTAACTGTGTTTAGCCAGTAGCTGTCGATATTGTTTGCAATACCAGGCTGATTTGGACTCGAACGTAGTAGATTGTAGAGCTTATATAGTTTCTCAAGAGAGCATTAAAAACTTCTCACTTCTCAAAATATTCAATTCAAATTATTCAATTATGAAATTGTACGTCGATATTAATTGGTTTGAATATTTTCTGAGAAGATTTTAACGGTTGTTATGTCAGTTGAAAAAAATGCTCGAAACGCGTCCTTGTAGGACTTAATGGGTTAAGTTGGGCCTTCAATGGACCTTCGAATTACCTCTAGGTGATCTTTAGGGTGGAAATATCATCAAGCTCATTTTTGAAGTGTCAAAAACCATATAGCAGTCTACTGATTGGAGATCATTAAAGACCTCAATTTTTAAATCAATTAACCAAAATCTTACTAAGCCTTACTCAGGCCAACAGCTAATATCACATATTACGTCCTTCTATATCTTGGAAAATATACATATGATCATATTGGGCCCATAATAACTTTTAATCAGAAAGTCGATACCTACAACATACTGAATTTTTAGCCAATTCGACTGGGACCCAAAATCCATTTAGTTAGTGCGGGATCCTTTTAGTTTTTGAGTCGAACAATCATGCTCAAAATTATTTTCTCTATACAAATATATAATTAATTTATCACATGTCATATGTCATCATAAAGTTAATTTTTTATAATTTTGACAAGTAAAGTGACATTTTTCAAAACTGCTGTCAGTTTTGAAAGTCATTACTTTTCATAACTAGTTTTGAAAAGTAAAACTTTACGTAACTAGTTTTGAAAAGTTCATTTCAAAACAAGTTACGAAAAATATAAAGCAAATATAAACAACTAAGAACTATTTTATACTAACTTTATTAAAGAAATATGTAAAAGCAGACATTTTTAAACAAAAAATTAAATAAGTATACTTAATATTTAAATCAGAAACTTACCTTTTAATTAGATCTGTATTAAATAGAATTGTCATTAGAAAGGTGTCAATGCAAAATAAACACGAGAACTAGATGTATTGTTTTTAATTATGATTTTTTTTAATTATGGAATTTCGTCAAAATTATAAAAAATCTTGTACGGAACTCGTTATAAAACGCCATTTTGTTTAACTCGTATTCATTTGCAGCACTCGCTACGCTCTTGCTGCAACATCACACTCGTTAAACAAAATTGGACTTTTCATAACTCGTTACGTAAATAACTATTTCAGATTTCAAAATAAGATGTTGTAAACTCTTTTTTGAACGATTATAATCGGAGTTATGACCGACAAATCACAAAATATATCGATTTTTCGAAAAAAGTGTAGACTGTTTTTGTAGAACTTTCTACGACAAACATTTTTTGTTGGAAACTGTTTTTTATATATTTTTTCATTAAAGAGTTACAGCGTTATAAACAATTAAATTGTTTATAGCAAATTAATGGACCACGTCTGGACTAAATGACATTTAAAAATGGATTCAGTACATAAAAAAATTGAATAACAGCAGTTTCATTTGCGGACCTTCTAATGTATACGAAACCACTCTTTGAGCGTCCTGAGTTAGGGATACTTTTAATATTTTTTGTTTTTAAATCATGTTTTGTTATCTGTCAAATACAAAATAACATTTTCAGAGCAGAGAATCAGTAATACTTCAAAATACCACTATTACTAAGATTGATTTAACTGAAGAAGAAACAGCTGGACTTAAAAGTAAAAGTAAGCGGACCAAAACTCGAGCAAAGAATAATGAGGACAATGTTCAAAGATCAGATACTAATGATACTATGGCTGTACAAGAGGTAACCATATTGATTAATGTTTGGTCTCCAAACCATTAAAACTACAAAAAAAATCTTCTGTATAACTGCAGGCAAATTTTTCATTCCGTTTTTATGTATAAGTTTTTTAATGAATGAATGAATTCTGTGCTCTAAAAAGAAAGCCTAACTTCTTTCCTACTGCATTTGCTGTGGATGCAATATGTTCGTTCCAGAGTAAGTGTCAGGGAGTAAGTAAGGCATATCGTTATACCAACCAGCGTAATGGACTCGCTTGCTACTAGTTTCTGATCGTTTATTGTGTTGGATGAGTCGTATGTTTGCCTCCTGTTGGATAGGCAACATGTCTTTGTCTTTGAAGCGTTAAAATTAACAAGATTCTTTATTCCCCACTCGTTTACAATTCTCAAATCTTGATTGAGAAAAGCCGTTGTGGATCTTCCAGAATATCTAGGCCCATATCCCTAGATTCTGGGGATATGGGAAGGTTTTGCGCTTTGTTAAAGTGTAGGTTGCCATCATCTGCAAAACCGTGTATTGGGTTATTAGTGGCTTCAAGTAGATCATTAATGTGTAATAGGAATAGAGTAGGAGCTAGAGCCAATCCTTGGGGAACTTCAGCGTTGATCTTGTACAGGTTGGAGGAATATCCATCTCGGCAACTTGGATGTGCCTGTTGGGGAGAAAGTTTGATATCCAGATGCAAAGGTTTGGCGAGAGTCCGTATTTTGTTAATAAGTTATATTTGATTATCCAGCGTAATAGAACACCCGTCAATATTTTTGGAATCTTATCACTTCAAATACTGGTCCCGCAACTAATTAATGTAACAAGAAAATCCGAACTAACTGTTTCGTTACAAATGTTACATAAATATGCACACTTTTAATTTATTGTTTTAAATTTTGTTTTACCAATTTGTTGGAAGAATGTCAATATTTCAGTCCGGAACTACCAAAGTACTTTTTCGCGAGGTTTCACTATTTTCTCTTTCTTTTAATATAACGAACTACCGGTAACGTTGATTACTAAATAGTGTATTTTTTAAAGGAAAAAAACACATCTGCAATTCACGATATCAAAAATTGTACTGTTACCCTAGAGAAACTGTCTATCGAGGAAATACGTCCCACAGTAACACTGAAGAAGGATGATGATGTAGATGCAAAAAGAAAATACAGAAAGAATAGTGACGATGACCATGAAATTGTTAAGGTAAATCAAATGTAATTGTAAAATTATTTATATGAAGAACATTAAGAACTCCTACTTTTCTATATTTTGTTTATCGGTAATTATAAAATCATAATAATCAAACACAGAAACAAGTTATTCAAAAAGTAAGTGATTACTAATTTCTAATCTTTTGTGTATACCCTTTATTTATTTATGAGTCCATAAGGACTAGACTTTTAAGAAAATGTGTTATTCGTTTACGATGTACGTTTGTAACCTGACCAGGTTTTAAGAAGACTTGTTCCAGATACCTATGTCGTTGGCGAACAATTACTCTGTAGTTACAGATATGTTCAGTCTTTTATAAATGGTACCTGAATAGACAGTGTCCTGTGAGATTACTTTGAGTTCAGATTTCTGAAGCTTTAAGGGTAATTTAGAGTAGAGCACTGCTTTTCTTTTGCCTGAGGTGTTTTTCGAGTAGGCTGCACTGATTTCCTTTTTCCAATTACGAACTTCATCCATAATGCGCCATTTTGAGATGCTACAGAAAGGTTTAGGTCCGATAAAAGAAGTATCAGCTCCTTCTTTTGCGAGACTATCAGCAATCTTGTTCCCGACAATCTCTTTATGTCCTGGTTCCCATAGCAAAGTTTCTTTATTGTATTTAGCCAATTGTTTAAGAGACTGTTTGTAGTACCAAGTTGTTTTGGCCACGAATTTGGTATTTTGTAGAGCCTTCAAAGCCGCTTGGCTATCGGATGCAATAAATATTCTGACTGATTGTGGCGTTTTTTAATGCATTTTTGAGCCAGAAGTCTATAGATAATAGATTTCACTTTGAATATTGTAGGAGTGTTTCTCAGGGCTATTTAAAGCCTAACAATACGACCTATAACTCCTATACCTACTTCTCTTGGTGTTTTAGAGTTTTAGACTCAGCTTTATAAGCGATTTCGTTTTGTGTTAACTCACACTTATTAATAATAACATGTAGTGTGAGTTGTAATACCCACACTAGGTCCACTAGGACACGATCTCATTGTGCCATTGATTTCTATACAAGCGAGTCTCGCACCTTTTACAACTTTTTTATTACCTTTTGTTGGGTTAGTTTGTTCCACAAAATAAACTCAGCAGAGGTGCTTAGAGGTCTGACAATGGAGGTTTAAGACCCAATGTTTTTTCAAAAATCCTACTTACAACCCGTTCAGACGGCATGTCCGGCACGGTTTTATATAAAAACCGGTAATCGTGACACTCATTCACACGACACCCGGCGAACCGGAAAGAATTTCTATTTGCCCTTTTTTTTATTTAATTATCTCGGGTAATTGTTTATGGATTTAAATAACTTTTACATTGAAAAACTTTTTAAAATCTTTAATTTTTATTTTAACTATTTTTCTCCTAAATAAAATAGAAAATTTTTATTATTAAATAAGTTGTTTTTCGGTTTTTGTAATTGTTTCAAAAACACAGGGCAAAATTAGCAGTGTGAATACGGATTTCTCATCTACTACCTCCCAAACACCCATTAAGAACCTTCAAATACCTAAAAAAGATTTTTTATCGTGCCCGTCAGCCGGTTTGCTGTGACAAAACCTGGTGTAAATATCGCTGGCACCAGCAAAATTTTATAGCCCGGTACACGTTCGACTCGTGTGAAGATGCACATTTAAAACTATGCGCCACTAAGCAACCCGACATTCGATAAACTACCCGTGCCGTTCCGTCTGAACGGGCTGTTAAGGTCCACCTAAGATTCCTGTCGTGGATAACTCCGAGTTATTTTACCTCTTCTGAGAATGAAAGTGTCATTCCTTACATAACAGTGGTTGAACCATTAATTTTCTTCTGTTAGTAAATGAAATGAGTGTCGTTTTATTAAAAAAATTATAAGGAACTAGGTAACGGAACTACTCGCCAGCTTATTTGTAGCCACTCAATCTAGATTTATTTTGCTTTATTTCCTTAAATAATTTATATTTTGGATATTTTTTGCTGTAGGAAAACAAAAGATCGAAGTCAGATAGTTCGAATGACGAAGAAATTAATAAAACAGCACAAACTGAATACGAAGATGCTGTTTCGGAGTTGAATCCATTGGAAACTGGAAATGCTAAACAATTAGTTGCTGAAGAAAATTTAAGTAAAAAACCCACTGCAAGTCTTTTAAAGTCTCCGTCACGAACTATAACTAAGAAGCAACAGATCAAAGAGATTTTTAGTCCTTATGATAAAACTTCGATAAAAACAAAAGTACAAGCTTTTGAAAAACTAGGAGGCAGTTGCAAGAAAGATAAGTAAGTTAAATAATAATCCACTTCGGTATGGTTTGAATCGTGGATCCCAGTTTAAAACTCGCGCAGGTTTCTGCGCATTGAAAAAAAAAACCAAATTCACCTCATTTCTGCGCGAGAAATTCAAATTTTCATGCATTGTTGCCAGATCAATTGTATATCTGTAATAATCGGAAACTTGTAAAAATACTGAAATACCACAAAATATTTTGTTTTATAGTAAGTTATCGTAAAGCATAAAAACTTACGGATTTTCTTGTTCTGTGTTCTGTCCATGACTCTAAATTGACGTGTTAGGTAGAATATTTTGTAAACAAACATGTTGGTTAGAATTTCTGTATTCTGAGAAAGTATGTTCAAAACTTTTAAAAAATATTCTGATTTTAGTGTTATGGTTTTGTTTGTTCTCTTTGTTCACTTATAAATTTGGGCAAAACTAATATTCTATCACGAATATTAGATATCATGTTAGATAGAAAACAAATATATATACACAAAATTTGTGATCACAACCAAAGATTTTGATTGTTTGTTGATCGTTTTATTCATTGGATAATATTAAATAAAATAAATCACAAAATAATTATAAAAGTTAAAAGCCATTTTTAAAATTATAGTCAGATATTTAAAACAAATTTTTTGGATAAATAATGGTCAGCCATGCCGTAAAGTGTAATATTTAAAAACATTTTAATAGTCTTTTAAAAACAAAAAAAAGCAATATTAAAATGAAATTAATTAAATTAAAATCGGGGATTTATCGATGTGGCTATTTGAAAAAAGTAATGAGTATATTCTTAAGAGTAAAGGACACGTTACAATAGTTTAAAATTTTTTTCGTTTACTTACATATAACAATCTAATTCTATATAAATGAATATGTATATAGGAAATTATAATGAACTCAAAAGTGATCTGTTGTAATAGTAATCTAACTTTAATTTATTAATCTATTTACAACGCCTATTATAGTAACTGAAATTTAATAATTAGAGGTATTAGTGTTTAAAACACTCGCAAGTTGTCCAAGTCCACTGTAAATTTGAACGCGAGATTTGACAACAGCGCTCACATTAGCACATACATTTTGAATTTACGTGGTCATTCGCATAACTGTAGGATCCACGATTCAAACCTTACCTTTACTTCCTTATATTAATCTTCAAACTTTAACTTATAAGTTTTTATAAATATTTTTGTTTCTAAACTGGATGTTTTTAAATAAGAACCGTCTTCTAATAGTAATAATAATGAACAAATGTTGCATAATGCAGAATATTAGTTATTCTATCACTTTACTAGTTTTTAGAATATCAATCTATATTTAATTATTCCTGATATAAATATTTTTTTATACCTTTATTTTTGTACAATCGTAACGTCATTTCAAATTATTATTTTTAGTCACTAACCTGCCTACAACTCATTACATTCATTAAATTATTTTTTTAATATTACATTTTAAAATGTTGATTTAAAACTTACAGTTTGGAGACCTTAAACTGCACGTTTGCTTTTGTTTTTAACAATTTTCATATTTTGTTAATTAGAGTGTTTTTTTAATAGTTCGTCGAGACTTCCAATTGTAAGAGGTCCGGGTTCTGCTAGTAAATCAAAATTATACACACCGCTTAAAGATAAATTTTGTCCACTTTCTAGTAGTACAGTGGGAAAAAGTAATTCTTTAAGTATGCTAAAAAGTACCCAAAAATATTATAGAGAGCAAGAGAAAAAACGCCAGGAAAAAGAAAAAGAAGCAATAATAAAAAAAGAAGCAATTCTCCAACAGCAAGCTGAAGAAAAACGTAAGAAAAGAGAAGAAAAGCAATTAAAGGTAAATAAACATGCTGTTTATTATGAAGTGTATAACTTTGAAACAAAGGTAATAGAGAAAGAATTAAATGAATCCTATTTTTGTTTTTGAAATTGAATTTTTGAGAAAAACTTTTTTTTTCAAATTTTATGATTACCTGATTGTTTAAAATTCATATAAGAACAGAAGTTAATAACAAAATATCATTAAATTTATTAAAATACATCTTGGATAGCTTACACAAGTCTGTTACCATAAAACATTTTCAAACTTAGGTGTAAAAACATAAAGTTCATATCAAACAACTTTAAACGCACGTCACAGATTTCTTGACACAACCAAGTTAACACTGTTGCCAAGTGAAAATAAAAGCACGAAATATACATTTAAAATTTTAAACCACAACAACAACAATTAATTACAAATTTTAAAAGTAAATGGCTGACGGTGAAGTATTTTTTTATTTACACCAAGTTAGTAAAACACAAACTTTTATAAGCATAAGAATATTTAATATTAACAAAATATTTAATTTAATACAGAAATTATAACTTTACTAATCCAATCAAAATGTTTTTAAATTCATAATTTATAAATACTTTGCTCTGTTGTAACTTGCTAGGAACTTTCGATCACTAGCTCCGTATTATTTGTATTTCTGGAAGGTGCTTCCTTAAAAGAAAATAATGGTCCATATAAATAACAATAAGTGTGTAACTTACTTACGCCCTCCTTACATAAATAATATTATTAATCGCTTTCATCTGAGCTGCTGGAATCACTGTCCTCGTTTGGATCAATTATTACTACCCGCTAAAATTTGCAAAGTAAATTTTACGTGAATACATAAAATATATTGAATACATTACCTCTCTAACGGCTGTTAAAGGTAACAGTGGTCCATTATTATCTCTTTCCTTTTCAAAGTATTCAATCAAAGAAGCTATAAGCTCTTTGCAGCGACTATTTAATGTTTTAGGCATATTGAAAATATAGATACTCACGAAAAACACTACTTTTTGTTCTCAAAAGACCAGATTTAGAAAGAAAATGAAAACGCAAAATATCAAACTGACAAAATCAAAACACTAAACGACTTGGCAGCTATGCAATGACAAGTGAAGTTTTCATTCAGGCAGGCACTTCCTAGGAAATTATTAAAATACCCAGTATTCAATAAACATGGTTAATACTCCAATAAATTTAAGTAATTCGAATCATTTACGTAAGTTTTTTTAAAACTACATATATAAAAATCATGAACGATGAGTTCTATATGTATTTAAAGATTATATTTATTTATTTGTAATAACTAATGACTATTATCAAACGAACACATTTTTTTAGAAATAGATTTTGTAGTGGTGCACATGTGAAAACATATCTAGTGACAGTTGTGACGTCCGTCCAGAGTTGTTTGATATGCGGTATATATATTGAGAAAGCTTAAATAACTGCCTGCTGTTTTGACATGAAAAATTTCTCGTTCTTCTTTGCGTTACTAAAAACTTTGCAACATATTACATCTATTGGTTTACAATATATAAAATAAATAAAAAAATGACTCTTGAAATAATATCATCTCCTCTTTATTAGATTTTTCGGACAATAATTTAGATTTGAAGTGGACTTTCATCCACGTTGTGAAGACCAGGATGTAGGAATGTGTGCTAGTTTTTATTTTAAAAAACTTGTTTTGTATAGAATAGAAGCAAACCTAACATCAAATGGAACATTTGATGTTTTTAATGGTCTTCCTTTTACACAATCAGCGCCGTAACAGTTTCTTGTACAGAATAAATATCTAGGTCTCATTTTACAATAATTTTAAATTTACTTTACGATTACATTCATTATTTTATTTTACGAATGAGAAGATATGTCGACCCTTCTCGTTCATAAAACATGGATCTATATGTGAACATGTAACAAAGTCAATTTTGAAGATGCGATCTATTTAAACTTTGTGAGTCAAATTAATTATAGCTACCAAAATTTTTTAAGAAATCACAGTCCGAACTAAAACGAAATATTTTCTATGGAGTAATATTCGGAAACGCTTCATTAAGTTTGCTCCTCCAAGTTTGTAGGACATTTCAAGCTGTAAAATTTGATTGCTCAGTGTTCAAAATGATGATAATAACTTTATCTAATTTTCATTAGCGGCTGTATTTTCTGGAAATTCAACATTTCAAGATTTTAAAATAATTGTTTTTATTACCTACTAGCTGTAACCGGCGCGCGTTGCTACGACAACAACTAAAATAAATTTAAGAAAAATAAAAGACAAGAAAAGATAGAGAAGGAAAGAAAGTTTATAGTTTTGTTTTACTTATCGCACCAAAAATATATTTTTCGAACTTATATTTATACGAATTCGTATAGATATCTATTAATCAGTATTGAATTTGATACATGGAAGCGTCATCTGGTGGTAACTTCCATTAATACGAACATCATATTCATCTTACCCATTAAAAATACATCCTCATACTGATTTTCATGACAATCGGTTGAACGGGGCAGAAGTTGCTACTCAACAGCGCCACCTGGTGGCATCAATGAGCATATTATACATACCTTCTCCGTGGAAAAATACATACATATATATTATACCAATTTTCATAATAACCGGTCCAGTAGTTTTTGAGTTCATCGATAACATACAGACAAACATTTAATTATATATATATATATATATATAGATTTTTTAATTGTTTGGATACTTATTGAACTTCTATAAACATTCATAATAATATATATTCCCAGTTTCATTTTCCTGACATCCTTTCTTGATTTAACAGAGCTTTTCAATATAATATATGTTTAGGCACAGCAACAGCGTGATCTACTTCTTAAGGCCAAAGAGAAACAGCTTGAAATTCAAAAACAGAAAGAAAAGAAGTGTAGTCAAGTTTTGGCGGAAAAAGAAGAAAAACTTCAAAAATTCAAAGAAGCCGCTGAAAAGAAGAGGTTGTTAGCTAAAGCAAAAGCTCAAATGCAGAAAGAAAGCGAAAAAAAGTAAGTAATCGAATAATATACAGTAAATTAATCTTTTATGTACTACTTAATAAAATAAAAAAAAAATGAAAAAATCTTGAAAAAAAAAAACTAAAATTTAGAACAAATAAAATATTAGAAAGTAACTGCAAATTGTAAATTAAAAAATTATATTTTATTATCTACTTTAGTTTTATAAAAATAAATAATTATGGTAAAT
Organism: Altica lythri; assembly: GCA_964028335.1. Lineage (NCBI taxonomy): Eukaryota > Metazoa > Arthropoda > Insecta > Coleoptera > Chrysomelidae > Altica > Altica lythri. The sequence continues at coordinate 58,037,636 of OZ034801.1, read as the reverse complement.
CAAAAAATAAATAATTGCGAAAATTAAAATTTTTTATTAAATTATTAAGTATTCTGAAGATATAACCAAGTTGTGTATTATAGAGGGAACACCCCACCAGTACAGAAAAGTACTACTGTTCCTGAATATTTAGTTTCTTCACCACCGTTACTTGCTTCATGTGACTGTTATGATTCTGATGATGAAAACCACCAAAAAGTCGAAATCAGGAAGCCATCCTGGGTTAAAGGTAAGAAAGTTTGTGTTCTAATAAAAAATATCTTAGAGCTTTTTAAAATTATTAGCAATTTAATGAATATGGAAATCAAGTAGAAGTTTTGAACGAAAATATATACTTAAAGTATATATTCTGCTCCTCTTAATTGTTCAGCATCAATGTTATGATAATTGAGAAGTTTTTCTACTAGCGAAAGTTACTTATTTAAATTAAGGAACAGAATTATTTTGATAATAATGATGTTGGTAACGATACTATATATGTATATATATAACGTATCTAGTGTCATACTGTCAAAAATAATTCTTTTAAGATTGTCTGACAAAATGAATATTATTTGCAGACAATAGGGAATGTGCAGGCAATTTTTTTATTTTTTTTATTCAATGTTCATTTCATATTAATATAGAAAAAAAAAATAAACATAGCTGTAAGAGTAGTAATTATTTTTTTATAAAATCTTAAAATTATCCTGTACATCCGATTTAATACTTAAAAGAAACAAATTTTGAGGTAACTACATCTATATTATTTTTGGTCCAATATAAAAACTTTTTTTTTTTAAATTAAAAAATATGCCCTAAAAAGCAAGAAATAAAATCTTTATTTCTTAAAAAATTAGAAACAACTAGGCACCTGATTTCGATTTCCTTGAAGTCGGCTCCAATGGTTTATAATATCTTTGTAAAAGATTTGAGTTACTAGCATTCGAAATCTAGATTTAATAGCTAAGATTAAAATAGACGGTAATTTGCCGACTTCAAGGAAATCGAAATAAGATGCCTAGTTGTTTCTAATTTTTACCTTCCGAACAGCAACGCTGTTATAGGAAGGTATTGTGATCGCGAAAACCTTACTTATAATCACCATCGGAGGAATCTGATAGAATTTGAGTAAAATCGGCCGACCGGAAGTGGACGTTTACTCTTATCAAAAAATGGAATTTTTTGAAAATATTGGGTTTTTATATAGTTATTGGCAAAATATTTATACTTTGTGGAAAGAACATGTAATTTCCGACATTTTTGAAAGAATACATTTTTTTGATATTTTCATTAGTTTTCGAGATATTGACACTTTTATCAAAAACTGGAAATATGTGAAATAAAAATTGTGGATTCGCTTTTTTTAAACAAAAATTGGTAGTTATTATATTTTCAACATCTGACAGCTGTCAAATTATGTTTTGGCGTATTTCAACATTTAATTTTCTATATTTTGACATCTGACAGCTGTCAAATTATGTTTTTTGAGAGTATCAACTTTTGACTAGTGTCAAATTATTTTTTTTTATATTTTTGACATCTGACTACTAACTAATTAGTTTTTTCGATATTTTTGACATCTCCATACTATGGCCACTCCAATTCTACCACCCACTACTTGTTAATATCAGTCAGATTAGCTCCTTCTATATTTTGACATCTGACAGCTGTCAAATTATGTTTTTTGAGAGTATCAACTTTTGACTAGTGTCAAATTATTTTTTATATTTTTGACATCTGACTACTAACTAATTAGTTTTTTCGATAAAACCCAAAAATAAAAAATGTCTGTGTGTCTGTGAACACATTTGCGGCTAAACAGCTAATCGGATCGGAATGAAACTATAAAACCTTACTTATAATCACCATCGGAGGAATCTAATAGAATTTGAGTAAAATCGGCCGACCGGAAGTGGACGTTTACTCTTATCAAAAAATGGAATTTTTTGAAAATATTGGGTTTTTATATCGTTATTGGCAAAATATTTATACTTTGTGGAAAGAACATGTAATTTCAGTCATTTTTGAAAGAATACATTTTTTTGATATTTTCATTAGTTTTCGAGATATTGACACTTTTATCAAAAACTGGAAATATGTGAAATAAAAATTGTGGATTCGCTTTTTTTAAACAAAAATTGGTAGTTATTATATTTTCAACATCTGACAGCTGTCAAATTATGTTTTGGCGTATTTCAACATTTAATTTTCTATATTTTGACATCTGACAGCTGTCAAATTATGTTTTTTGAGAGTATCAACTTTTGACTAGTGTCAAATTATTTTTTTTTATATTTTTGACATCTGACTACTAACTAATTAGTTTTTTCGATATTTTTGACATCTCCATACTATGGCCACTCCAATTCTACCACCCACTACTTGTTAATATCAGTCAGATTAGCTCCTTCTATATTTTGACATCTGACAGCTGTCAAATTATGTTTTTTGAGAGTATCAACTTTTGACTAGTGTCAAATTATTTTTTATATTTTTGACATCTGACTACTAACTAATTAGTTTTTTCGATAAAACCCAAAAATAAAAAATGTCTGTGTGTCTGTGAACACATTTGCGGCTAAACAGCTAATCGGATCGGAATGAAACTATAAAACCTTACTTATAATCACCATCGGAGGAATCTAATAGAATTTGAGTAAAATCGGCCGACCGGAAGTGGACGTTTACTCTTATCAAAAAATGGAATTTTTTGAAAATATTGGGTTTTTATATCGTTATTGGCAAAATATTTATACTTTGTGGAAAGAACATGTAATTTCAGTCATTTTTGAAAGAATACATTTTTTTGATATTTTCATTAGTTTTCGAGATATTGACACTTTTATCAAAAACTACCACTACTTGTTAGTGTTCGGAAGGTCGTGTGGTGCCCACACCAGATTTTTTTAAGAAATAAAGATTTTATTTCTGGCTTTTTAGGGCATTTTTTTTTGAAGGAGGTTTAATTTAAAAAAAAAAGTTTTTATTTTATCATTTTTAGTTGTTTACTTGATTCATGATGTACTATTTTCAAAACCTTTCAAATACCGTGCAAGAGGTACGTTCAATCCCCAACAATCCCATGTACCAATGTGACTTTTTGGAGACATAAGTAAACACCTAGAAACACGAAGCACGTACGGTAAAGGAGAACATCGTGATGAAACGTGGACTTGAATTGTCTGAAATCACTAACACGCTGTGAGCAAAAGAATTGATTAAATGCTCATTCCTTCTCCTTGAGAGAAAAGGTCTTTGGCTTTAGAGTGGGATAGTAACCGGCTAATTATTATGTTTTTATGTTACACATCATTATTAACATATTAAAATAACTGCAGAACTTATTTTATTGATTTTTGTGGTGTTTCTTGGAATATCTTCCACATTGATGACCAGACCTTCATTAATCACACGGACATTCTATTCTTTTGAATGCAAAACGATTTTTTTAAATCGGATTATAAATACCAGAGATATTCGGTAACATAAAAAAACTATGAATTGAGAACCCCCTCTTGTTTAAAATCGGTTATAGTGGGACAGTAACGCACCAATTATTATGTTTTTATGTCATACATCATTATTTACATATTAACTTAACTGCCAAACTTATTCTGTTGATTTTTGTGGTATTTCCTGGAATATCTTTCACATTGATGACCAGACCTTAACCAAATTTCTATGGGACCAATGGGAAACTCTACTCTTTTGAATGCAAAAAGAATTTTTCAAATCGGATTATAAATACCGGAGATGTTCTTATCTACCGAGCTTATTCTGTTGTTTTTTGTAGTATTTCCTTGAATATCTTTTACGTTGATGACCAGACCTTAACCAAATTTCAATGGGACCAATGGGAAACTCTACTCTTTTGAATGCAAAAAGAATTTTTCAAATCGGCTTATAAATACCGAAGATATTGAATAAGAATATGGTCGAATTGAGAACCCTCTCCTTTTTTGAAGTCGGTTAGAAATTAATTAAGCACTCAATCTGTTGATGACATTCTGATAAAATTTTTGGAAAGACCACTAATTGTCTAAACAGTAAACGAATGTACACTTTTCTATTACTACACAAATTTGTCTGCCATCAGCGTCTTATTGTCGTCTTTTTTTTAACGAAATAATGAGTAAATCTGTAAGCTGCTGCAGCAACCTCTAATATTGCAAAATGAGTATTTTATGTTGTCCTCTTTTGTTTCAGATATGAGACGACAGTTGTTTATACAGGTAGCAATACGAGGAAAACCTTTAAACTCATTGTTTGGTTCAATACAGCAGCCCAATTTGGAAGAGATATTCGAAAAAATCAATCCAAGAAAACTGAAGCGGACATCAAGCGCCGTGTGGAAGAAGCCACCACGATACACAGAATTTGACATAACTAATGAAATTATATTTAGTGAGGATTCGTCATTAGACGAAGACTTTTAAATGTGCATTTATCTATTTAAACGGTATTTTTAATATGTTTACTCCCTTTTGACCAACCACTATATTAATTGTTTGTTATATTTATTGTGGGTTGATAAAAAATATATTTTTTAATACTTTGAGACTAGTTCTTTGTGTACATACTTACCTACGAATAAAGACAGTCTACTACTTCTTACAACCACACTCCGTCATATACATTCAACAGAAGTACAAATAGAATCAAATTGCAGTAGTTCTAAATACAATACAAAAAAGGTATGGTTAGGTAGTGCCGAAAAAAGTGATACTTCTGATGTTTGGGTGTATTACTTTCAATATAACTATTCATATATATATATATATATATATATATATATATATATATATATATATATATATATATATGTTATGATGTAGTGTTTCACGGATGGTAGAATGAACAGTAGTGGTGTTCCGGGTTTCAATCCGTTGGTTGTTTGTGTCTTCACGACGTTTCGCCAACATCTCAGCTGGCATTTTCAAGTGATGCTTCCTTTGCGGCTGCTCAACTTGGAATCAATCCAAGTTGAGCAGCCGCAAAGGAAGCATCACTTGAAAATGCCAGCTGAGATGTTGGCGAAACGTCGTGAAGACACAAACAACCAACGGATTGAAACCCGGAACACCACTACTGTTCATATATATATATATATATATATATATATATCCTACCTAATTACTTCCTACCAATTTGTTACCTGTTCTATCCTTCGCAATAGAATAATGTGATAATATACATTTTTCATTTAGTTTATATACTTTCACCTGACGAAGCTAATGTTGTAGCGAAACGCGTCGTGAAAAAAGAAAAAGTTTTTTGTGAAAATTAGTCGTAATATACTCAATTTATATTATATATATATATATATATATTATAACATGTATGAATAATAATAATATGTTTTGATAATATCAATCACTATGTTATAAAATATTCCTTACCTTTAATTAATTTTAAATTTTAAATATAAATAGTGAATAGGTAAGAATTAACTCAGTGTAATTATTTTCCAATATAATTAATTAAATATGCTACCGGCTATTCCCTTATGTCAAGGTCAGAGTTCAAATATTCAACCAAACTAGATTCAAAATCAGTGAATACACAAATTTGCAATAAAATGACTGTATAACCGCACTATCCTAGACCAACAATATTTTCTAGGCGTGAATTGCATATAAATTTCTAACCTTTCTAATTCAAAATGTGTCAAACTTCAAAGATACCGTTGATAAACCAAAACATGCATCAAATATATAAAATGAAGTATTCTGACTTGAGTTACTGAGCAATTTAGATTAAACTTAACAAAAAATGAATAAAAATAATTTAGTTAAATACATAAAACAGTGAAATAAAAATGTTCATCAAAATTTCAAAAATCAAACACATATAAAACTCTTTATTATAACGAGTGCAAAGTTGTTACCATTTGTGTGAAGCTTCTCTCCTCTTCTGGAATCAGGATTCAGTTCTTAGGACAATCTATTTTCTTCCTCCAATACAGCAAAGATTTCAGGAAACTTTATGAAGATCAAATAATCAATTCCTCTTCAAAACCAAGCTATGGATGGCTACTATTTTCTCTTGTAAGTGTACTTATGACTTTCTTTCTTGTTAAATATTAATTAAATCTTCTTTAACTCAATTAAAATACAGTTATACCATAAAGTGCTCAGCCCCATAAATTGAAATATCTATTTCTTCATAAAATCATATAAATTTCTCTTACCAATTGCTTACTCTGGTTACCTTGGAATAATCTTTATACTTTAATTAGTTTTAATACTTTCTATCATCAATACTTTCAAAAAAAAACTCAAAATTTCTACGGAGCAAATTTTTAATACAACTTCTCTTTCAACAACCAAAAAACAAGCGAGACATATCTTCTACAAACTTCTTAACACTTTCGATGCGGAAAGCGCACATATGCGGCTTTGCTATGTCAAGCTATATGCGGAGGGCGCGCTTGTGCGTCCTGGGTCTTATAGGTTTAAATGAATTAATACAATATCTCGCACTCATCACAAGGTTTTAAAATTTTGGTCGCATATTTCTAAGTATGTAATAAAGATTTCTACATTGTTCGTTTCTTAAATAAGTACACCGCTCCTAGATGGCGTAGGTGTGCATGTAGTTTACAGGTAGTTTACAAAATACTAAAGTTTCAAACCTAACATTTATTTCTACTCTGTGCGAATTAGTTGTGTTTTATTTGTGCTTTGTGCAATTTTTTGTGTTTTTTCGTTAAAATAGATGATATAAATTTACCAGGACCCTCAGGGTATACCGCATATAAACAATAAAATTTCGAAATGTGCGGAGAGCGCTCATGTGCGTCTTACAAAAAATACATGAAATACTCACCAATCAATGGCTGATTATGATCAAGGCACCGTTATGTAAGAAATAAGGAAGCTTTTGATATGATTAAGAGTAAATAAAAATTCCGCATTGTGCGAATCCAATTATATTTCTAACGCAGTGAAAGTGTTAACTAATTATTTATAATATAAATCTTACTAATCTCCTTTTAACTTTCTTTTAACATCATAATTTTTACAAAAATCTTCATCGAAACTTTTTACATCCTTCCTCTTCAGAAGGTCGAAAAAAACAAGAGAGATTCTAACAGAATCAACAAAAAAACAATTGACAAATTCAACAAACTTAAATCTATACATCTTTTCCATCTAATCGCCTACTAATTTCTTATTCAAATAAAATTTTTAACAAAATCTAATTCTTGATTCAATATTACAATTTAAAACAATGATCATTCTTTTTTATTATTCTTATGAAATTTACTAGCACTACAAACTAATAATTTTCTCTTTTTCAGAATATTTCATTTGGCATTTGAACTATTTATAAATTAGAATATGGTTGGTAAATACGTATAATTTAAAAGTAAGTAGAAGTTTTAACATGTATTTTAACTATTTGTGATGTCTTTTCTTTTTTATAATTTAATTTTCTCATTTACTTACACCCCTAATTCATTTAAAATTAATGTTTGATTACTAACGTATTGGCAATTTTATAAACTTTTAATTATCTACTTTACCCATTTATCAATTTCATAATTATCAAAACTTTATATAATGTAGATTAATCATTTTTGAATCTTTAAATAAAAATCTTTGAAATGTATTTGTATATTTTTTTTCTTATTATTCTATTTTCTTTTTTCTTTTTTAGGAATTATGAAGAAGATGATGATAATCAATCCCAATGTTACTAAATTTGCGCTCTGACTCGAAATAAGAAAATCTCCTTTCTCTACTTTCCATTAGATTTTCCTTCTACATTCTTATTTAATATAACATAGTAACTAATATCATCTCAAATCCCCCAATTAAAATTTTTACATCAAACATTTCATTGATGTTGGATTAAAAATTATAATTTTAATCTATTTTTTTTTTTTTTATATATAAACACTCATTTTACAAAAACTTTAGCCTCAATTAATATTATTTGCACATATTGTATAAACCTTTTTTTAATAAAACCATTCAATCTTAATTTGATATTTACATCTTAATACTATTATTTACAAAACTTTGCTATTAATATCATCTACCCAACATCTTTATGAATTTTTTTAATTTGTAAAATTCTGTTAATCTCAAATTCCTTCCCCCTTTCTAACATTCATTCAAATATAACTTAATTTTTCTACTTTTAAACTTGTTCCCCTTATTTAATATATTTCCTATACATTTTATTTTCCGATACACCTAAATATCTTGCCTCTTTCCTGATATTTCCAAATATACCCAATACCTACTATATTTTTAAATTTCTTCCCCCTTTCTTGGTATTTACAAATAAACAATTTTTTTCGGAGCGCTACTTGCTTTGCTTTATATCCATCTACAAATTTCTTAATGGTCTTCTTCCTTTCTTCATCTATTTTATTTGTGTCTTCCTCTGTACTCTTCAAATTGTCTTGTTTTATGTTATTAATTTCTCTTCTAAATATCTTAGTATCTTCTTTTATTTCCTTCAATCTTTTATTAGTCTGATTCAATTTATTATTAATCTCTTCAAATTTTTTATTCACATCTTCCTTCATATCTTCTCTTCTTTCCTCCAATCTTTCATTATTCTCTTCAAGTTTTTTATTCATATTTTCCTTCATATCTTCCGTCATTTCATCCAATATTTTATTATTCTCATCCAATTTTTTATTATTTTCCTCTAGTTTATTATTCATATATTCTTTCATATCTTCTGTCATTCCATCCAATTTTTTATTCTTCTCTTCAACTTTCTCTTCAATTGTTTCATTCATATTCATAATATTTTTATCCATAGTCATCATAATACTTTTATTCATTTCTTCAAACTTCTTATCCAACTCTTTTATAATATCTTCCTTCCTTTCATCCAATTTTTCATTCTTATCCTCCAATTTCTCTTCAAATTTCTTACTATCATCTTCTATTTTCTCCAATATTTCGTTAGTCTCATTCAATTTCTTATTGTTCTCCTCTGGTTTATTATTCATATCTTCTTTTACTTCATCTAATCCTTCATTATTTTCTTCTAGTTTGTTATTCACTTCTTCTTTTAATTTCTCATTCATATTTTCTGTCATGTCTTCTTGTACTTCATCCAATATTTTATTCTGCTGATCAAATCCTTTATCCAAATTTTTCATAATATCTTTATAAATGTCTTCATATGTCTTCTTTATATCTTCTCTAATATCTTCCCACATATCTTTTATTTCTTCATTTTGTTGATCAAATCTCATCATAAGAATTTGTAAAAACCTGTCCATATCAGGTTGACTTTCTTCTTGTGGTCGTGCTTGTACTACCTGTTCTTCCTGCTTATTTTCACCAGCAGTTTCATCTGTCTCTATTTCTATCATAGTTCGATCCTGCTCTCCCCCTATCTCTATTAAATTCTCTCCTTCTTCCATCTCTGCTTCTTCCTGTGTCTGTCCAGTTTGAATCAGCTCTTCCACTCGATAATCTCCGGCTCCTAACACTCTCTCTTCATGTACTTGTACCGCCACACTTTCCATCTCAATCTCTCCTCCATCACTACTTTCACTCTCATCTCCTACTATCTTACCATCTCTCAATCTCATTTTTCCCTCCATATTCACAATTTATTCTATCGAGATAAATATAACTAATATGAATCACAAAAAAATTTCAAATCAAGTTTTCAAAAAAAATATTTTAAATATTATTTATTTAAATAGGCTCTAGTTTTGATTGTTTAGTGCGAAATAAAAAAAAATTTAACAAAATTCTCAAATTTTAATTATTTGAATCGGCTCTAATTTTGATTGTTTCCTGCCCCACGTTGGGCGCCAAAATTTATAACATGTATGAATAATAATAATATGTTTTGATAATATCAATCACTATGTTATAAAATATTCCTTACCTTTAATTAATTTTAAATTTTAAATATAAATAGTGAATAGGTAAGAATTAACTCAGTGTAATTATTTTCCAATATGATTAATTAAATATGCTACCGGCTATTCCCTTATGTCAAGGTCAGAGTTCAAATATTCAACCAAACTAGATTCAAAATCAGTGAATACACAAATTTGCAATAAAATGACTGTATAACCGCACTATCCTAGACCAACAATATTTTCTAGGCGTGAATTGCATATAAATTTCTAACCTTTCTAATTCAAAATGTGTCAAACTTCAAAGATACCGTTGATAAACCAAAACATGCATCAAATATATAAAATGAAGTATTCTGACTTGAGTTACTGAGCAATTTAGATTAAACTTAACAAAAAATGAATAAAAATAATTTAGTTAAATACATAAAACAGTGAAATAAAAATGTTCATCAAAATTTCAAAAATCAAACACATATAAAACTCTTTATTATAACGAGTGCAAAGTTGTTACCATTTGTGTGAAGCTTCTCTCCTCTTCTGGAATCAGGATTCAGTTCTTAGGACAATCTATTTTCTTCCTCCAATACAGCAAAGATTTCAGGAAACTTTATGAAGATCAAATAATCAATTCCTCTTCAAAACCAAGCTATGGATGGCTACTATTTTCTCTTGTAAGTGTACTTATGACTTTCTTTCTTGTTAAATATTAATTAAATCTTCTTTAACTCAATTAAAATACAGTTATACCATAAAGTGCTCAGCCCCATAAATTGAAATATCTATTTCTTCATAAAATCATATAAATTTCTCTTACCAATTGCTTACTCTGGTTACCTTGGAATAATCTTTATACTTTAATTAGTTTTAATACTTTCTATCATCAATACTTTCAAAAAAAAACTCAAAATTTCTACGGAGCAAATTTTTAATACAACTTCTCTTTCAACAACCAAAAAACAAGCGAGACATATCTTCTACAAACTTCTTAACTAATTATTTATAATATAAATCTTACTAATCTCCTTTTAACTTTCTTTTAACATCATAATTTTTACAAAAATCTTCATCGAAACTTTTTACATCCTTCCTCTTCAGAAGGTCGAAAAAAACAAGAGAGATTCTAACAGAATCAACAAAAAAAACAATTGACAAATTCAACAAACTTAAATCTATACATCTTTTCCATCTAATCGCCTACTAATTTCTTATTCAAATAAAATTTTTAACAAAATCTAATTCTTGATTCAATATTACAATTTAAAACAATGATCATTCTTTTTTATTATTCTTATGAAATTTACTAGCACTACAAACTAATAATTTTCTCTTTTTCAGAATATTTCATTTGGCATTTGAACTATTTATAAATTAGAATATGGTTGGTAAATACGTATAATTTAAAAGTAAGTAGAAGTTTTAACATGTATTTTAACTATTTGTGATGTCTTTTCTTTTTTATAATTTAATTTTCTCATTTACTTACACCCCTAATTCATTTAAAATTAATGTTTGATTACTAACGTATTGGCAATTTTATAAACTTTTAATTATCTACTTTACCCATTTATCAATTTCATAATTATCAAAACTTTATATAATGTAGATTAATCATTTTTGAATCTTTAAATAAAAATCTTTGAAATGTATTTGTATATTTTTTTTCTTATTATTCTATTTTCTTTTTTCTTTTTTAGGAATTATGAAGAAGATGATGATAATCAATCCCAATGTTACTAAATTTGCGCTCTGACTCGAAATAAGAAAATCTCCTTTCTCTACTTTCCATTAGATTTTCCTTCTACATTCTTATTTAATATAACATAGTAACTAATATCATCTCAATATATATATATAAAACGAACAGAGCGTTTTGTGACAGTCTAAAAAAGTCCAAAGATGATACATAACGTATCTAATGCCATACTGTCAAAAGTAATAATTTCAGTTTTAAACTGAAATGGTGTCGGTTAGAAATTTCTAACACTTTAAAAGACACCTTGAATGCTGCGATATAAATAGATATAAATATCATTCAACCTATATCAGGGCAAAACCAAACTACAGACACGTGTTTCGCTCTTATTTGAGCTCGTCAGTGTAGTACAGGCTATGTCTCTCAAGTCACTAATCAAGAGACATCCCTGCTATAAATTGAACGATATCTATAGATGTCAAATGCGAAACTGATAAACAGTCGCAAGTGGTTCCATCTTCACTCCAAAAATGGTATTTCAGTGGTAGCTTTGCATCTTGTATATAACCTTAGGCAAGGTAAAATGATAAAACGAACAGAGCGTTTTGTGACAGTCTAAAAAAGTCCAAAGATGATACATAACGTATCTAATGTCATACTGTCAAAAGTAATAATTTCAGTTTTAAACTGAAATGGTGTCGGTTAGAAATTTCTAACACTTTAAAAGACACCTTGAATGCTGCGATATAAATAGATATAAATATCATTCAACCTATATCAGGGCAAAACCAAACTACAGACGATATATTTTTTTTTTCGCAGTCAACCCAAAATATCTTAGAAAATGTCCAAATAAAGCTCCTGTTAAAAGCGGATTTCAAAATTCCAATTTTAAGAGGTCCTCCACGGAAATTGAAGTTTTCCCGTCTAAATAACATAGTTGTTCTCGCATATTTATTTTAGTGATAAATTTTACTGATCAATTGGCATCAGTGTATTTGGTTTTAGTTTTCAGTTTAAAAAAAAGTAGTACTTAGTAGTAGTAGTAAAACCACAGCGGTACGAAACGTTTAAAAATATTCTAGTAATTCGTTAGTTTAAAAGCCTTCCAAACTTTAATTGTGGTAATATTTTGTATTCGGTGGTTAATTCGTAACCTGGTCGTTCTTTTAACAAATAAAATCGTTTTCACTCAACCTATAGCTATCCTTTCTCTTTTCCTTCAAAACCCGAATTATCCGAGAATCCGAGTGAAGAAGAAAGGAGATTGACCAAGAACACCGGTGAGTACAAATAATTAGTTATTTTTTATTTAACCAACTGAGTTAACGAAGGAACAATAGGAAACGGGGTTTTTAACAGCTTTTTGTCCTGCAAGCTGTGAAAAAAAATATTTTTCAAAAAAATGAATGAATGGATCTTTTTAAGTATTAAATTAAGTACAAAAAATCTCGTTGAGTCAAATACATAATACAATGCACGCTCAGCCAATGAAACTTTCGAAGTTGGAGATCTTGTATGGTTACACAATCCACAGTGACGACGTGGTTTGTCTCCCAAACAAAAGCGACAATGCGAAGGATAAAGAGAAGATACATGACCTGATTTACCGCATTATAATGAATCACTGAAAACCTAAGTTCGTATTATACAGTACGTTTCACAATAATTCGTTGACTCGCTACCTTACCTTAGGGGATTAGTAATGAAAGGTTATAAATTTCTCACTGTACAGTAAACATTAACAGATCCGTAATCCGGTTTTCAAAATAGATTTAAATAAAACTCAGTAACATTTACTAAAACTTAAATTTATTTTGTAAAAAAAATCACGAAATTTTTTAAAAACAAATTTTAACTTTATTTATTAATTGCAATTAAACAAATGAACTAATTCTACATTATTTACAACTATTTAATCTAAATGTAGTTCAGTATCACTATCGTCTTCATTTAAATTAATAACTAAGGGTGCTACAGTTACATTAACATTTCGATATGTACCTTCAACCTTAATAACATGCTGAATCGAATTTTTCCAGCTATCAATGGGAATATTACTTGTCACATTTCTGATTAACTCTATAACACTTGAGTTTAATGTGGGTGAAACGTTTTCCGATCTAACTTTGGATTTTAGCTGATGCCACATGTGTTCTATAGGATTGAACATGCAATAATATGGGGGAAGCCGTAACACTGTGTGGCCCATATTTTTAGCAATAGTATTTTTAGCAAACGTATTCTTTTTCAATACCGAACGCTGCTACAACTTGTAAGAGATCACGTTTTGTGTACGATTCTTCAAAATAAAGGTCATTTTTTAACAAATACTCTTGAATTTCCCATTTATTGTTGTTGCTATTTGGTACTTTATTTAATTGACGGCTATGATAAGTTGCATTGTCCATTACAATTATACTTTTTTCCGGTATATTCGGCAATAAATAATTCTCAAACCAATCTTCAAAAAGGTCTGCTGTCGTATCTTCGTGATAATCTAAACTTGAATCTTTAATATTCTTTGCTGATAACAATAAAGCGTTTGGAACCCAACCTGTTTCTGATCCGGCATGTATTATTGTAATTCTTTGTCCTCTATTTGATGGAGCCTTTGTTTTGCAATTTCCCGATGAATCAACAAAACCCTTCGTTGGAGTATCATGGGTGTCATACCATGTCTCGTCGAGGTAGATAATTGAAAGGTTTTCACTTCTATATTTTTGAATAGCTTGTAAGTAATGACAACGCCACATTCGTAAACGATATGACTCCATTATCACTTGTCTTTTATTAATGGTACAATATTTAAATCCCATTTGAGAAATAATTCTCCACAAACTTGTACGGCTACAAATAATTCCCGTGTCGTCTTTAAGTAACCGTTTTTTTATACAATCTAGGGTTGGTATCATTTGTTCTTGGTATAGGACATATATCGGCTATGTTTTATTTGCGGATCCTTCTAAAAACGTCTGACCGCGCAGGTCTCTGCGCATTGAAATAAAAACCCAAATTCACCTCATTTCTGCGCGAGAAATTCAAATTTCCATGCATTGTTGCCCGATTAATTGTATATCTGTAATAATCGGAAACTTGTAAAAATACTGAAATATCACAAAATATGTTGTTCTATATTAAGTTATAGTAAAGCATAAAAACGGATTTTCTTGTTCTGTCCGTGACTCTAAATTGACGTGTTAGGTAGAATGTTTTGTAAACAAACATGTTGGTTAGAAACTTAGAATTTCTATATTCTGAGAAAGTATGTTGAAAACTTTTAAAAATATTCTGATTTTAGTGTTAAAGTTTTGTTTGTTCTCTTTGTTTAATTAATATCATGTTAGATAGAAAACGAATATACATACACAAAATTTGTGATCACAATCAAAGATTTTGATTGTGTGTTGATCGTTTTATTCATTGGATAAAATTAAATAAAATAAATTACGAATTAATCATGAAATTTAAAAGCTATTTTTAAAATTATAGTCAGATATTTAAAACTATTTTTTTGGATCAATAATGGTCAGCCATGTCGTAGGTAAAGTGTAATATTTAAAAACATGTTTATAGTCTTTAAAAAAAGCAATATTATAATAAAATTAATTAAATTAAAATCAGCTATTTATCGATGTGGCTATTTGAAAAAAATAATGAGTATATTTTTGAGATTAAAGGACTCGTTACAATAGTCTAAGAAAGCGATTTTTTTGTTTACTTATAAATGAATACGAATATCGGAAATTATAATGAACTCAAAAGTGATCTGTTGTAATAGTAATCTAACTTTAATTTATTAATCTATTTACAACGCCTGTTATAGTAACTGAAATTTAATAATTAGAGTTTCCATAAATAAAAAACAAAATGAATGTAACAATGTTTAATTTACAAAATAAATAAAAGTTAAAAATATTAAAAATATAACGTTTTATTTTTACCATATTTTGTAAAACTTTTTTTTTGTATAAACGTATTAAAAAGTCATAAAATAAATCTTTTTTGTACATATTATACAAGACATTTCACAATTCATCAAAGATTTGTTATACTTGATACATTGAAATTAAAACTATTCCCGTCTACAATTCTTATTCCATAAAATATGTTTTTCCAAAATAACTAATATAACAAATTTCGAATACCATCTGACCTAGATATCATAGATTTACTTAAAATTTTGAAACCCAAATGTATTGTATTGTCAACTAACTTAGACCGAGGCCACAAGGATCTGAGGGAATAACGAAGGGGTTATTTTTATCAAGTTGTTTTATCCGTTTAGCTATGAGACAACAAATACACGTTTTTATATTATATATTTTAATTTATTATACATCATTTATATTAAATAAACTATCATAACGTTAGCGCAACATTTAAATCATTTAAATGTTAGCGCCCTTGGTAGGGCACAATAAATGTCAAAACTATCACTATTCGCATCCGGTAGAAAGAGAAATTTGATGTGATATTAAAATATGTACGAATGATCTATGCCACAATAATAAAATTGTTCTTCGTTCTATATGATCAATATTTTACTGAATATTTCATCGATTCTAATATTTTATGGCCACCAGAACAAATATACCTACCTATATAAAATAAAGCAATTTTTTTAAAACATGCAAAGAGAATAAAAACTGGTAGTAGGTATTAGTGCTCGTTTAAAACAGTCGCAAGTTGTCCAAGTCCACTGTAAATTTGAATGCGAGATTTGACAACAGCGCTCGAAATAGCACATACATTTTGAATTCACGTGGTCATGCGCATAACACTAGGATCCGCAAATTAAATATTACCCATATATCGTTCGTCGGATTATATCTTTTTGTATTTCATCAACACATTTGGTATTATTAACGTCACTTCGTTTTTTTCGTTTACTTATTGGCTTATTGATAACTAGCTGTTGCCCGCGACTTCGTCTGCGTGTAATTCGAATAAAAGCAAGGTCTTTATGTATCTTATATTAGCGTGAAAAGAACTAACATTATGACATTAAAATTATAACATACATAATTTTTGGGTCGTATTTGAAAAATATAACAGTCTGACAATATTGAGATGTTACATTCGCACTGTAATAAAGTAACAATATTGTCAACATAAGAAATACAGTAATTAAGCACTGCAAACCCCTAATCATAGGCATATAGGTAGCTACTCAAATGATAATAATAATAATAATAATAATAATATTATTCTATTACTATATACACATTATCCTTACTTAATTACTATAAATGCAAATCGCTAGTGCCTTCAAAATTCGCAAAACGAACACAACTGTCAACGACGTCTCACGCGTCTGCCCGCGCCGCCTGTCGGACCGTAACATACCATAGTATCGCGCGTTCGGTTTGTCATCATCGTAACTATTAAAATATTTGTCCAAATGATGTATTGTGAAGGACAAAATTTATCTCCTTTAAATACCAAAAGCGATAAAAGTATTCATTTTGATAAGGATCCATTTATTACTACCAAATGTGCATTAGAAATAAATTATCAATTTTTATTGTATTTATGGTTCACTATTTTGACAATAATGGCTTACTCATAAAAGATAGATATATATGGTGTCGCAGAATTTTTTGTAGGACTATTTAAGATAAATATTTTCACCATACATTATATACATGTAGCACTAACTGTTTTTGCAGCACACGCCTGAGTAGCTCGCAGATTGCAGAATTTTTTCAGACTTAAATGACATTTATCGTTATATTTTGGACAATTCACACAATATCTTTATAAATTATAGCCTATATGTTATTCTGATCTATAAGCTACATTACTGTAAAGTTTCATTAAAATCCGTTTAGTAGTTTTTGCGTGAAAGAGGAACAAACATCCATACATCCATCCAAACAAACTTTCGCCTATATAATATTAGTAGGATATCTTTTACTGTGGATATTGGGGTTTTGGTTAACTTACATGTTTCTTCTGCTGTATCGGTTACACTATAACCTCGATTATTCAATGTTTCAAACATTCTAGGAGAGAATTTTAAAAACAAATTACCCCGAAACTCCCACTTCCTCTTCCAAGATAATTAAGAAAATCAAAAATCATTTACTAATGATTTACTATTGATGGTCAGTAATAATAATTTAAAATTTTACCTGAAAAATAAAAAATCCAAAATATATCTTCCTGGACAAAAATAAATAATACCTTTCTGTAAATAGTTCACCGGTTTACGGCCAAAGTTCGAAGAAATATCAACCACCTTTTATTAGTAATCCCTTAAGAGCAGTTAAGAGCAGGTACCAAGTCAACGAAATATTGTGAAATGAACTTTACCCATCAATCGACTAGCATCATTTCATTGCTAACTACGAACTCAGGAAGAAATACCGACATGGAGTTACGGTAAAGGTTAGACAAAATATTTTCGAAGTTCCAGCTCAAATTTCTATGACTCATTGCATGACCGAAGACCTCCGTATTGATAGACGACTAGCATCTGTTTTTAGAAAAATGGGTTGGTTGAGTAGAGTAACGACCACGAGTGGGCAGCAAACTTCTGCGCCTAGAGGATGGCCAACAATTCTTGCCATACATACTTGGTTTCCAAGAGGATATCGGAGAGCAAGCCTACATATGAAAAGCCTTGGTCTGCTTTAAAAAACTTAAAAGAGCTTGGTACCAACTACAACATAAATAATTTGGCTCTACCGAAGATAGGATGTGATTCAGATGGGTTGAACTGAAAGATAGTGCGAACCATGATTGAAGTGATTTTTCGGAGCACCGGCTTGAGGATTGCGGTGTGATGCTTCTTTCCAAACAGGACCACTATACTGGTAAAACTGTCGACTGTTAGTTCTTCAGGAAAGGTGTT
The DNA here is from genome assembly GCA_964028335.1 of Altica lythri. Taxonomy (NCBI): domain Eukaryota; kingdom Metazoa; phylum Arthropoda; class Insecta; order Coleoptera; family Chrysomelidae; genus Altica; species Altica lythri. Next base: position 58,019,252 of record OZ034801.1, on the reverse strand, counting down.
TGTCGAATATCGAGCAGGCACACATTGCAGATTTCGACATTAGGCTTTACTCCGCAGTTTTTGAACAGGAAGTTTAGAGTTAAGAAGGGACAGTGTAACGAATTGAAAAAAAAATACACTGGTATAGTTCGAATCAAACAGATTCGAAATGTTTAGAGTCCGTTATGCTTAAACCGGCGTCTACAGGAACATCTAGGTTAGATCGAGAACAAAAGTCGTATATATAAACACTGGCGACTACTGACAGGGGATCGTCTTTTATCAAATTATCTTCTATACATAAATTTAATATAAATTTAGTTGGTTATTTTCGTATTTTAATAAATCTCAAATAAATCGAGCTCAGTGGTTTTTGTGTTTCGTTACAGTATGATATGTTTGATAACAAAAAAACTAACTTTCTAGACAATTGTCTCTGCGATAAAACCAATTGATTTACCCTTAAAATCAAAGGAATTATCGCAAGTAGGTATTAATTAAACAATTACTTGTGTTTCCTGTAATTTGTAATTAATTGTACTTAAATACTTTTTTTATTAGAGTAATTTGGAATTGTAATTAGAGCAAATTTTGTGTTGGAATTGCAATTTGTAATTAAATATTTATTAATCTAATTACTATTACTTTTACCAATAAAAACAAGAAAATTCCTACATGACTCATGACCTTGCGTAGTTCCTTCCCAGACCCTTCCTCAAACGTTAGGCTAGAATCCGTAATCGAATCTTTTTCTCGTGGTAGAGGCAAAAACTTCATTAAGTAAAGAGGATTTAAAACAAATTTTACTAATGGAAAGTGAACTGCATCAAGATTTAGAGATTGCATCTCCTATACAATGGCTAGAAAGTACATTACCAATACCAAACGAAGATTTTTTAGATTTTAGCGAAGATGCATCAATTTCAATTGAACACAAAAATATGGTTCAGTCGGAAGTGCTACAAACCTTAATGACTTAAGAAAAAATATTAACATGCTGGATAGTTATCCAATTATTAAAAAAGTGTTTTTTAATTATAATACAACACTTCCGTCTTCTGGGCCTGTAGAGTAGTGTAGAGCGATTATTTTCCTTTGCCACGATAGTGAATGCTCCCAGAAGAAAAGCAATTTCAGATAGGAGTTTTGAAAAATTAGTTATAATGAAAAGTAATAATATAAACATAAAATACAATAAATAAAATCTAAATAATTAAACTTAATAATTTTGATTGGGAGAAGATTTCTAAAAAATCTCGATGAAAGTATTTTTCGTTTACAACATGTATACCCATTTTCAGCTATTTAACTTAAAAACTGAGGAAAATACCGTACAAACTATCCATCCCCCTTTATAGGGTTGGGAGCAGATTTCACAAAAAATAATAAACTTATTTTTCTTTAAGAACAAATAGTCTACATACCAATTGTTTGCTTCTACATTGAAGACTATGGAAAATCCACTGCAAAATTTCATCTCCTTTTTTTAAGGGAATGGGGAAAGATTCCCAAAAAAAATGGATATACGTATTATTCGTTAGTTACAAAGAGTCTACCCTCCATAATTAAAATTAAATGACAAAAAACCTAGTAGACATTAATATTGTTTTATTTTTAAATGTCAGTATGACTTTGTGCAATGTTCTATCTACTTATCAAATTGTAGTTATTGTGTAACAACTTTTCTTGTATAAATTTATAATACTCCAAATTATGGGATGCTTCATTCCAGTATTAATGGCCTTTTTGACCATTTTTATGAATGACCAAATTTTCAAATTATCACCTCCAAGTTTAGCAAGACCTTTGTTGTCTTCCTATATATTTATGATGGCTTTATTTATAATAATTTGTGAATTTCGTTTGTACCCTAGTTCGTTAAGAAGACTGGGAAAATTGTTTCAAGGAATTTTCGAGGTACTCGTGTATCCCGGAATAAAAAAAATAAATATTAATTAGTTACTTTGGTTTTTAGGTTTTTATAACTTCATTTGTAGCAGAAGCAATGATTGTCGACTTCTGGCTCCCATTGGAATCAGCTGCAATGGACAGTTTAAATAAAGGAGCCGATATATTGGAGAAAGTATGTTATAATAATAACTGGAATGACAAAATTATTACTGATATTCTAAGGCATCCTTCTAGTCGTTCTATAATTAGTTATGCACTTAGCACTTTCTTTTTATTAACAGTCCTTCACGCAACCAGAGTCATCGATGTAAATCTTTTACAGTAAGTAATATTTTTAACTGACTTCAAAAAAGGAGCAGGTTCTCAATTCGACCATATTTTTTTATGTATGTTACCTATCTCAATGTGGAAGGTATTCCAGAAAATATTACAAAAATCAACAGAATAAACTCGGCAGTTAAGTTAATATATATGTTAATAATGATGTATAACATAAAAACATAATAATTAGCCCGTTAATGTCCCACTCTAAAGCAAAAGCCCTCTTCTCATAAGGAGAAGGCATGAGAATTTAATCAACACGCTTGCTCACTGCGGATTGGTGATTTCAGACAATTAAGTCCACGTTTTATCACGATGTTTTCCTTCACCGTACATGCATGGTGTCTCTAGGTGTTAGAGAATTAACTTATGTCTCCAAAAACTCACATTGGTATATGTCGGGATTGTTTGTAGATAGTACATGAATTTGCGCCCACATCTGACAAAGCCAAGTACGAACTAAAAAGGATAAAATAAAAACTTCTTTAAAAAAATTAGACCACCTTCAAAAAAACAAAGAAAAGAAAATGCACTAAACAGAAATAAAATCAACTAGGCATTTGACTTCGATTTCCTTGAAGTTGGCTCCAATGGCAAATAACCCTCTATTTTAATCTGTGCTATTAAATCTAGATTTAATTTGAGTAACACAAATCTTTTACAAAGATATAAACCATTGGTGCCGACTTCAAGGAAATCGAAATCGGATGCCTAGTTGCTTCCATTTTTTGAAGTAAAACTTCTTTAGCGAGACTAGGAGTAAAAAATTTATTCTAACGGACGTGACGTCATTCTAATAACAGAAACCGGAAACAAAACCTAATACTGACACGATTTTGCATGGGCGCCGGCAGCAGGGTGCAAGAGGGTGCGCTTGCACCCCCCTGCTATGAAAGAAATTACCTGAATTTACCAGAAAATTATATATTTTTTTAATTTTTTTATTAAATTATTGTTTGAATAAAAACTAAAGGCGTCGCGGTTGCTGTCCAAATCATTCTACATTCTATATATATATTAGATCATAATAGATGCAGATGCACCCCCTGAAAATAATCCTGGCGGCGCTCATGCGATTTTGCCTCCTATATTAAATAAAATTAAATCTGTAATTGTATGAATTGACAGCTGATCATCTTGTCAATCGAAATACATTGCTTTATAAAATAGTTTTTTGTGTATAAAGTGTTTGTATTAAATATGAATAAACAATGTGGATTTATTAATGAAGAAAGTGATGAAAAAATATTGATTGAAATGAGTGAATAGGTAGGTACTCTATATGCATAAATTTTATTTTTGGTGTGTAATTACACTATTTATACCTAATTATTTATACCTATTATTTATACCTAGCTATTTTCGTTTTATAGACTTAAAGAGCTAAAAAGAAATTGTGAACGTCAAAGGGGATATTATAAGCGCCAGAAAGATTTGAAGAAAAATGACAAAAATAAAAAAATGACGAGACAGCCACATTCATTATGATTTGATTAAGTAAGTTTATATACATACATACATATTATGATAGTAAATAATTGTTTATACGGAATCTTTACGTTGAGTAAAGAAGCATGTTGCACGTTTTTGTTCATAAAATAATAATATTCAAAATATTTTAACACTTTCTTATACTTATTTTAGGTTTGGTTAGGTAGCCATAAAGGCCATAAAACCACTAGTCAAGATGGCTGATCTTTTACCACCAATAACAGATCCTTCGTAGACGTGAAGGAAACAAACTTAACTCAGGATTTTAAATTTTATGGAATATGCTATAAAATGCTACAAAATGAAATGGTTATCTAACTATCGAAGGCTCTTGTGTTGTGATGTATTACAATAAGGTAGATACAGCTACAAAATCACACATTCTAAACGTAATGTGTGTATATTTTTAATATTGTTTACCTATTATTGAAGCAAAACTTCTTTAGGCACGACTAGGGGTAGATTCTAACGGAAGATTCTGATGGAAGTAACTGTATAATTTCAGCTATGGGAGGAGTTTAAATTTCCGAAATTTATTTATGAAATTTTCAAACGGTTTCAAATACATTAATGGTATTTATAGACTAAAATCTATGTTTCACATTTTAGTTATCATAAACCTATTATTTCATATATAAAAAAAATAATGATAACTTTCAAATTCCTATTTCTAATGAATAATATAAATATAACATCTCATTTTTTTTGTAAAGTATATAGGCAATAAATATGATTGAATTGTAATTAAATATTTATTTTCCGATACGTACGTCAACAAGTTTTACTTCAATCGCGCGTAAAGGTTACACGCACACTCTTTTTTTTTAAGAAATAAAGTTTATATTTCTAGCTTTTTAGTTCATTTTCCTTTTTTTTGAAGGCGGTTCAAATTTTTAAAAAACTTTTTATTAGATTTTTATTTGATCATTATCTGTTATTCAGATTACTGGCTATTTTCAATTTGATGAACTATAAATGAAATCTTACATTTGAAACAGCAAATAAAAAACCTGGAAGAATTTAAAATGAATAATTTTTCTATTCAAATATGAGCGCCCGCAAGATACGTTTTACAATTATTTTGGGTTTTTGGAACGAAGTTCCCTTTCGCGCGTTACGAACAGTTACGACTGACGCTAGGAGCTAGCCAAAAACAATACATACCAAAAGTTGTCACGACACTATGACACGACACACGCATGTTTCTCACTTTCACAGACCAAAAAATAAATAACTCTCTCTCCCTCTCTCTCATAGATAGATATATTACAATTAAAAAGACACTATTTTAAATTAAAAGAAAATGTACATTAAAAAGAAAATACTGTAGAAAAAATAATAATTACCTATAATAGTATTACATTTTATTTCATCCTGTTTTTATAAATTAATAAATTCATAAACATTTTAAAAATAGTTCGTAACTTGACTATTTAGGTACCTACGTCAAATTACCTTAACTGTCAGTTACTGTCAAATATTTTAATTTTAAAATTTTGTATTGAATTGTTAATTCCTGTTTTAAATTATAAAAAGTAATTCTAAAAAGATGTGTTATCTAAAGCTCTGGTATTGTATAAATGGACACTTTTGTTAAAAGAAACGAACTGTTAGGTAAGTAGAGATTTTATACAGACAATAATAAATGCTTATGTATGTATAAACACTCTGTTGTGTTTACAAATTACTAATTCCTTCACTAATTAATCGAAAGGAACTTCGTTCCATCCGGGTGTCCCTTGACACCTCACACTTTTTCATATAGGTTTTCGAGATTCGTAATTTTCCTGAAGTTTTGTGTTTTTGCGAAACTTGTTTTTATCTCGAAAATTATTAACTTTAAAAATTACTACGAATCTTTTTAATCAGAGTTAAAAATACTTGATTTTTGCAATATGTTTGAACAAAATTGCTTAAACAATTTCTTTCCCATTTTTGGAGTAATAGGCATGTTGACAGTAGTTGTAAATCCATGTAAAGTTAAATTTAAATGATTAATGGTAATATTTAAATACCTAAAATCATATTTATTAAACGTAATTATTAATATTTTATTAATTAAAATTAATTCAAAAAACTTTATTTAATACACATTATCACGTGACTGTGAACGCCAATCACAGCGCATGACGTCATGAACTGATAAACAACTTAGCGTCGCTTGGTGTCACTGTGTGAACGAGTTATTTCTTTGATTTCTCTCGCTAATTACTCGCTATTAGTATTTGTAACTGACTTATTATCATAAACCGAATTGTGTTTACATTATGGAGACTGGATTTATCAACGGAAAAAGTTCTAACTTGCCGATAATCGATTGTTTGATGGTGGCGAATTTCTTTGCTACAAATAAAGATTTTTTTGCAGCGGAACTTAACATAAATTTTTTATTGCCTGTTTTCTTCGTAATTACAAAGTTCAACTTGTATATTTTTTAGATTAGATTTTAAAATATTATCGGTGTATTCGTTTAATTCAGAATCGGTTTCCATTTTTTCAATAAAATGTATATCTGCGATATCTAATTTTTCAATTTTAAAAGGTTTATTAATATTAATTTTTATTGGTTCTTCTCTTGAATTAGTAATGGTGGTTGTTGCAAAAAAATTATTCACGTTTACAACTGCACAGGGTGATTCTATTTGATTGCCAAAATTAATATAATTTACAAGTCCTGTTCCGCTTTCTATGTCAACGGGTAATTTTACAATTTGGGATATCCTAGCGAGAATATTAATAGAATAATTTTTTACTTTAAGTTTCTTTTTTAGTTGTGTTAATTCTTCTAATTCGTATATTCTTGGTATTTCTGAATAAGGAGTTTTTTCTCTAAATTTACAGTTGCTTTTAATTGTTTTAATAAATCAATACCAATTAATCCGTCATATTTTTTACTAAAATTAAATAAATAGAACTTATGTCGTTCGTTAACTTTAAAAATTTTAAAAACAGGTATATTTATAACTTCATTTATGTGGTAAGAAATACTGTGGGCTGTTTGAATATTAAAATCTTCATTTTTTACATGTACATCTACATACACACACACTTTGTATTTATTATTAACTAGTATTAAATCCTAAAAATAATTATTTCTCAAGAAATCTTTCAAGTTCCTTAGAGTTTGACTGATCGCGAGCATTGTTTATCGGTTCGTGACGTAATCAAAGTCACATGACAGTTTTGGGCGTTTTAGCGGGAAATTTTAAATCTATTCTAATTTATCACTTTTTTCTTTAAAATAAAACCATTTTTATTATTAAAATATTTTTTTCGTGGTTATTAAGAGTTTATCTATAACATAAAAGCAGATCCGGAAATTAGTCAACATCCCTATTCGAAGATACTTATCCTGAACTAATTCAAGAAATTACTTTTCCAAATTTAGCAGCCTCCTTTTTTAAGAACTTAACACCACAGTTCACCCAAAATCGTTACTGGACATTCGTTAAAAATTTTGAAGCCAATCATTTGCTATTATTTCCATGTTCATATTTTTTAAAGATGCTCCTTTTTCATCGTTTGATAAATATAATCATAAAATTTTACCGATTACAATAAAAAAAATAAATAAATAGAAAACAAAATATTTAGTCAGAAAATTACTTGAAACACCTTTATCAGTTATTTGTGGTGGTAATGTTTCTTGTACATGTCAGCAAGAGCAACCACAAGATAGTAAAAAGTTCCTTACACTCCTTCCTTGGGAAACGTCGATTTATGATCATCTTGGTCCATCGTAAGAATCAACTTTTGCCACTGTTCTTTCGGTAAAAGTTAATCTTTAAACTTTTTTGATGCAGCTATATTTTTTTCATATTAACATGATAACGAATTAAATATAAACTCATGGACAAAATTAAAGAACCACTTATCCTGCATATGAAGTAAAGAAATTGTTTTAAACAGAATTCGAAAGAGAAGACGGTATTTTTAATCATTTTTTATTAATTAATAACACACAAAAAATTAAACAATCGAATTAAATCAACTGAGCCTAGTACCTAGTATGGCTTCTTCTAAATCTTATTACTGCATTCATTCGCCTTGGCATACTGGAGATCATATTTTTGATAAAATCTTGGGGGATACTCTACCACTCTGCTATTACTGCATCTAACAGTTGATTATGGTTAACAGAAGATCAATTGCATTCAGTTAGGTGTAGCCCCTTGTCTAGCCACGTGGAAAGGATCATAATCTTGCATTAATACAAAAATCGCCCCCACAAATGGAGTAAACGTTGTAACATGTTCAAGAACTATATTCTATTCACAACATTTAACATAATAGGTTTTTTACCCTACAAAACAGTTGGAAAGTAGGCAATTGTTAACCAGGGTGGAAAGTGGTCACTTTCCCCTCATTGCCTTTGGATACGCGCCTCCATAGATAGAGATCATTAAAATTGGCAAATATGACAAACGTTTTATTTCGGTATATAGGCGAACAGTATAACGACAAAACCAAAACGAAACTTATTAGTAGAATAAAATTTCTGTAAAAACATGTATGTACTGAAAAAACATAAGTTTTGCTGGATATGATTTGCATAGTAGTAAATGATTATTTAAGATATCTCATGGGATTTTTAAAAATTTTGAAATTTTTTAGAAAGTATGCGGCATTTTTTCAATTTCTCCTTAATGTCATTTAATATATGTATTTTTGTTTGTATACTTTCTAAAAAAGTTCAAATAATTTGTATATTGTTTTAGTAAGTTATTTGTTCATCGTTTAATAAACTATAAATATCGAACCATAGTGTTTGTGTTTCGTTATTGGAACGAAGTTCTTTACGGCAGGCTTGGAGGAGATAGGGATTTTGCTGCGCGACCGAACTGAAAAAAATGTAATAGTAAAACCGTAAGAAAAAGTCCGTGGAATTATTTGCGTGGAATAAAACCGTTAAATGAGACGTTCACAGGCGCTTACAGTCGTATACACAAGCGAGTAGTGTCGATTCTACATCAGCCAAAGGAACTTCGTTCCTACCTGGTGTCCCACGACACCATAATACTTTTTATATATAGGTACAGCCATATGTTTAAACAGTTATAATTCACTAGTAAACGATTATTTGAGATTTCTCTCATTGGATTTTTTAAAAATTTTGAAATATTGAAAATTTTAGAAAGTATACAAACAAGAATATATTAAATGACATTAAGTAGAAATTGAATAAAAATATAAGACAGTTATAATTCACGTTTACCTCTTATGTTTCAGAACTGATCTACTCTCTTTCATAAAGAGCATTCCTATTAATCTGGTGAAATTTATAAAATTTCACATTAACTGCAAATATGAGACAGGAGAACAGACTTACAAAATATGCGAAAAAGATGATTTCTTCTCTCTCGCAGAATTTGACAATTTGAATTCCTCTGGTATTCCAGGAATATCATTTAGTGAAAACGAATTGTCAAAAATTAAGCATCGAGGACCTCAGAGAAAGCTAAGAAGAAATGGTGTAAGAACAAAATTAAGGAATAATTCGATCGGAAATGGTGATGAATGTTATATATGTAATATAAATGATCGTTCAGCTAAACTATCAGAAAATTCGCAGAATCTTGTTTTTGTGACCTCCTATGGTAACAAAATTAAATAGTGTTTTTGTGGCGTAAATATAAAATTAATAAATATATGTGTTTGCTATAATTTTTATTTACCATCTTTTGGATGGTTTATTTATATTATTTTTGTCAAAGGCAAAAGGTTATTCTTTTTCGTCATATTTCTAGTCTTATCAGGTTTGGAATGATTTACTATTATATTATAATTATATTATAATTAATTATAATTATATTATAATTAAACATCTCGCAATAGAACTGTCTCCAAAATTTTGCATGAGTTATATAGGAGCGTATGCGTCGATTTACTTTCATTTTTTAAGGCGAGTTGGATGATCTTGGGTTGCCAAGAATAGTGTTTAATGCAGTTTCTGGTAACTTCAATCGCACTGGTACGAACAACAAGGGCAGCTTCTCAATTGTTCTAAAAAAACAATTGCTTGATAATCTAGTTGTATTTTTTACCCCTATATTTAATAGCGAAGAGATCCCAGAGGACTGGGTGCAGTCTACATTTTTTACTATTTCGAATAAACAAATGGCTAATCACATCACTAAGGCGTTCACCAAGATCATTTATAGAAGAATATATGTTATTGATAGATCGCAATTTGGTTTTCGGAAAGCAGTTTTTGCTCTTCAACTGCTTATAAGAGGCGTGGAAACGTTAATAAGGATGTGCTTTGTGGAATTTAGAAGAGCATGTGACAATGCAAGTCATAAACCACTAATAAATATTCTAAGAAAGATAGGTATTGATCACACGGATTTTCGGATAATGGCAAAGCTATACTGTGGTCTAACAGCAAAAGTAAAAATAGGTAATGGATTTACTGAAAGTGTGAAAATCAAAAGAGATGTCCAACAGGGATGTATACTAACTCCACTCCCCCAGGTTTCGCAGATGATATGGCCATAATCATCAGGGGAGGTTTCTGGGCATAGTCTCAGAGCGGATGCAGACCGCAATAAATATAGTGTACAAGTGGTTCAAGGTTCAAGGATGAACGCGTAACAGTCATTTCACAAAAAGCATCAGTTATCCCATTCATAAATAAAAGAGCGTTGCAAGGCTTGAAACCAATAACGCTAAACAACATGCTAGTATACAAATGGCCACAGAAGCCAAATACCTGGGTGAGGTGTTTAAACAGAGGCTATCATGAAGGCAGCACATCCAAAAGGTCATACGCAAAGCTACAATAGCCCTTGATAGGTGTAGACAATTGTGTGACAAGAACTTGGGTCCTGAGCCCCAAAAATGAACCTCTGGTTGTAAACTCTGGTTATTAGGCCCATGTTAACCTATGGTTCGGTTGTATGGTGGAGTAAAAGACACCAGTCCGAGGCGATCAGGCAGCTGGGAAGCATTCAACTTACCACCATTGCATATTTATATACAGGGCGACGCTATAGCAACTGCTCAGGTCAGGCTCCCATTACATTATTAAGCGAAAAAAAGCAAGCAGAGCTATATGATAAGGTTAAGGCGGATCAAATAATGAGTATGCCTCTGGACAGGATAGTCCCCGAGCAACTTTCGAGTGGAATTACTGGAAAGGGACTCTTGGAACAATGGGCCCCTAAGTCAAGGGGTGTCAATCAGGTATTCTGATGGTTCAGAGACTAAGAAAGGCACAGGGTCGGATATATATACTGTAAAAGACACAAGATACAAGTCCAACTAAGTCTTTTTTTTATTTAATGATGTCCTCGTAGGTATAGACCTAAATACAAATGTACCGAGAACATCTATTGGACATCTGCTCGATGTCTGACACTGAACAGTATAAGAGCGAATGGAGTTGGCACGTCGCGTTGCACTGGCTTGTCTGGCAAGTGGAAGCATTCTAGCGCGAAGTTCTTCTGAGCAAAATCCGTTTATGTATCGGTCAAACAAGGAAAGATCAGACACTGCTCTTCGTTGGGACAATGGGGCTAGGTGTTTGGTGAAACTGGCGTCGTTTATAAGTCGAACTGCTCTTCTCTGTATTGCATCAAGAACTCTGAGCCTTGACAGAGCTGCTGAACCCCATACATGCGAGCAGTATTCAAAATTAGGTCGTATTTGTGCTTTATAAAGAGTAGCTAAGTTGGATGGAGAGAAATATTCTTGTGCCTAATTTCTTTCCTGCTGCAGTTGCTATGGATGCAATATGTTCGTTCCATAGTAAGTCCTGGGAGATCGTTATAGCAACCAGCGTAATGGAGTCGCCCGCTACCAGTGTCTGATCGTTCATTGTAATGGATGAGTCGCATGTTTGCCTCTTGTTGGATAGGCAACATGTCTTTGTCTTGGAAGGGTTGAAATTAACAAGATTCTATCTTCCCTACTCGTCTACAATTATCAAATCTTGATTGAGAGAAGCCGTTGTGGATCTTCTGTCCTCTTCAAGAATATCTAGAGACATGGGACTGTTGTGCGCTTTGCTACCGTGTAGGTTGCTATCATCTGCAAAACCGTGTATCGGGTTATTAGTGACTTCTAGTAGATCATTAATGTGTAATAGGAATAGAGTGCTAGAGCAGATCCTTGGGGAACTCTAGCGTTGATCTTGAAGAGGTTAGAAGAATGTCCATCTACAGCAACTTGGATGTACCTGTTGGACAGAAAGATGGATATCCATCTGCCAAGGTTTTGCAAGAGTCTGTATGAAGGCAGTTTGTTCAAAAGAGCTGCATGCCACACTTGATTAAATGCTTTTGAGATGTCTAGTGATACTATTTGAGTCTCCCCATAGCGGTGGATGGCATCACTCCAGACATGAGTTACATATGCTAGCAGATCGGCTGTTGACCTTTGTTGGCGAAAACCATATTGCCTGTCACTTAAAAAGGTTGTATGTTTCAAGGTAGCTCAGGATCTCGTGATTGACGTATTTCTCCATATAGTCCACCGCGCACAACCCTTTATTCGAAATGATTAATACATTCTTGAAACTTTGTGTATAGCTTCCTATTGACGAGTCCAACAAAGGTTGAAATTATCTAAATTTAAAACTGCTGCTTTTTCGAGCTAGAAATAAACGAAATTTTTAAGTTGTCGGACAGCAAAAACGCAGCAATAAATTTGTCGGACAATGTAAGCATTTGATTTAATACTTAATTATAAACAAATTGTTTAAAAATGAATTATATATATTAAAAAACGTAACCTCGAAAATGCGAAATTTACGGTTACGTTTTTTAATATATAAAACTAGCGGACCCGGCGAACTTCGCACCGCCTAACACTAATGATTTTTTCCATATTTTTTATCATATTTTCTCGTTAGTTACCAGTTTTTACTATTATTTATAGTACTTTGTAATTAATTAACTGCGCCACTTAACGGTGGCGTCATAGTTCTTAGGTAACTAAGTTTTGCTCTTTTAAATATATGAAATATCAACTGTGCCACCTTACGGTGGCGTCATAGGACTTAGTTATGTAAGAATTACACAGGTGTAAATTTATAACATCAGCGTCATAATGATTAATTTCGTAATAAACGCTGTAAAATTCAAAGTGCTATAAGGAAAATCGCGGCCTCCGATGCGCTATTTATAGGCACGTTACCGTTACCGCCGCCCCGGCCGGCCAGTACCACCGCAAGCCCTACGTCCCGCAATTTTAAATCTGTAATATCTTCGAAAATATTCATTTAAATTTTGTGCTGTAAAGGACCATATAGATCTATATTAAATCAACAATGTATTTAAGCTATTTAATTGGATAAGGATTAATGCTGTATTGGTTAAAATCGCTTCTAAAATTAGCCATTATTTGTCGTAAAAAGTAAATTACAAAAAAATGTTATTGTGGGATATCCATAAGAGATAGACATATACCATCGCTGAGTTTTCTGTAGACCTTTTCAATGTGTACAAATAATTAGTACATTATTTTGATAAATCTCCTAGGGTTCAGCCTGCGTTTGCAATGTAACCGGAAAAAAATTGATAATTAACGACATCACATTAGAAACCTTCCTCTTGAATCACTCCATCTATTAAAAAACGCATCAAAATCCGTTGCGTAGTTTTAAAGATTTAATCATACAAAGGGAAACAGGGACAGAAAAATCGACTTTGTTTTATACTATGTATTGATATATAATTCATTTTTACACAATTTATTTATAATTAAGTATTAAATCAAATGCTCACATTGTCCGACAAATTTATTACTGCGTTTTTGCTGTCCGACAGCTTAAAAATTTCGTTTATTTCTAGCTCGAAAAAGCAGCAGTTTTAAATTTAGATAATTTCAACCTTTGTTGGACTCGTCAATAGGAAACTATACACAAAGTTTCAAGAATGTATTAATCATTTTGAAAAAAGGGTTGTGCGCGGTGGACTAATAGTTTTGCTAATAACAGATAGAAGAGCTATATGGGTCTGTAGTTGAAAGACAGCCTTTCTTGGAGAGTAGTACTCGAGTAGTTTTCCAGGATTCTGGAAAAATATCAGTATCATATAATAGTTGAAATATCTTTGTGGAAACTGGCGCTAGTTTAGGAGCACAAGCTTTTAAGAGTAAAGCAGGTATTTCATCAAGGCCGCTTGCTTTGTTGGTATTTAGAGTAGCAAGGACTCTCTGCACACGCTTAACCCTAAATATGATATTTTTCATTGTGTGGGGAGCCCGTGGAATAGAAGGTAGTTCCATGTTGTCCGGTGGGTTAAGTATCGAGTTCGAAAAGAATATTTTGGCAAAGAGTTCTGCCTTTTCTGTGGAGGACATAACTATTGAGCCTCATCTGCTGTGGGTGGAGGGAACGAGCTATTTGTGCAATTGTTAGGTACTGATATGTTTCAAGAGAGCCTGCCTCCTGTGTCCGTTTTGTTGGACTTAAGCCACTTTTTGTGGTGAACATTAAAGTCCCCAAACACAATTAGCTCAGCAACAGGGTACTTACTATTCAGGTAGTCGATCTTTTGTGATAAAAGTATAAAGAAACACACAAATATATAAAAAGAAAATTAGAGGAAGCAAAGGAAAAGTAGCTAACAGATATATCATGAAGACAGACGTCTATGAAAATTAAAGAAATGTCCGGAATGAGAAACTATATAGGTAATATGTTACACTAACAAGTATATGAATCTTAACAACATTAGAAAAAATAAACGGCGAATGGAAAACATATATACAAAATTTATTCTCCGACAACATAATACAAAATATTAACAGACAAATAAGCACAGTAGATAATTTACCCATTCTAACATCGGAAATAAAGTACGCAGTAAAACATATGAAGACTGGAAGAGCACCTGACCCCGATAACATTCATAGCGAAACTATAAAGCTAATGGAAGAAAAAACTCTTAGATCTCCTAGCAAAAGTCTTCAACACTATATATGAAACGGAGAAAAATCCACAAGACGGGCCAACCTCTACGTTTATCCCTCTACCTAAATCGAACAACACCAGAAAATTAACGATTTTAGATTGATAAGTCTTATGTCTCATATCCTAAAATTATTTTTAAAAATTATTCACAACAGAATTTATAGAAAATGTGATGTGATATGGGATCGGAACAATTTGGTTTCAGAAACGGTATGGGAACCCCAGAAGCTCTGTTCAGTTTCATTGTGCTTATGCAGAAATGTCGGAATCAACAGAAAGATGTATATCTGTGTTTCATGGGTTTTGACAAGGCGTTTAGTAGAGTCTGTAGAGTCAAACATGAAAAACTAATGGAATGCTTACAAAGGAAGAACCTGAACTCAAGCGACATTAATATACATGAACTCTAATGGAACCAAAAACGCCTTTGTTAGAACGGAAATGGGAAACATTGAAACCATAAATATCCAAAGAGGAGTTAGACAGGGCTGTGTACTTATCACCATTATTATTCAACCTGTACTTAGAAGAAATTTTTTTACGAGCTCTAGATGAGGCACAAGAGGGTATAAAAGTAAACAGGAAAAATTATTAATAACATCCGATATACCAATGAACAGTGCTGACTGCTGGAAGTGAACAAGAACTACGAAATTGAACAAGTTGAGAAGTTTAGGATGCTGGATACATAAGACCTTAGTTAGACCCAGAACAAGAGGTCAAAAGCAGAATAGAACAGGCCAGAAACACCTTCATAAAAATGATATCGCTTGATAAAATGTTATGTATACGGAATTGTGGCTTGGACGTTAACTATCAGTTCGTTGCGACGCCTGGAAAGCTTCGAGATATGGATATTTCGACGCATGCTACGGATTCCATAGACCGACTATTTTAGAAATGAAGAGGTTTTAAGGCGTATAAATATGGATCGTGAACTTATAGAAAAACGCAAAACATCTTACCTATTTAGACACGAAGTTACGAAAGATACTTCTTCCTACAACCAATAATAGAAGGGAAAAAAGAAGGCAGACGCGGTCCTGGAAGACGTCAGATGACGTGGTTGTGTAACATCAAGCAATGGACAGGTCTAGATCTTCAAAGTTTGATTACAAAAGCTCAAAATATAAAAGAATTTGCAGAAGTCATCGCCAACCTCCACTGAGGAGACGGCACCTAAAGAAGAAGAGTTCTTCTTTCAGGGTGCCGATGTTTGGAGGTGGGTGTCTATTTTCTGTCTGATTATTTAAGTGATAACTTTGTATCAAGCTGGTAGACTTCTTTCGTACATTTTGTTTCTGTGAAGAGAACAGCTATATATACGGCAAATATTCCTCTTCTTGTGTTTTCCCTACCCGATCATTGAAACTTATATGTTCCACGTATATAAACTTAACCCTCTTATCTGCAACCACGACACATTAGTATAAGCCATTCACTTTTTATTTCCATCTCAGTAGGCTCTGTTAGTTACATGAAATTCGCCCAGTATAATACACGTCTGTTCATATTGTTCTGTGGTCTTATTAATTGTAAATACGATGTTGTCACGTCTTCAATAAAAATACTTATGTGTATTCATTACAAATATCTTAAGTAATTAAATCTGCAAACCAAATTTAAAACTTGCCGAAAATAAGTCAATGTATTTAATATTAAATTGAATAGGTACTAAAGTAGATACATCAGTTTTCGCTGCAAGTAGGTACTATTAATATCCAAGAATGGTCTATTTAAATTCACATGAATTTTGACTGATATTCAAAATAACACATTCCTTTGCACAGAACAGATCCCTGTTTATAGTCAATTATCATATTATATTATTGATCTAGAACGAAAATAGTTATTATCCTATCAAGTGCGGAAAGTTATACTTTCCCGCAAGAGTTAGGATCAATATTTTTTCTACAAGCATAAAAAAGATACTTTATTCATTTTTTAAATTTTATTTTCAACTCCTAACAATGTAACAAAATTTTAATTTGTGACAATTAAAGTTTGTTGTTGCTTTGAGTAACGTTTACAGAGGTGTTTTAATAAATTATGATTTTTTTAAGAACAAACATTTTAAAAATCTCTATTTTTATGCAAAATAATCTTTTTTTTACTATTTGTATGTAGTAGGTACAACAACATAAAAGTAATAATACAATAATTTTCCAAAAGGTTATTGAAGGACATATTCATTTAATAAAAAAAGAGAAAGAGATATTTTCTGAATTAAAATGCGTGCGGAAAAGTGTTGTTTTACGCATGCTTGTAGAAAAATATACTTTTATATTTACATTTTATTACAAATAAATAATATAAGTAAAATTCAAAATGTAGCACATATACATATATTAATAAAAACGTTTAATACAACTTTTAAATTACTCAAGCAATAGTAAAAGATCCTTTTTACAAATGTATAATAAAACTTTTAAATTATTCAAGCAGTGGTAAAAAAAATTATTTCATCAGTTTTGAGTTTAACATAAAAACACAGTACTCAAAGTCTATAGGTATCCATCTTTTTTAAAGTCTTCTATTTTACATCCAAATGGCATCGTAGTGTAACATTATTGTATTAGTGGCTGTAGGATAATAAAATTTCACATCCAATGGGTTAATTGAGGAAACTATACTCCAGTAAAAATTTGATTTTCCTGGTCCGCCCCAGGTGGTGTCGCATTTGACTTAAATATGCTGATGTTTTAATAATGTTCTTTATAACAGAAATTTTTCAGAAAAATTAAGATTTGTTAGACATTTCAAACCGATACAATGAAAAAAATATTTTAATAAATTACATAAAAGCAAATAAAAACAAATACAGATGCAGATTTAGATGTAACATGTAAATGTTGTCGGTGTATTTGTATGATCAATCCTCTTCCATTATTTCAATGGAAGAATCAGAGTCACTATCAAATCCAAAATCGGAATCGTCAGAATCTGATTCCTCCAATGAAATAATTAAAGGAGGAATATTGTTATGTGAGCAGTTTCCCATGTAAGTAGTCCAATCTGCCAAAATAAGTTCGTCTGTATGTCTACAAAAATTTTGCCACATGTCTGGTGTACATTTAGTCAATGCTTCTGTCCAAGTTTTTTTAACTCTTTCCTGGTCAAGATAAGTAGATGTAATATGTTTGTTATAATATGTCTTAGTAAACCCCCATGCTAGTTCTATTGGATTGTAGTGACAATGGTATGGTGGTAGTCGAAGTACTTCATGTCCTCGTTGTTTTAAAATTTCATCCACTACATATGTCTTTTCGTCAGTTTTATAAGGTAAGATTATAGAGTACAATTGTTTCTTTGTCATTTTTGTGTCAAACCTAATGTTATTGTTAATCAACCATTCCTGCATCATTGCTTTTTTCGCTGAAAAAGAGGGTGGTTTGTTAATTTGAACTGAATGGTATGGCGCGTTGTCCATGACCACCACACATTTTTCTTGAAATACAGATAGAGCAGGAATGAGTTGATTAACAACCCAGTTTTTAAAAAGGTCACCATTCATACTTTTGTGATAGTCAAGGTCTGTATTCGAAGAGTCTAGTAACAAGTCACATCCTTCCAAAAATCCAGTATCAGTCCCTGCGTGTAAAATAGTAAATCGCTTTCCTTCGAATTTTACACGAGCTGGATTACTTTTTAGGTCAGAATCGTGCACCCACTGACGCACTGAACTACCATTTTGATAGATCCATGTTTCATCTAGGTACACGAATCTAACTCTCTCAGCAAGACTTTTTAGTTGTTTATATTTCCGAATGAAAGCGATCTTTCTAATTTTAACGTGTCGTTGTTCACATAAAATATGTCGTCCATTTACTTTTTTAAATTTGTATCCCATTAATTTTATAAGTTTGTATAGTGTCGTACGTCCCCCTTTAAAATCAAAATTTTGTTTAGCATCAGTCAAAAGTTTGTCTAAAGTAAAATGTTCAGTTTTAGCATGGTACATCCAAATCTGTCGCTGTAAGTCTTTTTTTAAAATAAACTTCTCAAATGTATCAGTTTTACATCCTTTATCTGCGACTTTCTCATTATTTTTCAATCCTTCTTTAATAATCTTCCGTATTTTCGATACACTGATCTAAAAAAATTAAGCATTTAGAATGTTTGTCATATTAATTAGATTCAAAAAATATACCTCAGTTACACAACGGTAGTTAAGAGATTTAAAAATATTTAACAAAATTTTGAATTAAATTATAGTTACAAAAATGTATAATTTCGAAATTTGAAATCTGACAACATTGTATATAATTTATTATGATATCTGTCAAAAAAGGTTATGTGTTCTTTTAATAATATAAATTTTATTTAAAAAAGTGATACATATTTATAAATTCATTACAAAAACCTCTCTCAATTAATCTAATGCAAAATATATAAGTTTATGTTAGCGACTAGCATTGATTTAAAAGAAATACACATAAAATCGTACTTACTTGAAAAACCTCGGCCAATTGATTTAAATAAACACTCTCACAGCTGTTAGCTTGTTTCCTAAACATACCATAACATCTAACGATGCTGTTGTGAATTTCTGTACTTATTTTTTTTGGCATTGTATATTGAATCTAAGAAAGCATCAAATATTTCGTTATTGAATCTTCAACAATTTTACCTTTGACAATGTGCTGTCAATATTTCGACAGTAGGTACCAACCCAACAAATTGAAGTGCCAATCCAAGAAATAAAATGCATAGTCTACTGAGATTGAAATAAGAAGTGAATGAATTATATGTGCTATATTTTTGTTACTAAAGAAAATAGACTATAAACTATAGACTATAGTGCTAGGAGACAAGGTACAAACTAGATCAAACTAGATCAGTGTATCGAAAATACGGAAGATTATTAAAGAAGGATTGAAAAATAATGAGAAAGTCGCAGATAAAGGATGTAAAACTGATACATTTGAGAAGTTTATTTTAAAAAAAGACTTACAGCGACAGATTTGGATGTACCATGCTAAAACTGAACATTTTACTTTAGACAAACTTTTGACTGATGCTAAACAAAATTTTGATTTTAAAGGGGGACGTACGACACTATACAAACTTATAAAATTAATGGGATACAAATTTAAAAAAGTAAATGGACGACATATTTTATGTGAACAACGACACGTTAAAATTAGAAAGATCGCTTTCATTCAGAAATATAAACAACTAAAAAGTCTTGCTGAGAGAGTTAGATTCGTGTACCTAGATGAAACATGGATCTATCAAAATGGTAGTTCAGTGCGTCAGTGGGTGCACGATTCTGACCTAAAAAGTAATCCAGCTCGTGTAAAATTCGAAGGAAAGCGATTTACTATTTTACACGCAGGGACTGATACTGGATTTTTGGAAGGATGTGACTTGTTACTAGACTCTTCGAATACAGACCTTGACTATCACAAAAGTATGAATGGTGACCTTTTTAAAAACTGGGTTGTTAATCAACTCATTCCTGCTCTATCTGTATTTCAAGAAAAATGTGTGGTGGTCATGGACAACGCGCCATACCATTCAGTTCAAATTAACAAACCACCCTCTTTTTCAGCGAAAAAAGCAATGATGCAGGAATGGTTGATTAACAATAACATTAGGTTTGACACAAAAATGACAAAGAAACAACTGTACTCTATAATCTTACCTTATAAAACTGACGAAAAGACATATGTAGTGGATGAAATTTTAAAACAACGAGGACATGAAGTACTTCGACTACCACCATACCATTGTCACTACAATCCAATAGAACTAGCATGGGGGTTTACTAAGACATATTATAACAAACATATTACATCTACTTATCTTGACCAGGAAAGAGTTAAAAAAACTTGGACAGAAGCATTGACTAAATGTACACCAGACATGTGGCAAAATTTTTGTAGACATACAGACGAACTTATTTTGGCAGATTGGACTACTTACATGGGAAACTGCTCACATAAAAATATTCCTCCTTTAATTATTTCATTGGAGGAATCAGATTCTGACGATTCCGATTTTGGATTTGATAGTGACTCTGATTCTTCCAGTGAAATAATGGAAGAGGATTGATCATACAAATACACCGACAACATTTACATGTTACATCTAAATCTGCATCTGTATTTGTTTTTATTTGCTTTTATGTAATTTATTAAAATATTTTTTTCATTGTATCGGTTTGAAATGTCTAACAAATCTTAATTTTTCTGAAAAATTTCTGTTATAAAGAACATTATTAAAACATCAGCATATTTAAGTCAAATGCGACACCACCTGGGGCGGACCAGGAAAATCAAATTTTTACTGGAGTATAGTTTCCTCAATTAACCCATTGGATGTGAAATTTTATTATCCTACAGCCACTAATACAATAATGTTACACTACGATGCCATTTGGATGTAAAATAGAAGACTTTAAAAAAGATGGATACCTATAGACTTTGAGTACTGTGTTTTTATGTTAAACTCAAAACTGATGAAATAATTTTTTTTACCACTGCTTGAATAATTTAAAAGTTTTATTATACATTTGTAAAAAGGATCTTTTACTATTGCTTGAGTAATTTAAAAGTTGTATTAAACGTTTTTATTAATATATGTATATGTGCTACATTTTGAATTTTACTTATATTATTTATTTGTAATAAAATGTAAATATAAAAGTATATTTTTCTACAAGCATGCGTAAAACAACACTTTTCCGCGCGCATTTTAATTCAGAAAATATCTCTTTCTCTTTTTTTATTAAATGAATATGTCCTTCAATAACCTTTTGGAAAATTATTGTATTATTACTTTTATGTTGTTGTACCTACTACATACAAATAGTAAAAAAAAGATTATTTTGCATAAAAATAGAGATTTTTAAAATGTTTGTTCTTAAAAAAATCATAATTTATTAAAACACCTCTGTAAACGTTACTCAAAGCAACAACAAACTTTAATTGTCACAAATTAAAATTTTGTTACATTGTTAGGAGTTGAAAATAAAATTTAAAAAATGAATAAAGTATCTTTTTTATGCTTGTAGAAAAAATATTGATCCTAACTCTTGCGGGAAAGTATAACTTTCCGCACTTGATAGGATAATAACTATTTTCGTTCTAGATCAATAATATAATATGATAATTGACTATAAACAGGGATCTGTTCTGTGCAAAGGAATGTGTTATTTTGAATATCAGTCAAAATTCATGTGAATTTAAATAGACCATTCTTGGATATTAATAGTACCTACTTGCAGCGAAAACTGATGTATCTACTTTAGTACCTATTCAATTTAATATTAAATACATTGACTTATTTTCGGCAAGTTTTAAATTTGGTTTGCAGATTTAATTACTTAAGATATTTGTAATGAATACACATATTTTTATTGAAGACGTGACAACATCGTATTTACAATTAATAAGACCACAGAACAATATGAACAGACGTGTATTATACTGGGCGAATTTCATGTAACTAACAGAGCCTACTGAGATGGAAATAAAAAGTGAATGGCTTATACAGCATGTTGTTCAACGCACCTTGTAAAATTTTGTTATCGTCTGTCTAATTTAATTTTATTGTTTTTAAACTTTTACTTTGTCAGTGTCATATTTCTTTCAGTTATACGAATCTTAAAAAAATTATCGTTTTTATTATCGAATATGGGTAAATTTATTTCAGTATTTTTAGCATACTTGCTTTTTTGTAATGGTGCTCACATATTTAGACCACCAGCTGAAAATGCAAGCGAGCCATCAGGCGCTCTATATATTTTTATGACAGCGCAGTGTTTACTTCTTTTCGATTTGAGTTTGTATCCCAAACATTTAAGAAAATTAAATGGGTGCAGTCAAACAATTGTAGAAGTAAGTATTAGTTTTTGTTAATTGCATACTTTGATAAAAAATCGTTTTTTAGTTTTTTATTGCCTCATTTATTATGGAAAATGTCCTTCTTGACTTTTGGATTCCACTAGAAAGTGGAACTAAAGCGGCTGTACACGGAATGGCTAATAAATTTGATGAACAGTCTAATGAAGCTTATTCTTCGATAAGTGACTACCTTCGTAACAGTACTACTGATACTGCTCTCAGTTACAACTTGAGTATATTTTTCTTATTTGCTGTTCTTCACGCAATTAGAGCGGTAGATTTTAGAGCGCTCGAGTAAGTTTAGCTAACTGCCACTATTATAAATGAATAATTTTTGCACTTCCAATATTTATATTATTTAACAAACAAAACACATTTTAGGGAAGGTCCCGGCGTATTTTTTGGTGATATTTCTTGTAGACTTAAACGTTTTCTGTGTAAAAAACTAAAGTCTATGCGTTCTGGAAAAAGAAAAGTTAAAATAATGGAATGTGTTTGCACTAATCAAACTAACAGTGCAAATGAAGATGAAATTGAAGAAAATAATTCCATTTCGGAAATAAGAAGTTTAGATGACCTCGACAATATGGATTGCGATTCCATAACATTTGTTGACTACAGCTTGCCAAAAGTACCAGGTGGATCTGATTTATAAAAATTAAAATAACATGTTTTTATTATTTAAAAGTGTTTTTACTACCGTTCTATAAATACCAGGTTCTGTAATTGGTAAAGTTAACTTTTTTGCATTGGTGCGATTTTTTTTTTAATTCACTAAAGTTCTGGGATAAAACAACTGAATGAAAAAGTACCAGAGAGCTATTGCCTTTTTTTCGCGATAAAACAATAAGGCACAGATTAGACAGGATCTTCGTATAATTTGAGCTAGAAAACAAAAGACTTTAGGACATTCTTCCTTTGTAATGTCAACTGTTTTATATCGAAAGGTTTGATGACGACCTAAGGCGAGTAATTATCTATCACTCTCAGGATGGTTGCAATTCGCCCCTTTCAATATCAGGAACAGATCCGAATCCAGACAAGCAGATTCTCGCAATATTTCCTATTCTCTTAATTGCTCGTGACTATTTTCGCAGTAATATTGGGAAAATTACTATAATTTAAAAAAGCCTATAAAATATGACTGCAGAATACAGTAAAAAAGATAGTAGTTATCTTGAAAGAATAATCAATTCTGCTTTTATAAGTACTGTAAGCAAGAAATAAAATTTAATATAGTTTTTTTAGAAATAACAGATTTGGTACCCGTGATACCCTGACTTACGATCTCCGTTGCATAGTGTTGTATGGCAATTACTTTAGCCTGAAACACTGTAGCATACGCACCAAGTGTTAATTGTGTCTTCTACTATATATACCCGACCCAGTGCCTTTCTCAGTCTTTGAGTCATCTGTATGTCAGATTGATAGGGTTGTTCCATAAATCCCTTTTCAGTAATTCTACTCGAAAGTTATTCCAGGGGACTATCCTGTCTTGAGGCATATTATTATTTGATCCGCCTTAACTCTATCATATAGCTTTGCTTGCTCTTTTCCCGTCAATAAAGTTATGGGAGCTTGGCCTTGTAGCAGCCTGTCAGAAGTTGCCATAGCCTCGCTTTGTATATAGATATGCAATGGTGGTGAGTTGAGCAGAACCTGCAGTGCGTCCGTTGGGGCGTCTTCCGTGACATTCAGTCATGCCTGCCTTTGAATGTTTGCCAGTTGGCTGATCGCCTCAGACTGTTGCGTTCTACTGCACCACACCACTGAACCATAGGTTAACGTTGGCCTAATGACCTGGGTGTACAACCAGTTCAGACCCCAGTTCTTTCCACCTATTTGTCTAAACCTACCAAGGGCGATTGTAGCTTTGCGTATGACCTTTTGGATGTGCTACTTCCATGACAGCGCTAGTCAAACACCTAGGCAGTGAAAGCCTTCGTTGAGGAGTTTCTTAAGAAGGTTATCCACAAGTACTGACCACAGCAGGGGGACAGTACCCCTCCCTGTGGACAGCCTCTTCCCTATCTTGCTTCAATGGAAACTTCATCTAATTTGCGACACTACGATCCTATGAGTTTGGTTAATTAGCTTAAGCCCATTCGTATATTAAAGAGGGGACTTCAATCCTTGAGTTCTTGCCCTGCTGGTGTGCATATTGACGATTAATTAATGGGTTTTTAAATTAATATCGATCTTAATTGATGTTTTTCAAACCAATCAATACGAGGTAAAAATAAATTGGATAAAATAGCAAATATTTTAAGAACAGTTGGTCTTAGGTAAATTAACTGGTTCAGGAGTAGGGTGTGGTATTTAATTAATACCTCCAAATTTTGATTATAAGTTATTACAAAAAGCTTATGATGATTTAATTGCTGGAGGATATGAAATAAACAGTACTAAATCATGATGTACTAAATAAGGTGGAGTTGTAGTAAGATCAAAAACTATGTGAGTTTTGATATCTCTTTTGATATATTTGATATATTAATTAAATATTTAGTCTAATCAAATACAACACGAATACACGTAAATCAAAATTACGTTTGGTACAGGTTGGAACAAATTTTATATTAAAGTTTAGGTGAAAATAAAAGATATTATCAAGAAAGTATATGATTTATATAATGGGATAGTTTAAATAATGAATATTAGGCGAAAATATACATAAAAACAAATAAAATGAGACCTTACAAAAGTGTTAGACAACAACTGCGTTTTTGTAATTGAAAAAATAGTAGTATTTAGTAAACAAATGAAATATCTCGTAGATTATTGAATTTTTTTTTTAACCAAATTTTTGCCTTCGGTGATATAACGCATATTTTTACTGCAAAATAAAATATTTATGAAATCAATACGAGGTAAAAATAAATTGGATAAAATAGCAAATATTTTAAGAACAGTTGGTCTTAGGTAAATTAACCGGTTTAGGAGGTGGATGTGGTATTTAATTAATACCACCCTGCAACTCGTTAAGATGGGGTGAAATGTTCTAAACATGTTTCCCGATTTGAGTTGTAAGTCGGTTCTTTTCTTTCCCTTTTCACCTTTCCGTCTCCATCCAATTTCCTACTTTCTATTAAACCAATTTCCTCTTTTCTTAAAAAAAATCTAGAAAATACATTGATGGGTTCTTCAGAGGTTAAATGTTCCGGAAGTAAAAAAGTTCCCCATTCGGATCTCCGGGGGGATAATCTCGGGGAAGTCATCATGTACTCTAGTCAACATCTTCAAAAACGTGAAAAATTAAAATAAAGGTCCTAAAAATATGAGCGATATAGCTCATTGGATTCGGAATCACCTGTAGAAAAATGTTTTTAAAGGAAAAGTGTGCAGGCAAAAAATTACAATTGTTATTAACAAAATAAGATGAAAAAAATAGATGTTTATGTTTTTGTTAATAACTCGAAAAATATTAATATTTAAGCAATTTTGAAAAAATCTCGTTAAAGAGGAGGAAATTTCCGAAAAAAAAGTCCGTCCTCCCGGAACTCTATCTCCATTATTTATAACTTTAATTTGACGTTGAAAATGGGGCTTTGAGCGGCTTTTACGGCATACGCGCGCTACCGCTAAACGGTGTTTATCAGATAAAATATTTTTTTTATGACATAAAATGTTATTTTAAAAATTTGAAAAAATTCCAGTATTTTCCTAACACTTGAAAGAATCTAAATCAGTTGGAAAAAACATTTTATCACTGTTTTTCAAAAAGTTATTCAATTGTTAACTAACAAATTTTTTCCTAATATCTGTTGACATAAACAATGGGATAAAAGGTATACATAATTGGCCTAAAAATTTGAAACTTTGTGGAGCCCTTTTCATATGTATACTTTACAAGATTCTGTGATAAATGTTTATAAAAGTTTATTAATTTGTTAATTATGATTTTTCATAACTATTGCAAAATATTGCGAAAAAGTAAAGAAAAATATAGAATTTTTCCAAATAAATGCATGTAGTATCTAATAAACAATAAATACGAATTTGGTCTTAGAATTATTTGAAAGAGAAACTTATTTTCTATAAAAAACTCCTGAATATCCTTTATCATATCTCCAATAGTTTAAAAGATATATAATTTTTTTAATTGGCAAGTTATTTGGCGCTACAGTTAACGTGACGTATGATATTAAAAAGTATTATTAACAAATTATAATAAACTTGTATAAAGATTTATCGCAGGATCTTGTAAAGTCAACATATGAAAAGGGCTCCACGAAGTTTCAAATTTTTAGGCCAATTATTTATACCTTTTATCCCATTGTTTATGTCAACAGAGATTAGGAAAAAATTTGTTAGTTAACAATTGAATAACTTTTTGAAAAACAGTGATAAAATGTTTTTTCCAACTGATTTAGATTCTCTCAAGTATTAGGAAAATACTGGAATTTTTTCAAATTTTTAAAATAACATTTTATGTCATAAAAAACATATTTTATCTGATAAACACCGTTTAGCGGTAGCGCGCGCATGCCGTAAAAGTCGCTCAAAGCCCCATTTTCAACGTCAAATTAAAATTATAAATAATGGAGATAGAGTTCCGGGAGGACGGACTTTTTTTTCGGAAATTTCCTCCTCTTTAACGAGGTTTTTTCAAAATTGCTTAAATATTAATATTTTTCGAGTTATTAACAAAAACATAAACATCTGTTTTTTTTTCATCTTATTTTGTTAATAACAATTGCAATTTTTTGCCTGCACACTTTTCCTTCAAAAACATTTTTCTACAGGTGATTCCGAATCCAATGAGCTATTGCTCATATTTTTAGGACCTTTATTTTAATTTTTCACGTTTTTGAAGATGTTGACTAGAGTAATGGAAATAACATAGTCATCGATCAGTCTATGCTAGACCAACCACAAGTTCAGCCAAATTTACCGAGAAGCCAAAACGTAAAACAGACTGCAACCCATCACTATCTACAGTCTGTAAAACCTCAAATTCTTGCTCTTACTGAAACACAGGTGTCTGCGAAAATAGCCTGAAGTATTTTGAATTTCCAAATATGTGTTTACGGAAGCAATATACTTTCCTGCTCTATACTACCTGCACTAGAAAACAACGAAGACAACATCCTTTGGCTAAAATTAACACTAAAAGCCTCTAGCAAATTTTTATATTATATATATCGGAAAAAGATCGACTACCTTAATAGTGAGTACTCTTCTGCTAATTGTGCTTGGGGATAATGTTCAA
This sequence comes from Altica lythri, assembly GCA_964028335.1. Lineage (NCBI taxonomy): Eukaryota > Metazoa > Arthropoda > Insecta > Coleoptera > Chrysomelidae > Altica > Altica lythri. The sequence goes on along the minus strand of OZ034801.1, from coordinate 57,991,570 downwards.
AAAGTGGCAGAAGTCCAACAAAACAGACACGGAAGGCAGGCTAACTGAAAAGTTTGCAACCAGCCATGGGCTGTCCCAACTTATCGACAAGCTTACTTACTTTCCCAGAGCTACCAACCACAGTTCTAATACTCTGGATCTTTTTCTGACCATTTACCCTGAGCCATATAATGTCAATGTTCTGTCTCCCCTAGGTATAATTCTGAACATGCTGTTGTAGAAGTCAAATTTCCAATCAAACTCAGAGATAATAGAATTTGTCTATGACTAGCCAAGAGAACTTTTTGGAACTTAAAAAAGACAGATCGGAAAGGCCCTTGAGACTACTAGCAAATTTTTCCTGGAACCCCGTCTGCTTTATCAACAAAGATCCATCGGCAGTTTGCAACATATCCAAGTTGCCGTAGATGGATATTCATCTAACCTCTTACAAGATAAACGCTGGTGTTTCCCAAGGATCGGCTCTAGCTCCTACACTATTTCTTTTACACATTATTGATCTACTAGAAGCCACTAATAACCCGGTACACGGTTTTGCAGATGATAGCAACCTACAATGTAGCGCACCACCATCTCATATCCCTAGATATTCTGGAAAAGAACAGAAGATCCACAACGGCTTCTCTCAAACATGATTGATTCGATCGTTCCTTCATCCCCAGGGTCTCCAGATTTTGGAACTCCTTACGTTCCCACGTCTTCCCCACTCGTCCTAACTTGCAGTCCTTTAAATCCCAAATTTAGAAATTGCATCTTCTGCCCCAATAAATGTTCTCGATACATTTGTATTTAGGTCTATACCTACGAGGACATCCTTAAAAAATGTGTTTTTCAAGCTTCACTTATAATTATTTAAATAAATTACGGATCAAATTTAATTTAGTAATTCTTAAAGAAAAGCTTTTCCCTTCAAGTTTCAGAAAAAAAAAGGTAAAAACCATTATAACATCATGAATTATTATTTAAAGTTTAAATAATCACAATAATCCCGTTACATAAATATACTTCCTTGATTTTTTTCTTCTCACCTAAATTTTGATATAAAATGTGTTCCAAACTGTACTGAATTACATTAGATTTTATTGTAGTTGATTAAACTATTATCAGAGATTTTTTGGTCCTCCGTCCAGAAACAATACTATTAATTACTTCAAAATCGTCCGGAAATAGTATATTATGTTACTAGGAGTAGAAGGCCAACATTATTGTTGAGCCCAGATTCTTGCACTGCCGAGGCGCTAGCCGAGGCTGTGCAAACTGGGAGAAACATATAATGGGCCTACTGCTCCGAGTAACATATACTATTTTTTCTTCAAGCGTAATAATAATATGCATTTTATAAAAAATATAGAAGGCTTTGTTTATATCTCAACTATTTAATTAATACAAACGAAAAATTACATAAAGTGTTACCTATTTATTAACAGTAATATTAAATGTGCAGTTTTGTATACTGCAGTTGTTTAAATTTAAGCCACTGCCACCGCTTTCAGCTTCGACATTTACAATTTTGTCATTGGTATACATCATATTATTAGTAAGTTGATTGTCGATTATTATGTCAGCGATTCCAGAACTATTACTTGGTTGTTCTTGCCAATTAAGTATTTTTTGTGCAGTTTGTGTTTTACTGGAAATGGAATCCTCTAAGTACCCTTCAGCAACACTGGTGGATTTCCATCCACCATGCCGCTTTAAAGCGGTAATATCACCTCCGTTGTCAACTAAAATAGTTGCGGAAGTCCTCCGAAGGCAATGTCCTGTATATTCATGAGGATTTGTTAATTTCAAAAACGTAGCAACGTCTTTTGGTACGTTTGATATTTTGTGGATACCCATTACCACACGGTGACATTTACCATTCTGGTATTTAATAAAAAACCGCTGCAGGCCAATATCATCCGGACGAAGAGCCGTATACTGTCTTACCAAATTCAAATAAAAAACGCCAATTATAGTAAACGACCGTTGTTTTTTGTTTTTTGTGTTTATGATTTTAACCAAAATTAAATTTCCCAAATCTTGGATTTCGCTAGACTTTAAATTAACAAGTTCATCGCATCTAAGGGCTCCTGTGACTCCAAATATTAATATAACCTAAAACAAACGTTGAAATAAATAAAAAAAAAAGCTGGTAGCACCGGGATTAGAACCGCTGACCTTTGCGACCGAAGACAAAAGCTCTGCCACTGAGCTACCGTCATTAAATGTTATAAGTAGGAAATGAGGTAATATTTGCTGTCAAGTTAAATATTGATCTGCTAGTAGATATCACTGTCAACGGTTTAATAAACGTAATAATGATTAAAAAGAAATAAGAAAGTACCTACCTTTGTTGCTAAATAAACATTATTTGGTGCATCCTTGAGAAATTTATCAAATTGATCTTGTGTTAATACCTACTTTTGATTTTTTCGGTGTATAATTTTCCCCTTGGCGCTTTATAAATGCAATTAATTTGCTATATTTTTCTATTTTAACATTATGTTTAATGTTTAATTGACTTTTAATCATTGAATACTGTGCCCATAGAGTAGAACTTTTAAACTTTCTGGACAAATTCGTGAAGTATGCAAGCATAACGTTTTCCGTGTATTGCTGTATAATTATATTCATTGCACCATTTTAGAAATTTTTCGTGTGCAAAATCATACAGTTTACGCGACTTCGTTGGAATTAGAGTTTCAATACTGGAATTAGCTATTTCAACTAATTCCGGAGGCGTACATTGCAATTCTTGAGACATTTTTCACAAAATTTTCAAAACAGACAAACGTCAAATTAAATAAGTTTAAAAATGACAGTTCCTACCTACTTGATTACAACGCCCCATTATTTTATTAGTACAATAATGAAAATTCATTTTTGTACTAGTAAAATAATGGGATATTTCTACGGTCTGTGTTGCAAAAAGTAATATAGTAATTATTATACGCTTGAAGAAAAATGAGATTTTCCAGCCTAGGCCGGCAAAGTAGCTTTTAGATTATCTAAAGAGATGGCGCTATGAGTTTAAATTTTAAGTCATCAAAAATACATAATAAATAATACAAATTTTAATTAAATTTAATTAAAAACAGCGTACAATATACTAAACTTACCTATAACTTTTTCTAAATGTAAGCAGGATTCTAATTTACATTTAATTTCTCTCACAGCTTGTATTATAAAGTTTGACATTTATGTCAATTTACAACTACTACTTATCATTCGATTATGAAAATACATGTCTCGATTTTATTTTTGCTCATTGAACTAAAATAGTTCATTTTTTCTGCTATTTTTATATAAAATTATTAGATATTAATGTTAATATTTTCAATATAACAATTTTTACCATGCTGCTTATTAGCACAGTATTCGTATGTATTAAAATTAAGTATCTTGAAATCGATTATCAGAAAATCATTCCTTATTACTAATTCTTTAAATCGTACAATAGATGTCAAAATAAACATATAATCTTGTATGTCACAAAGTAAAAAGTTTTTGAACTTTTGAAAATATTAAAAATTAGTCGGACCAAAAAATAGTGTGTGTTACACGTCCGGAAAATGTTTTGTAAGTGCTCGTATTGTTTCGCCTCGGTGCTACGCACCTCTGCTACACAACTTTACTCGCTCTTGCAAAATGCCATTTTCCGTCCTTGTGTCACAAATAACTATTGTTTAAATTTCATTTCCAAAGTATGTTAATTTAATTTCAATATATGATATAGAAAATCCCTGCATGCACATGCGGCGCAAGGTTTATAAATAATACCATGCGGCGGGAACATCTACTTTTAGGGGAAGTATGTAGGGATCGAAGTCGAATTTTAGACCAGGGTGTGTAGAATAGTACATTCTGTAACAAGGTTAGAATGAAAATTCGATACAAGTGGAAAATTCCGTACGCGAGCGAGAGGAACCACGAGTAAATCGAATTTTCATTCTAACCGTGTAATAGACTGTATTTTCTCCACGACCATGTAATAATTCTGTTTATTTAAATTGAAATTTGTAGCAAAAGAATTAGAACGTCGCACTGAGAAACTGAGTGACAGTTTTGAAATTCATGGCAATCTATGTTTTTTGTTGAGCAATTACAGAATGTTATTCCGTTACTAGTTATAGAATGGAAATACATGCAAAACACATAAGAAACAAGTGTTTCAGAATGAATATTCTATCTCAAGAGTGAGAATTAACACTTTCTATTATTAAAAATGAAGTCGGAATTATTACATTCATTAATGGTCGTGGAGAAAAAATATTTCATTTATTCAGATCATGTTCAAATTGGAATATAAATAAAAAATATATACCAGCATTCAATTACTCCGTAGATATCAGGGTAAATCATGCATGAAGGTTATTATCAAGATTACGAAGAGATTGCTCGACGACTGGGAGGAATGAGAGAACTTAAAACGATTACACATGGTGACGAAAAACAATTTTAATATCAAAACTTTAAAGTATAATGGTAGTAAATTAATATTATTTGGATTATTCACCCTCAGTGGCTGCTTTACATAATCTAGCAAGTAATCCAGACATTTGCACCAATGTACACATACCATCAACAATCCTTTGATGTGTCGTTGCAATTTCTTTTATAAATTTCAATTTTAATCCCTCTTCCAAGTCCATATTTTTACAAACTTTAAAAATATTTTTAATAATATCCTCGGCAGCATATCCTAAATTCCATAAATGTAAGATAAACTTATAAGCTTCACTAATATCTTTCGTAACGCAACTTTTCAACATATCTTTAATTAACATAGGATGGGGCTCGTCGCAGACCTTAAAAACATTTTGCGAATTAACTATATCAAATCCATTATGTGTTGATTGTAGATTGTTTAAAGCTTGTCTCATATCTCCTTGTGCTGTAAATACTATGGCCTCTAATCCATCCTCGGTATATTTTACGTTTTCTTTTTCACAAATTTGTAAAATTCTCGCTAAAACTTGAGCGTCAGTCAATTTGGAGTATCTTAAAATAGCACATCGAGATTGTATAGCTTCGATCACTTTTTCACTGTAATTACAAGCCAAAGCGAATCTAGTGGTATTGCTGTATATCTCCATTGTTCTTCTTAATGCTTGTTGGGCTCCATCAGTCATACTAAAACATTACACAATTTTAATTAAAAAACCCATTTCAATCTTAAAATTTAGAACACAGTTTGTAACCATTTTTGGCCGCTGGTCAAAATCAACCAAAATGAGAAATGGTTTTTTATTAAATAATAACATATTTCATTAACAAAATATTTGAATGAACATTGTAACCCCTTTTTTTTATGTTAAAGGCTCACAAAGGGTTAGCCAAATGCGGACGGCACTCAGGGGGTAGGAGGAGAGCGAGTCGTGGGTCGAAGGAGCAATTGGGCGAGTATCTAGGAAGAAGGAAACATAGGAAATATTTACAAATCGGTAAAGGGCGCCACTTATTTTTTTTTGTAGAGAAATAGGAAAGAAAATAAGAAACCTATTGAGAAATAGTTTATCAAATCTGAAATGGTTAGGGAACACACTTTAATTGAGCTATATCCTTAAGTCAATAATTATTTTAAACTTACCTTATTGATTCTACAATTCCTTGAATCCTTTTGTCTTATTAAAATCTAAATCTTTATTAAACAAGAGGTTTGAATCAGAACAGTTACTGGGAAGGTATAAGAAATAAATACTCAACGATATCAATAAAAAACAATAGAACAATGTATTTAAAAAAAATAAAAAAACAAAATCACCAGTATTAGTGAGAACGGTTATCACCAAAATGCTAACACTTCTGTTTATACAGTGAAAGATATTAACCGGTATTTGACAATACGGTTATTAAAAAACTAATATTCCTGTACATATAATATTACAGATCTTATCTAAATTGCATAACTTATTTTCGATAAACGAAAGTATGTAGAGAACTCAATTAAAACAAAATATATACTGAAGGTATATTTCCTTTCTTTAAAAACAAAATTCAGTTCTCTAAAGAGTGCACTCTGAGTGTTCTAAATATCTAAAGATTACTATATACATGAATACAAATATGAAATTTATCAATACAAGTACCATAGAGGCGATAATCATGTAAGATTACGATTGAACACCAACACTTTGAAGAAAGTTAAAAAACAAAATTTAAAAACACTACATATTTATCATTCAATCATAGTTCCATAGATTTTAATAGTAACTAATGTTATTAACTGATTTAATGCCGCTAAAAGCTTATAACAATTTAAATTTAAATAGAATCACTACAAAAAGTTTCCAAAAGCATATTCTTCCGAATAAGCACCAAAATTGTGACTGTTTCTTAGAATATTCGCAGTTCAACTAAGTATCGAACATAGAGAAATAACAGAAAGAATAGTCGAAAGTTTACCTTGTAATCCGGAACCAAAACTCATACTTCGTGACCGGGTAGTCACGCTTCTATTATAATAAAGCTTCTTTAAACATACCATAATTAACCAAGAACCATGTAGAATTAAACATCAGCACATAAGAAATCATCTATAAAACCATCCATAAGGTTTTTAGATCACTAGGTATCCATTTACCTCGGTACCATATAATTTTATAAAAATTTCAAAATGGAGTCTTCCACAGACAGCACGTAGCACCAAAATTTTATTAATACCATAAATCAACCAGATTGTACTTCCAATTTAAGCACATCTACATCCAAATTGAAATGCAGTATTTTTTATACACTTCCGATACGGAATAAACCAAGAACAAACGGTAATCTTAATACTGTGAATTAACCGGCAGCCATTAATTTTCACAAACGAGGAAATCAGCGTCCTTTCGCTTGTCACGTAAAATCGTAAGTGCTGTTCAAAGGGCGCTCTCTCACCCTGGTTGCTTAACTCGGGTCTTATCGAGTATTCACGCTCGATATCCGCTTCCGCCTGTCAAAATTTGAAGTAAGGTTGGTTGCATACCGACAAAAGTGTAAACGAGAAGATAATATTATTTAAGGTGGTTTTTTGGGAATGCTACACAGATAGGTAAAGTTGGTTGCATACCGACAAAAGTGTAAACGAGAATATAATATTATTTGAGGTGGTTTTTTGGGAATGCTACACAGCCCCCTACGAAGAGAGGAAACTGGGGTCCATTGAAGACCACAGTTTTCGAGAAGAAACTACTAGGGTGGGAACCACAGTAGCATTATTCGAATGATCTTACTCATTACAAGGGTAAACTTGACCAGCTAAAGGAAAATGTCAAAAGGTGACTCAACAGAAACTAAATAAAATAAAACATGCGGAGTTCAATAGGATTGCACCCTACGGTAATAATAACTAACTTGGTAGTCATTTGTCCACACAGACAAAACTAACAATAAACATATGTCGTACAAGTTAAACTAAACGTTGTTCTGAAGGAACAAACGATAGGTATAAATGAATCCTAGTCATTCTAACTAGAGATTCTCGTGACCAGATTTCTATAAGCGGTACCGGCCAACCGAAAGATCACAGAGTGATCAGGAACGACCTACGCCGAAGTTTCTGTACGGAAACACACACCGGTGTACAGCTCGACCTAGATGGGTAGCCCTAAACGTTGGTTTAAATAACCATCATATTGCAAAGCAAAAAATATTCGCCCAAAAGGCGTTTATACTGTCCCTTGATATAAAATATCAGGACCACATAACATTTACTCACACACTTAAGAAGAGGGAAAAAGAAGGCTATGTTCCTATAAAGTAAAATTTCCCATGGGCGGCACAACGCGTCATTCCATTTTAGGAAACACCCATGAAGAAAGAAAGGTGAAGTTAAACCAAACTGTTAATAGTAATTTTGAAAAGCAAGAAAGAAACACGGTACGATAGATATAATTAGGAAGTTAATAAGTCTATTGACTCCATTAAATCCAACAGTCACGGTAAATACGAGATACGTAAAGTCTAATTTAATAGTAGCTACTAGCACGATTTTAGATAGAACTCAAAGGTAGTAAGAATTGGAAATGACGTACACAATTATGGTTTTCAACTAGAAATAGGAAATATAAGAAAAGAAAAAAATATTTTATGGTTGTCTGTGGTTTTGATAGCTGCGCGTATCATACGTCTAAAAATAATTTAGAGACAAAATCGGTAAGTCAACATCGGTATGAAGTAACCAATAGTATGGAACTCCAAAGTCATAGTAGGTATACTCTAACAAGACAACTATAATTAATAAAGAATCAAAAGGAGATAGAGATAGGATTAATGGTTACTTGTCTTCCTTAAAAGCTCAACAGACCCCTACCGGGAAGAATTCCCTACGGCTTCCCTAGGCTTATCTCTCGTGACAACTGATAAGGTCAAAGTAATCATAATCTGGGAGAAGAAAAGAAATAACATCTAGCTGAGAACGTGTTCATTAAAACTTACAGGTGGTGATTGAATTCATCAATATTCGCCAGACAAATCAAAATCGTAGACTAGCTATTAAACACTCTTAGGTCAAATAAAGCGAGGTTAAACACAACGGCTCTAAACAAATCCTCACATAACGATATACTAAATTCCACTTAAGGAAATAGTGCTAAAACTATCTAGTACTGATCATACTAAACCAAAATGTGTAAAAATACACCATACAGAAATACAACATCTAATAATGTCGTCGAAAAACAAGCAGTGATTAAACACTTCAAGATACGGTAATTATAACGAGAGAATAATTCTTCTGAACGTTATCGGTAGGGTAATGAATGTCTGCTTCATTAAACGGTACGGTAGAATTAAGTGACTAACTTCACTAAACGGTAAGATAAGGACAAAATTAACAGGAAATAATTTCCAATTATACAAAGACGGTAAGGTAGGTACTTTAAGTGATACATTCACTTAAAGGTAAAGTTCTCAAAAGAAATCGTATCACTAAACTGAAAGCAAAGAATAAGATCAGGGATGTGATAACGATGAAATGATTTAGGTGGGTTTCCACCTTATGGACGATAACAAATCAAACAAAGGAAAAATTCCCAGAAAGTACATGAAATACTCAAACAGAGAGGGGAAAGGTTTCATTTAGTCGCCTCTTACGACAAGCAGTTTAACACTTTGGGGGTTATTCTATTCCCTCCGCCCAAACGGGGTTAAAAACTGAAAACAGCAGAAAAAGAAACGGAAAATATACAAGGGTATGGTAAGTTCATATCAAATGAGAACTACTCATGACAAGATTCATCTTCGGACGAGTTATCCGAGTCTGAATAGTAGGGTTTTAAATCTTTGATGTGCCAATTACCAGCTCGAGAACCATCAGCATTTTTCAAGGTATACACAAGGGGAGATAACTTCTTGACGACTGTACATAACACAAATTTTGGAGCTAACTTGGACATAAACTTGTCGGCAGCTTTGGAGAGTACTTTATTTTTTCTCCAGACTTTGTCTCCTACCTGAAACTGTATGTCACGCCTACGTAAGTTATAGGTTTTAGAGTTACGCTGGTATCCCTGGTGAAGATTACGTTGGATTTCTTCAAAAACTAGATTTAAACCTTCTATTTCGGAAACATATTGATCATGTTGATCACAACTTTTTAGGGAAGTGGGACTATCCACTGAAGATGAAGAATAATAATTTCCCGCTACAGGAACGTATCGAGCAAAATTTAAAAACGATGGGGGATACTTGGTAACCTCATGTTTAGCGGTATTGATGGCTTGGCGAATTTTAGAAAGTTCTCTATCCCAATCAGAATGTTCTTGAATATAACATCGGATAGCAGTTCCAATGGTTTTGTTGCTTCGTTCAACAAAATTGCACTGAGGCGAATAGACAGCATTAAACCATATCTTCTGCACTTTATATTTACTACAGAGATTTTTTAACGTAGAATTGTTGAGATTTCTAGCGTTATCACAAATAACAAATTGAGGAACACCAAACATCAGGAAAACGTCGTTTTCCAAATAATTCACAATATTTTGAGTGGTAGCTTTCCTTAAGGGACATAAAAGAGTGAACTTTGAAAACCAGTCGGTAACAACAAGAAGCCAGGTATATCCTTTCTTAGAGCGAGGAAGGGGACCAACAAGGTCTAAAGCGATAATTTGCCACGGAAATTTAGCAGATTTTTCTTTACCCATCAATCCCATCGGGGCTGAAGTTGACATTTTTTGAGCACCACAAGTTTGGCAGGATTTAACAAAACGAAGAACATCTCGCCGCATCTTGGGCCAATAGTAACGTTCTTGGATTCGACTAAGAGTCTTATAATAACCTAGATGGGCACACGTAGGAGGGTCATGACAAGAAGAGATTACACTATGTCTTTGTGGTTTAGGTACTAAAATTTTCCACTCAATATTATTAGTGGCAAAAGGTAAGGTAGAAGGGATCAATTTAAACACCAATTCATTCTCAACTTTCCATTGTGGATAATCCTTTGGGCTTTTACGAATCTTAGTGCGAAGATCATCATACCAAGGGTCAATCTGGTCGGTAGTTACATCAAGATAAGAGAGTTGGGTTTTTTCGAAATCTGTTTCATCAGTGAACATTCTACTTAAGGCATCCGGAACGATATTTGCAGATCCTTTGCGATGAATAAGGTCAAAATTATGTTGGCGAAGTCTCATTGCCCAACGAGCGAGTTTTCCTGAGGGGTTATTAATATTTTTTAACCATAGCAAGGAATGATGATCAGTGATTACTTGGAATTTTACACCTTCGACATAAGGTCGGAATTTCTCTATAGCGAAGATAACTGCTAGGCACTCTCTTTCGGTTACTGAATAATTTCTCTCCGGACGAGATAAGGATCGACTAGCATAAGCTATAACTACATCAGAATTATCCACGGATTGAGTAAGGACACCACCAAGACCAGTGTCACTCGCGTCACATTGAATCACGAAGGGTTTAGAAAAATCAGGTTGGGTTAATACGGGAGCAGAAACAAGGGCTTCTTTAATCTTAATAAACGCATCCTCGGCTTGATCATTCCAATCAACAGATTGTTTCTTTCTTTTTCCTTTAAGGAGATCATTGATTGGAGAAACTAGAGATGAAAAGTTCTTAATAAAACGTCTGTACCATGAACACATACCAATGAAACGCTTAACCTCAGTAAAAGTTTTGGGACGGGGATAGTTAATCATGGCTGACACTTTTTCAGGATCTGTTCGGAGTGTATTATCACCAACTACATAACCTAAGAATTTGAGCTCAGACTTAAAAAATTCACATTTCTTGACATTAATAGTCAAACCAGCTTCCTTAAGTTTGTCTTTAACCTCAGTTAAAAGGGCTATATGTTCTTCGAAGGAGTTTGAACATATAATAATATCATCGAGATAACAAAAAATGTTTGGCTCATATTTTGGTCCAAAAATTGCGTCAACTAAACGTTGTTGAGTTTGTGCGGAATTACATAAACCAAAGGGCATAACGTTAAATTGGAAAGATCCTCTTCCAATGATACTGAAAGCAGTTTTTTCTTTAGACTGGGGGTCTAACGGGATTTGCCAAAAAGCTTTTCTCAAATCAACGGAACTAATAAATTTAGTCACCTCATTAAGTGATCTACCATCAAAACAAAAACGATATTCGTCATTGGATTTCTTAACAAGAAGAACAGGGGAACACCATGGACTGTTTGAGGGCTCAACGACTCCTAAACGAAGCATCTCATCAAGTTCATCATTTAAAATTTTTGACATATATGGAGACATAGGAAAAGGTATTTTCTTAAAGGGTTTGGCATCACCAGTATCGATACTCATTTGGATCTTATGGGTTCGACCCAAACCTTTAGTATTACTAACTTCAGAAAATGAATCGATAACTTTTTGGGCTAAAGATTTCTGATAAGATTCCAAATTGTCAATGGTACATAAAGAGATAGTCGTCAAATCAGAATCGGTCATAGAAATAGATTGGGGATTTGTGTTATAACCGGAGGACCAAGTGTTAGAAGAGAAATCTAATATTAGAGAAAAGGTTTTCACGAAATTGCTACCTAGGATAAAGGTATAATCTAGAGAAGGGACTACTAAAGCTTTAACAAGGTGACAATGATTATTCGCAACTATTGGGAGATCTACCACACCAGACACAGATTGGTTGGTTCCATCAGCCAATGAAACATTTTGATGTTTTGAAGGACTAATATTTATCTTATTGTATTCTAAAAACTTTAATGCTTTGTTCCCAACAATTGTTATGGAACACCCGGTATCGAGAAGTACGGTAAAATTGCGAGAAAAAATCTCAATGGATATATAGGGCCGAGAGTCAGTAGTTTTGTTTATTATCATTGGAGCTACACTTTTCGGGGGATACGATAAATAAAAATTTCGGACATAACTTAACCATTTTGGCCATTGGTCTTGTTTCATTTTGTCGGATTTACTAAAACGGCAAGGGGTAGAGACTGTACCGACATGACAACCTCTGGAATTTAGTTTTTTGTACAATTCGGACAAGTTGCGACGGTAAAGTTTGGTGAACCACAACGATAACAGAATCGACCATTTTTAGGTTTACGGCACGAAGAATGAAAATGTCCTGTCTTCTGACAGTTCCAACAAATGATTTCGGTAGATTTTTTCGTTCTATCATCAGAAGTCGAAGATTGGTTGGTATAAGACGAAGGGCTAGGTTCTACTACAGATACTTTAGAGGGAGGGGAAAACCTTGCTTGAAGAGACGGATTAGCATCCTCTAGTTTCTTAACAATCGTTATCAAATCTTTAACAGTGTTAACGTCACTTAAGATAACGTGAGGAATGTGTTCTGCCAAGATATTTTTTTGAATAATTCTTAGCTTAGTGGATTCGGCAGGTTCACGAGAAAGACGACTAAGCGAAAGCATATAGGCAACGAAAATGACGATAGGTTCATTTCGTCGTTGTTTACGGGATTTAATTTCTTCCCAGAGACTATCATCAAAGTTGGGAGGAAGGAAATTAGCCTTCAGGGCTTGAATAAGTTCTTCCCAGGAGGTCAAAGAGGACTTAACGGTACGAAACCAAACCGCGGCATCACCTGAGAAAAGTTCTATAGCTGACTGGAACAAAAGTTCTGTCTTAACATTACGGGATTCTGCCAATTCATTTACTCTTTCAATAAAGTTAAACACAGACTTAGGGTCGCCATTAAATTTGACATCCCATTTCGAAAGCTTAATAGAATGAGAGTCGGGGTGTGTAATATTAATAACGGGAGGAGGTCTATCTTCAGTTGTAGTTGAACTAGAAGAAGATATTTGGGTAGTTGGGGTAGCTTTCTCTATTAAATCTTGCTCTAAGAGTAGGCAAGTGGCTCTAGATTCATTTCGGAAAGTAACCTGATCAGCAGTAGGGGATTCGGAAAGGGGAACTCGTTGAATTCTACCTAATAGATGTGCTATCCTAGACTTAACACGACGGAAACATGAGTCGGTTGAAGAACCTTCAAATTCTTCAACTAATTTCGAAATACTATCAATGGAGTTCTGTATTGCCAGACTCTCGTCATTAAAGTTTAAATCATCTAGAGTTAAGTTACTATTTGAATCTTTAGCTAACAATTTTTTTAAAATCTTACGCTTCTCATCAATTTTCCTTCCAGTAATTGTTCCTCTTATTTTCAATTCATAGTTAACTTCTTCAGTAGTTAGAAAGTTTACTTCAAAATTAGACATGTTTAAAAGGATTCAAGTTTTTTTTAATTTGCTAACAACAAAAAAGTTTTAAAGTGTGTTTAGAAGTAACGATAGACAAAATTGGGGTGAATAATTAAAACTAAAAGTTTATTAAGATTTAATGACAAAAAAGTTTCTAAAGAAAAGATACTCAGGCCCCACACGCTGGGCCTATTTTTGTGTAACCCCTTTTTTTTTTTTGATGTTAAAGGCTCACAAAGGGTTAGCCAAATGCGGACGGCACTCAGGGGGTAGGAGGAGAGCGAGTCGTGGGTCGAAGGAGCAATTGGGCGAGTATCTAGGAAGAAGGAAACATAGGAAATATTTACAAATCGGTAAAGGGCGCCACTTATTTTTTTTTGTAGAGAAATAGGAAAGAAAATAAGAAACCTATTGAGAAATAGTTTATCAAATCTGAAATGGTTAGGGAACACACTTTAATTGAGCTATATCCTTAAGTCAATAATTATTTTAAACTTACCTTATTGATTCTACAATTCCTTGAATCCTTTTGTCTTATTAAAATCTAAATCTTTATTAAACAAGAGGTTTGAATCAGAACAGTTACTGGGAAGGTATAAGAAATAAATACTCAACGATATCAATAAAAAACAATAGAACAATGTATTTAAAAAAAATAAAAAAACAAAATCACCAGTATTAGTGAGAACGGTTATCACCAAAATGCTAACACTTCTGTTTATACAGTGAAAGATATTAACCGGTATTTGACAATACGGTTATTAAAAAACTAATATTCCTGTACATATAATATTACAGATCTTATCTAAATTGCATAACTTATTTTCGATAAACGAAAGTATGTAGAGAACTCAATTAAAACAAAATATATACTGAAGGTATATTTCCTTTCTTTAAAAACAAAATTCAGTTCTCTAAAGAGTGCACTCTGAGTGTTCTAAATATCCAAAGATTACTATATACATGAATACAAATATGAAATTTATCAATACAAGTACCATAGAGGCGATAATCATGTAAGATTACGATTGAACACCAACACTTTGAAGAAAGTTAAAAAACAAAATTTAAAAACACTACATATTTATCATTCAATCATAGTTCCATAGATTTTAATAGTAACTAATGTTATTAACTGATTTAATGCCGCTAAAAGCTTATAACAATTTAAATTTAAATAGAATCACTACAAAAAGTTTCCAAAAGCATATTCTTCCGAATAAGCACCAAAATTGTGACTGTTTCTTAGAATATTCGCAGTTCAACTAAGTATCGAACATAGAGAAATAACAGAAAGAATAGTCGAAAGTTTACCTTGTAATCCGGAACCAAAACTCATACTTCGTGACCGGGTAGTCACGCTTCTATTATAATAAAGCTTCTTTAAACATACCATAATTAACCAAGAACCATGTAGAATTAAACATCAGCACATAAGAAATCATCTATAAAACCATCTATAAGGTTTTTAGATCACTAGGTATCCATTTACCTCGGTACCATATAATTTTATAAAAATTTCAAAATGGAGTCTTCCACAGACAGCACGTAGCACCAAAATTTTATTAATACCATAAATCAACCAGATTGTACTTCCAATTTAAGCACATCTACATCCAAATTGAAATGCAGTATTTTTTATACACTTCCGATACGGAATAAACCAAGAACAAACGGTAATCTTAATACTGTGAATTAACCGGCAGCCATTAATTTTCACAAACGAGGAAATCAGCGTCCTTTCGCTTGTCACGTAAAATCGTAAGTGCTGTTCAAAGGGCGCTCTCTCACCCTGGTTGCTTAACTCGGGTCTTATCGAGTATTCACGCTCGATATCCGCTTCCGCCTGTCAAAATTTGAAGTAAGGTTGGTTGCATACCGACAAAAGTGTAAACGAGAAGATAATATTATTTAAGGTGGTTTTTTGGGAATGCTACACAGATAGGTAAAGTTGGTTGCATACCGACAAAAGTGTAAACGAGAATATAATATTATTTGAGGTGGTTTTTTGGGAATGCTACAACATAATAAACTTTCTCTTCGATATCAATGGCACCCCTGTAACATCAATTTAGTCAATTCTGGTTTATATTTGCAGTTGTTTTTACTTGTTTTTAGTATTGTTACGACTCGAGACGGACCTGGCGTCCAGGAAGTACCGCCAGACGATCGCCAGTTCTCAGAATTTTGGAAGACTCCAGTGTTTTCGATCGATCGAATAATTATTCGAGAGCGTTCTATTTCACAATGGTTGTTTACGTTGTAGCTGTGAAGAAATTTCTAGATGCAATTTCAGGGACGCTTCGAGAAGGATTTTAGTGGGATCTGCGTGGATGTTTAGAGAAAGGAATTTATCAGATATATAAGAACGGCGCTGGCGATAAAGTACGATTTGTTATACGAGTTATTTTAACGAAGCTATTTAGTATTTGTAATTGTATTAAATTTGTGTAAATTAGTTAAGGAAAATTGTTATTTAGTTGTGTTTACTAATAACTTGTTAAGTTTGTCTGCTGGTATCACTTATCCCGAACCTACGAAGGAAAAATTATAACAATTGGTGTCAGAAGTGGGATAAGTGAAAGAAGACGTCGAAGTTAATGGCAAACACAAGAACTACTAATTACGACGAAATGGAAGACATTGGGAAATTGTTGGCAGCTATAGAACTGCGTCTAGAACAGAGCAGAAAAAAAACGTAAAGCTATGGAACTGCGTCAAGAACAGCGCAGAAAGGAAGAACGTTAGGCTGAAGAACAACGCAGAAAGGACGAAAAAGAAGCTGAAGAACAACGCAGAAAGGAAAAACGAGAAATGTTTATGAAAATATTTCTTGATCTGAAGGAAAAGCCAAGGAAAAGCAGCGCAACTATGAAGCAGTAGTATCAGCCCTAGAAGTTAGGTATGGTAGCCAATACCTAAAGCAAGTCTATCAGAGCCAATTAAAACCAAGAATGCAAGGAACATCCGAGACTCTACAGGAGTATGGGGCTGATATAGAAAGACTGGTCAGATTTGCCTGTCCAGATGCAACGGAAGAATCCAAATTTTCGGGAAAATACCCTTATCTAATGAATTATTGAAAAGCAATAATAATGGATGAACAAGTGAACATATACATTTTTTTAAAGAGAAAATTTGGAATACCATCAGGTCCAGTAGTCCAGTGATTAGATTAATCGGAATAAATCTAAATTTCACGTAAATGTTCGTACAATTGATATTCACTTGAAGGAATAATAGTGGAAGTATACATTCTTTCACAGCTAACATACACATTTGAGAAGTGTCTAGCAAACAGTTTAGCTATTTCTTACAACTTTTACTTTCAATGACGAAAACTCACTTTCGAACATATTTTAAATGATTTTATCGATATGTTTAACATGTAGTCTTTGTGGTAAGAAAAATAAATGATTTTTGAAATAATAGGTACTAAGTTTGAAGTAAATCTAGCCCATTCCAAAAATGTCGTTAATTCCTTTTGGAGTCGTACATTGAAATCATAATGATTTATTATGTCTTATAAACCATAGTTTATTATTGAGTTTCACATCAGTTTCCACAACTTCGTAAAGAAATATAAACTCTACAATTCTATAAAGACCTTTACCTCGATTAAACCATCTCATTTAATTTTTTTATTCCCAAAATATATGTTTCATGTTTATACTAATGTTTTTTTCAATTTTTTTTTTTAATTTTTCGATTAATTTTTTGTATTTTTAATCATATTTTCTCGTTAGTTACCAGTTTTTACTATTATTTATAGTACTTTGTAATTTATCGGTTAGGTATATTATATATTAATTGCGCCACCTAACGGTGGCGTCATAGTTCTTAGGTAAGTAAGTTTTGCTTAAATATGTATATGAGATATCAACTGCGCCACCTTAGGGTAGCGTCATAATGATTAATTTCGTAATAAACGCGTCCGATCGCTGCAAAATTCAAAGTGCTATAGGGAAAATCGCGGTCTCCGACGCGCTGTTTATAGGCACGCTGCCGCAGCCCCGGCCTGCCAGTACCACCGCAGAGCGCTACGTCCCGCAATTTTAAATCTGTAATATCTTCGAAAATATTCATTTAAATCTTGTACTGTGAAGGACCATATAGATCTATATTAAATCAACAATGTATTTAAGCTATTTAATTGGATAAGGATTAATGCTGTATTGGTTAAAATCAGTTCGAAAATTAGCCATTATTTGTCGTAAAAAGTAAATGACAAAAAAATGTTATTGTGGAATATCCATAAGAGATACACATATACCACGCGGAGTTTTCTATAGACCTTTTCAATGTGTACAAATAATTAGTACATTATTTTGATAAATCTCGTAGGGTTCAGCCTGCGTTTGCAATGTAAGCGGAAAAAATTGATAATTAACGACATCATATTAGAAACCTCAAAAATAACAGTATTTCAACACTATTTAATGGATGTTATTATACATATAAACCTTCCTCTTGAATCAGTCTATCTATTAAAAAAAACGCATCAAAATCCGTTGCGTAGTTTTAAAGATTTAATCATACAAAGGGAAATAGGGACAGAAAAAGCGACTTTGTTTTATACTATGTATTGATAGTGATACTTTATTCTCAGAACAAAAGTGGATCACGTAAAATTATCAAATGGGTAACACAGCAACTCAAAAGTTATAGGTGTCCGACGCCTAAACTTTAGAATGTTCTTAAAAACTTTTTTATTGTTTCCTGGTACCAGATTGATAGAGTACTTTATATTAATTTTTGAAAACTGTGAACTTAACCGGAAATTATATCGCTTTAAAAATAAATATTATTAGTTCTTTAATTTCTTACCTATCAACTTCATCTAAGATAATAATTTTGTGTCTTCCTGGAGGTAACGTAATTTTCTGTTGAGCAAACATCTTTACTTTGTTTCTAACTGTATCGATACCTCTATCATTTGAAGCATTTAATTCCAACACGGCATCTTTGAAAGCTGGTCCTAATAGAATTTTAGAAAGACATAGAATTGTTGTAGTCTTTCCTACACCAGGAGGGCCCTAAATAGTAATGTTTAAAAGCTGAAAGTTGGTTTGTTTTTAAGAAATATAAAAAAGATGACTTACTGCTATAATGATATTCGGTACATTGCCTTGTTTAGCGAATACAGAAAGTCTTGTAACAGTATCCTCATTACCTAAAATTTCTTGAAATGTTTGTGGCCGATATTTTTCAATCCTAAAACAAATTTATTTAATAATACATAACCTCTCATACAATTTCAAATCGTTATTACCATGGTAAATTATATTGTTTCTTATTCACCGGTTCATCAGGTTTCTTGGAAGTTCCGGGTTCATCATCAACAATTTCAACTTCCATATCCATAATTTAAGAAATGATTTATTATTAAAAAAGTGTAATTCCCTCCTTTAATTAGGCAATCCAACGACCTGTCAAATAAATTCCAATATGGCGTCCCAGGGCAAACATTGAAAGTAAATTACGTTTATTTGTATATGACCGTGGCTGTCTGTAATAGATAAATTGTTTGATTTTACGGCAAAGGTGTGTTTTCGTGTTTATTGAAGGTGTTTAAGTGTTTGATAAACGATAAAAGCTTAGCTTTTATTAACTTTTTGACTTTATTTGTGTGTTTTGTTTAGTAGAAAATGCCTACAACTTGTATTGTAGTTGGTTGTGGAAGCCGTTCAAACCGCGATCAATTAAGCTTTTTTGCGGTGCCAGCTATTCAAAAGAACAAGTTTTTGTTGTACAAAAACGAGTTAAGTAAAAAACGAAGAGAAAGGTGGTTAGCAGCCATTAAAAGAGATGATCTTACAGAATCAAAGCTTAAATATCAGGGTGTGTGTAGCAAGCACTTCGTTACAGGTAAGCTTTCAATAGTACTTATGTTTTTGTAAAAATGTATGCAACAATATTAAAAGTTCCTTGTACAGTCTGATTCAATTATTACAAGGTATAAGATTTGCACAAAAAATAAAATAATGTATAAATAATACAAAATCTTTCTGATATACGATAATTAAACTTAACCCCATCACTAAATGTATTTTCTTTAAGAGGAAGTTTGAATGATTTTAGGTAAACCAGCAGATTTCGAGGATGAGAACCATCCTGATTGGGTTCCTTCACAATTTATGGGACACAAGTCCCAAGCAGTTCGAAGAAATCATGGAGATGTTGACAGAAAGGAAAGGTTGGAGAAAAGGAGAAGACTACAATTTTCTAATGTGAGTGTTTACATTGTGTAATAAAAACATTTGTATAAATATTCAAAAAATAAATTTGTTAATGCATTCACTTGCTTACTCCAATGCATGAGTTAGAAATCAGTTTCAAAACTAACATTTGCATAAAAAATAAGCTAATCATTAACTTTTTTTACTATTACTTTTGCCAATGTGTCACAAGCAATATAATTTGTGATAGTTTAATTTTGTTAACAGGAAACAAATTCTGAAATTGATGAAAGTACCAGTACTTGTGTCCAAGAAGAGGATCAATCATCTGGAACATCTGTTCAGACAGATTTGACCATGGATCAACTGGCTGTACTCTTTGAACAGATGAATTTTGCAGCCAAAAAAATTGAAGATTTAAAGAAAAAGATAGAGAATTCACCATATGGTTTAATGGATGCAACTTCAAATATAAACAAATGGAAATATTATACTGGTTTTGAGTATAATATTGTCCATTTAGTAATATTTGAAAACATCGAAGAATATATTTCTGTCACAAGTACCACAGCTTTAAGTGCTTTCAATCAGCTGATCCTTACCCTTATAAAGTTACGATTGGATTCGAATTTCAAAGATTTGGCATATCACTTCAAAATTTCCCCAAGTACGGCATCTAGCTATTTTGAAAACATAATACACATTATTTATAAAAGATTTCAATCCTTGATCTATTGGCCTGAACGTTCACTATTAAGAAAAAATATACCTGGTTGTTTTAAAGAAGTTTTTCATGAAAAAACAACAATAATTGTGGATTGCTTCGAGATCTTTATTGAAAAACCTCCTGTTTTAATAACCCAACAACAATGCTGGTCAAACTACAAACACCACAATACCGTAAAATTTTTAATTGGTATTACACCCCAAGGTTTAATTTGTTTTATAAGTAATGCATGGGGAGGGAGGGCTTCTGATAAACAAATTGTGGAAAATACGAATTTTTTAAATCATATTTCACCAGGGGATGTTGTATTAGCTGATAGAGGTTTTCTAATTAAAGAGCCTTTGGCTGTACTTCAAGCCAAACTATTGATTCCTGCATTCACAAAGGGTAAGGATCAGTTACATCCAATAGATCTGGAAGAAACACGACACTTAGCCCATGTAAGAATACATATTGAAAGAGTAATTGGACTCATAAAAAATAAATTTCGTATTTTGAATGGTACTATTCCAATAAGTATGTTGAAAAAAAATGATGGTGATGGAGAACATAATTTATTGGACAAGATTCTAATATCATGCTGTGCACTTGTTAATTTGTCTCCGCCAATAATAAGTCTTTAAATTAGTTTAATTTAGACAATATCTTTTCATTTTAATTATGTGGATATGATTATTATATAAATCTTTTTATTTAAGAATTTTAGAAAATAACTTTTTAAGAATTATTTTTTTAACAATTAGTGTTTGTGAAAGCGTATTAGGTTTATCAATTTTGATTATTATAGTTCGAGTTCACGGTAATGATTATATTATAACGTTTTCTAATTTCTGATAAAATTTTTAATTAGATTATGTTGATCCCATCAGTTTATTATACATATTGATTTTTTCAATGATTATTTTTAATTTTTAGATTTATAAATTTTAGGAGTTTAATTTATTCTTAAAGTAGTATAAATTTTGGGTTGGATTTAATATCTTTTAGATTAGTATTATTAAGGTTTTGAATTTGTTCTTTAATAATTATAGCAAGATTTATAGATGATAAAGTAGATATTTTGTACAATGATTTTTAATTAAAAGTGAAAAATAAAACAAAATTGTTTTATTAAAAAAAGTCTTTATTTAATATTACCTAGATATCTTTTAGATTACTATTATTAAGGTTTTGAATTTGTTCTTCAATATTTATAGCAAGACTTATAGATGATAATGTAGATATTTTGTACAATGATTTTTAATTAAAAGTGAAAAATAAAACAAAATTGTGTTATCAGAAAAAGTGTTTATTTAATATTACACAGTCATTGCTTTGGTGCAATTATTACAATACCAAGGTTCATTGGGAACAGTGTCTAAATTGATACACTCAAAATGAAACCATTTTGTTTCACATTCATCTTGATCACATTGGATCATGGGCCTACCATCATCAATTCCATTACAAATACAATAATAGCTTATTTCTGCAGCACCCATTTCCCTTGTAAAGAATTTACCCAAGAGTTCCGGCATTATAATTTCAGCATGATAATTTATTGCAATTTCTGAATTTTCAAGCCAAAACTCCCAATTTGGATAAATTCTTTGTTTAAAAAATATATTGGGAGACCATACAACAAAATCGCAATATAATAAATTTGATACAAATATTTGCATTTGCACTTGGAAATAATACGTATGGTCAGTTTTCAAATAAATTTGTTCATTATCTTTGTAAAGACATGAACTTTTCAGTTCAAGGTAATCATTGATATCTACCATGTCTTTTAATAAATATGGGCATTTCACTTCCAAACACCCTCCCATACAACACTCACAAAACACTAGTCTGTCAGGTGATGCACCTAGCTGAGGCCACTTTTGACTTACTAAAAAGCCGACCTCATTTATAACCAAAGACTGGTGTGTTTCCTCTTCCTCCATATATTTTTCATACCTGTTAACTGCAACATGTTCATGAGATAATCCCCACATTGTTGCTTTTGTGCTAAATAACACCTTTGTTGGATAACAAATTGCCTTTAGTAAAGACAACGATGGTTTCATCTTATTTGTTCTACAAACCAATTTAAATTTGGATGCAGTGATTCTGCCAGCTCTTTGGGCATACCAGATTTTATTTTCACTCTGCTGCCTAGAAGCCTTCTCTATTTCTGAAATTTCTTCCTTTGTAACAGAAAAATCTATGCCTTTTGCAACTGAAATTAATTCAGAGTATGTTTTTGTTAAATATATCTCATTAAAAATATCAAACTTGGATATTACAGTTTTGGGAATTTTTTTCTCAATTTCTGAGGCAAAAGGATCAATAACATACATTAGTGGTGTCATACGTCCTAAATCAGAGCATGTTTTTAATAATTTGCCCACGTCCATAGCTGATAATGCTGGTATCTCCCTTTTATTTTGTGTAATATTGGAGCATTTGCCCCAATTCATGTCAGAAACAGGAACAACAGGAACCTTTGTGGATAATGTTGGCATGGGCCATACTGCTTGCAGATCCGTACATGACATTGATTCCTTTTTATTATTCGCATACTCAGCTGCGAAAAGTAGTGCTCCAACATGACTACATACTTCACCGATCCCAGCCATGCAGGTACAATGTGCTGTAGAAATCGATCCATCCTTTTGGATTAAACACCACACATCCAGAGGTTTCAAGGAAGTTTTTTGGGAATGTCTTACCTAAAACAATAAACTAATATAATAATAATAATAATAAAGGTCTTTATTTGCACTTTTGTATACAAACATGTGTCTGATTAGGGCGAGACTTAGCTTAGAGCTATTCTTACATCTAACCCATTGAAGACAAAAAAAAATTATAATAAAATATATAAATGAAGTACAAAAACATAATAAATTATAAATCACAGTGTAATTATCTGAATACTTAAAATAAAAATTAAACTAATAGTAAAATTAGAAACAATAATAAAATAGAAAATAATAAAAAAAGACAAAATAAAAGTTTATGAAAATTCAATATTCAAATTTAATATGAAAATAGAAAATTATAATGTAAAGACTGAGTTTAAAAAATATTGTCACCAAAACAAAAACTTGCCAATAAAAGTAATTATGAAATGTTCAACCAAAATATTACCTTGCCTACTAAAACATAAAAACCATTCCTAACAGTAGTCCCCACTTTCAACACAAAGCCAGATTCAAAATATTTGTATGCTTGTAAACTTTTAAAAGCCTTCATCTGCTCTTTAGTGTAAAAACTATGGGAAAACACCAAATAACTGATTATATCCATGTTGGTAACTGGCGGAACTCCATCAAGGCTATAAATTAGGGTGTCCATATCTAAAGTAAATGGATCTAAACCACCAACCAACTTTAGTTTCATTTGATACCTGCAAAAAAAGAAAACATTGATAAGTAAACAAAATATTTTGCAATTTTTCATCATTACCTTTCTCCAATATCGGGATGTTCTTGTAATAACTTCTTAAAATAACTGCTCTTCATCTTAAAATAAACAATAAATCTCAACAAACGCACACAAAAACTACAAAAATTGATCTAAACACAGCAAAAGCTTTCGACACAATGGTTTTCTACCTGAACTGTCACAAATATTTGCCCTGGACGGCCATATTGGGTCACGTGGTTTGGATTGCCTAATTGTTAACGGTAGTTGGTAGAAATTACAGGGAAGCCAACAACATAAAGTAAAAAATAGTCAAGATGACATAAAATAATCGATTGTTTCGATGTTTCGAATATTGTTATTAGATTGTTGTTATATAGTTTTTTGTGTTTTAAACAAGATTATCTTACTTTTTTTAGGATTATCATGAAATTTTTAATAAATTTATTGTTTTTAGTCAGTTTTTTTATAAAAATTACGTATAATCGAGTATCTATCAACATAATCGATTCCTTCAACAATTCTTTTTTTAAGTTAAATCTTATTAACAAACAATAAATGTTGATAAAAAATAGCGATTTGGATAATTGTGCAGTCGCTAAAATATCTTTAAATATAAATAGTTTATATGTAATCAAAAGCTTTCAATTTGCACCTTTCAAAAATGTATTTTTTATAATTTGCACCCTCGTACTTTCTACCACCTCTGTTCAGCCCCAAAAATGTTGTTAAAGATTACCAGAGATAATATATAATAATTATTATATTGTCTCTAAAGATTACCGTATTTCGATATGCGCCTTTTACCAAAAATTTGCAATTTTAATTTTGTAATTTGCACCATCGCAAAATTTGTGTTTTAAATATGTTATGTCCTATGTCAAAGTCAAAGTCGACAATGTCACTAGTTTTGTACAATTATTTTAATGAAATTTTAGGAAAATGAATAACATTAGAAAAATTTTATACATTACTTACATTCAATTGACCAAATCAAAAACCATTCAAGCAACAAGAAGTCTTGCTAATTTACAATATTTTAGACTGTATACAAGTCCCCTAATTGGTGAACATAACCTAAGTTCGAGGCAAAAATTTATTAATTGTAAAACATCGACATTAGCCCTGAGTTTATTAACATGGCTTGGTTTTGTAGAAGAGGATAAAGATAAGGAATCTGAATTAATAACAACATTAAAACGAGCAGTCTTGTGTATACGAAGAGAGCAACATGAAAAAGCCGAACAAATGCTTCATTTGGCTCTAAGAATAGCCCAACAACAACAGAATCAACAAGGTATTTTGTATTGTTACGACCTAATGGCAAATTTAGCATTTGAACAAAGAGAATTAGATAAAGCTCATAAATTATTTGTTAGTGTATTACAAATGTTACTCGGAGGTGGTGCCTCGGATGATGATTTGAAGGTTCGTTATTTTGAATTTACTTTATACCATTTTCGATTTTATTTCAATTTTTGCACCACCTGGTAGAAACAAGTAGAAAGGTTTATTTGCTTCCGTTGAGTGCACTTGCACTTTTTACGAGTTTTGTATTCGATTCTTTTGTCAGTGTGCAAACGGGGTTCTGCTTTGGAGCAGACGAATCGAAAACTCATAATTTGACACAATTATGATAGTTATTGTTGTAGGTTATTCACATTAGTTTAAAATTGGCTAGGATTTATCAGTTAGCAGCAGATCTTGAAAATGCTGATATCGGCTACAAATGGTGTCTTAAACAAATTGATAAAAAGAAAGATGAAAGTGCAGATAGTAAACTTTTATATGGAGTAATAAACGACTGGTATGCTCAATTTTTATTAGATAAAAGTGATGTTAAAACAGCACTTGTACATTTAAAAGAAGCACATCGAATTTGTGACGATCTACAAGGAAAAGACTCTGAACAAACTGTTCTTTTACTAAATGATATAGGTACAACAAGTTTTAGAGCAGATGATATGACGAATGCTGAGAAATATCTAAAAGAGGCTATTAGCATTGGAAATAATCTTTCAGATAAAACTCATCTGGGAGTTGTTCACGCAAATCTGGGTTTAATTTTATTAGAAAAGGGAATTTTGGATCAAGCTCAAAAGTATTGCAAAGAAGCGTGGCATTTAGGTAAGAACGACTTAATTGAATACGAGTTTATACATAATGTCTTATGATTATAAAGTACTTGTATAACCAGGCAAATCTTAAATCAATCCAAATATTCAAACTCAACTATATATACTTTCGTTCAAAGTTGATTTTTGCTTTTTTTGCATTCACACTTCAGTACAGCAAAACGATAACCAAAATACTAGTTGCCATATCTTATCTGAAACAGAACACACAGAAAATTAGTATTTATAAACCTATAATACTTAGAATTAATTAATGCTTGGCAACATGGCTTTTGTTCATCCTTCTTTATGGAGACACTAGACTGGTAAAAATTCGTAATTTTTATTGGTCGCTTTGTCTAGCTATTGACTGCGATTAGTTGATAATAAGTCTAATACTAGTCAACGTGGACTAATATAAGCAAATCATTTTAATCGTGTCTCAGTATTCTGAAAGCCTTGTGTTATTTGCTTAGTTTTTTATCGCTTTTTTGATTTAGTATTGAAATTTTATTTGGCGAAAATCTTTTTTGTGGTAATATTGAAGACCTATTGAAAATGTTCTAGAACGTATCCAATAAAATACAAATTTAATTTAGTTTTTAAATAAGTATTTTTATATAGATAAAATTCCATCTGAAAGTAAGGTAGAGAACGAGGAAGATACTACCAATAAATATGGTATATATGTGTGTGTCACCTTCTGTTCAAATGATTGTTCGAAACATGTATAAACAATTGATGGTGGAAAATAATGACTCCAATTATGGTGTCATAGAGAGAATCCACATATTAACAAAAAATTCTAAGCCATCGATAAAGAAGGTGGTATCTAGGGAAGAGAGTAATTCAGGAAAAAAGAGAACATATTCCTAGAAAAATTTATGAATTTTATCCTAAAAATGTTATACCGTCTTTTCAAATGATTAACAAGAAGTTATGGCATATAAATCAACCAATATCTTGAGAAAAGTTTTGCACTCGTTAGGATTTAAAAACCGAACCTTAAATAAAAAACAATCGATTATGGAATCGCAAAGAATCATTATGGCCCGTAATGTGTACTTAAACGCAATCGATAAAGCACACCAAAAAGAAAAGTTTATTGTCTATCTTTATGAAACTTGGTACGACACTCACGACATTTTGAAGAAAGGATGGAGCGACCAATCGTTTAAATGCTCCGTAAAATCTCCACCAAACAGAAGAAAACGCGTGATCATTTAACTTGCCGGAAATGAGAATGGTTTTGTGCCAAATTGTTTGCTATTTTCGGCCAAAAATATTTAATTTTTTCAGCAGATTATCATAAGACATGACATCTATATTATTCTAAAAATGGTTTGATCCAACTGTTATATACCAAATTTACCTCAAAATTCAGTCATAGTGATGGACAATGCTCCTTACCATTCACGACAGACTGCAGAAATTCTGACAGCTAAGTCTCGAAAAAATGTTATTTCTTCGTACCTAGATAGCGTAGGAGTAGCTTATTCTTCAGCATCTTTAAAAAAGGATTTGTTTCTTGTACTGAAATCTTAAAATGTTAAACCAAGTTATGTTGTCGATGGCATGGCTGAGCAATATGGACATAATGTTATTCGTTTACCACTTTATTATTGTGTATTTAACCCCACCGAGTTGATTTGTAGCAACATTACAACAGAAGTTAGAAAGAAAAATGTGACCCCCAACTTTATCAGGAAGCGTGATTGACACTATAAGAGAAGTTGTTGCAGACATTCCGCATGAATTATGGTATATTGCGTTGGCCATGTTCATAAAATTAAAAATAATTATAGAGTACTTCCAGTTCATTCCTGTGTTATCGATTTGAATGACACATCTAGTGAAGATGATAGTTCTGATGAGGATTAGTCTCGTAATTTATTTTTTATGTGATTTAGAATGTAAATCTGTATCATTTGATACTCATTTTCGTTGTAGATTTTTAACCTATTTTTCTTCTCGAGAGGTGTAACCGTTACGTGGTGACAAGGCTTGCGTGCTTTAATCATTGTTATTTAAAGTCAGACTACATCTCAGATTATAATTAATCTTTAAAAAAATTCAAATATTTGTAAAATCGTAAATATCGAGTATCTAAATAATACAAGTGAAGTCCGATCCTGCACCAAGCACTCCAGGCAGTTAATAAATTCTTTCTGGTTGCCGAAAAGCAAAGCTGTACATATTAGAGTTATGCCACCGTTGTGTGTGAAAACGTGTTTTCTTCTTGAACTTTTCAATTAAATTATGTTGATCAAGAAGTCGCATTTAAATACAAAAAGTAAAATATCTTTGATGTGTGACTAGTAACTTTAAAGTACAAAAAACTACCTCTTTGATTTCGACCGGAATTTAAAAAATATATTTTTATTTAAATTAATTAAATAGGGATTGAAGGAATAAATCTATCTTTAAAGTTGTTTAAAAAATCAGCACATTTTATATATTTTTTATTTTGTAGTAAATTTTACATTAATTAAGAATTATGTTTATAATTTGTTTTTTTCAAATAGACAGTAATAACAATGTTAATTTTATTCTTCCATTCCAGGTCGCAAATATGAAAATACGGAATCGATAGAACAAGCTAACTATTGCCTAGACCAAATAAAAATGAATTTAAAAAAGTGAATTATATAACAAAAGTTAGAATTATATATAGTCTAATTTATGTAAATAGTAAAAAGGAAATGTAATTTATCAAAGAAACCAGTATTTTTATGTTGTAAAATTATGAAAAAATGAATATACAACAAAGTGAATTTGTTTTTTTTATAGTGTATTTATATATATAAGTAAATTGAAATATTGAATTAAATTAAATAGAAGTCAGCTAAATAAACAGCACAATAAAGTCAACAGCTGATTTGTAAATATAATTACTTACCAAATAAATACATAAAAATAAGCTCCCATCTAAATATCACAATTATTTTTATAGTAATCTATTAAGTAATTTAAATAAAAAAAAATTGATATTCAGTCTATATTGCCAAGTCAAATACTTTATAAACTTATTCATATTCTGCAATCAACACCATCATTCCAACACCAGCCAACATCGCTGCTACTTGCAGTAAAGTTTGAATTACACTTGGCTTTTCTTCATCTAAAAGTTCTGGAATAACAGAAACTAAAGCTATATAAATAAATCCTCCAGCGGTAAATGGTAAAATCCATGAAGCTGCCATTGTACCGGTGCTATTCTGTGCAAGAAGAGATACAGCAGTGCCTGTAAATACAGATAATTTTATTTTTTTATACTTTATGCAGAATTGAAAAAAAAAATTAAAAAGAAACAAAGATTGCACATGAGAATTTTAAAAAAATCCACTCAAAAATCTTTAGAATCACTATACTAGTTAGGACTCCCACTGGGAAAGTTTTAGGTAAAGGAAATAAAAAAGTACATATAAAAACTTGAATTCAAAGAAGTCTCCGAGCTTTGTCCTTATAACAAACAAACAACTACCAGGAGAGAAATTGTGTACCTCACTCTATTATTCAACGGCATCTTAAGAACCACTCTTCTTTAAAGTCGCAAAAATTATTCAAATCTTTAAACCAGGTAAACCATCGGAAGATGTCGAATCATATCGATCCATTAGCTTATTATAAAAAATCATAGATAAGCTTGTAGTTCCAAGAATACAAAAACTTTTATCAGATCGTGGACTAATTCTTGCTCACCAATTTGGTTTCAGACCCAACATACAACCATAGAACACATTCAATAAAGAAAATTGTGAATCAAACATTAGAAGACAAAAGATACTGTTTGTCATTTTCCTAGACATTTCGCAAGCCTTGTATAGTCTGGCACTTAGGTCTTTTATACAAATTAAGAAAAAAACCTTTCCCTCACTTAATTCCTAATTCTAAAATAATAACATTGTTCGAAACTATGAAAACAGATTAATACATCCCAACATAAGCCCGAAACCTAATAAGACAACAGTAATATACCTAGTTCCCAGAGAAAAATAATCATACAGTCATATGAAATACTTATATACAATGAAAATATTAAAATAAATCATTTTAGTATCATAAAGTTTACTTACTGTAACTTGTTTTACAGTTTATAAATAAATTAGGGAGACAAAAGAGGAGATTTAAAAATCAATTGTTCACATAAGTATATATTGATTTACCAACTTTTGCAATGCTGTATCAAATTTATTAAATTTCATATAAACAAGTTCTATTGGCTGTATTTTGAAATGTTGAAAAAGTTAATTTTTGAAGTTTTATCAAATGAAAAAGTTGAACTTTAAACTTTTCCACTTTGAAAAACGAAAAAATTACTCGAGTGCTTGTACAAAAGTCGATAACTTTGTTGACATTTAAATATATACACAGTGATGTATAGATACTCATTTAATCTAAATTCCCTGAAAACATTTCTGATTACTCCTTATTTTTTTAAAAGTTTGTTGATAACATGCAAATAATTTTTTTGTATATTTTCAATACTTTTGAGAAAAAAACTAGTTTGTATGGTCATTTTTACAAGATTACCTGCTATAGCTCCTAATGCAGTTGTAAGTTGCAACAGCATTGCATTCCTTCTTGATACACCGGATTGCAATAATATAGCAAAATCTCCTATTTCATGTGGAACTTCATGTAACAGAATTGTAATGGTAGTTACAATACCTAAAACAATAAATAAAATGTGAAGATGTATTGTTTGTAGTAACCTAAATATTACTTATAATATGTCAGGAAACAGCTTATTTTTTAAATAAGTGTTGAAAGAGACCAATAAATGAACAAAACACATCAAAATTCTTCCAATGCAAGTACATCAATGCTTTAAATACGGTATTTTTAAGTGAATCACTTAGGAAATATGGCAAATAGATTAAGGGGCCAGAACACATCTCAAAGCGACAAACAATTGTTAGAGATATACTATTATGGAAGATTTATAGGAAAACGTAAATAATACAAAACAAAAACTGATTTATACATTACCTACAGTATTTCCAGCCAAATAAGAAGATCCAATAGCTAATCCATCAGTAAAATTATGACTAAAATCAGCAGCTAAATTTAAATAACCAGTGACTTTAATATCCTTCACAGGTTCTTCAGTTTTGGTTGCTTTTTCGCCAGATTTTCCTTTTTCACCTTTACTACCTTTTTCATTACTTTCAGTCTTCTTATTTTCAACATTTCCATGGGAGTGACTATGAGATCCTTTTAAAATCCGAACCGACTTTTCAACAACTAAAAATACTACAATTCCAGCTAAAACCCATAAACCAACTGACATATCATGTGTATGTTCTTCTCCTGGTTCGTGACTATGGGCATGGCTATGAGTATGGCCACTTGAATGACTATTATCATCTACAGCCATTGTTGCATGTGGTATCAGATGTAAAAAAGCATCACCCAACAACCCACCAGAAGCAAACGCTAACAGTATTTTTAAAAGAGGTTGACTGCTTTCAGTTTCATCTAATGGAACAAAAAAGAGTATAAAAAAAGGGGCAGCACTTATTAGTAAGGTTGATCCCATAGAATGAAGCCAAAGTTCTTGAGTCGTAAGTTGGGTTTGCTTCGGTTTTACTGGAATCTTTTCATGAACAATTTTTTCGTTTGCTTGTCTTGAATATTTAAACGATGGAGATTCATCATGAGAATGGTCGTGATCATCATGATGGTCGTGGGAATCTGAATGACACATGCATGTTGCAATATTTACAATTAACAAATATATTATTAACTTCTTTTGCGAATTCATACTTTATAACACAAATTAATTTAAAAAAATTAACAACAAAGACACATACTCCAAATTGTGAGGTTAATTTTGCTTGTTTGGCAAGCTAAGATTCTGACGTTTATATATTCTCTTCTTTTTTGCCGAGTTGATGTCTTTTATGTTCGTTTGACTGTGATATGAAATTGATATTAATACTAAAATTTTCTGTGCACAATGCGAATAGATTATTTAATGTAAATAAATAATTTTGTTTTTATGAAATGATGGATTTGTTGTTTGTGTTATCAGTATACAACAAAACTTACTTTATTAACTGTTTTGTTTTATTGTAAAGGACTTTGGTGTTCTGTGTCGTGTCTGTTGTCTGTAGTCTAGTCTAAAGTGGTGGCACGACTGATTGTTGATGATACAGCGAAAAATTTGAGGTTCTGTATATTTTGGATAACCGCTTGTCTTTTCGTATTAGTAAATTTGGAAAGAAATGTCTTCAAGGTACGATAGAGCTATTACAGTATTCTCTCCTGACGGACATTTGTTACAAGTAGAGTATGCACAAGAGGCTGTACGTAAAGGATCCACTGCGGTATGTACTTTAATTTTAACCCCAAATTAAAAATGTCATATCATCTTTTAAAACAATTTCATTTATATTTTTACATTATATTTATAGAATTGTACTTTTAGGTTGGCGTCAGGGGTGCTAAGGCGGTAGTGCTTGGAGTAGAAAAAAAATCTGTGGCAAAACTTCAGGAAGAGCGCACAGTAAGAAAGATATGTCTTTTAGACGATCATGTCGTAATGGCGTTTGCTGGTTTAACTGCTGATGCAAGAATATTAATAAATCGTGCTCAAATTGAATGTCAAAGCCACAAGTTAACTGTTGAAGATCCAGTAACTTTAGAGTACATAACAAGATACATTGCTTCATTAAAACAAAAGTATACTCAGAGTAATGGTAGAAGGCCGTTTGGTATCTCTTGCCTTATTGGTGGTTTTGATTTCGATGGAAAACCACATTTATATCAAACAGAGCCGTCTGGAATTTATTACGAATGGAAAGCAAATGCAACAGGTAGATCAGCTAAAACTGTTAGAGAATTTCTTGAGAAATTTTACACACCTGAAGAAGTAGAGACTGAAAAAGGTACTGTTAAACTAGCTATTCGAGCTTTATTAGAAGTTGTTCAATCTGGTCAGAAAAATTTAGAAATTGCAGTTATGAGACATGGCGAACCAATTGAAATGCTAGATGGTGACACAATTGAAAAATATGTTACAGAAATTGAAAAAGAAAAGGAAGAAGAAGCTGAGAAAAAGAAAGCTAAGAAATGAAAAACTTAGTTTAGTGTTTTCATTATATAAGAATAATTGCAAATAACATAATTTTTTTAAAATATACACAAAAATTAAATCTTGAGTATTGGTCCGAATTTGTTTATGTCACCTACAATTCATTTAGTAAATTATTATTTAGTATTTTTCGTATATTTCATCGATTGTAAAATCTTTCATAAATTTATGGTCTTAAATATTTGTCTTAATATTAGTAATGACATAGCAATAGATTTAGTTACAATTTTTAAAACAGTAAACGAAGTGGGATGTTACTATACCCACAGGGCGTGCACACCCAAAATTTCTTCACTATCAATTAAGGGACATTTTTTATAGTAAAAAAATGGCTTTAATATTTTTTTTTTAAATAATTTGGACAGTTCAATTTTAAATTATCAATTTTTTTCAATAACTTACTACACGAAATGCCATTAAATCTAAAACTTTTAGGTCTAATTCCACGTGACCTTCATACATATTCAACAAATGATAATAAAATGTATTAAAACAACAATCTATTAACAACAACAATAGACAGATGAAGTTCTGGAAGGGGTACAATAAACAAAATCAACTTACATGATCCAATTTTGAAAACTGGCATATTTACTCAACTGTAGGAGTTTTTGGCTGTATCTTTATGCCTTCCGCTTTTACACCAATTTGTGTAATTAGATATAATTCTTCTAACAGTTATAAGAGTACATTTTTAATCAAGATGATCTTTTTATATATCGCAGTATTACAGGGGTACATACTAATTTAATCTGCCTATGTGAAATACATACACATACAGACTGTTATTTACAAAAAAAGAGTTATAATTTTTTACATGGCATAATAATGTTATTTTTTCTGTTAAAATCATTTCATTTGTATTTTTACTGTTAAAGATATCCTTTAAATAACTGAAAAAAATTTGGCTGTTCATAAACTTACAAGTGTTTCAAGCACGCCGTGTATATCTCTAATCTGAGCTTCAAATAAATCTTCAGGTCTGCTGGTATATATTATAGCCCAAGCCAGGTCGAAATTTAGAGGGGTCATTTGACTCACCGGAAGATCTCTTAAAAAGTAAAGTCTTGGATTAAAGAAAGACTTTAGGCTCTATCCTGTCACTTTTGAGAGAAACAATTAGTCAAACCGGAAAAAAGGATGGTTGTCACCCATAATTTTTAACCCTGTTAAAATATATAAAATAGTTATTTATGCAACTAGTGCGTAAAGTGACCTTTTTTGACGAATGTGAATGTTGTCACATGAGCCGCAGGCGAATGCGACAATCACATGAGTCAAAAAAGGAACATTTACGCACGAGTTGCATACAATATTTTTTCTACAACCGAATTTCTTTACAAGAAATACAAGTACTCGTATAAGCCTGATTTTTTTTACGCTTTACTGCGAAAAAAAATTATATTTAAAACATATTTTAGATAACAAAATATTTATTTTTTAAATTAATCTTACCTTATAATACCGGTACGTAGAAACGCTAAATGCTTGAATTATAAATTAATTGTAATGTCAATCAGTCATCATTTAAATAAAAATACTTACCCCTTATTTATGAACTGATATTTCTGTCATATTAAAAATCAAATTAAAAATTACTGAATATAATACCTAGTTTTGTATGTATTAAACTGCAATAATTTAACAATTAAAAATATTTACACAAAATGTACACAATTAAATAATAAAAAAAAAGTTTACTTACCCGGATTTGAACCAGAGTCGTCTGGGTAAAAGGTTAAAACCTTACAATCTCGGCCAATAAGACACGTAAAAGTAATAGCATAATCTTATACAAAACAGTGCTTATTTTACTTTTTTTCACTAGTGAAAAAAAAACTTTTTTTTTCACTAGTGAAAAAAAGTTAAACTTTACGAACCTTAAACCGTGCGTAAAGATAATACTTTACGCACGGTTGTAGAAAAATAACATTTAATGTGCGATCGCTTTACATTTTAGTTTCACCAAAAAACCGAAAATTCTCTAGCTTCCCAGACCCATTTTTTGTATGTCAATATGTTAAAGGTAACTTTTTATTCGTGAACTTAAAATTAACAACATGACGGACAAAATTGTTTGATCAAAAAAGACCCCCTTCCTCATCGAAAAATTCTTTTTTTTGTTTGGGTAGTCACAAGTGACGGCACAGCGCCTAAAGTCTTTCTTTGATGCTAGACTTTACTTTTTAAGAGATTTCCAAGTGGGTGAATAATCCTCGAAATTTCGATCTGGCTTGAGTAAATTCTGCAAATATTTTAAAAATTATTATGAGCTTAAATATCAACGAGTTATTTAGTACTTTTGTTGTGAATTTTTTTTAAAATAGCTTTCATAACAGTAAGCAAGCCAGGTGCATCTTCAGTTATCTCACTTGTTCAGTTGATATTTTCTTACTTAAATTCTTTCCTAAAAGAAAATCCGCAGGGTAGTGTACAAAAATAATTGTATGAATATTACCACTTTTATATTACACATGTCTGAATTACTATACTATACTGATACTTGTTGATACCAAAGGTGATCAAAGATATTTATGTAAAAAAATTATTGCTGTTGATAAAATAGTATCAAAGGCAGAGAGGAAATATTAACGGATTCTAAATTTGAATTACAATTAGAAGTTAAGAAGGCGTTAGTAATAATGATAGTTTAGCAGAAATCACAAAATCACTATTTAACAGAAAAACCAGAGTATATTGAAATAAGAGGCCTTAGAATTAATAAATTGTTACTTATAAGAAGAAAATAAAGCAAATTATTTGTTATTTGTAATATATGTAAACGATAATTAATGCAAAGTTGGGAACAAACTACAATAAAATACACTGGTCAAAAATAAACTATTTCTTGAGTCTGTTATTTAGTGAACATTTTCCGATTATATAGGTATATATTTATCGAAAAATAACCACGAACCCCAATATTAAAAAATAAAGTTTGGTTTTCTACTTTTTATCATGAAAACTAAATATATGGAGTTTTCGCAGATTTTTTGCTGAATCGTTTCATTTATGAGGCAAAGGAGGAGTGCGGGGAGACTTTAGAAAGGTAATAAAATACACATTTTATTTACCGAACATTTATATTTTTTCTGAATGGTGTCTTCTCAACGAAAGCTCTACAAGAAGCTTAAAAGTAGTTCTTCTGCATAATGGAAATAAATTTTCATCCATTCCTCTGGCTCATTCTGTAACACTAAAAGAAAATTAAGAGAGCGTTAAAAGGGTTCTTCAGTTTTAAAATATAAAGACTAAGCTTGGGACAGTGATAGGGGATTTCAAAATTGCTGGTTTTCTTATGGGAATGCAAGGGGGGAACACTAAATATCCGTATTAACTTTGTCTATAGGACACTCGAGCCCTTTCACTTCACCACCAGCAACACTCACGGCTTCAACGGAACGAGTTTCAAATCGGCCAAAATAAGGTTAAAAGTAAACCAATTGTTGAGCCAGATCGAGTTTTTGCCTCCATTGCACATAAAATTCGATCTTATGAACAGTTTTTGAAGGCTGTTTCTCAAGAATCTGAGGTCTTTCAATATTTAACATCCTTTTTCCCAAAACTACCAGAGGCTAATATTAAAGCTGGTATCCATGACAAACAAGCGTGGTTGAGCCTTAAGCAGTTATCCATGGCTTCCTTGGAAACAAGAAGGCTAAAAGGGCCATATTCATAGTCGGTGCCTAAAGGTGCACTTAAGGACATCTTATATAGGGATGCCTTAAGGTCTCCTTAAAGATTTCTATTCATAATCAATCTTTAGATCTGCCTTCACGAAGGAATCCTTAAATAAGGAGAGTATTTGGCATAGACAAATTCTATTATCTCTGGTATTTGGCAACGCCTATTTCTGTAATTTTATTTCTTCTTTTCCTTAATATTTTGCCTCTTCTGTATAAAGTTTTAGGTAAACCAGAGATAATATATAATAATATATAATATATTATATATAATATATTATATTGGTTGCGTTCAGTGGGAGTGAGCGCTCCGTAGCGGTTATTTTTTAACCGCTCATTGGAACATGTGGAACTTATAAGATTGACATGTGTCAGTTTTAAATTTGCTGTTTTTATTAAAATACAAATTAATCGTTATAGTGCTTTCTAATTTTTTAATGAGTGTTTAACTATAAACTGTGCTTGTTAAGTTTTGTGTTCCTGTTGTTTAATATTTTTGGATTTTAATAAAATGGATGACCAATTAATAATTGCGTTACTTGAACAAGATCAGGATGAAGATGTTGATGTCGCATTAAATTTTAATAATATTTTGCCGGCAATAGAGCATTTAGCTTACCCTATTCACAACGATCAACCAAATGTGGTTGTGAGAATTGAAAATTACTACGAAACAGTTGTACCCAGGTACACTGATATTCAGTTTAAAGAACATTTTAGAATGACAAGAGCTTCATTCCAGGTAAGTTTGGAATTTTAACATTTATTTAAAAATTCATTAACAGTAAATTTATTTCGTATTTCTTCAGGCATTAAGTTTAATTATTGGAAACGAGATCCAAAATCATGAGATTCCTTTAGAAAAGAAAATGTTATTTACAATTTGGTTATTGGCCAAGCAGGAAAGTTTTTTGGCTGTAGAGGACCGTTTTGGAATAGCCAAAAGTACTGGTCATCTTATTTTTAAGGAAATAATAAATATTTTGGTGCGGCTAATGCCACAGTACATTCGCTGGCCTAATGTGGAACAACAAAGGATATCCTTAAACGTAGTTAACTGAATATACTAATTATAAATAATATTTATCCATAATTTTTTTTTAGGTATTTTCTGCACGATCTCGTGGGTTCCCTGGTGTTGTTGGTGCTATCGATGGCTGTCATATTCCTTGCAAACAACCAGTAAAGAATCCTAATGACTATTATAATAGGAAGGGATTTCATTCGATTATTTTACAAGGTACTTTACTAATTTAATTTTTATATAATATTGCTGAAGAGAGTATAAATTATTCTAACAAAGTAGTGAAAACAATCTAAATTAGCAAAGTTATTAAAGTAATTATGCAATATAGGTTTAAAACACTCTTGTCTTTGTCGAGCTTTCTAAATAAGTATTTAATCTTATTTATAAGACAACAGTAATACATAGTTAATATTTATAGTTACATATTACTTTTTATGTAGTTATACTTGAATTTATATGTTTAATTCTATGATTTTTCTTTTTAATTGAGACAAAAGGTTTAGAGGCAGGTCAGTTAAAAAAATACTTCAATTAAAAATTTAAATATAATTTTTAGGAACTTCTAATCATCAAGGATCATTTATTGATGTGTTTATTGGGATGCCTGGTCGAATGCACGATGCCAGGGTTTTTAGAAAGTCACCGCTCTACCATCGTCTTCAACATATAGAAAACCCTCTTCTAAATCAAAATCGTCATATTATAGGTGATTCTGCTTATCCTTTATTAACAAATTTGATGACACCAATTAGAGACAATGGTCATTTAACTGGTGCTCAAACAAATTATAATCAAAGTTTAAGTAGAATTCGTTCTATAATCGAACGTTCTTTTGGATTACTGAAATGTAAATTCAGAAGATTGAAATGCCTAGACATTTCAGATTTTGATCTTGGTAACAATATTATTGCCGGAGCGTGTGTTTTACAGAATTTTATAATTCTGCTTGAAGGACCAGCAGACATCCATATCAACATCCAAGATGAAATTCCAGAGGAAGAAATAAATAATGATATATTAATTAACCAACATTTAGGAATTGCAAAGCGCAATGAAATTGTTAATATTTTTAATGTATAGTTGGTGTTTGTTTTTCTAATTTAATAATTTTTACTTTTTTATGTTTATGAATTTGAGTTGTATTTTGCTTTTATAGTGATCTGCTACTTTGGAGTGGTGAAAGTTAAAAAATTAATTTGCGTAATTGTAATGACCCACAATTAAAATAAACAATGTTTATAATATGTTTATTAAGTGTATTTGATTTATGTAAACAATAATTTGTTAAATCTGAAAAAATAAATTTTCAAAATTTATTACATTTTTTTTTTTAATAAAACATAATAGGTAGGATGTAATTTGTATTTATTTTTTTTTCTATTAGTTGTTTTAACAAAATATTTTTTTCAATCATTATCTGATTCCTTTGCTCTTGGATCTCATTACTTTTTTGGATTGCTTCTCTTAAACATCTCAACTCCTCTATTCTTAGTTTTTCGAGTTCGTAAGCTTTTTCACGTATTGATGTTCGACTTGCCCCTGAGGTAGTCGAAGTCGGCAACAAATTTTCAAAATTTATTGGAGATGATTCCAACAAATTTTGAAAATTTGTTTTGGCTGCCTGTACTTGATTAGAAGGTCCAGGCTTGTCTGGTAAAGAAGATACTGTGGGGCCAAAATGAATGGTTTTATCTTCCCTAAAAATTTCTTGACATTCCCCAAAAAATTCCCAAGTAATTTGACCCCTCCTTGTTTGTTTTTTCTTATCCAAAATGTTTTTGTAAATTTTTTTAAATTTCTAATTTTTTTATCTACAATGTCTGCACTAATTTCAATCCCTTTTTTTAAAAATTCCTCCTGTATTTGCCCCCACAGTACCTTCTTTTTATATTTTGGATCCCGAAATGCTTCGATCGTTTCATTGTACAACTGCAACAAAAGTAGCGTTGCATTCCGGGTCCATCTGAAACCAGAGGCGTCTGCATCCTCTAATAAGTCCATCCCAATAACTTCTTCCGACTGTCCTGTTTTTTGTAGGGCCAAATCCCAATAGTTTTTAAAAAAGTCCGTATCTAAATCAAAAATTCAAATTAAAAATTTTAACACATCTAATGTATTATTCTATACATACCGTTTTGTAAACGTTCTCTAATTTCTTGTGTCTCGTAACAAGTAATTTTTTATTATTAAACTCAATTTCAAAATGTTCCATTTTTTTAAAAAGAACTTGATCTCAACTTTTAAGTTTGAATTTAAATTTTAATTATTTGACATTTGACATTTAAAATGTAAAAACTGCTACAAAAAATGGCAAGGTGGGAAATCAACAAAATGACAAAGTTTTAGGTGGCTGAACAATACAACAATATTAGAACTGTCAAAACTTACATAGTTTTACTTCCAAATAGAGGTGGGTGGACCTAACAAAAATATCAACGTGACGTCACCGCTACTGAGCGCTCCGTAGCGCTCACCTCACTGAACGCAACCATTGTCTCTGAGGTAAACGATTTAACAGATGTCAAAAAAGAACTGAAAGAGGAAGATATTAGGACTGTTAGTGATGTTTGTTTGTAGTTGTGAATTTTGAATATTTCTTTTTTATTTATTTATTTTTTTTTTGAAAGAACTAAAATGACATCTAAACGTAAATTTTATTCCGAAAGGGAAAAAAATCTATTAATACACTTAGTCAAAATTTTCCTCCACAAATTGAACAAAGTCAATAAAATCTTCGTAATAAACACTTTTTTAAACACTTTTACTTTTCAACACGCATATGACACTCCTAAAATGATGCTAAAGGAATGCTCAAGTCACCTTTTAGGGTTCCTTATACTTAAGGACTGTTGAAGTCTTCCTTTGTTGACTATGAAATGAAATTTGTACTTAAGGTAAACTTAAGGGTTGAGGACGACTTAAGTAAGAACTATGAATATGGCCCTAAGAATTGCAAACAGCTTGTTTCTAATATGTTATAGCTTCAAAGTTTTGGGTTGCAGAATGTCACTTAAAGTGCACACTTAAATAAATCCAAAGATAACTTGGGGAATATTCAGAAAAGCAAGGAAACGCTACCACCAAGATATCATGAAAAACCTTGAAAAACGATTTCAAGGTCAATATAATGAAAACATGATGAGTGAATACATTTGGGGGCTCATTAGAGAAAGTTCACAGACAAAATAATCAAAATATTCATTTATAAAGGTTTTTAATATTCTTTTTTGTATTTTTGTGTTTATTTAATGTTTTTTAAAAGGTAATAGAAATCGAGTATTACCATTAATCTAGACTTTTCATTCTATTAGCCACAAAATCAAACTTTTGCGAAAAAAATATTTTTTATTCTTTTAGTCAAGCATAAGTAATCAAAATCAGAGGTACAGAACTCAGACTCAAAAATCGTGTTGAGTTGTGATATAGATTTATCTACTGGTATAGTAAAAGAATGATTATGTAGGAATAAAGACATGTTGCCTGACCAACAAGAGGCAAACATGCGACTCATCCATTACAATCAACGATCACACACTGGTAGCGGGCGACTCTATTAAGCTGGTTGGTATAACGATCTCCCAGGACTTACTATTGAACCAACATATTGCATCCATAGCAACTGTAGCAGGAAAGAAATTAGGCTTTCTGTTAAAGCACGGAAATATTTTTCTCCATCCAACTTAGCTACTCTTTACAAAGCCCAAATACGGCCTAATCTTGAATACTGCTCGCATGTATGGGGTTCGGCGGCTCCGTCAAGGCTCGGAGTTCTTGATGCAATACAGAGAAGAGCAGTTCGTCTAATAAACGACACCAGTATCACCAAAAACCTAGCCCCATTATCCCACCGAAGAGCAGTGGCTGATCTTTCCTTGTTTTACAGATACATAAACGGATTTTGCTCAGAAGAACTCCGCTCTGTAATGCCTCCACTTGTCAGACCAGCCAGAGCAACGCGACGTGCCAACTCCATGCACCCTTATACTGTTCAATGCCCGAAATCGAGAACGGATCGATTCGATCGTTCCTTCATCCCCAGGGTCTCCAGATTGTGAAATACCTTACCTTCCCACGTCTTCCCCACTCGTCCTAACTTGCAAGCCTTTAAATCCCAAATTAATAAATTGTCTCTTCTGCCCCAATAGATGTTCTCGGTACATTTGTATTTAGGTCTATATCTACGAGGACATGCTTAATAAAAAAAAATCCGGACTTAATGCTGGCAATTCCATAACAGAAACGTTTACATCATTTAAGTATCGTTTAGTGACTTCCGTGGTGTGTAGTCTAACATTATCATGCCTCACAGAGTCATTATAACCAACATTAGGAATAAAAAAAATCTTGGAGAATTTTATCAATGTACCTGGCTGCAGTTAAGGAGCTCCTAGGTGGGATGTACAAATTTCATGATGGTCCAAAAAATTTTGACTTAAATTATAACTGATTTTTCCCCTTGCTAGCCTAACCTAGAACTGAAGGTACATTTTGCAAAACGCTCTTGTAAACCACAGGCTAAATCTGGATTCATTGTTGAAGAAAACGCACCCCACATTCATTTTCACTCCAGTGCTCATAATTTCTGAAAAACTGAAGTCACGCATTACGATGACGCCTGAGAAGCTTAGAGCCTGTTGCTGGTCTATCAGTGATAAGGTTTGTTTCTGGTCAATATTAAACAATTTTGCTAGCCTCTACTAATTGACGGATTTCGTGTGATGATTAAACATGTTAGAAAGTTTTCTTTCACGTATGAAGTATGAAAGTTCTATGTATAATAAACCCCTATTTTTTGACTGTTTTTTTTGCTATTTTTTTTCGTAATTATAATTTTCTAAATTTGCAACCAATTGTATTTTATGTAAAATTTAATTACAAAACTTTTTTACAGTATTGATCTAAGTCTCATAGTATCTGAGATATATGAGAAGAAAGGAAAAAAAATATTGAATTTTCGGTCATTTTTTCATATATTGGTTAATAAAAAGTAAAGCCCATATTTTGCAATTGCAACTCACGTGTATAGTGAAATTATTACTCCTAGTAATATTTGGGAGCGATTTATGCAAAAACTTTATTTATATGCTTCCCACCCACTTTAAAACAGATATCGCCTGGTCTAAACAGAATTTCTTAAACCGTATTTAAAACGTTTCAATAAACACCATGAAAATATTCTTGATAATTCCTGAGTTAAGTTCAAGTATTTCTACTTTCTACTTCCACGACCACCTCTGTTCCAGCCACAAAAATTTCTTAAAAAAAATCGTTTATACCTAATTGAAAGAGCTTAATTAGCACCTTTCAAAAATGTATTTTTCATAATTTGCACCTTCGTACTTTTTTTGATAAACTTGATTAAATATTTGCATTACTCAAACCAGATTCAAATGCTGATATGTCACTCCCGAAAGTACAGAAATATGAAAACGTCCTCTGCGACATAGTGCAAAGAGGACTGAACAAAGCAAAGCAGTGGTGTGATTCAGTGGGACTTAATATCAACCCCACCAAGATCACGTTAGTAGCCTTTTACAAGGAAAAAGAAACCTAAACTAAAAACCATCAAAATAGGTGGAAATATCGTTGAGTGGAAGACAGAGGTCAAATATCTAGGGCTAATCCAAGATAATAAGTGACTCTGGAACAAACACGAAAACAAAATAATACACAAAGCTACAAAAGCCCTCATGGTGTGCAGAAACATTGCTGGGAAAAATTGGGGCTGTAACCCAAAGACATTGCAATGGATGTACACAGCAATAGTGAGACCTATCATCATATATGGGGCAGTAGCACGAAAGCTAATCTGATCACTACGAGGACAGATCTGTCAAAGATTCAAAGACTAGCCTGTGCATGTATCACTGGAGCAATGAGAACATGTCCCACTGCTGCAATGAAAGTAATACTAAATCTCTCGCCACTGCATATTCTAGTAGAAAATGCTAATAAGAAAACAATATATAGAATGATCAAAGAAGGAATAATCAAGGAAAACCCTCGATCACTCCAACTTGATCAAACTTGGGAAATGCCCCAAGATGACATGCCAAAGAAATTTAACTTTGTAAGGAAATTTACCACTAAACTGGGAAGTAAATCTGAATGGGACGAAAAGACCATATTTGGGCTAAGCCAAAACGCCATAAAATGGTATACGGGCGGCTCCAAGATAGATAAAGGAACAGGAGTGTTTGGACCTAGAATCAAATACTTAGAAAGCTTGGGTGCGTACCCAAGTATCTTTCAAGCGGAAATTCGTGCCATCGAAAGATGTTTAGAATTTAATATTTAATCATGTCAGATAGTCAAGCAGCCATCAAAGCTCTGAACTCAGATACAATCAGTTCAAAGATGGTCTGGGAATGCCTAAGCAAATTAAATGAACTAGGACAGAATAACACTGTTACCATCCTATGGGTTCCAGGACACGTAGGAATAAAAGGATATGAAACAGCAGACAAGCTGGCAAAAAAGGAGCTGAAACCCCATACCTGGGACCAGAACCATCCTGTGGAATCAGCAGTAGTACAATCTTAGAAAAACTACGGAAAAAAATGGATAGCGAAAAATCCAAGTACTGGAATGATCTAGAAGGACTAAGACAATCGAAGACGCTCCTGAGAAACTATAACCGGAAGAGATCTCACAGCTGTCTTAACCTGAGTAAGAAAAACCTCCGAATTTTAACAGGAATACTAACCGGACACTGTTGATTA
The DNA here is from genome assembly GCA_964028335.1 of Altica lythri. Taxonomy (NCBI): domain Eukaryota; kingdom Metazoa; phylum Arthropoda; class Insecta; order Coleoptera; family Chrysomelidae; genus Altica; species Altica lythri. Next base: position 57,946,993 of record OZ034801.1, on the reverse strand, counting down.
AGAGGACACATGAATAAACTAGGATTAGTAGATGAAGCAAACTGCAGATTCTGTGAGGTAGAGGATGAAACCTCAATACACATACTCACAGAATGCGTCGCATTAAGTACTTCTAGGGTCATACGAAATAGAAAGGAAAGAATTACCTAACTTAAAACCTAAAACCCAATGATATCCTAAATTTTCTAAGGAAGATAGGACTAGAAGAGCTGCTATAAGTCTGAGAAATCATCAGAAATATAGCATGAAAAGGGGGACACAATAGATCTTATATGTCGCAGGTGTATCTGTTACCCCTAATAAACTACATACATACATACAAAGTGTATTTCGATAGGCGCCTTTTACCAAAAATTTGCAATTTTCTAATTTGCACCATAGTAAAATTTGCGAAAAACGGTCCTTTTAATTTTAATAAAATAGTTCAATAAATTATTCATTATTATTTAAACAAAATTATTATTTTGTTACATAATCGTACCGAATACCACACGAGCATACGAAATATACTCTCCTATAAAATCGATTATGATCGATACTCTTATGATATTACTACTGAATATACTTAGTGTTGTCCTATCTTGACCTACAGTAACAAACATTCAGAGAACTTCGATTGTTGAAAGTTCAACCATAGCAAGTAAATTATATGAATTTGTATATTTAATTTTATCGTAGGGAATATCATGAATCATGAAAAAGGTTTTGCTCCATAAAAAAATTAATGATTTCAAAAGAAATGGAAATAAATTTATTTGTTCACATACATGATTATCAATAAAATTCAAATATTTAGAGTATTGGAATATAATCCCAAGAGTAGTAGAGAAAAAAATCATATTACCAGATTACTAAGAAACACAGTTTATTAGTACCTACTATTTGTATCTATCGAGCTGTAGAGTATACAAACATATGTATAAGGGTAAAACGCAACACTAATTCTAATTAACAATCAAACAAGAGAAAATACATAAAAAAATAAATAGAACCAGTTGTAAATCAATCGAACTGAGATGTTCTGTCCATAATAGAAATCAATTCATTCGCAGTGGTAATTATAACACTACAGTGTTTTCTCCAAATGGACCATTCATTATTAAGTGTTGCTTCGGAAGTCTTTGTTGTTAATAATTTATTTTCAAGTTCTTTAACACGTTGAGATGTTTCCGTTCGAGAGGGTTCTCCAGTAATATACTGAGCAATCATATCATAAGTCAACTTTTGATGTTTAGAGTTTTTTGCTTCTAGTAGCAGTACCTTGCTGGTAACTAGTGCAATGTTAATATCTTTTATATTTACTTCTAATTCTTGTCGATACTGATGGTATCTATTAGTTTCTTTTTGATATGTATTTTTAACTAACTCCGATCTACGTCGAGAGTGTTCTACTGCTGAAAGTAATGAACATATTTTATTAAATATAATTTGATTTTCTTCACAGTTATTGGTTTTTAAAACCCAGCGAGCAATTAGTTTTTGAAGCAAGTTTAATCTACGATCGTCTCCCATTCCTTCTCCATCAAAGATAAGTTTTCGTTTTATTATCAGTTCTATAAATATATAAAAAAATATTCTAAGAAATAGTTAATATTTATATAGCTGCTTTACCTTCGTCCATTATAAATCACTTCCTTGTTTCAGTGTAAATGGTAATTAAAAAACTGTTGAGCACTACAAAAACAATATAATTTCAAACGATTGATGTATTTGGTTTTAGTTAGTAATTTTTTTCAGGTTAGCCAATATAGAAATTTTTGATGTTTTAATATTTTTATACAAATACTAACTACGTTATAGGCAACATACATTACGGAACAATGATCAGACAATGATTCCAAGATTTAAAATCTATGAAAAAGTTTTACTAAATTATAGTATTGATTTAATGATGTATTACATTTATAATTACTATGTCCAAAAGCAACATGTTCTAATTGAAAAATCGAAAAGTAATAGAGGTCATATAATTTTTCGATAGTTTTTTTTTATTTGAATATCTACGTAGGTATAGACTTAATAGTCAGTGAGCAAAGGGGGGTTCCGTGGCCGATTGAGGTCCTTACAAGCAGCAAAGTTTTTTAAATGTATTTTGACTCGCTGAATCCGAATATTCAACCTGCTTTTTGACCAGTTGCCTTGGAAATTTGTTATTAACAATTTAATTGTTTAAATAATTATAACTAACAAACTAATTAAAATACATTTTTTTTCTGAATTGTTTTTTGTTCCTTATAGAAAAACCAACAAAATGAGCTTTGAAAAATTAAAATCGGTTAATTAGAAGCCGAGATACTGTAAATATAGTGCAAAAACATTGCAAAATAACGAATCAGGCTTGCGCTGCCTCTGTTTTTTACTTATATCTCGGCTTCTAATGAACGGCTTTTAATTTTTCAAAGCTTATTTTAAAGGGAATGAAAGTGGCTTCTAGTTTTTTACGTTGTAAAAAAAAATTGTTACTACCAATTATATGTATATGAATTTAAAGACAAAAATTGTTGTTAAAATTTTGGGAGATATTTGTTTATAAACATATTTTGTTTCTCTACTCCACAAACTTCAATATTTAATTTATTTGAAGTTATTCTGCATCTCAAGAGGAACATTTTAAGCTTTGGTAAGTGTAAGTACGTCGATTTTTCTTTAAGATATACAACTTTAAAGGGACCTTGCGCGCACTTCAACTTTCGCGAACTGTAGCGCTCGAGGCCGCTTGCAGATTTTCACTTATAATTTTTTTAAAATACTCAATAATTTATTTTTTTACATTTAGAACAACTTATTGCAACAATATTTCTTGTACTTTTACCAGTACCAACTTGCATGCGTAAAGTCTAAAAATGGTACATTTTCATGTAATAAATAATATATGTAAAATTTGTATGGAAAGAAATTGGTCAATTTCTTCTACCTCAAAAAGAAGAGCAGCTATTGCCTCCAGTGTGTGAATTAGTACCTAGTTGTACCCATAGCACTTACTCAAAAAGTTGTATATGCTTTGATTCGGGTATAGAATGTTGTATATTTTGTAATTGCTGTAAAAGTAATAAATGCCAAATAACTAATAATTAAAAAAATATGTTACAGATTAATTTGTATTTCAGAATATTTACTTAGTAACGTTGCAATAAATTGTTCTAAATGTAAAAAAATAAATTATTGAGTATTTTAAAGAAATTATAAGTGAAAATCTGCAAGCGGCTGCGAGCGCTACAGTTCGCGAAAGTTGAAGTGCGCGCAAGGTCCCTTTAAAGTTGTATATCTTAAAGAAAAATCGACGTACTTACACTTACCAAAGCTTCAAATGTTCTTCTTGAGATGCAGAATAACTTCAAATAAATTAAATATCGAAGTTTATGGAGTAGAGAAACAAAATATGTTTATAAACAAATATCTCCCAAAATTTTAACAACAATTGTTGTCTTTAAATTCATATACATATAATTGGTAGTAACAATTTTTTTTTACAAAGTAAAAAACTAGAAGCCACTTTCATTCCCCTTAAAATAAGCTTTCAAAAATTAAAAGCCGTTCATTAGAAGCCGAGATATAAGTAAAAAACAGAGGCAGCGCAAGCCTGATTTGTTATTTTGCAATGTTTTTGCACTATATTTACAGTATCTCGGCTTCTTATTAACCGATTTTAATTTTGCAAAGCTCATTTTGTTGGTTTTTTTATAAGGAACAAAAAACAATTTAGAAAAAAAATGTATTTTAATTAGTTTGTTAGTTATCATTATTTAAACAATTAAATTGTTAATAACAAATTTCCAATGCAACTGGTCAAAAAGCAGGTTGAATATTCGGATTCAGCGAGTCAAAATACATTTAAAAAACTTTGCTGCTTGTAAGGACCTCAATCGGCCACGGAATCCCTCTTTGCTCCCTGACTATAAATACAAATGTACAAAGAACATATATTGGGACAGAAGAGGCAATTTATTAATTTATGATTTAAATGACTACAAGTTAGGACGAGAGGGCAAGACGTGGGGAGGTAAGGAGTTCCACAATCTGGAGACCCTGGTGATGAAGGAATGATCGAATCGATCCGTTTTCGATGTCTGGCACTGAATGTTATAAAGTTATAAAGGTGCATGGAGTTGGCACGTCGCGTAGTTTTGGCTGGTCTAGCAAGTGGAGGCACTATAGAGCGAAGTTTTTCTGAGCAAAATCCGTTTAAGTATCGTTAAAACAGTGAAAGATCAGACACTGCTTTTCAGTGGGACAATGGGCTAAGTTGTTGGTGATACCAGTGTCGTTTATTAGTCAAACTGCTCTTCTCTGTATTGTGTCAAGAACTTTGAGCCTTAACGGAGCCGCCAATTCCCATACATGCGAGCATTATACAAGATAAGGTCTTATATGTGGAAGCACTTCGTAGCCTAATTTATGCAATCATCGTTTTTATTGATTAGTGACACGGTGCGTTCTCTTGATAAAAGCAGACTTTTTCATTCTTTAAATGGAGCCGTTTTTTCGTGATTCTCAAACAAGACTATATGTAATAAACGCTGTTCCTGTAGTGAGTGGCTTAAGAATAACATTTATCAGACGGTAGATTAAAGTCCTACAACCGAGAACAACAGCATGAAGAGAGAGTGTTGCTCATCAATGTATGCAGTGATAACTGGATCAAATTCAGAGCCTCTGCATATAGTGGGGGGCAATGCAATCTCGTGGAAACCTGCCCAGTAACTACCGATGTGAGCTTGCCTTATACGTCTGGTCAAGTGGACATATACGGAGGACCAGAACAAAAAAATAACATCCTAATAGTATTGAACTAAATATTCAGGCCATACATCTGGGGAAGAAGAATATGTCCTCAACAAAAGCCAGGAAGAGCGAAGTAAAATCCCGCAAGGATCAAAAGGAGTCCAGTGAGTGAATCTTAGTAGTACATGTTAAATACCTAATGAAGCAAGGCCTCGAACCAAAGGAGAGACTTCAACAGGTAATAAAGTTTATCCCAGTAGCGAAAAGGGCAAAATCCAAGAACAAAGGATCAAAAAGGGTCTAGTCTGAGGAAAACACCTCGGAAGCTAACCCGAGAATTGGAACCAGTGTGAAAACCACAGGTAAAAGCAAACCATATTATGAACAGCCGATACGGCAATACGGGTAGAAATACTGACCAAAAAATTTCCGCAATCTTCTCTTTCAGTGGAAGCCTTAAAAGAGCTACAAAAGAAAAAAATAACAGGATTAAGGAACTGGATTCAAAGGCACCAAATTACAAATTACATTTCATTCAGCAACCTACAATTCAGACCAGGCTGGATGCTGCTGTCTTGTACTATCAAAGCCACAGTTGAGAGGCTTACAAACATAATTCAGGTGCTCAGCCAGAGGAAGGTATATTGTTTAGGCTCCAAAATGATAATAAAAAATCCTACCCTGAGTTCTTTATAACTTATTTTCCTGACATTCTAAACAACAAAACAGACAAAATTCTCCCATTCATAGAAGAACAAAATGAAGACCTCAACATGGACAACTTTAAATTAGGTCGGGTAAGAGAATTATCCATAAAAAGGCATATATAGTGGTTCAACTGCGCCTACCACAAGCCAGATGGAGAAAACAGCCACAAAAAGGAAAATTAGCGTGCTTAGCAGAAGCTTCAGCAGATCTAACCAATATAGGGCTCATTTAAAAATGAGCGTTTATAGACAAAGGACTGCCAGCAACACATGTAAATTAATCTATTTACGAATGCAAGACTCAAAACCTATTACCTATATTTTGTTACAAGAGACTTAGCGACAGCGAAGGTGAAACTTTACAACAAAAGGTTAAAAGGTTCATTATAATATCCTCTGCCTACCTTTCCAGTGATAGAAAAAAGACTTCAGTAGAGGAAGTTATACGCATTGTCAGCTGGTGCTAAGAAAACAATAGACAATACTTAGATGGTATGCAAATTTCTACAACATAGGTACCTACTATCGAGTAGCACGGACACAAATAAAAGAGGTGAGTACCTACTAGAATTCAAGTTGAATTCACACAGTTTCTTCCTCCTTACACCCGTGGAGAAAACAGAGCTATGCATTACAATCGAAAACATTAAAAATAAATCATCTTCTGGGTATGATGTTCATTTTTACATGTAAATCTCCATAAGAAAATCTAAGGCCCATTCTGGTCATTTTTGGCTAATTTACCCCCACCACTCCAAACATGTGACTAGATACTAGAGTCGTATCATTATAATGATTCAATAGGGGTAAAAAAGTCGTAACTGCCAAAAGGGCATTAGGGTTGTATCTCGTAAACGATTAAACAGATTTCAGCTTGTAACGTATCATTGTAAAGGGAATAAATGATAGGGTGAGATGCGACGCCAAAAAGACCTTAAATAAAGTGCCAAAAAGGCATTAGCTATATCTTGTAAACAGCTGATCAGATTTCGTTGTGTGACATATCATTATAAAGGGAATAAAGGATAGGGTGAGATGACGCATCAAAAAGTCTGTATTGGCATTGCCAAAAGGGCATTAGGGGTATAACGGCCAAACAGATTTCGTCTTATGATATATCCTTGGAACATAGTTGCGCTGTAGAGTAGCAAGTAGCGTCGAAAAGACTTTATTGAAAACTGCCAAAAAGGCATTAAAGCTGAACGACTGAATGGATTTCGTCAAGTGACGCATCATTGTAAATGGAATGAGTGGTGGGGGTGAGATGAAGCGTTAAAAAAATGTATTGACATCACCAAAAAGGCTTTAGAGCTAAACGACTAAACGGATTTAAGTGTAAGACGTGTAGTTGGTGTAGAGTGAGATGTACGGAGAGATTTCAGGAGGAATCGGATGCTGGGTCATTTCTTTGTGCAACATATAGGTACTGTAGAAACTAATAAATAGAATGAGAATATATATATATAACGAGCTGAAAAGAGAAGTAATCTTAAAATTAATAGTATATTAAGAAGGTAAATAAAAACAATAATTTATTTAAAAACATCTATTAAACATTTAAAAATGTAAAGTTACACTTGATGGTCTTTCCTCTTTCCGATATAGGGTTCTTCAGCTTAATTCTTCAATGAAGATCGTAGCGGCTAAATTATAAAAAACTAATTAATGAAATAAAATCTAATCGACTTCCATTATAAAAAAATGTCCCTAAGGCAAAGTTTTATCTGTCCCGGCACTAAATATCTTTTGTCGTCATTAGAGCTAAGAGCGATTTTTTGTTGTTCTAAAGAAAAAACATGGTGCTGCTTGGATCGTATGAGGTTTTGTACAGCTGTTGTATGCTTGGCTGTTTCTAGGCACTCAATGTCGTCATCAAAAGTAATTTTTGTCTTTACAACAAACGATTTGACAACCTTAGCTTTTTTAGTTACTCCATAATTTAATAAAATTTGATCAATCTCATCATCGTCATATTTGTCTAGTCTATTAAACACCATTCCTTCTAACATCAAAGGGGTAATTAGTCATATAGATGACATACTTATCCACGCTCAAACTTTAGAGGAGCACAATTATATTCTAGAAGAAGTATTAAAACGTATCGAAGCAGAAGGATTAACATTGAATAAAGATAAATGTATTTTCACCACTCAATCTCTAATAGACTAATTTCCAATGAACAAATAAAGGCTCTAAACAAATTCCCAAAATCTACGAATAAAAAAGAGGTTGTCCAATTTTTGGGAATAGTGAACTTTTCTAGCAGATGCTCCTAATCATTCTCAAATTCCTGAGCCTTTAACATCCTTGCTAAAGAAACATGTGACTTTTATTTGGAATCACCCTCCAACAAGGATCATTTGTCAAAATTAAAGCCCTATTTTAGCGTATTTTGGGCCAACCAAGACTATTTCTATTTCGGCAGATGCTTCTTCTTATGGTCTAGGTGCTTGCCTAATTGTCTAAAGGAAAGAACGAGTTAGTTGCTTATGCGTCAAGGTTGCTATCAGATACGGAACAACGTTATGCTCAATTGAAAGAGAGGTACTCGCCGACAATTTTTCTGAATATATAACAGGATTACCAATACTGTCCCAAACTGATCACAAGCCTTTAATTCAGGTACTACAAACCAAACCAATAGATAAACTAACACCTCGGTTACAAAGATTCAGAATTCGTCTATTGCGATGCAATTATAATATTTATTATTCCCGGGGTAAGTAATAGCAGACGCATTATCGAGAAATTTTTCGGGTGAAAACAAGAAACCTGAAGAAAGTGAATTGTCAAGCGAAGCAGAAGCACACGTAAAGCTTATAGTGCAATCAGTACAAATAAAACCATACTTTTTATTAGAAATAATAAAGTCAGAACAAGGTAAAGACCCAACTTTACAGAAGATTAAAGGTGGATGGCCCAACAAAAAAGCACTGAGCGAAGAAATCATGCCATATTATCCCTATCGTCATGAGATCTCTTTTTCAGAAGGATTTGTATTGCGCAACACCATAATCATTATTTTAGGTTATTTCGAATAAAATTTTCAGTTGTAGAGACTTATATTTCTAATTTGGCGTGCTAAAAGTTCTTGAATGGTCTTAAAAATTAACATTTAAAATTTTTAGAATTCCAAAGCTGACCAATTGTTGTAATTCCTTGACCATTTATAAACAATTAATGACCAATAATTCAAGCTGTTTTTCGAAGCAATATTAAAATCTTTACGTGGTAGCAATCTTGAGCCACATCTGTTGTATTTCAATGGCAAGATCACAATTGTTATTTAAATATATTCTTTTTATTAAAACAGAAGTAATAAACTATACAAAAACTATATTTATTAAACTCTTACAAAAAAAAAGAATCAGCATTTTCATGTACTGTTTAATTTGTAATTTTTTTCTTCCAATTCTTAGACTGATTAAGCTTCAATAGACAATACAGCCAAAGCATTAAGTCTATCTTCGCCCATACTTGTGCAAACATAACATTTAATTTTTTTCAAGGTGGAAAAAGATATCTTTTCTGTACAAGTCGTAGCAGGAATATTTAAAAATATACATAGAGCAATGTCTACAGTTGGATAACCTTCTCGAAGATTTTGAGAATACAATACACTGTATGTTTCTTGTGCAGAACGTACATCTTCTGTATTCGCTAGGCAATCTTTGAGTTGACATCCTAAATGAATAGATTCATTCCCTAATGTCTCATCCAATCATCTGAAATTTATTTTCAAGATTTTTCAATTCATTCGTGTTTATTTCAGATAACTTTTCAAAAAATTAAAATTTTTGTAGATATTTTGATAAATACTTTTATATCTGACCAATTGTACCACGAAGTACTACAGATATTGTAGGTTCGAAGTATCTAAAATTCGATGATAATACACATTGGTGCGAAAATGTTCGTAACCAGATAAAGGTATCTTTTCATTGACTCATGACTTATCTGCCTGATTTGTGTTGGTTTTCTTGTGAACTGTATTATAACGGTAAAGTTAAACTCCAGATAGTGGTTGGCTTCTTCTTCATATTCAAAGAATTGTTTGTCATTCATATCTTGAAGAAATAATGCCAAAGAACCGTAGATTTGTACTACAGATGATAAATTCACTAAAATTCCTGAAACTTCTTACTTGCAGCCTTAAAACGATCTAAATTACATTCCAAATAGTGACCAGAATTGCCGTTTCTAGATGCTGCAATTTTCACTGCAACCCCGTGATTCAGATCGCGTAGTCGGTTTTTTATCACTATTGTTAGCAATAAATTTCACTGCTTTAAGTAGGTATTCCAGGCCACTCTTTTGCTAATGTTGCTTACGTTATCATAAGATTGACCACGATAGTTCAATATGTCCAATTCATTGTTTTCAAGAGATTTTAACAGAGCATCTTCAATATTCTTAGCCTTATGGCCAGTATTTGGCAAATATTCTAAAACCCCCCAACAATTTTACCGTTATCATGTATATATCTAATAATGATCGTAAGCGTGGAATCCACAATCACACCAAAATACTTAGCAGATTGCACTTCTCTGGAAATTTGTAGTAATACTTTTTTTTGTAATAATACATAATTTTAGAAAAGTGTATTTTGCAAAGAAGCTTATTAATTCGACTATTTCTTTTTAATAATATTATTCAATGAAGACCATAATTGATTTATCAAAATATTAATATTGTACCCACAAATTGAGAAGTCAATGGGAACATCAATTATATTATCGTCTATAGAATTTTATTTATTAATAATTCTCATGAAAAAAATTTTGCCGCCCCCTTAATCGTGCCGCCGCCACTATAAATACCTGTATCAATGAGTGTCCTGGTAAAATCTAACTTCCTTGGTTTACTTATTGGAAGGTTAACCCCTAAGCCGACAATTTACGAAATAAAATATTTTTCTCGGCGTATTGGATGTTGTCGAAAAATTAGTAGGATGAATATATTTCTACATTGATAAAAATGAATTTGAATTGGTTTTACCGATAACGTATCGTGTAATAAATTATTTATGTAATTTTAAAAACTGTTCAGTCATAAAAGACAAGTGTTGTTGATCAATTAGCAAGTCAAATAATAATGTGTTAGTGTTACTTCTGATCAGTGATCAGATTAAAGGTACTTTGAGGTATATTTTATTATTATCTTGCTGTTATATATGTTAAATGGAACTATTAATTATTATTAAAATATTTATAAGTAACTGTGAATACCAAATAATTACATAAGTACATTCAAGTTTGATTTTAATACATCTATTATTATCTAAAGATAGCAGTATTAATTATAAACATTGTTACACAAGACAAGAACTCAAAGTATGCGTTAATTTAAATGAAATTAGATTACAAAGCGCAATTAAGATCAATTTCTTCGTCATACTTTACTTTTCAAATACTAAGAATTGTGGAAATGCAACTCGGTGTATCAGTTTATGTTTACATTATCCGGTTACATGTGCTGGTTACAAGGCACTATGGAGTGAGTAACATCATGTTTTTGATAAGTAATCATCTGTGTATATCTTAAAACACAAACAGAATATTAGTATAATATTAAATGCCTACTTTATACAACTTATGATACAAGTATTAGATATAAATCGTAAATGATTGATAAATTATTTATTAATCTGGTATTTACTATTCAAATAAATTTAATAAATACTAGCGGACCCAGCGAACTTCGCATCGCCTAACACTAATGTTTTTTCCATTTTTTTTTATTTTTAAGATTAATTTTTTGTATTTTTTATCATATTTTCTCGTTAGTTACCAGTTTTTACTATTATTTATAGTACTTTGTAATTTATCAGTTAGGTATATTATATATCAACTGCGCCACCTTACGGTGGCGTCATAGTACCTACTTAATTCAAAGTGCTATAAGGAAAATCGCGGCCTCCGTTGCCGCCGCCCCTGCCGGCCAGTACCACCTCAAGCGCTACGTCCCGCAATTTTAAATCTGCAATATCTTGGAAAATATTCATTTAAATCTTGTGCTGTAAAGGATCATATAGATCTATATTAAATCAACAATGTATTTAAGCTATTTAATTGGATAAGGATTAATGCTGTATTGGTTAAAATCGCTTCGAAAATTAGCCATTATTTGTCGAAAAAGGTAAATGACAAAAAAATGTTATTGTGGGATATCCATAAGAGAGCCTGCGTTTGCAATGTAAGCGGAAAAAAATTGATAATTAACGACATTACATTAGAAACCTCAAAAATAACAGTATTTCTCCACTACTTAATGGATGTTATTATAGATATAAACCTTCCTCTTGAATCACTGTATCTATTAAAAAAACCGCATCAAAATCCGTTGGGTAGTTTTAAAGATTAAAGCATACAAAGGGAAATAGGGACAGAAAAAGCGACTTTGTGTTATACTATGTAGGTATTGATGTATTGATATTGATTGATATTTAGATTTTATGCAATTTTAACAACATAAATCAGAAATAATTTTTGGAATGAAGATCAATACATACATTGCTGTTTTTAACATTGAAATAGTTATTTATGTAACAAATACATAAGTCTTGTATAAATGGAAAAATGTACGAGTTACATACATTATTTTTTATTTGATAGTAATAAAAAACTCTTCTTATTTAAAACTATGCAAATTATATTCGTTAATATAAAAAAATATGTTGGCACTATATTAAAAAAAAGGTGTGGCAGTCATATGACTGCTGTTAGAAGTTTACTTTTATGCACGCGTCCGGAGTTAGAAATTTCTATGGGAATGATTTACCAAAATCCTTATATGCTTGAAGTATGGACCTACAATACTATAAATCCGAACTTCTTTATCCATTGTACAGGTTAAAATACAATGTATAGTAAAAAAAGTCACATCATATAATAACACTCATCATCTTTCCAATAGTACGTTACAAAATATCGCTTATCGATAAAAATATTGCGAAAATATATATCGGGTATAAAGTATAAAGTTAATCAGTGCCACCAACGTGTACAGTATCAAATATTTTGACTAGCGTATAGGTTGGCAACAAGATGAGTGACCCGCTTTAATAGAGAAATATTAAAAAAAGAGAGTGATCTGGATCTCTGGATCTGGAATTTTGGGGAGGGGCGAGCTAGTGCTTAGCCAGCACTGAGGCCACATATGACCCATTGTGCATCCTCCCGTATTGTAGGGATATCCTCACCTCAGGCTGTCACCAGGCCTAGTGATTTAAAATAGGTGATAAGGCTCCCGAGGGGGATCTCCCTAACATCGGCTGGTGTAAGCCAATACTCGCCCAACACGGATCTTCTGATTTCAGAAAAAGCAGAGCAGTCATACATAATGTGTTCTACTGTTTCCTCTTCTTGTTCGCAGCCTCTGCATAGCGGCAGTTCTGGTAATTTGATCCTAAAGAGATGTTGTCGCAATTGGCAGTGACCTGTCAAGATTCCCACAGCTGTTTGGAGATTTTGTCTGGTCAATGACTTAAATTTTTTTGCTGTTTCCTCGCCAGGATGAGGTAATAACTCTCTGGCCAGTCTACAGTTCGTAGCTTCATCCCAGCACTGTATGAATTTTTTGTGAGAGTGCTGTTTGATAAGGTCCACGACTGCGGACAATGTTAGCTTGGTAGATGGGCGGGGGCTAACATATTTGTAGCCCGCAGCCCTCCTTGCTAAATTTTTTGCAATGCGGTTGCCTTTAGAGTTCCCATGTCCTTTGATCAAGCTGAGAGTGACCACGTTATTCTGGCTGGCCTCAGTTAGAGATTGGTGACATTCTAGTACTAAACTTGAAGTGAAACGTGGTCTATTCAAGGTCAGTAGTGCTTGTTGGCAGTCTGTGTATATATTTATATTCCTGCCTGTAATGTTCCTATTGATTAATTCTTTTGCAGCTATGGTTATGCCTGTGAGTTCTGACTGAACCACACTAGCTTGACAAGCCATCCATAGCCCATTTTATTTTTTGGTTTAAGGATCTAGAGTAAATTCCACATCCTACACCTTGCTTTGTTCTTGATCCATCCGTATATACGCTCAGAGCGTTCACTACGTTGGGGTCTGCTGTCTTGTTTGTTAATATTTTGTAGGGTTTGTCAAAGACAAATCTTGGTGCGACGGCATCCGTGTCTGCCTGTAGGAGTGGTATCACTTTTATCGATTCCCTCCACAGACTGTCCCTACAGTGGGTTCGATACCAACCGTGCGAAAGCGTACCATGGTCATCAATGCGACCTCCTTAACAAATATGTTAAGGGGGGTGAGACCGAGTATGACTTCCATTGCGCTGGTCGGTGTGCTTCGCATGGCTCCTGTTACGAGAAGGCATGCTGATCTTTGGATTTGGTTTAATTTTTTGATAGCTGTCGTTTGTTTCACTTTAGGCCACCGCACGACAGCACCATATGTTAGCATAGGTCTTATGATTGCCGTGTAGATCCACATGGTGACCTTGGGGGATAATCCCCAGGTCTGTCCTATGGTTCGACGGCATTGCTCATAAGATATAAATGCTTTTTTAACTCTGCTTTCTATGTGTGAGTTCCACGTCAGCTTGCTGTCAAGGATAACACCTAAGTATTTCACTTCTGTAGCAAAGCTTAATTTAACGTTGAAAAGACTGGGTGCGTTTAAGCCCCTAGGTTTCGTTTTTTTCGTGAAGAGAACCATTTCTGTCTTTTTGGGGTTAATAGACAGCGATTGCTCTTTACACCATGTCTCTAAAGTTCTGAAAGCCACTTGCATTCTTTCGCAAAGGGTGCTTTCAAACTTTCCTGTTGGCAGAATAACAATGTCGTCTGCGTAGGCTACTGTATAGATTTTGTCATGTTCATTGAGGCGGTGAATTAGGCTGTCTAGAACAATGTTCCACAGTAGAGGTGATAAAACCCCTCCCTGTGGACAGCCCCTCATAACCTTGCCTCGTATCTTGACATCATTTACAGTTATTTCTATTGCACGCATGGAGAGCATGCTGAGAATCCATTCGCTTACTTTTGTAGGTACATTTCGATCAGTAAGCGAGTGCATTATTTTAGGGAACGTGGTTTTGTCGAAAGCTCCCTCGATATCTATGAATCTTGTATAAATGGAAAAATGTACGAGTTACATACATAATTTTTTATTTGATAGTAATAAAAAACTCTTCTTATTTAAAACTATGCAAATTATATTCGTTAATATAAAAAAATATGTTGGCACTATATTAAAAAAAAGGTGTGGCAGTCATATGACTGCTGTTAGAAGTTTACTTTTATGCACGCGCCCGGAGTTAGAAATTTCTATGGGAATGATTTACCAAAATCCTTATATGCTTGAAGTATGGACCTACAATACTATAAATCCGAACTTCTTTATCCATTGTACAGGTTAAAATACAATGTACAGTAAAAAAAGTCACATCATATAATAACACTCATCATCTTTCCAATAGTACGTTACAAAATATCGCTTATCGATCAAAATATTGCGAAAATATATATCGGGTATAAAGTATAAAGTTAATCAGTGCCACCAACATGTACAGTATCAAATATTTTGACTAGCGTATAGGTTGGCAACAAGATGAGTGACCCGCTTTAATAGAGAAATATTAAAAAAAGAGAGTGATATAGAAACTAGCATTAAATAGTGAAACTACAAGAAGTCACGTATTTCTTGACTCCTTGGTATTCATTCCAAGTCATAAAAAGTTAAACTCGAAGAAGAAACCTATACGCATATATAATGCGATGAATGAAAGAATATTTGTAATAACTTTGTGGAAATAATTTCTCTAAAAGTTAACTGAAATACATTTCTTAAAAACTCTGTTGCATAGTGCAGGATATAATATAACCTGTTCTGCAATCATGTGACGGTACCTACTATAGACTACTATAGAGTACAAATACAATACTTAATACTGATCATTATTATTAATACAATGACATATTTTAATATAAAATACTAAACTTAATATGTATACTTACGTGACACAATAATAAAATAATCTATCAAACACAATGTGATAAGTCACTATGATACTAAAACATTAGCTCATTTTTTTTTTTGTACATTTATTTCTTTTCAATGTACTGAATGTTTAGACGGTATTAAAAGGAGTTATAGTTATGACTAATAACATGTGGTAAATATTTCATCTTCACCGACCACTATACCTGTATGTGTTTCTGTCTTTCTGTTACTTACGCCAATATATATGTAACGAAATGTAATGATTTTGTGGATTTAATCCCATACAAATTTCCAACGCAGGTCGCGCGCATACAAGTATAACTTCAAAAATAACCAAATTAAGTGTACCGAAACTTGAAGTTTCGTTAAAAATGACAACTATCAGAATCTAACCTAAATGGGAAATAATAACAAATTAATTTTTAAACTAAATCGCAACACATTTACTTTAATTTTAATTTTAAAATTGTTATTTGTGTTAGAAATACATAAGTAACGTATAAATAAAAAATCCACTTTATGTATCAGTTACATACAATATTTTTTCTATGACAGTAAAGACAAAACCGGTACATATGTTAGACTTTTCGTATTTAAAATTATAGAAAGACGGATTCTAATGTACTTTGGTGCGTTGGGTTTGTGAAAATCTGATATTTTTGTTACCGATAATAATCGTATACAAATGAAAAACTGCAGTTATTGCATAAAAAAAACAATTCGAAAAAGCATTTTTAAATAAACAATTGCGAAAAATATATACACTGAGGTACAAAAGTAACGGATGAATAAGCGTGTAAAAGAAAAATCCTGAAACACGTCAATTTTTAAATTTAATATGACACTTTATGACGCTAAAAAACCACCCCCCCACTTCAAACCCCTTTCCATGGGATGACAGCACCCCATTTTTTTAAATGGCATGAGAGGTCATGTGATACCTCACCTGAAAGAGCATTTAATTGCCTATTCAGCAATGTAAAAATTTTTAGATTTAATTTTTTTATTTTGTTGAAATTTACAGAATAATTTTTACTTTTCTTCCTAATCATATCGTAAAGGTTTATTACTCTCTTAAACATTGTGTAGCGTGTTTAAAAAACTCTAAAAAAAAATGGATCAAAAGCAGGAAATTGGCATATAAAAGACCTTAAGCTTTATGTCTCTGATTCCGATGATTCTTCTGAAGATGAACTCTCCGAATAGGAACTAATGTTTCTCTGTTTTCTCAGAATTATCCGTATAAGCATTTCTTTTCCATCTTCTCTTTCTCGACCTCTCCATTTCTCAACATCTCGCTCTGACTCAACACTAAATATTTTTCTCTATGCCTTACTTTTATATTTGCCGTTTAAGTATATTCAGACTTATACTTATCGTTTATCTATCGTTTAAGTGTATTACCACTTGAACATGTCATCTCGAGTGGGAAAATACTTTTCTCTTGCCTACCGCTTACCTACCTAATAAGTACCTTAACACTTATCTCTATCGTCTCGAAAGTAAAATTTACTTTCCCTCATTTACCGTTTATTTACCTAATAAGTGTATTAACACTTGTTGATATCGTACCGAAGGAGGAAATATGTTTCTCTTAACTACCGCTTACCTACCGTATGAGTGCTTTAACACTTGTATTTATTTTCTTGAAGGAAAAATAGTTTTTCCTTTATCTACCGTTAACCTACCGTATAGGTGCGTCAGCACTTGTGAATTTATTATCGTATCGTTCAGTAATATCTATTACTGTTTTATGTTTAGAAAACATTTTTTAGTTACCTTATTTCTCGTTCATCATCCATAAACTACTTTTTATCTTTGATATGGATATAAGACGGTTATCGTACCTTAGTGGAAGACACAAGAATAAAAATTTTTTTTGGAAAAATTTTTTGAAAATTTTTTTTGAAATTTTTTTAAATTTTTTTCGTTCTTTCATACAATTTTATACCTTTACATATCGTTGATTTAAAGAACTTTGGTCCGTAACATGACTACTATTGGAATCACTTTACTTTTTTTGACTAACAAAATTCAATCTTAACTACTTCTTCTGGAATTTTATTTTGACCTTGCAATTTGTCACGAGAGATAAGCCTAGGAAAGCCGTAGGGAATTCTTTCCGGTAGTGGGTCTGTTGAGATTGTAAGGAAGACAGATAAAATTTCTTTCTCCTCTCTTTCTTTTCCTCTATTACTTTCTCTATTTTTTTTCTAGCTAGGATTGAAGACTGTTAGGATAATTTGGTTTTAAGATTTGTCTGATTTCTGCCAATGTCATAATGCGACCTAATACCTGTATTATCTGTTACTTACGCCTTCTATGAGAATCATACCTCATGTATATACCGTTTATTACTTTTTCCTTACCGAGATTTCAATGATATCTCTATTACCTACTCACGTTTCCATGATGGAATTATTAACGACTTTTAGTTAAGTTATTCCGGTTGGCCGGTACCGTTTTTAGAAATCTGGTCACGTAGTATCAAAGATCTGTTGATCTGATACATTTTACCTACCTTGTGGTTCTTCAAA
The DNA here is from genome assembly GCA_964028335.1 of Altica lythri. Taxonomy (NCBI): domain Eukaryota; kingdom Metazoa; phylum Arthropoda; class Insecta; order Coleoptera; family Chrysomelidae; genus Altica; species Altica lythri. The sequence goes on along the minus strand of OZ034801.1, from coordinate 57,929,068 downwards.
TCCTCGTGTAGTTTCACTTGTACCTTAACGTGTGAATGCTATTTTGTTTTCAGTAACTCATTCTGATATCTAGTTTTACCTAAATAAATACCGCTCCCGTAAGATCGCTTTTCTGCATCCCGATGTTCTCTACCTTTATCAGCTTCGTTTTTTTAAAACACACTACTGTTGTTCCAACCATAGCTTATTTTTTTTTTAAACTGTTTTCCACCCAGTTTTTTTCTCTTCGGAAGGGGCTGTGAAGCGTGTTTAAAAAACTCTAAAAAAAAAAATTTTTATTTTTTATAATTTTCTCTTACTTTAGCCGGCTCTGATCATTTTACATTCTAGATGATTCTCCGCTGTAACGAACTCCAACGGTCAAACTATTGATTTTTTTAGACTGACCAATCAAATCTCGTGAATAAGGTCAGGTTGCGTAAGTGGGATATGTTTGAAGCGAAGTTTGTTTCTTTTACCGCGATTTCCGATTCAGTCTAGTGGGGATTTTAGTACGATGAACATCTACGTACAACCACTAGTCTCAATTTACCGGCAAATTTTCTTAAAACAGTTAAAAATTACTTTCAATTAAGTGTTTCTATTTTCGTTTACCGTTTATTGTACCGAGGAACGACATAAAATATTCCAGACAGTGTTTTTTTATGTTTTCCTGGGTTTTCAATGTAACAACCGCAAGCCCGCCATTGTTGCATTTACCGCATCTTTTTCGAACCCACGCTTCGAAGGATGAATTTATGGTTTTCTCTAATTACCTATTAATCTAAACAAGAATGGGTTTAGATTATATCGTACCGTTAACACCAATTACCGAGAGAAAGAAACCATCTACTATAAATATCTCTCAGAAACATTTAGGAGACAATGTAAGGTTTTAACAATTTTTTTTATATCTGTATCGAGCCAGAAGTACCATTTATTTCTATGTAATCATTTTATCGTAATTGTACTTATCAGTAACATCCATAAACATAGTGCCAGTGCCGTAATGAGAATATCCGGGATGTGTTTTTTTTTGTGTTTTAGCTTATCTGTAATTTTTTTGCTCATATTTTTGTACCTGCTATTTGTAAACTGTTTTACATATTTTTTTATCTTTTAATTATTATCTCGCCTTATTTAATTAAGATCTCTCTATATTTTTCCATACGTTTTATCTCGAGATAATTGAAAAACCAAAAGTGATATTTTTGATTTTTTTATCTAAATTTTTCTCTCTCACTTTTAGTTTTGAACATACCAAAAATAACAATAGAATTATACTTAGCTGTTGTTTTATGGTTGTAAAAGTTATGTTTTTAAATTTAAACACAAATGTGTTTAAAAATATTATTTACTGTTTATGATACCGATATATGATTTACTGTTTATAACACCGATATTTTCTTTATTTTATTTTGTTTATTGTATCTCTTAGTTATTATCAAACCAGATAATAAAGTCTGTTTATTGTTTACATAGATTTTCTTTTCCTAGCTAGAGCCTGCTACTCTGATCAATACCTTCAGTTTCTCTAATCTATACTTTACCAAAGTAATAGAGTTTGTTTCTTAAATATACCTTATCTTATTGAAGTAATAGATTTCATTTCTTAAGCATATATTATTTTATTAAAGCTAAAGATTGTGCTTTTTTGAATCTATCTTTATCTTACCGATTAGATTGATAACCATAAGGATGAGTAAACGAAAAGTGTAAGTATCATTTTTTTAGTATCTTAAATAAGAGTGTGTAATTTAAATTTTTAGCAAGAACATCTGCCGGGTTATCTAATTTTACCTTATCTTCTCTCATATCTCTCATATCTTTCTTATTTTAACTTTATCTACAACATCTGATAAATCAGTTTATCCAACATATATATTCAATATTTTTTTATCTGGGTTTCTTATATTTTCCCATCCTTATGATAAAAAAATAAGTGGCGCCCATTTACCTTTCCCTTTTCCATCATTTCTCTCATTTTCTCTTTAGTCCCTTTCAAATTCTTTTATCTTTTCTTTTTTCTAACAAATATGTCCCCGTATATCTTTCCAATACAATATCATCTAGCTCGTTCGAATCCACGCTCGCTCTCCTCCTACCCCCTGAGTGCCGTTCGCATTGGTTAACCTCTATAAAACGAGCATTTAACATCACTTGAGAAAAAAGAGGTTACAATAGTCAACAATAAAAATACTGTCATGGAGGTATAAAATTTGTTATTGCAGTTTTATAAAGGACAGTTGATTTTCAACGGAATTTTTCTTAAAAAAAATTTGACATTTCTCAGAAGCAATAATTTAATTAGAATCAAAATACCCAAGTATAATTTTTCAATATTAGTATGTAATTTCAATATTGGGTTTTTCCAGCGTAATAAATTGAATACAATTAAGAAAAATTTCATATTTCGTCATGTTTTCGGATCTTGGAAATACCTTGGAAATACCAAGTAGTTAAAATAATAATAGTACGAGGCCTGAAAGAATAGCGTGCAGTGTGGCATGCGGCTGAGCGTGCAGCATTATTACCAGAAGGGCGTTTGCGTTTGGTAGCCTGAGTAAAAAAACTGTTTAGTATGACTGTCATCCCAAGCAACTTAGCGAAACACACGTTTTGTGGCGTTGATTATCTTTTTCCAATCTTTTCTGTTTCTGCATTTCGTCTTCCAGTCTTTTATTTTCATTACTTTTACGTCTTCCTCTATCTGGTTCAGCCATCTTAACCTGGGTCTTCCTCTTCTTCTTGATCCCAGTAGTGTCCAGTTCGTGATTCTTTTTATCATTTATGTAGTTGTTCTTCTCATTATGTGGCCCGCCCATTCTAATCGCCTTGCTTGCTATGTACTCTCCTCCCATTTCTTGTTCAACTTCTTTGTTGATCTTCATTCTTATTTCCCCATCACTTGTTATTTTTAGTCCCAATATTGATCTCATTATTTTTCTTTCCACTATTCATAGATCTTCTTCATGTTTTTTTTGTTAGCGTCGGGTATATTGTCATTTTGATATATTGCATAGGTGATAACTGGTCTAATCAATGTCTTGTACATTTTGATTTTTGTTTTTCTGCTGAGGTTTTTTGATTACATATTAGCACGATTAAAACACATCTGAAGGTTGTAAGCACAAATTTTCATACTTCATTTCTAGTTTTACCTGAAGAAAAATTGATTGAAACGCTTTGCTAAGTAAAACTAACTTTTATTAAGAATTAAAACTTAAATTTAAAAAATTCTATTGAGTACTGATGTCAGATGTAAAATACCCACGAGGCCAATTTGGCTAGGATCTATGCTATTGAGATGAGAGTAGGCACAGCGATTTTTTTGACCTGTTTGATTTTCCTGTAATCCCTCTATTACCCATTTATTTATTTTGACAGTGAGTTTAAGTGACTTTGAGGAAGAGTTTCAGGTGCAATCAAAAAATTTCTATTTATCTCAGTGTGGAACCGTAAAGAAGCTATGTACAAAAAAACGAGCATATTAAAACCGTTAAAGTGGCCATGGATTCTGGTATTTGGCGCAATCCTCCACAATAATATTATTGGTACAAAAAAATGACCTCATAAATGTTGCTGATGAAAATTATTTGATTTTAAAGAAAAATAATCCTCAAGATCATACTATCCGCATAGAACTCATGGCGCAGTATTTTGGTACGTTGATGAGAATCCACAAGGAGAGTGGCCACGGCGGCCGAGATAAAATGTTGCTACAAAAAATAGACTTTATATTCAGAAAAAAAAACCATTGAATTATTTGTCTCCCTATGCCTTGCAAATCAAAACGCAAAACATACCTACCAACGAAAAGCATTGTTATGAAACCAATCGTTTCAAAAGATTTTAACTGTAGAGGTCAAGTTGATCTCATGGATTTCCGGGCAGAGGAAATTTCGACACTAAGCAGGTAGCGACTAAAATTTAATGGCAATTTTCTACACCAGCCCTAAGTCCCGTTATTATCTTACAGGTATGTAAATATAGCTGCGACATTAATAAAATACCATAATTAATTAATTTATCTATTTTAATAAAAATAATGTACATTTATTTCTTTATAACTGTAATAATATCTGAATATAATACAACTAATACCTAATTTTTGTACATTTTACCGTAAATATACTTATATACAATGATTTATTTGCTATTATAGGAATGATAAGATATATATTATAAAATCTAACCTACGTATTTGTTGGGATCGTAGTTTTCTCCAAAAATGCCAGGTATATTCTTTGATTTTTGCTCGTATTTGTAAATTATTTATTTTGACATGAGTGCCTACTTGAAATTCTTTTAACTTTTCAATAAAAATAGAAGGTTGCGTTGAATAAAAAGAAGAATTAAATCTCGAATGAAAGGATTCACAGGCATTCTTGGTCGGATAGACTGATTTTAATTAGATCATGTGTGTGGGGGAAATAGAGCGCTATCGTTTATGTAATTTTCCAGTACATAATCCGCATATATATCAAGTGTTTATGAGACATGAAATCATAAACAAAGCATTCTTCAATTTCTACTGGATTTAAATAAGTTAAATCGTAACCATTTTCCAATTTCTGAATTTAAATCCTTATATTCTTGTACCAAACCCAATGATTGAATGTTTTTATACTAGTTTTAATGTAAGTGAAAACTGCATCCACTAATTTTTACATTGGGTCACATATACAATAAAGTTGGCTCTAATGATAATTCAAATGTTTCAGAAATCTTAGACTTTAATAAAGATAATAATTTTTTGTATGTTATTGACAATTTGATCTTTAACAAACAGTATGCTAAAGAAACATATTGTCCATTTTCCAAGCCATGTATAGTAGGAGAAATTGTAATAATTGTATAATTGGAGAAAAAATTTCGTACTGTATAAAAATGTACCATCCATTTAAAAAGTTTTTAATTTACACAACAAACGAAATTTGTTTCGCATGAAACCCCACTAATTACCTACCTACCTGCTTTACGGCGCGGCGCGGTATCGAAATTTCCTATAGTAAAATTTAACCCTTCGATTACCCCAGGTTCTACAAACACAATTTGGTGTCGAAAGTTCGCCTCCCGGGATTTCCAATCCGCAGCAAATGAAAACTACAAATGGGTATTAAACGACCATGTCACAAGATTTCTTTAACTGCACCCGCTTCGGTCTAAACAGGCATCCGAAGTTGCACAACAATTAATTTTTTTTTTTTTAACCTTTCGAGAGCCATATATCACCCCCAAGCTCAAGGTAGTGTAGAAAGTAATCAAGATATTAAAAATATGCTTCGCATTTGGATGCGTGACAACAATTAAAAAACTGTTTTAGGTGTAAAGTGGAATAACAAAGAAATGACAATTTGAAATCCCGAAGGGTGGACACCGGAGTGGATACAAATGAGGTCGAAGAAGGGTAAAAAGTGCAAAAATTTGGGCAAAAAATCGTTATCGATCTTATGTTCGTCATTTCTACCATGTAATGTTGGACCCTTGTAAAGCCTAAATACAAAATGGCGAACAGCTGGGTAGATACAAAAGAGGTCACGGACAAGGGTAAAGGTGGCCAAAATTTGGGGCAAATAATCGTCATCGATAATATGCCTGTTAGTTTTACCACGTAATGTTGGACCCTTGAGAAGCCTATATACAAAATGGTGAAAAGTTAGGTGGATACAAAAGAGATGGCGGACAAGGGTAAAGAGAGCATTGTCTGCCACCTCCTTTGTATCCACTCAGGTGCCTGCCCGTCGGGATTTCGAATCGTCGTATCAACACCTTCGACTGGGAAAATTTTCATCCATTTTATAAATGATGGTAATTTTCTGTAAAAATTGGCAAGTTTTACCCCTGTATCCACTACTACCTGTATTAAATGAATATGTTGCAACGTAACGGATGAAGGGGAAATTTCGGCTTTAGCTCTCCTGTTATAACTACCAGCAAGCATGGCAGCGGAGTGTGAGTAGAGATATTTATAAAACGAATTGCATACTATATTTGTTTATTAGAAGAATGAACTAATATTGCATATTAATTAAGTGGATTTATTTTCATTTTAATATTTTTATTTTAGTCTCCTATTGCAAAAATTTATTAACAAACAAAATTTTGTAACAAAGAACAGGAAATCAGTAATAAAATTGTAATTGCAATTAAATTGAATATATTTTACATTAAAATAAATTAATTTTTATGCACAAGAATTGTTGTAGTGATATAGTTATATTTCTGCTATCGTATGAAAAGTTAATCTAAGGATTACTCTAGTCAACATCTTCAAAAACGTGAAAAATTAAAATAAAGGTCCTAAAAATATGAGCGTTAGCTCATTGGATTCGGAATCACCTGTAGAAAAATGATTTTGAAGGAAAAGTGTGCAGACAAAAAATTGCAATTGTTATTAACAAAATAAGATGAAAAAAACAGATGTTTATGTTTTTGTTAATAACTCGAAAAATAATTATATTCAAGCAATTTTGAAAACAGCTCGTTAAAGAGGAGGAAATTTCCGAAAAAAAAGTCCGTCCTCCCGAAACTCTATCTCCATTATTTATAACTTTAATTTGACGTTGGAAATGGGGCTTTGAGCGGCTTTTACGGCATACGCGCGCTACCGCTAAACGGTGTTTATCAAATAAAATATTTTTTTTTTATGACATAAAATGTTATTTTAAAAATTTGAAAAAATTCCAGTATTTTCCTAACACTTAAAAGAATCTAAATCAGTTGAAAAAAACATTTTATCACCGTTTTTCAAAAAGTTATTCAATTGTTAACTAACAAATTTTTTTCTAATATCTGTTGACATAAACAATGGGATAAAAGGTATAAATTATTGGCCTAAAAATTTGAAACTTTGTGGAGCCCTTTTCATATGTATACTTTACAAGATTCTGTGATAAATGTTTATAAAAGTTTATTAATTTATTAATTATAATTTTTCATAACTATTGCAAAATATTGCGAAAAAGTAAAACAAAATACAGAATTTTTCCAAATAAATGCATGTAGTATCTAACAAACAATAAATACGAATTTGGTTTTAGAATTATTTGAAAGAGAAATTTATTTTCTATAAAAAACTCCTGAATATCCTTTATCATATCTCCAATAGTTTAAAAGATATATCATTTTTTTAATTGGCAAGTTATTTGGCGCTACAGTTAAAGTGACGTATGATGTTAGAAAGTATTATTAACAAATTAATAAACTTTTATGAAGATTTATCGCAGGATCTTGTAAAGTATACATATGAAAAGGGCTCTACGAAGTTTCAAATTTTTGGGCCAATTATAATTATTGTTTGTTAGATACTACATGCATTTATTTGGAAAAATTCTGTATTTTGTTTTACTTTTTCGCAATATTTTGCAATAGTTATGAAAAATCATAATTAATAAATTAATAAACTTTTATAAACATTTATCACAGAATCTTGTAAAGTATACATATGAAAAGGGCTCCACAAAGTTTCAAATTTTTAGGCCAATAATTTATACCTTTTATCCCATTGTTTATGTCAACAGATATTAGAAAAAAATTTATTAGTTAACAATTGAATAACTTTTTAAAAAACAGTGATAAAATGTTTTTTTTAACTGATTTAGATTCTTTTAAGTGTTAGGAAAATACTGGAATTTTTTCAAATTTTTAAAATAACATTTTATGTCATAAAAAAAATATTTTATTTGATAAACACCGTTTAGCGGTAGCGCGCGTATGCCGTAAAAGCCGCTCAAAGCCCCATTTTCAACGTCAAATTAAAGTTATAAATAATGGAGACAGAGTTTTGGGGGGACGGACTTTTTTTTCGGAAATTTCCTCCTCTTTAAACATAAACATCTGTTTTTTTTTCATTTTATTTTGTTAATAACAATTGCAATTTTTTGTCTGCACACTTTTCCTTCAAAAACATTTTTCTAGAGGTGATTCCGAATCCAATGAGCTATCGCTCATATTTTTAGGACCTATATTTTAATTTTTCACCTTTTTGAAGAGTAGACTAGAGTAGATACAGACCGTGACAATCAATATAAAAGGTAGAATTAGTCCAGGTGATACCTGTTTTGAGTCGAATGGAAAGTGGGAAGCATATAATCGTAGTTTTTTTTGAATAAATCCCTTTGAAATGACATTACAAATAAATGATAATTTTATAATGCGTGAGTTTTAAAACGTGGGCCTAGATTTCTTTTCAACAAAATATGAAAGAAAATTAAAAAGTTCATTATATTTTTTTTCTTTTTTCTTAAATATCTATTGGTATTAGAAAAATATTGAAAGAAATATAAAAGGTTTGTAATTAAATGTTACGTAAGGAACATCTGGTTACAAATGTGAAAAATTATTATTTTTGTTGAAAAAATATTTAAAAAAATTGTGTGTGTCAGCTCCGACGCACGACCAGAGTTTATTCCTTAATTACGATTGTGAAAACAGACACAAAAAAAGCTTATTTAACTGAAAATAACTGAAATAATTATAACTAATTTTTCTGATAAGGTTATCGAATTATCGACTATAATTATTGATATCAAAAAATTATTCATAAAATAAATTATAATAACCTTAAGGAATTTATAGATATCGGAAAAAACATTTTTGGTTAGGTTAGAACTTGTCTATTTTACGTGGATACGCTTGGTAATTCATATTGGATTAAATATATAATTGTATGTTGTTCTCATACATATATAATTATATGAACTGCATTAATGATTATTATACATTCAATAAATACAAATCATAAATGCTCATACACATAATACATGAATTATAACGTACCTGGCAGCCACGTGTTTTTCAGAAGTTCCGGCAATATTATCTACACCCTTTTCTGCCATAGTAAATTCAAAAATACTTGCACTTTACTATAGCAAAATATAATTATGAATATTATAATTTCACAATAACAATATTTTATTTATTGATATTTATAACAAAAAACAGCATTATAAGTAAATCGACACTGATAGAAATAAACAAGCTCAATAAGATATAGATATAGTATATAGTCGCTTTGCAGCATACTCTATACACGTCTTAATACACTCACAACACCAAATTAGAAAGTTGCGCACGATAGGTTGCGCACCAAAAACGTAATAAGGTCATTCGTTCAGTAGGTAGATTTCACTCCTCACATTTTTCTCATACCGGGCGCCTCATATCAAAAACCGATTCCTAAGGAGTAAACTCCAAAAATAAAAAGTTAAAAAAATTATTTTTTTCCTGATTTTTTATTTGTCATCGTTATATTACACGTAGGATATTCATATTTTGCCAATATGTTTAATCATCATCTCCAAATTTCATTGAAATTGTTCAACAATACAAAAAGTTATTTTAAATGTTTACTAGCTTAAAAATTAGACAAAATTTTCAAAAATCCTCTAGGCTCTGCTAGTTAAAGGATTATAATTTCTCAATAAAAAAAATTTGGATGCTCTTTTATATATTAAATTTGTAAGTATCTGAAGAGTTTGGTTTTGGACATACATAATTATGACTTTTTTTTTAAACAGTTTGCGTTTCAAAATTATTTTGCAAGAACTATTTGATTAAGTATAATGAAGTAAGGCAAAATCATGATTTTTTAAATTATTTTTTATGTTTTTTAGTATTTTTTGACGAAAATAATATTTTTAACGTCCCGCTAAAAATTTTTTTTTTAATCGGGACGTTATTGTTTTCACCCCGTTTTTCGAAAATCGAGTTTTCATCGGATCTAAACGTTTTGAGGTCTTTGGAACCTCCCCTGACTATTTTTACGAAGGTGTCTCTATGTCCGTATGTATGTGTGGATGTATGTAAATGTAAACCTCTGATAACTTTTGAACGGCTCGACCCATCGGAATGAACTAAAAAGCGTTCCAAAGAGTTCCATCCAACTTAGATTCCCTTTAAATTTGAGCCGATTCGGACCGGTAGATTTTAAGAAATAAAAAAAAATTGTAAAAATGATGTTTTTTGAGCATATCTTTTTGGCTATTACATCGATCAATTTCATAACCTTTTTTTTTTAATTAGAGAAACACTTAGAGATTTTTTGACAAATCCATTTTGCACTCCCAATAAAATTTTTAGGTCTCAAAAAACTGCGTCGAATGCCGTCTTGAACATCAAAATCAAATAACGCGTTAAAAAGTCAAAATAACTATAGCTTTGCTGTTAAAATTAACGGGAAGTTGCAAGGATGGCCTTTAAGGTCAATCTCTTTTCGAATTTTTTTTTATACACAACCTTACCTTGTGTAGAAATAAATTAAAAAACAAAATATTGAATATTTTCATCAAATGAAAAGGTCATTAGTCATTACTAGGACACATGAGTATTTTGAGAAATTTGAGAAAAAATAATTTTTAGAGAATATAACAAAGCTTGACTTTACACTGCAACTAATAAATATATTAGTTAGAAGGATGCTGTGTTAAAAAAATCGTCATATAATTTGTTTTTTCCTTTATTAAAAGTCACGGACTTATCACAGTTGTTGTAAAAATGGAATATTTGGACTTCATAAATTATTAAAAAATCTTTTTTTGTGTGCTTCAACAGAAAAAATAAGTAAAGCTTATTATTTTTTATTACATACCTTTACTTATGCTAAGTAGCTGACGCGTTTGGTCATAAAGTATACTTACCTGGTCTGTTTAAAGGTGAGAATATCTTTATACAGGGCGAGGCTATGGCAACTGCTACAAGGCCAGGCTACCATAACCTGATTGAGGAGAAAAGAGCAAGCAGAGCTGTATGGTAGGGTTAAGGCGGATCAAATAATGAGTATGCCTCAGGAAAGGATAGTCCCCAGATATAACTTTGCGAGAATCTTTCGATTAAAATTACTGGAAAGGGATTCATGAAACAATGGCTCCCTCTTTAAGGGGAGTCAATTTGGTATACCGATGGCAAAAAACTGAGAAAGGCACAGAGTGGGCTATATTTAGTAGATAACACAGGATACAAGTCCAATTAAGCCTTGGTGAGTACGCTACAGTGTTTCAGGCTGAACTAATGGCCTTACAACACTGTGCAACAAAGATCATAAGTCAGAGTATAACGGGTAAAACCATAGTCATATACTCGGACAGCCAAGTAACTCTACATGCGATAGTCTCGACACAAATAAGCTCGCAGATGGTGTGGGACTGCGTCAGGGATCTGACACAAAAAACACCTTAGTCAGATGAACTTGGCAGATGAATACATCTATCGATACTGCCAAGAGGTGGAGGAAACCACATTTTATGTCCTATGCCAATGTGAAGGCCTTGGAAAGACCTGCTATCTAGTAATTAGTTTGTTGTTGCTTGCATATTTTGACTTATTCCCTTGTTTTTCTGCATGTCCTGGCACCCAAATTAGTTAAACATTATTATGTTTTACCAGAACTACTTTAGGCTTCTTTAAGGATTTAATAGCAATCTGTCGATCTGTGAATATATTGATTCATTTAAATTTTCTTTTGCGCATTGCGCCACACAGAAGTGTAAGTTCTCAGATGGAACCATTTTTTTACATTTCAGTGAATGCTCTTGAACCCGCTTCAGTCTTAGACCGTCTGTGGTGTAACCCTAAAGCATGGGTTGAGTGCTCGTGTATGTACTTTGTAACCTCTTTTTTCCTAGTGATGTTAAATGCTCGTTTTATAGAGGTTAACCAATGCGAACGGCACTCAGGGGGTAGGAGGAGAGCGAGCGTGGATTCGAACGAGCTAGATGATACAGTATTGGAAAGATATAAAGGGATATATTTACTAAAAAAATAAAATATAAAAGAATTTAAAAGGGACTAAAGAGAAAATGAGAGAAATGATGGAAAAGGGAAAGGAAAATGGGCGCCACTTATTTTTTTATCATAGGGATGGGAAAAGATAAGAAACCCAGATGGAAAAAATATTAAATATATATATTGGATAAAATGATTTATCAGATGTTGTAGATAAAGTTAAAATAAGAAAGATATAAGAGATATAAGATAAGATAAGGTAAAATTAGGCAACCCGGCAGATGTTCTTGCTAAATTTTAAATTACACACTCTTATTTAAGATACTAAAAAAATTATACTTACACTTTTCTTTTACTCATCCTTATGGTTGTCAATCTAATCGGTAAGATAAAGATAGATTCAAAAAAGCACAATCTATTGCTTTAATAAAATAAGGTATATTTAAGAATCAAAATCTATTACTTTGGTAAAGTATAGATTAGAGAAACTGAAGGTATTGATCAGAGTAGCAGGCTCTAGCTAGGAAAAGAAAATCTATTTAAACACTAAACAGACTTTATTATCTGGTTTGATAATAAATAAGAGATACAATAAACAAAATAGAATAAAGAAAATATCAGTGTTATAAACAGTAAATCATATATCGCTATCATAAACAGTAAATTATATTAATAAACACATTTGTGTTTAAATTCAAAAACATAACTATTACTACCATAAAACAATAGCTAAGTAAATTCTATTGTTATTTTTGGTGTACTAAACTAAAAGTGAAGAAAAATTTAGATAAAAAATAAAAAATATCACTTTTGGTTTTTCAATTATCTCGAGATAAAACGTACCCATATAGACAAGTGTCGACAGATCTTAATTAAATAAGGCGAGATAATAATTAACAGATAAAAAAAATATATGTAAAACAGTTTACAAATAGTAGGTACAAAAAATACGAGTAAAAAAATTTCAGATAAGCAAAAACACAAAAACACATCCCGAATTTTTTTTTATTACGGCACTGCACACTTAATTACAGGTGAATACAATTAAGGTAAGATATTCCATAGAAATAAATGGTACGTTATTGCTCGATACAGGTATAAAAAATATTGTTAAAAACTTACATTGTCTTCCAAATGTTTCTGAGATATATTTCTAGTATATGGCTTCTTTCTCTCGGTAATTGGTCTTAACGGTACGATATAATCTAAACCCATTCTTGTTTAGATTTATAGATAATTAGAGAAAACCATAAACTCACTTTTCGAAGCGTGGGTTTCGAAAACGATAAACGTAACAATGGCGGACGTGTCGTTGTTACATAGAAAACCCAGGAAGCATAAAGGAAGCGCTGTCTGGAATCCTTTATGTGAATCCTCGGTACGATAACGGTAAACGATAACAGAAACACTTAATAGCAAGTAATTTTTAAATATCTTGAGAAAATTTGCCGGGAACTTGAAACTAGCGGCTGTACGAAAGATCTTCATCATACTAAAGCCAAAGCTAGAATGAATAAAAAAAAAACCGTTGAGAAGCTTCTCTCGCGTATGCACCTAGGTCATATGATGGGAGCGTGAAATTTGATTGGACGATTATGTCATAAGATCTACTTGTTGGTGCGGATGTTTCTCCACCGCGGTACAACTGAAAAATTTAACCCTGCATAGCAACAAAAAACGTTAGGATTGTAATGGCATCTAATAAGTCGAGAATACAGGGCGGTAATAAGTAAGAAAGAATTATAAAAAAATAAATTTTATTCTTACAGTTTTTTAAACACGCTACAACTTAAAATGTTTTATTAGGTACGTATTTGGAAATCATGTGCTCTGATTTTCTCTTCCAGATGTCTTCTCCAATTTCCTGCTTTATTTTGTTGTGGTTTGATCTAACAGCAATGTTGCATGGATTAATCTTCAAAATAATCTAATAGAACTTTCATTGTTTAAGTGCTTTTCAGAGCTCCAAATGCCAAGGCAATCAAGTCTTTGAACCATGCTCAGTTCGATGGTGGCATTTTTTTTGTTAAACCAGTGTCCATCATATTAAGACTGTTGGTCTAACCATCATAGTTATTGATCCAATATATGATGTCTGGTTTTAACTCCCAAGTTGAGCCGTACTTTCTTTTGACGACTATTCCCCACTTGGTTCTGATTTCCATATGTTGATTCCAGATAAGCTTTGCGTCTAATATCATCACTTAGGTCTCCCACCATTTATATGTTTGTACCATTAAAACTTAGAGGACTTTTGTCTTCTTAATAGGGAATCCTGTAATGCCTCTTAGCTGATTCCTGTTTGTTTTACGCACTGGTGTAGCTCTTTTAGTACACATCTATTAGTTAAAATGAGTTTAGTCTGGTTTAACATAGAAAAAAGCATTGTGTGGTTTTATGAAACCACGGTAAAAGTGAAACTTTTTTTACCCTATAGACATTTAACTAAAAATTTTTCGAATCATATTCCATTAAGGGTACAAAAATCGCTTTATCAAATCAAAATCAAAATCGAAATCGAAATTGAAATCGAAATCGAAATCGAAATCGAAATCGATATCAAAATCAAAATCGATATCAAAATCAAAATCGAAATCGAAATCAAAATCAAAATCATAATCGAAATTGAAATTGAAATTGAAATTGAAATCTAAATCAAAATCGAAATCGAAATCGAAATCGAAATCGAAATCGAAATCGAAATCGAAATCGAAATCGAAATCGAAATCGAAATCGAAATCGAAATCGAAATCGAAATCGAAATCGAAATCGAAATCGAAATCGAAATCGAAATCGAAATCGAAATCGAAATCGAAATCGAAATCGAAATCAAAATCGAAATCGAAATCGAAATCGAAATCCAAATCGAAATCGAAATCAAAATCAAAATCAAAATCGAAATCGAAAACAAAATCAAAATCAAAATCAAAATCAAAAGGTGTGTGTGCGATTCACACACGATAGAAGTGAAAACTTCAGTAAATCGACAAAAGAATGAAATGAATATATATAACAAGGGTACGATAATTACAAAGTTTATTTGTTTAAAAATGAAAGTGTTTTGATTAATTTTAAAAGATTTTATATATATGTTATATAATTTATTGCTCAAGTTCCATATTTTCATTTTCAAAAATTATTATTTACGACTGTAATATTTTTAAAACGTTACATGTCGTAGATACTTACGCAGTCGAAGTTCGTATTAATACGACTAGGTAAAATATAACCGTCGACGTTACATGTCGTAGATACTTACGCAGTCGAAGTTCGTATTAATACGAATAGTAAGATTGTTTTCATTAGCAGATGTGCTCACTCCCGTAAATTTTTGTATTAAACTATAAACGCCGCCTACTTTATACTTTATACCTACTCGGCGTTCGACCGACATGCGGCACTTAAAACGATCTAATAAAAGTTTCACTTTAAAAATTAATTTTTTTAGCGGGAAGTTAAAAATAAATTTAATATAAATACAAAATAAGTTAAATAATAAATTCAAGTACTCAAAATTGAAATAAATGCATAAACAACAACATACAGCTGCAAAAAGTTCTAACAATTAAACACTGACAACCGCCTACTTTATACTTTATACCTACTCGGCGGTCGACCGACATGCGACATGCACTAACACAGAGCAAAAAACGATGTAATAAAAGTTTCACTTTAAAAATTATTAAAATCAGAACAAAAATAAGATCTTAAAGCTCATGGAAATCGTCTTAAGTTCAAATTTTCAACTTTTGATTTTTAAAGAACCATTGCAAAAAGAAATACTAAATAATTTTTTATCTTTAAAATCGACAACCGATATGTTAATTTTCAGTTTTTAAAAGACGGACCTTGAAAATTTTGACATATCATTCAAAATAAATAAAATAAATAAACAAGAATCGTTTTCAAAATATTGATTTATTATTTTTATTTTAGTGGCGAAAGTTCCCCCCATAAAAGAAGAAAATATAAATAGTTGATGCCATAAAGAGGGTTTTTAAATAATATCACATATATTTAAATGAGCAATTATTACTTAAGTATTATGACGCCATAGTAAGGTAGTGCACTTAATATTTCATATATATTTAAACAAGCAATTTCTACTAAATTATTAAATATATTTAATAGATAAATTAGAAAATACAGGGGAAAAAATAGCAAAACCTGAGAACTATTAAGAAAATAGGATGGAAACGAAAAAATAAAAAACAACACTTTGAAAAAATTAAAAATAAACAAGACAAAATCGTAAAAATTTGAAAAAACGAAAACTGATAAACAGACATCTGTGTTACTTGGTATGAAGTACGTCGAGTCAGCTAGTACATAATAAACAAAAAATATTTATTTAGACACAAATTTTAGTATATATCATGACTACTATCATTTATAGAATGTCTCATCAAATAATACAATGGGTGTATTATAGAGAAAAATAAAGTTATATTAAGAAAATTTTTCCATTAATGAGAGTTGATACTTGATAGGTAGTGGTGTATTTGATAAATACTATGATTTATTTAAAGTATATGCTGATGTATAACTTGAAGCATATTAATTAAATAATCATCAATGTTAAGTACGGTAAAAGTTCATTCAAATGAGTTCTATTGTGTTGGATGGCTGGGTCATTTAAAGTGTGTTTTAGTTTCACAGTGAATTTTATAACTGATTCTGTTTATACGCATGTAAAAAATGTAAACCAATTGTTATTTAAATTTATTTGATTAGTAAGTATATAGCGCAAAAAAATTTATGTACTATACTAGTCTTTTGAATAGGGTTTATAAATAATACATCTACAAAGTTTTACATTACAAGATCTGTTAATTATAGACGATTTTAAATTATTTAATTTAAATTGGTATATATATTTACATATATTTACGGTATATTTTCAACGAGAAATAAAGTTTGTGTTTTATTTATATGATATATGTTCATATTTTTTTGTAGTAACACTGGAAAGTTCAACTATCTATTTATCTCTCATAACTCTTCTTACAAAATGGCACCTAAATTTAGTTACGCACCAGTATCTTCTTTAGGAATAGTTCCACCAAAATCCAGATTAACAAATGGAGCATTATTTACCCCAGATCAATGGTTGAAAGAACGAAGAGACACAGATGGAGCAGAAGGTTATTGGAGGATACATGATGGATTATATGATTTTACAAATTTTGTTAAAGATCATCCTGGAGGAGAAGATTGGTTAGTGTTGACTAAGGTGGGTTTACATTTTTTTGATATATTATCTTTCCCATTGTATCTTTCTATATTGTTTTAAAAAGGTAAAATGAAAATTAAACCAATAAATATTATATGGAAACTGTTGATTTAAAAAATAAAAATATATTTTGATATTTATTTTATGCTACTTAAAAATGTTAGTATTTAAATAAAAATATAACGACTAAATGGCAGCTATTTTTAGATTTTAGAAAGTTTACAAACAAGAATATATTAAATGACATTAAGCAGGACTCCAACCTGCAAACTATGGATCTACGCGCCAACGCTCTAACAATTAAGCTATAAATGCTTAGCCATCAATTTGTTTTTTGATCGTTAAATTGAACTCATTTCACATGTGACACTTACTGACTTTCTCCCTAAGCACATATAACATGAAGTTAATGAGAGAGAGATTTTGTCAAATCTACAATTGAAACATCAAACTCTAAGTCACTTTTTTGTGTCCTGTCTTACATTTTTTTCGGTTAGGAGACCGGCACCATGAATTATTTAGTAAACGATTATTTAAGATATCACTCATGGGTTTTTTGAACATTTTAGAAAGTATACAAACAAGTATATAATAAATGACTTTTTTTATTTCTCCTTAATGTCATTTAATATAATCTTGTTCGAATACTTTCTAAAACCTTTAAAAATTGCAAAATTGTGAAAAATCCCATGGGAGATATCTCAAATAAAGAATTCATAGTTCCGGTTTCCTAACCGATAAAAAATATAAGACTGGGCACAAAAAAGTTTAATGCTATACAGATGAGTCCGTGGTTCTTTACCGTGCGTCATCATTTAAAGCATACGAAGTAAGTCGGAAATTGCAACTTAATAACATGCGGTAGCTGTTTTGTCTTTAGTTTCAGGCGTGGAAGACAATGACGCTAGATTAAAAGTATGTGTTTTATCTTGCCAGGTATTAGTGACGCACGGGTAAAGAACCACGGACTCAACTGTACGTATGTGCTTAGGGAGAAAATGAGTCAGTGTCACAAGTGACATGAGTTCTATTTAAAGTCTAAAAAATGATTTGATGGTTAAGCATTCATAGTTTAGTTGTCAAAGCATTGGAGCGTGGAACCAAAGAATGCAGGTTCAAGTGCTGCTAGTTGCGACATTTTTTCAAATTCTCTTTAATGTCATTTAATATATTCTTGTTTGTATACTTTCTAACAAATTCAAAATTTTCAAAAAATCCCATGAAAGATACTTTAAATAATCGTTTACTAAATAGCAGCTAGTTGCTAGTTGCATCTGGCTCCAGACTGTACTTTTTTTGCCCTTGGAACACAGATATGTGTTTTCGCAGTGGTACAGAAATTGTTACATTTCCATCACTGCTATAAATTCTTGTTCTTAATTCCTCTTTAGTCTCATACTTATCTGTAAACCTATGAAGTTTGGGTTAAGTGCTCGCATTATGCTATTCTTCACGCCGATGTATAATTTAAATGGTCTTTTGGGTAGGCATTTAGATCTCATGTGATCAGCTTTTATATCACAAATGTCTTTAATTTCTGGCTTTATTTTATAGTATCTTGACTTAAAACAATGTTATTTTTTTCTATCCTGTTGAAGCCTATCCTTGCCTCAATCTTTAAAATAATGTGAAAAGGATTAAAGTATAGGAGAATTTCTATTGCTGTTGTTGGAATGCATCTCAAAGCACTAAAACCTCAGTTTTAGAACCTTGTATGCATTTTTTCTTGAAAGTTTAGCAACACCAACAATGCATTTGTGATTGTTAGTTTGAATGCCATCCTATAATACAATTTTTAACATGCCGTTTATTTGAATGCAGCTTCTTTCGTCTATGCCTCAAAGAAACTTTGATCTTTGTAAAGATTTAGTAAAAAAGGTGTCAAAATGCATTTAAAAAGATTGCAAATACATATTCTTAGACTAATCAACAGAAAAACATGTTTGATATTTTATTTGAACGTTTATTAATTATTATTACTATAGTTTTACTTACAAGTAATTTAAGAATTTTTAAGAAACTATATTTTGTACATTACTGTAACTTTTTTACAAATATCCTACCGAATAATCTCGAATTATTATTTTCAAGATTTACCTAACAAAAAAAAAAAGAGTGTGCGTGTAACCTTTACGCGCGATTGAAGTAAAACTTGTTGACGTACGTATCGGAAAATAAATATTTAATTACAATTCAATCATATTTATTGCCTATATACTTTATAAAAAAAATGAGATGTTATATTTATATTATTCATTAGAAATAGGAATTTAAAAGTTATCATTATTTTTTTTATATATGAAATAATAGGTTTATGATAACTAAAATGTGAAACATAGATTTTAGTCTATAAATACCATTAATGTATTTGAAACCGTTTGAAAATTTCATAAATAAATTTCGGAAATTTAAACTCCTCCCATAGCTGAAATTATACAGTTACTTCCATCAGAATCTTCCGTTAGAATCTACCCCTAGTCGTGCCTAAAGAAGTTTTGCTTCAATAATAGGTAAACAATATTAAAAATATACACACATTACGTTTAGAATGTGTGATTTTGTAGCTGTATCTACCTTATTGTAATACATCACAACACAAGAGCCTTCGATAGTTAGATAACCATTTCATTTTGTAGCATTTTATAGCATATTCCATAAAATTTAAAATTTTGAGTTAAGTTTGTTTCCTTCACGTCTACGAAGGATCTGTTATTGGTGGTAAAAGATCAGTCATCTTGACTAGTGGTTTTATGGCCTTTATGGCTACCTAACCAAACCTAAAATAAGTATAAGAAAGTGTTAAAATATTTTGAATATTATTATTTTATGAACAAAAACGTGCAACATGCTTCTTTACTCAACGTAAAGATTCCGTATAAACAATTATTTACTATCATAATATGTATGTATGTATATAAACTTACTTAATCAAATCATAATGAATGTGGCTGTCTCGTCATTTTTTCATTTTTGTCATTTTTCTTCAAATCTTTCTGGCGCTTATAATATCCCCTTTGACGTTCACAATTTCTTTTTCTTTTTAGCTCTTTAAGTCTATAAAACGAAAATAGCTAGGTATAAATAATAGGTATAAATAATTAGGTATAAATAGTGTAATTACACACCAAAAATAAAATTTATGCATATAGAGTACCTACCTATTCACTCATTTTCAATCAATATTTTTTCATCACTTTCTTCATTAATAAATCCACTTTGTTTATTCATATTTAATACAAACACTTTATACACAAAAAACTATTTATATAAAGCAATGTATTTCGATTGACAAGATGATCAGCTGTCAATTCATACAATTACAGATTTAATTTTATTTAATATAGGAGGCAAAATCGCATGAGCGCCGCCAGGATTATTTTCAGGGGGTGCATCTGCATCTACACACTATTATGATCTAATATATATATATATAGAATGTAGAATGATTTGGACAGCAACCGCGACGCCTTTAGTTTTTATTCAAACAATAATTTAATAAAAAAATTAAAAAAATATATAATTTTCTGGTAAATTCAGGTATTTTCTTTCATAGCAGGGGGGTGCAAGCGCACCCTCTTGCACCCTGCTACCGGCGCTCATGCAAAATCGTGTCAGTATTAGGTTTTGTTTCCGGTTTCTGTTATTAGAATGACGTCACGTCCGTTAGAATAACTTTTTTACTCCTAGTGTCGCTAAAGAAGTTTTACTTCAAAAAGGTGTAGTTTATTATGTAATTAGCAGTAATTAAACAATTTTATTGCATTTTTACATACTTTTATTCAATTAATTAACAACACTGTGTAATACTAGGAAAAGTCTTTGGTTCCTATAGACCACGAGTTTTCAATTCTTACCCATTGCCAAATAGATTATTCTTTGTTTACATAAATTTTTCTGTATAGAACTTAAAATTTTTTTATACTTATTCTCGCATTATTATATTCATTTTCGCATTGGTATCAGGTGGAATGAAATACAGGTGCCATCTTCGATCTACTAACTAGAGGCAGTTTTCAATATTTTGAGCGCTATATGTCATGTGTTATGTCTTTCTCGCTCCTCGTTTGTTTAATTTAGGGAGGGAAAATGCGTATGTTTACTAAGGAGGATTTCATTCACAGATTCAATATTTTTACTTTTTACGACTTTTATTTTAATAAAATCATTTTATTTTAATTTCTTCAAACATCAGTTGTCTAATTCCGTACCCAAAGGGTTGCCGCTATAACAACAAATACTGAAAAACAGAATTAAAATAAATATTTAGAGGGGCTATCATACAAAAAACGTGTTTTGTTTATATATTATTACTAGCTTTTACCCAAGGCTTTGCCAGCGTGGAATTGGGACATTCACAAAGGATTTATTGACTGTCCATTTTAAATATAAAAATTTAATTTTAATCACTCTGTAGGTATATCTTTAGTTAAAGTCAAGCCTAACTTCTTTTAATTTTTTTTTATTTAAAATTTCATGTTTGTCAGTCAATCACGCTGCAACTAGACAAGGAGTACGCACTCGACCAGGGGAATTGCCAAAATCTGTCCACGGTATCGTACATATTAGGTTTACTTTTTTCACCACTAGCGTCGCTAGTTTTCCTTTTGTACCGGTATGAATATAGACAATTAAATAATCGTGAATTATTAAATTGGTTTTTATTAATAATGAAATAATTAAAAATTATTTATTTTATTTCAAACTACGTCCTCATTGGTCGCCATTTTGGTACAAATGGAACACCACCGCCCTCTTATTTTGGTAGCCCTATTTGCATACATGGAGTTCGTACTCCTTGTCTAGTCTCCATGCTGCAACCACTGAACAGATCTTGAAAAATAAATCATACAACACCGATAATGACTATCTTATAATATTGATCTATGACAGTTCTACATTGGACCTAATTATTTGTAAGATATAGTAATTTGTGATACAACTTGCGATAAATAACAACGATAGCGCCTTCTAATAACCACATAGCGCCATCTAGTTTCGAATATCATGACATAGCACGTATGTATGCATGTTGTGTATTATTTTATTGATATTTTTAAATATATCAATGACATACTTTCATACCAAATCTGACTCCCCTCTATTGTCTCGTGAAAGGGCAGGGGGTAGAAATTTTTATACACTTGATGTTAGTTGAAAGAAGACAAATACATCTGTAAAAACCGCATTCGAATTTGAATCAAAAGTTTTCATGTGATGCGCGCACAAATATATAGACAGACAGACAAAAAAATATTACTACATTTTTGGGTTCTATACCGATGTACCCGCGACGTCGTACGCGCGGCGTGTTGATTGTTGTATAAAAAGTAGCCTATGTCACTCTTCATGCTTTCAACTATCCCGGAACAAAAATCATGCCAAAATTTTTATACGCCAGATGTTAAGTTGAAAGGAGACAAATACATCTGTGAAAGCCGCGTTCGAATCGGATTAGTAGTTTTCATGTGATGCGCGCACAAACATACAGACAGACAGACAAAAAAAGAGTGTGCGTGTAACCTTTACGCGCGATTAAAGTAAAACTTGTTGACGTACGTATCGGAAAATAAATATTTAATTACAATTCAATCATATTTATTGTCTATATACTTTACAAAAAATGAGATGTTATATTTATATTATTTATTAGAAATAGAAATTTGAAAGTTATCATTATTTTTTTATATATGAAATAATAGGTTTATAAAACTAAAATGTGAAACATAGATTTTACTCTCTAAATATCATTAATGTATTTGAACACAACACAACACAAGAGCCTTCGATAGTTAGATAACCATTTCATTTTGTAGCATTTTATAGCATATTCCATAAAATTTAAAATCCTGAGTTGAGTTTGTTTTCTTCAGTTCTACGAAGGATTTGTTATTGCTGGTAAAAGATCAGCCATCCTGACTAGTGGTTTTATGGCCTTTATGGCTACCTAACCAAACCTAAAATAAGTATAAGCAAGTGTTAAAACATTTCGAATATTATTATTTTATGAACAAAAACGTGCAACATGCTTCTTTACTTAACGTAAAGCTTCTCTATAAATAATTATTTACTATCATAATATGTATGTATGTATGTATATAAACTTACTTAATCAAATCATAATGAATGTCGCTGACTCGGCTTTTTTTCATTTTCATTTTTCTTCAAATCTTTCTGGCGCTTATAATATGCCCTTTGACGTTCACAATTTCTTTTTCTTTTTAGCTCTTTAAGTCTATATAACGAAAATAGCTAGGTATAAATAATAGGTATAAATAATTAGGTATAAATAGTGTAATTACACACCAAAAATAAAATTTATGCATATAGAGTACCTACTCACTCATTTTCATTCAATATTTTTTCATCACTTTCTTCATTAATAAATCCACTTTGTTTATTCATATTTAAAACAAACACTTTATACACAAATTTAAACTATTTACCACCAATGTATTTTGGTTGACAAGATGACAAACTGTCAATTCATACAATTACAGATTTAATTTTATTTAATATAGTAGGCAGAATCGTGTTAGGTATTTTGTATCAGGTTTTGTTTCCGGTACGCGGTACATTAGAATGACGTCACGTCCGTTAGAATTACTGAGTTACCCCTAGTGCCGCTAAAGAAGTTTTACTTCAAAAAATCTATCCACATTTTTGGGTTCTAAATCGATGTACCCGCGACGTCGATGTACCCGCGAATCGCGATGCCGTTCTCGTGGCGTGTTGATTGTTGTATAAAAAGTATCCAACCCCCATTTAACCCTTATAAAGGGGGTTGATTTCTAAAAATACAATATAAGTACACCTCCACAACCTCTGAAGAGCACACATTTTAATTTTCTAGTCCCTTACTTTAAAAACAAATTCAAATTTCCATCCTCCGTTGTACCCCCTTAGGAATAGAATTTCGTAAAATTCTTTCTTAGCGGATGTCTAGACCCTGAAAGGAATCTTCCTGCCAAATTTCAAGTTTGTAGGTCTTATAGTTTCTGAGATATGGTGATGAGTGACCTTTTGCTTATATATATAGATTTACTACATTAAAGTCGATCTTGCGATAGTGTAATGGCTACAGTCTTCGCTTGTCATACAGGAATGCCCCAATACGAATCCTGCGGCAGGAAACTTTTTTTTTCGATATTGAAAATGGCAATCTATAGATGTTCCCACAACACAAACATAACATTTTTGACGTTTTTATAGATAATGGTACGAAAAAAAGAAAATCCTTCTAAATTAAGTACTATAACGCCACCGTACGGTGGTGCACTTGATATCTCATATATATAAACGAGCAATTCTTACCTGATTAAGTACTAGGGTGCCACCGTAAGGTGGCGCAGTTTATATCTCATATATTTAAACAAGCAAGTCTTACTTAATTAAGTACTATGATGTAATATGATGAAAATGACAATAAAAAAGAATAAAAACAACAAACAAAGAGGCAAATCGTAAGAATTTGAAAAAACGGAAATGAGAAAAAAACATCAGTGCTATGAAGTTCGCCGGGTCAGCTAGTTTTAATATTAAATATATTACCAAGTGTGAAGTTGGCCCCGATTTTTTAAAATTTCATGTTTTTTTATATTGACCTGTTTGTCCATCGTTTGTCCACGTTTGTCCACCCTTTAGATAATTTTTACCAGCAAGCAATCAAAAGATAGAGACAAAACAAGTTTACGGGGCTAACTTCACGTTTTTTTGAAAAACTTCAAATTAGAAATTTGTTCACACCATACGTTTGTCCATCGTTTGTCCACGTTTGTCCACCAATTAGATTAATTTTACCACTTAATTAAACGACTAAAAACACCAAAAAACGTGATTAATGGCCCATACATGGTAGTAACTTCCCTATATCAATATTTAAAATTTCTGTATTGCATTCGTTTGTCCATCGTTTGTCCACGTTTGTCCACCCTTTAAATAATTTTTACCAGCAAGCTCTGTATAGATACAGCCAAAGCAAATTTACGAGGTGAACTTCACGATTTTTCGAAAAACTTCAAATTTGAAATTTATTCACACCATACGTTTGTCCATCGTTTGTCCACCAATTAGATTATTTTTACCACCTAATTAAACAACTAAAAACACCAAAAAACGTGATTAATGGCCCATACATGGTAGTAATTTCCCTGTATCAATATTTTTAACATTTCTGTATTGCATCAGTTTGTCCATCGTTTGTCCACGTTTGTGCACCCTTTAAATAATTTTTACCAGCAAGCTCTGAATAGATAGAGCCAAAGCAAATTTACGGGGTCAACTTTACGATTTTTCGAAAAACTTCAAATTTGATGTTTGTTCACACCAAACGTTTGTCCACGTTTGTCCACCAATTAGATTATTTTTACCACCTAATTAAACGACTAAAAATACCAAAAAACGTGATTAATTCCATTTTTTCAGTCATGCGCAGAAAAATGAGCAGTGGAACGGGCTGAAAATCAGTTTTATTGTTTTTTTACATCTAGTTGAGTTCTTTTAATTGTTATTTGATATTAAATTTCTAAAATACCCAATGGGCTTTTTGTTTTTCGTTTTTTTATATCAACATTTTTTCTAATGCGGTCATTTAGACCGTGCGCGTGTACTTATGGTAAAAGTAGAGACCCGTGTAATGCCGGGTTAAACGTGAAAATTTATTTTTATTAGGTGGACAAACTTGGATTTAAAGTATAAATGCTCGAGCTGTTTGTTCGTACTTGATTCTTCGTCGTTTTTTTGGAAATTAAGCATGATTCATTGTTCCCAACAGTATTTAATGGGGTAGAAATTTAAGTTTTTGAGGTGCAATACAGAAATATTAAAAATATTGATATAAGGAAGTTACTACCATGTATGGGCCATTAATCACGTTTTTTGGTGTTTTTAGTCGTTTAATTAGGTGGTAAAAATTATCTAACTGGTGGACAAACGTAGACAAACATGGACAAACGATGGACAAACGTATGGTGTGAAAAAATTTAAAATTTGAAGTTTTTCGAAAAATCGTGAAGTTGACCCCTTAAATTTGCTTTGGCTGTATCTATTCAGAGCTTGCTGGTTAAAATTATTTAAAGGGTGGACAAACGATGGACAAACGGATGCAATCCAGAAATTTAAAAAACATTGATATAGGGAAGTTACTACGACGCATGGGCCATTATTCACGTTTTTTGGTGTTTTTAGTCGTTTAATTAGGTGGTAAAAATTATCTAATTGGTGGACAAACGAGGACAAACGATGGACAAACGTATGGTGTGAACAAATTTCAAATTTGAAGTTTTTCGAAAAAACGTGAAGTTAGCCCCGTAAACTTGTTTTGGCTGTATCTTTTGATTGCTTGCTGGTAAAAATTATCTAAGGGGTGGACAAACGTGGACAAACGATGGACAAACAGATGCAATACAGAAATTTTAAAAATATTAATATAGGAAAGTTACTACCATGTATGGGCCATTAATCACGTTTTTTGGTGTTTTTAGTCGTTTAATTAGGTGGTAAAAATAATCTAATTGGTGGACAAACGTGGACAAACGATGGACAAACGTATGGTGTGAACAAATTTCTAATTTAAAGTTTTTCGAAAAAACGTGAAGTTGACCCCGTAAATTTGCTTTGGCTGTATCTATTCAGAGCTTGCTGGTAAAAAATTATTTAAAGGGTGGACAAACGTGGACAAACGATGGACAAACGAATGCAATACAGAAATTTTAAAAATATTGATATAGGGAAGTTACTACCATGTATGGGCCATTAATCACGTTTTTTGGTATTTTTAGTCGTTTAATTAAGTGGTAAAAATAATCTAATTGGTGTACAAACGTGGACAAACGATGGACAAACGTGGACAAACGATGGACAAACGTATGGTGTGAACAAATTTCTAATTTGAAGTTTTTCGAAAAAACATGAAGTTAGCCCCGTAAACTTGTTTTGGCTGTATCTTTTGATTGCTTGCTGGTAAAAATAATCTAATAAGTGGACAAACGTGGACAAACGATGGACAAACGTATGGTGTGAACAAATTTCTAATTTAAAGTTTTTCGAAAAAACATGAAGTTAGCCCCGTAAACTTGTTTTGGCTGTATCGTTTGATTGCTTGCTGGTAAAAATTATCTAAAGGGTGGACAAACGTGGACAAACGATGGACAAACAGGTCCATATAAAAAAACATGAAATTTTTAAAAATCGGGGCCAACTTCACACGGTTAAATATATTATAGTTACTTTAAAATGTTGACCTACCTAGCCATAAAACTGTTTTTAGATAACGTGTTGACGTTAACAAAATACTTGCTTATCAATGATTAAAAAAAGTAATTGTTATTGGATGTACATAAAAAAGCAACACTCAATATAAATAATTAGTTGCCGGAAAAATGATACAATATAATTAATTATGCATAAAAATTAGGAATAGAGATGGTCAATTGTTGGTTCCAAATTCCAGCTGTTTGTTTTTATTCAAAGGCATTATAATTAATTAATTAAAGTTATTGACGTAGGTAGTTATTGCTTTAAATAATTATTTAATCAAGAAATATTTAGCTTATGTAATAAAACTAACTGTAACATCCAATAAATTTAATAAAAACGGTTGTTTTAACATCTATTCAGAATGAAGGAAAATTTTTAATAAATAATAGCTGTATATTATACCTCGAAGCAGAAAGTGCGTCAATTTCATAGAGAGAAAAATGGTACTTTTGCCGAGGTAGGTATGTATACTATTTTATCCACAATCATTCAAAATAAAATAACATTTATTAATAAAGTACTAAAATTGGTTAAAATTAGTTTGCCTTCCCCTTCCTCTTTTGAATCATTCTTGTATCTCTTTTTTTTCAGTGTAATCTTTCTCCATAGAATCATTGTAATAACCGTGTTAGGAGTAAAAACCCTGAGGAAGTAATATGTGAGCAATGGAGTACCTAGTTACCAAAGGAATGCGTCGATTAAATATATATATATATATATATATAAATATTTTTTCATATCACATGAATTGAAACAGCTAGTTTTAATCTCTGTTTTGCCAGTCGAAATAAGACAATTTCAGACCAATGCAGCTGTCAGTAAGAAACAACGGTGTTTCTGCCCTAGGGCACTCTCGCCCTCGTCAGAAACCGTCTTGTTTCACCCCTTTTTTAATGCATTATAATATGACTTTATGTTTGTAATAATTTGCGAATTCATATACTGAATGACCAATGTTGCATTCAAAATTTTCCAAATATGTGAAACCCTTTTTAAACGAGACAAGTAAAGAGTAGGTACTCTTTACAAAGCCCAAATACGATCTAATCTTAAATACTGCTCGCATGTATGGGGTTCGGCGGCTCCGTCAAGGCTCGGAGTTCTTGATGCATACACAGAAGAGCAGTTCGACTAATAAACGACACCAGTATCATCAAAAACATAGCCCCATTGTCCCACCGAAGAGCAGTGTCTGATCTTTGCTTGTTTTACCGATACATAAACTGATTTTGCTCATGAGAAATCCGCTCTATAATGCCTTCACTTGTCAGACCAGCCAGAGCAACGCGACACCGACGTGTCAATTCCATGCATCCTTATACTGTTCAGTGTCAGACATCGAGAACGGATCTATTCGATCGTTCCTTCATCCCCAGGGTCTCCAAATTATAGAACTTCTTACCTTCCCACGTCTTTCCCACTCGTCCTAACTTGCAGGCCTTTAAATACCAAATTAATGAATTGTCTCGTCTGCCCCAATAGATGTTCTCGGTACATTTGTATTTAGGTCTATACCTACGAGGACATCCTTGATAAAAAAAGTAGAACTTAACCAGAGATTGGAACAGAATACATTTAAAACCAAGAACCAAGACATGGCAAGTCTAAATTTTAAAAGTTTAAAAGAATTTTGTGAAAACGAAAGCTGTTTTATTGCCTAATACCTATACCATATTATTAACTGTAATCTATTCCGTCAATGTTTAATTTTTAATTAAATATAATTTGTTTGACATATAGTTACTTTGTAATTAGCTTTGCACAATTGAAATAATAGTATATTGTGTGGCAAGGGGTGAAACAAGACGATTTCTGACTAGGGCGAGAGTTGACTGCCCTAGCGAAGCGAGAGCTGTCATCGCCCGGTCAGAAATCGTCTTTGTTTCATCCCGTGCCATACACTATACTTTTCATATCACATGCAATGAAACAGCGAGTTTTGATCTCTGTAGCCAGTCGAAGTAAGACTATTTTGAAAGCTTGAAATAATGACATTTGTTTCGGACTGACAGTTGCATTGGTCTGAAATTATCTTGTTTCGACTGGCCAAACATGGATCAAAACTAGCTGTTTCAATGCATGTGATATAAAATAGTTCGTGAAGTATGCTTGTTGCGCACGCACGCGATGTGCTATATATCGCGTAAGTGCGCAAAAAGCACTTCACGCACAGTTTCATACAATATTTTATCTACGGTAATCAAATAAAAAATAATTACAAGAAAGCAATTTATTTTTAATTCATTTACAAGATACTAACAAAACTAATGCTCTCATAGCAACACCATGGAAACGCGAATGCTAAGGATATTTGATTATATGAAGGTGTGTCAAAAACAGTGCGAAAAAGTAAATCCCATTTAAAATACATTGTTACTTCACGCACACTTTCAATCCTTCACGCACTGCTGTCTATAATGACAGTTTTCACGAACTAAAAATTGATACATAATATGAGGTAGAGTAGATAAAGGTACTTTTTACGCAACAAAACTTAACTAATTTAGATAAGTAATATGTTTTATTTTTGTATCGTAGAACTTTGTTAGGTAATTAGATTATTGTGTAATTGAATCCGTAAAGATTGTGTACCTTCACTAGTGGTACTGTGTAACCCTAATTTACCCTAGGCTAGCTCCTGGGTTCGTGGCTTCCTTCTGAGTTTTATCAATTCTCTCCAAAACATAAATTCTGGGCGCCAAGTACAGACAAACAAATAAAACTAAAAAAATCAGTTTTAAGATGATTTATTAAATCAATTCAAGATAAAGAAAATTTTTTGTTAAAAAAAAAAAAATTAATTAATTTAATCTCTTATCTTTGTATCTTCCGGCTTCTAATACGTCGGAGCTTGACTATTTGGTTTGGTGAAGAAACGGAGTGAAAATGAACGAATCGAACTAATATTCTAAACGAAGTAAATAATTCGCCCGTTCTCCCTCCACGGCGACGCGATACAATTAAAATAAATACCAAATATGGTCAGGTGGATTTCGGCCCAAAAACGTTACAACTGATCGTCTGTTTCGAAAATATTCCCAAAAAATAACAATATTATTACTTAAAACAAAAAACGCATTTTATCTTATAACTTTTTTTATTATATCTAAAACTTGTGTTCTGTTTAAATGATGTGAAATATTTTTCTTCCAAATGATGGAATAATATCTACCACATTTTGAATCTGATTTAACTTGGAGGGAGGACATGCAAATTTTTGTTAAAAACAGCTTCAGAATAAATTGTATAACAATAAATAAGTTATCCTCCCTTAAAAAAAACATTTATAAGAAATTCTCTTATTTTTTTCATCTTCTTGAATAATAAAGAAGATGCAAAGAATTTTTCATTGTAATAACAAACCAATTTTAAAGATTTTATATAAATATGCAAATTTATTGTACTTCATTGCATTAATACCTCTGTAGAAAAAGTAAGTTAGTGAATACATTAATTTTTTAAAGGCCTAATTTTT
Organism: Altica lythri; assembly: GCA_964028335.1. NCBI lineage: Eukaryota > Metazoa > Arthropoda > Insecta > Coleoptera > Chrysomelidae > Altica > Altica lythri. The sequence goes on along the minus strand of OZ034801.1, from coordinate 57,898,403 downwards.
TTTCAGGGGACCGATATATCTGAGGCGTTTGAAACACATCATATAAGTCAACTTCCGGAACAATTATTAAAGAAATATTTAGTAAAAAAAACAGAGGCAAGAAGGAATATTCCATTTGTTTTTGAAGAAACTGGATTCTACAAGACTTTAAAGAAAGAAGTAAGAGAAGCTTTAAAAACAATTCCAAAAAGTTCTTATACAACTTCAGACTTTTATAGTGATATACTTTGTGTCGGTCTATTCATTTCTTCAATATTAGCTGTGAAAATGTGGAGTTACATTTTAGCGATAATAGCAGGAATACACCTGGGATTATTAACTACAGCTGCTCATAACTACATTCACCAGAAAGACAGTTTTAGGTTGTTGTATTTTCAATTTTCATTATTCAAAGTCAGGTTTGTTTACCTAAACTATTTTACAGGTAAATCAAATAATTTTTTAAAAATTTTAGAGACTGGAGAATATCGCATGTTTTAAGCCACCATTTGTTTACAAATACAGTTATCGATTTGGAAATGTCTATGCCAGAACCTTTTTTGCAATATCATCCCATTAAAAAATTTCTAGGTGGATATTACTCTTGGATAATATCGCCTGTGATATGGTTGTTGAATTTTCATATGCAATTTCTTAAAAGGTAAAAAAATGTTCTTTTTATGTACTTATATTTCTTCTGTACGTGTGTATGCAACTGAACTACTTCTTAACAAATGGACTGATTTTGATGAAATATTCTGCATATGATCAAATGGATTCGAGAATGGTTTAGGTTAATTATTTAATTATATCCTTTATAAAATGTTTTTTTAATTAATTTTTCACTTATTTGTGTAATTCGATGATGACTTGACAAAACATCCTAAGTGACATTTAATGTTTAGTTCTAATGGACGGCACGGCCATGTAATTGATATAAAAGTTTGACATCTTGGTTGAACGAAAACCCACTAGATGCTTTTTATTTCGATTTATAAACACATGGAAAAATGAGAAACTCAATTAAAATGAAAAATAGCAACAACAAAAAAAAAACAGAAAAAATGGCGTAAGGTGGCGCAGTTGATATTTCGAATATTTAAACCAGCACTTCTTACTAAATTAAAAAGCATAACGCCACCATAAGATAGCGCAGATAATATTTCATATATTCAAAATCGTAAAAAATTGAAAAATACTTTTACCCACGACTAATAAGTAAATTGCGTATTTTTTAACCTATATCTCTGTCAGTAAGTGTCAAATTATTGAACAGTTGTGTTATATTTTCATTTACTGCACTAGTGGAGTAAGTAAATAGAAACCTGTATCATGCACTGAATCACGCCTACAGTACACATTAAATTAACTAACAATTGACATTTCTCAGACAGAACTTCCCATTGAAATCGAATATTTTTGACAACTTATGCCAAAACTTAGATTTTGTTTGTTATTTTTAGTTTTATACAAAACCATTTGGTAAGTCGTTGGTAAAGCATAGTACTTAACTCGAGGAACAAATTGCATATTTAGCTCGTTTCTTTAGTCCATTCGCTAGCAAGCTCGCTCATGGGCCAAACACACTCGCTGTAATATGCAATTTACTCCACTCGTAAAGTAATATACTATTATTTCATCCTGTCCAGTAAATAAACTTTCCTATAATCAATTTGGCGCCGGTAAGTAAAACATTACGGTATCATGTACTGTAATGTGTTGCCTAGCAACTCTGCTCTGATTGCTTAAGGGACAATTACTTTTAATTTATGACAGTTAAAAACACTATAATTAAAATAAAATAATTAGTTACTTACTTTTTATTTTATTTTAATTTATAACACGAATTAACAATTAATACAAAATTTTTAAAATATTTGACAGTAACTGACAGTTAAGGTAATTTGACGTAACTAGTCAAGTAACGAACTATTTTTAAAATTTTTATGAATTTATTAATTTATAAAAATAGATTGAAATAAAATATAATACGATACATGGTCGTTAGGTGTTATTACAGTACTCGTTTTTTTTCCAGACTCGGCTCCTACGTCGCCTCGTCCGTAAACTAATTCGTACTGTAATAAGTCACCTACCGAACTTATAACGTATAATAGTGTTATAGGTACTTATGGTATTGTTGATTTAAAAGTCGTAGATAAATCGTAGGGTAGCAGTGAAATTTTGTAGGCTTAAGAACTCTTTGACTTTATTGTCTAACTTTCTAATTTATTGAAATTATTTTTCAAGACATCTCTTTTATAAAAACACATTGGATTATTGAATTTTATTAATTTTTTTAAACTTTGTGGTCGTTAGATTATGTTAAAAACCTTGTTGAGAATGCAATTTTGAAGCCAGTGGTCAACTACTATTTTAGCTTAACCTTACAAAAGCTATGAAGTACAAAATTTTTATTGTTCTTTTACAAAACTTATTTTCCTTTTTATGTATGTTATAATTTAAATCAGAGATATATAACGATGACTTATTAAACCTTGAATGTTATTTAAATGTTTTTCTCTTGTATTACATGACCTACTTTGCTAATAGTATATACTTGATTTTATTTTTGATGAGACAAGTTGTAACAATAAATATTACCTCGACTTTGTAAATCTGATCTTCTATTTGAATATAAGCCATTTCCAAAAATATTTTTTTATATTCGCTATTTTTCCTATTTACTATTGAATTCTTGTTTATATTTAATCTCATGTTCTGCGATTGTGCATGATTTTTTTTTAACTCACGTTTATGTGATAAAATTTGGCTTTTAAAATTATTTCTGAATTTTTTCATTTTTAGACTTACTTCCTATGAAACTATGCAGTTTTCCGATTTGAATGGTTTCATCCTTCTCTTTTTTATGTACATGTTTGGTGGAAAACCTATATTAGATACATTTTTCATGTGGAATATTATAATTTTAGCTGGTTCTTTTGAATTTACTCTTGTTGGTTTGCATGCAGCTCACCACCATCCGGATGTATTTCACGATGGAGACTGTCCAAGGTAAATATTTGTTACTATATACTTTTCTATGTTCAAAAAAAGAGTTCAAAGATAGTAAAAATTAATTTTAATCTTAATCTTTATTTTTGTCAATTACGTATTAATTTGTGACGTTCGAGTTTAATTGGTAACAGATATTCAATCAAAAGTATTGGAAACGTAAAATCATATTTTATATGTATTTAAGTTGGAGCCTGGGCACCATTAATTTTTTATTTATTCAAAATTTGTTTGATTGTAGGTTTTCAAAATTTATTAAATATTTTGGTTTTACTAATAATTCTATTTTGTGCTTAACTTAACCCCTCGGTAGTCTAAAGTTATTGTATTTATCAAAAGAATGTACTAAGAGAGTATAGGTCTTATAAGATTCAATTATATAAATATTTAACTGGAGAGATAAATTACCCATCTTTAACTTGAAGGCGATAACCAAACGCGCTTACGAAAAACGTGAAGTATAAAATCAGACTTGTTATATGGAATCTATAAGATGGTGGGTAAACTAACAGTCACATATGCGTGTTGGGTGCGCTGACAAAGACACAACAAAGAAATGCCATCACCAAGGAAAGAAAGATTCAAAAAAAAATGCTTGCCTTGGCTTAACAGGTGCTCTATGAGGCACTCCAAAAGCAGCCATCAAAGTTATATTAGACCTATCTGCTCAGTATTGTAAAGATCAAGGACAGAATAAGCTTCTATAGATGGTGGGTAAACTAACAGTCACATATGCGTGTTGGGTGCGGTGACAAAGACACAACAAAGAAATGCCATCACCAAGGTAAGGAAGATTAAAAAAAATTGCTTGCCTTGGCTTAACAGGTGCTCTATGAGGCACTCAAAAAGCAGCCATCAAAGTTATATTAGACCTATCTGCTCAGTATTGTGAATAGCAAGGACAGAATAGGCTTCTATAGGAACAAGAGAATTTTTTTTGTAAAATCAAGATACAACAAAATAAAGCAGGAAATGGCAGAAGACATCTGGAAGATTAACTCAGACCACATGATTCCCAAAGTTTGAATAATTTAAAGAATTCTTATAAAAAAACAAAAATTAACAATAAAACATAAGCAAAATCAATCAATAATCGATTATAGGATTTAAAATTTATAAACATGAATCATTAGATTACAAAGAAGTTTTGTATGTGGTTACCTATTGAATTAATACTTAAAAATAAGTAATTTGTGCAAATTGTTTCGTAATAAAGAAATGCAATTGAATATTTAATATTTGTAGATCTTTAGAATCCTACGATTGGGGATTAAGTCAGTTAGATGCTGTAATGGATCGAAGTGATATAACTGGATCAGATTTTCTCGTTTTAACTTCATTTGGAGATCACTGTTTACATCATCTTTTTCCAACGTTGGATCACTCAATTCTAAAACATTTATATTCCACCTTACAAAAAGTCATGAGACAATTTGATGTAAATTTAAGAATAACGACCCAATGGGGTGCTCTTTTGGGTGGACTTCAACAGTTGGTAAAGGTTAAACCTAATCCGTTGCCTCCAGATTTAAAAAATAAAAAATATATTTTATGGTAATATTTTGTTTCATTTATAATTCTAAATCTTTAAACAAATAATCCAATCTTAAAAATTATTCAGCTTCAAGATCTGTTTATTGGGTGCGGTAATCCCATTTTTGTTGTCCCTAATAAAATGATTAAAATCACAGCCGCTCAAAGGACCACTGTAAAGTCACTTCCGGGTTCTTAAACGGTCGTTAAATTGCGAAAATTGCCCAAGCCAATTATTATTAAATATAAGAATTTTATTTAAAGCTTCAAAACTTTTTGCTGGACGAACCTTTAAGAGTTGTGCTAAAGAAATGTTCGCGACTTTGAACAGGCGATTCATCGATTTGTAATTTCAATCTGGCATCATATTGCTATCAAAGGTTTTTTCCTGGAGAAAATTTTCCAACTCTTTAGAGGCCACACTAAGTGAAATTCACCAAGAAAAAACATTGAGCCCCTCGGACAGTACCTAAATGTATGAGTCTGCCTTCGAGACGCATTCTGGTGTTTGTTGGGAACCTCCAATTAACATTTTCGTAATCAGCAGGGTGTAGCACCGACGTATTGTTCAGAAGTTCTAAAATACGTAGGTGGAATTAACCCGGTGTGACCGTAGTGCACAATGTGGAGTCATTTTTTTTGTTTTATTTTTGGATTCTGTTTGGTTCAAATAAGTCTTAGAGTCGTGAATGTGTTCTGTGAAGTACCAGAATTTTCCTGTATCAGTTACATCTATATTTTCTGTCAAGCGTGTAAATGGCGTACAGTCTCTGTCCACGGCGCGGCGAGTCCGTGATTTGCTTTTGGAGAAACCAGAGCCTTAGGCTATAGATGGAGAACCATCCGATGATGAATTTGATCATGTTATTGAAGAAGAAGAAAAAGAATACTATGACTTTAGGAATCCTATGAAGGTACGGATTCACACATAGAAATGAAGGTAGAGGATGAAAAAGCTGATACTCGCACACTTCAATCACGAGCACAGAGCAGACTGGCATCGTAATTGAGTGCAAAAAATGGCTACGTGTGGCACTCGAAGGATCTAGAAAAAAAGATTAGTTCGTTTAAGCGGTAAAGGTTGGGGAATGGGATTACATCGAGCCTTTAACTTCCAAACTTTAAATAGAAAAAATGGTTTATAATTGCTTGTATTTATATAGTCGATATAAAATTCCTGGAGGAAAGAATCCAACACTTTAGAGTCACACTGGGTGAAATTCACCCAGAAAAAACGTTGAGTACCTCGGAGAGTTCCTAAATGTATGAATCTGGTATCGGGACATCCCCTGGTGTTTGTTGCGAACCTTTACTTGAAATTTTCGGAGTCAGCAGGGTTTGACACCCGTCAGTCTTGACGTAGCGTCCGACCCAATAAAAGTTCCAAAATCGTTGGATGAAATTCACCCAATGTGAATATATTGCACATTTTTTTTCTTCTTTTCTTTATGGATTCTGTTTGGTTCAAATAAGTCTTAAAGTGGTGAATGTTTTGTGAAGTACCAGAATTTTCCTTTATCAGTTTCATTTATATTTTCTGTCAAGTATGTAAATGGCGTACAGTCTCTGTCCACGGCGCGGCGTGTTCATGATTTGCTTTTGGTGGAACAAAATCCTAAGGCTATAGATGAAGAACCATCCGATGACAAATTCGACCATGTTTTTAAAGAAAAAGACGAATGTTCTGACTATGAAAAATCCGATGGTGGTACGGATTTAGACACAGAAATGGAGATAGAGGATAAAACAGCTGATGCTTACACGCTTCAATCAAGCGGCAGACCTGCTTGTAATTAAGAGAAAAAAATGACTACGTGTGGCACTAGGAGATTCTAGAACGAAGATCGGGTATTTTAAGCGGTGAAAGAATACTTCAAGACGTAGGTCTCAAGGTGCAGCATCAAATCTTTATAGTTTCCCGAGTTTTGGTCTGTGTTATTTACTGATGAAAGTATCAACATTATACTCAAAAACACAAATAATCACATTGAAGCAGTTTGTTTGAAAATTATTGCTTATGAAGAAGATTTACAGAGTTATCATCATAAAATCTGTGCAACTGAACTGGGAGCATTAATTGGATTATTATATTACCGTGGTATGTGGAAACCGTGAAATCTAGATTATAAGGAGTGTCGATAGCGGAATATCCTTTCGTAGATGCTTTATGGGTAGAGCGAGAATTATGTTTTTGTGCACTTGTTTGCGGTTTGATGATCGGATAAGCCAAACTTTCCCCAATATGGGAAATTTCAAATAGTTACATCCGTAATTGCAAAAATAATTATGAGCAATAAAATTTCTGTACAGTCAATGAACAGTTGTTAAGATTTCGAGAACTATGTATTTTTAGAATCTACATCAAATCAAAGCACGATAAATATGGTCTCAAAACGAGTTATTTAATAGATGGGACTCCTTATGTGAGAAAGCCACCTCTTGAAAACAAAACTGAGTCGGTTTTAAAAGTTAAATCTTCTATACACAAGACTAATAGAACAGTCACAGCTGAGAACTGGTTTATTTTCATCCCACTCCTCGGGCGTATGATGAATGAACTTTGCTTAGATTGCAGCGGAAAAACTGGCTAATTATGGTGATTTCCGATCTTTGTTATTGACAACAATCATTTGAGAAAACTACTTATGCGTTCTAATTAAGTTTAAAATATTCTCACTCCTAAATTTGGTAGTCTCCAAACTCAACATTTTGTACATGTTCCGTGGATGAAATATTTATACTTTTTAAATCGAAGTATTAGTTTTTTTTATGAGAAAAACAGTATTCGGGGAATAAATCCTACTAATTTTTCTGTCCTATACTAATCCTTAAAAAATATACCAATTTTTTATTGCGAAATAAGACTTATTTGATATTAACTCGCCAAGCTGTTTGAGAATGAAACAAAAATCAGTTTTGGTCCTGGAACTGACACAGTACATCTTTTGACTTGTTTAAAATATTTTTAACCCATCGGAACCAATTCTGGATCTGAGACATTGATTTTTCGGCCTTGGATGAAATTCAACCAGTGTGAGCTTCATTCAATTCCAGAAGTCTGACACTAGTTTTTAAATTAGTCTTTTTAATAAAAAAAGTTTAAAAATGAATTACTTGTGAAAAAAGAAAATAATAATACAGTATTTAATGCAAATTGCATTCGAGTGAATAATTCTAACAGACAAGGGATTATATAAAAATAGCAATCTAAAAAGTCTCTTTAGGTAAACTTATTCGATTTAAACTTTTCAATACCGAATAATCTGTTTGGTTTTTAATCTAAACCCTAAACTTATAAACTTCTAAGAGTTTCAGACCTGTTTCTACTTCCTGATATCCAGTTTATAAATATAAGTACAAGTACTAAAATAGTGTTATTTAGTAACGTTACAAAGTTTTTAATTAACGCAACTTTAAAAGAATTCTCTTAACAAATTTTAAATCTGATCTGCATATTACATTTACAATACTAATTCCCAAACGGAAATAGATAGTTTGTTAAATCAAACACACGTAGTGTTATCGATTATATATATATATATATAATTCCTCCTGGGACACCTTCCAATTAGGTAATACACTAGTTTACAGTATATCTGTTGCCAAAATAATTTTAGCTGTTGCTAACTTTATATGGTATGCATATTTCAAATATATGACTAGATTTTTTTCTCAGCTCTAGTTTTTGAGTTTCAGCCATGACGTGAAAACAGAAAAAAACATGTATTAAATAAGAAATTATTTGATTAAAAAATTAAATTAATCATTGGCTTCTAAAAAACTTTTAAAGCGTTTCTCTGATGTGTAGATTTAGGAAAATGGCGTATCAGAGACCAACAATAGTCAGACATCATATTCTTATCCCAAAAACTCTGATAACGCTCTTCCATGACTCGTAAGTCTAGATGCATACGCTCTCCTTGCTCTTTGTTCATATCTTCTAAATTTTCCGAAAACCTGTCCAAGTGACTATGAAGGAAGTGGAGTTGTATGCTCATATTGCACATTGCACCCCATATTTTTTAATTTAAGGTCTTCTACAAGCTCAACATAATTTTCAGATTTGTTGTTTTCGAGAAACAGAGACAAAAGCTGCCCAAGCCCTTAGTTCAAGCTCACTCATTGAAATTCTAAATTGAATATCTTTTGAGAGTTCTCTAATTTGGTGACCATCAAATATACCCGCTTTAATCTTTTCCATAGTGAGCTGAGGGATTTTTTGGCAAATGTATGAAAAGCAGTTCCCGTTTTTATCTAGTGCTTATACAAATTAATTCATGATTCCCAGTTTGATATGTAATGGCGGAAGTATAATTTTGTCACGAGCTACTAGTGAATTCTGGATTAGATTCTGCTTCCAGGCGCCATATTTGTTCTTAAAGGTCAGATTCTTCTCATCCAATGCTCTAGTTTAGCTCTACTGTCCCAAAGGCAAATAAAACAGGGAAATTTAGTGTAACCACTTTGTTTACCGAGAAGAATGTTCACCATTTTTAAATCAACACAAATTTGTCACTGGGTCATTGCATTTTATTTTATCCAAGACTAGCGAGATGTTACAATATTTTTCCTTTAACTTTATACTTTGGGCAATAGGTATTCCAGCGTATTTATTTCCGTTATGTAACAGAATGCACTAAGTTTTACGCTATCAACGAATAAACGCCAATCGTTTGATTCGTAATGTTTCAAGTCCATTTTTATCAACAAGTTTTTACTATCTGTACAAAAGGTAATATCTTCTTCTTCTTCGGAAAAATAACACCGCAATTCTTTTTCTCTCACGATAAAAAGTTATTTTAGTTCCTGAAGAAAGTAAAGTTCTTTCTTTCAGTCTTGAAGCCAATAATTCTGAAGCTTGTTTAGAAATATATAAGTCTCATCCAACTCATATTGAGAAAAGCATTTTGACTCAATTGATATACTTTTAAATCCAGCATCATTTTGTGATGAACTTGGTGTTCTAAGGGTTGAGATATATTTTCAGGTACATACTGAAACATCAAGTGAATGCGGCACTGGATGTTAAACAGAACTAGTACTTGGGTACCGCCATTTGGCTCGATTTTTAGTGTTCAAATCGTTTATATTCACACTAAAAAAGTAACAGTCTTCATGATGATTTTGTGGTTCTCACCAAATGGTTGGTGTTCCAAATTTAAAGGTACTTATTTTACTACTTTTTCATAATCTTAAATATTCCACACACGATTTACACACTTAATTGGAGCCCAAGACTTTTCATTTTTATCCATGAGCTTCCCAAAGTACTTAAAATAGGTATTTTTCACCAATTCTGATATAACTTTTTACTGTCTTTAAACACATATTGTCCGCCTATGTAGCTGGATTGTTTAAGCAAGTCTCCTTGAACTACTCATGTCGCAAAAGCTTTAGATATTATTTATAACACAATTAAAACCGCACTTTGTCGGTAAAAAATTAGCACAAATGATAAAAATCATAAACAAAGTAACTCGAGCTGCACGAAAAATTTTGAGGGTAGATTGGACATAAACACGTCATAAGTGAACATTATAAAAACCATACTCAACTCCTACTCATAATGTTTTCTTCTTATCGATAACAAATGATGTATTACCAATTTATTTCAAAAACTTATTTAAATTTATAAAAAAGAGATAAAAGAAGGCAGGTACGGAATATAGTACATCTATATCTATACTTATATAATAAATCTGTAGAGAGGTCAATTCTGTACATGAAATATATTTCCAAAATAAATATCAGGGGGTGATTAGGGATCGATACTGATGCCAAAAATGCAATCAGTAAAATTTTTGTCAGTCTGTCTGTCTGTATTACCGTTATAGAAACAAAAACTACTCGTCGGATTTTAACGAAACTTGGTACAATTATTTTTTAAGCTTCCGTTGGGTGAGCAACCTCAATGGTTAAAGCTATACAGAAATCATGGTATTTTTATAATTTGAAGGTCAACTGTGATCGGATTTAAAAAATTTCACCCACAAGGAGGGTTGCGGGGGCGTGAAAAATAAAAAAAAATAAAAATTTAAAATCTATAAGTTCTACAGGTTTAAAACTTTGCAAAATAGTTATTTTTATAATTTGGAGCTCAAATGTGAACGGCTTTACAAAATATCACCCACAAGGGGGGTTGCGGGGGCGTGAAAAATAAAAAAATAAATAAAATTTAAAATCTATGGGTCCTACAGGTCTACAGGTTTAAAACTTTACAAAATAGTTATTTTTATAATTTTGAGGTCAACTGTGAACGGATTTTACGAAATTCCACCCACAAGGGGTGTTGCGGGGGCATGAAAAATAAAAATAAAATTTAAAATCTATAAGTCCTACAGGTTTTAAACTTTGCAAAATAGTTATTTCTATCATTTTAAGGTGAATTGTGTACGTATTTTGCGAAATTCCACCCACAAAGGGGCTTGCGGGGGCGTGAAAAATAATGCGCGCATCACATTAAAAATACTGATCCGATTATAATGCGGTTTTCACAGATGTATTTGTCTTCTTTTATCTTAACATCTGGTGTATAAAATTTTTCCCCCCACCCCTTTAACGAAGTCGGGGGAGAAATTTTTATATAACAATCAACACGCCACGCGAACGACGTCGCTGGTACAGCTAGTATTAAATAAAATGAGGAAATTATCGCGTCTTTTGATTATTCTTACGCAAACAACGTGACTACAGTGTCTTTTTGATGTTGATAATTGTGTAGCAGCCACAAAAATAAGTGGATATAATAATGAAACGTATCCAATCTACCAGTCTGGCGCTAAGGAATAACTTTTTAACAAGTATCAGATGTTGCTGCAAAAATGATTAAAAAAAAGTTCATTATTTCTCTGTTCAAATCCGGTAGCTTCCCTCTATTTCTCTTTTAACAGATGGGTGTATCTAGAGTATTTCCTAGCAGTATTTAGGCCTTAGAATATTGCCCAAAGTTCAACAGACTCGAAAGCTTTGTTGAAATCAATAAAGGCTAGGGGACGCGGTACTCAGTACTCAGTACATTTTTCTATTAGTGTTCGAACCGTTTGTAGGTGTTTAATGGTGCTATATCCCTTGCGAAATCCTGCCTGTTCACACGGTTGATATTCGTCGAGTTTGATGGTTAGTTGGTTGGTAAGAATTTGGTCAACAATTTGTATGGGTGTAGCAATAGGCCAATAGACAAATTTAAAGACCAGTTGATACCTGCTGGTATAATATAGATTTTATTATGGCCCTGAGCTTTAAAGTGTCTGCTTAGGTAGCTGTTAAGATTAGTCAGTCCACACAAACTTGGAACGAATAATACTAAATATGACCGAAAATGAAATGAAACTATGAAACAATTTGATAATCTGAAAATATTCATTTATAAACATAATATTTTTAATAATTAATTTACTTTTAAAAACACATATATGCAAACAAATCAATTCCGGTGTTATTATTATTACGATAAAATCGCTAACTGCTGAATGCACAAAATGTTTAGGCTGATTCATGTACATGCGAATCGCGATTTGCGAATGCGATCTTCGCAAAAAAATATCTTGTTAACGAATGTTTTGACAGGATTCTGGGGATTTTTATACTGAATGTTTACAGTTACTGCCAGCCAGTGTCACCGTCTCGCAAATAAACAAAATTTAACAACACATGATACATGATCATCAAATTTAATATCAAAGTTAATACGATAAAGAAACTGATTTGTTTTATTGGCGATATATCAATATAGTTGAACATATAGAACTACATAAACATTAGTATTTTTAAGTTCTATATACCCTTACAAACAAGTTACATTATGTTAATAATGAATAAAACAAGCTGCATGAATCCACCCATATTTTATAGAAAAACTAGCTGACCCGGCGGACCTTGTACCGCAAATCATTTACGTCATTCTTCCATTTTTCGTTTTTTCAATTTATTTTGATTTTATCGTTTTCATCAAATTTTCTCGTTAGCTTTCAGGTTTATACTATTTTTTTTTCGTTATATTTTGTAGTTTATCGATAAGATATATTATATGCATCACAATACTTAATTTGGTAATAATTTCTCGTTTAAATATAATTGATATTAACTGCGCCACCTTCCGGTGACGTCACAATACTTAAGTAAGGATTGCTCGTTTAAATATATGTGATATGTGGCGTGATATAAAGTAATCAAATAAGTAGTGGTTGCTCGTTTAATGGAAGCGCCATCTGGTGGTAACTTCCATTAATACGAATAACATATTCATCTTACCCATTAAAAATACATCATCTACTGATTTTCATGACAATTGGTTAAACGGGGCGGAAGTCGATACTTTACAGCGCCGCCTGGTGGCGAGTTACATCAATGAGCATATCATATAAACCTTTTTCGTGAAAAAATACATGTACATACCAATTTTCATAATGATCGGTCAAATAGTTTCTGAGTCTATCGATTTCATACAAACAAACATCTCCTTTTATATATTATATATATAGATAAGTATATCAATATAATAGTCTGTTATCTTAGTTTTCTACTGACTAAAGTAATATAATTATGTATTTTACCTCTTCACTATCATACATCTTAAATTTACGCTTGTTTTGAAGACCTAACCTAACAAACAAAATCCAGAAGATACACGATGTATCATACACCTTTTCCGCTATTTCTTTTACATTATTTGTTCCAATATTAACGAAAAAATTGTAAGTTTATTAATGTGTTTTTGTACGAGTTTTAGCTTTATGAATTATCAGTATTTTTATGTAAAAAAAAGAAATCTATGACTGACTAAGAACTTGAAAGTTGGCTGCCAGATCCTGCTTATAGGCCGTGGTTAAAAGAAATAAAACCAATAAAATGAGCAGTAAATTGAGAAATAAAAAGTTAAGGGGATTTTTTGCTAGATATGCGATATTTTAACTATCTCAGCGAGATATTTGGTGATGTACAGGTTGAGTGGATGAATAAGCAAATACTTTTATTCTTTTTTGCCTACGATGTAAATATAAGAGAAAAAGAATATTACTCATCTCGTAACGTTTATGTATTATATCTATAAAGACGGTATAAACAATAAAACCTACAGCACCTAATTAGGCAATATTTAGTGGGTTATATTAAACCCACTTTAACCGCACTATTATTGTACAAAGTACCTATAAAATTCTCCTGTACTATATTTTAATAGTTTTCTATTAGTAATTTGTCTTGGATCCGACATAACCACTGTTTAATGTCTTGTATTAGGTTTGAATGTGTATGCTTGTAGACTTTTTATATAACTTTTAATGTGTTTTCTGTTTCCATTGATCTTATCCATAAAGTTTGACTGACTCACTGGTGTAAATACTTTTTTTGATGGTATAAGAATCCCAAATTATGTTCATTGTTACCATTTATTTTAGTGTTTTTACTTCTAACGAAGCTGTAAAGTAACAGCGAAATATAGAGTATTTTATGAGAAAAGAGAAAAAATTTCTTTCAATTTTTTGTCTTTTGAATACTGTCGAAAACAACTTTATATATATATATATATATATATATATATATATATATATATATATATATACATCCAGCTATCATTAGTGCGTCATTGAATAGGCGAATCCCTATCAATATTGCGTCCGACGCAAAGCTGCGTCCGTATACGGACGCAGCTTTACAAACTGTGTATTTCTTGCCTATCTACACATAAAACGGATATTGTTTCAATGAAATTAAACGGTCAATAACTTGTACATCCTAAATTTTTATAATAAGTTGTGCATATGGCAACCTCGGAGTGGCTACATGAATTTGATGGGGACGCATCAATGATAGATTACCCGTTAAATGTATATTTTTGTATTGTGGCTTTTTACCAGTAGAGGCGCTGCCGTTATATACGATCTTATTCCTTTTTGTCGGTGCGCTATGTGAATTTTACAAAGAACGTAGGCAACGTTGCAAAGGCCGCTGCATTTTATTCGATGTGAAACGATTGTTAACTTTATTAGTATTTATTAGTATTTAGTATGTCTAATCGTTCAAAAAAAATATTAAGCCTGGTTGTTATGTATTAATTTAGGATTATAAAGTATTATAGTATTAATATAAAGTAAGTATTAAAATAAAATATTGTTATTTCTTATTGCCTAAATATCTTTTTAAAGGTAAGATTTATTATCCGTCCAGCTACAAGTAAATTTTAATATGTTATAGACAGGTCTCTGAGGAAAATTCGTTTATAGATTTTAGTTTGAAATAAGTATATCACTGTATTGTGATATTTTTTAGGTTTCAACACCAATCAAATAATCAAAATAATACTTAAAAGGTAATTGCTCATTTGATTATATTTACACTTCAAGTTCTGTTACCATATTAATGCAAATTGCTTTTATTATGGTTTAGAAAATGCTTTGTATTTCGAATCTTACTACTTTCGTATATTTTATTGATTAATTAATTTATTTATTTAGTTATCTATCTATTGATTTATTTATTTACCTACTTATTTATTTATTTATCTATTTTTTTACTTGTTTACTAACTTATGACTACTTTAAAATAAAATACTCTCTTTATCGTTATAAGAGATTGTTTGTATAATATTTGTAAGAAATTTATTAAAGATAAATTTATATTTTATACAAGGAGAAAGAGAGAGAGAGAGAGAGAGAGAGACTTAATTATAAATAAATTCATTCTTTCAAGAATACGCAACTTTAGAAACAAAATCTAAAACAGGTTGATTTTTATTTTTTAATTATAATGTTCATATATTTATCATGCCATCCTGGGCGTGATGACATAATCTAAGAAGGGAAGTTCTCTTATAGCTCATTTTAAAGGTTAATAAAAAAATATAGTAACATAAAACATTAACACATTAATTATTTATACAGGGTGGCAAAACAGATTTCATCTTAAATTACATGTTACAATCCAACAAAATGTTTATTTAACAAATAGATTAAATTAAACTTCTTAGCAGTTATTAATCCGACAACTAGATTATTCTTAAAAATTTCTGAAGTTACATTATATGTCCACTCTAATTCTGTTTCTATATCTTTAAAAGTTTGTAGTCTAAATGAGAACTTTTTTGATTTTAAGTAACTTCATACAAAAATGTCAAGTCAATCTTGGGCACCACTCTTTTGTTCTCAAATTATCATCATTGTTATTTGGAAAATTTTCATTTTAAATTATTTATTTAATTTGTAAAAAAACTCTTTTTATGTGTTTATTTGAATTATAAAAATGTATCATTATTTTTATACTTTAAAACATAATAAAAAATTGATATTAAGTTGTTTTTTTTTTCAATAAAAAAAAGTATAGATGAGAATTGGAAATTATAGTTAATATCTA
This sequence comes from Altica lythri, assembly GCA_964028335.1. NCBI lineage: Eukaryota > Metazoa > Arthropoda > Insecta > Coleoptera > Chrysomelidae > Altica > Altica lythri. Next base: position 57,882,530 of record OZ034801.1, on the reverse strand, counting down.
AATAAATATACTCAGTGACATTAGAAGTGTTACACCCAGAAGAAATAATTTCTTAATCTTAATTTTTTGGCAACATGGTAGATTTACATCGAGAATAAAACGTTAACATATTCAAGAATTTTCAATATCGTATAACAAAAAAAAAATTGGTGACCCAGTAACTGAATACACTCATGTACACGTCTAGGCATTGACAAAATGATATGATCAATGTCTGCTTGTGGCATCTTGTTCCATGCAACTTGAATTTCATGGTTTAACTCTGCCAGAGTTTGTGGAGAATGGTGTTAATGGGACAGTCTTCTTCCCATCATAATCCACACATGTTCGATGGGATTTAAATCTGGTGAACGAGGTGGGTACGGCAAAAAATTAACGCCAGCTTCTTGGAGAAAGTTCATAGTTCGACGAGCAATATGGGGACGCGCGTTATCTTGCTAAAAAAGGACGTCTAGATAAGGAAGTAAAGTGGTTTTTAAGACATTATCAACATAACGTAAAGCTGTCATACTGCCTCAAATGAACACAAGTGGTGATCGGCTACCATAGGCAATAGCCCTCCAAATCATTACTCCAACTGTCCTGTGTACATGTCATCCAAGAACAAACCCGGTATCTCGTCGCTCGCCAGGGTTGCGTCTAACCCTTCTACGGCCATCGTGCATGCCTAAACAAAATAGCGATTCATAGCTGAATGCTACATTATGCCATTCTTCCACCCATTGCTGCCGTTCTGTGCACCCATTCAAACGTTGATGGCAGTGGTCCTGGGTCAAAGGTAGCACTAGTCGTGGGCGGTATAAAAACAGTCCAAAGGCTCGAATGCGACGGTATAGTGTACACATAGTAACAGGTCTACCTTCCTATCCAAACCATTTATCAGCGATTTGACGGGTAGTAGCAAAACGATCTTGCAGAGCAAGTAGTCTGAAGTGGCTATCTTGACGCTCTGTGGTACGCCTTGGTTGGCCAGTTGGTCTTCTTCGTGCTCCTCTACCTTCGTTTGACCACACACGACACACACGCATTACCGTACAATTAACACGAAGGACAATTTGGCGATACGACAAACCCATATCTTTATAGACAACAATTCTACCCCTGTCAAAATCATTAACATGTTGGTAATTTTGATGTCCTCGAACTCGAGGAACTGAACTGAAGAACAGTAATTAAAAATTTCTTTACCAACCGGTCTTCATGAATCGTTTTTTTTTTATTTAAGATAAAATTTTATTGTTACAAAAACTACTAAAGATGAAACATTGACATTGTTATCATAGCATTCTTTAAATATAGTCATTCTGTTGTCAAAAAATTAGGATCAAGAAATGATTCCTTCTGGATGTAACACTTCTAATGTCACTGAGTATAGTAAGTAATTTTTTTAATACTAAAAACTTCATTAATAAACATATAGTGGGTATTTTAAACCACACTAAAAACATAAATTGCAATGAATAAAATAAAGAACATTTTAATGTTTTATCTTTTGATTAATACCAATACCAACATCACATGACACTCATTTGACAAATTATTTAGTTTTATTAAAATAATTTCTTGTAAAAACAACTTATAGCAAAGAAAAAGATTAAATGTTCCATAGAACATATAGTTTGTATTTCACTGCAAATTGTTTATCTGTTTCTTTGTTATTTATTAATTTTGTATTTTTACATTTTTATTCTTTCTAAAAAGGCATTGGTATAGATAAAACAAATATTTACCAAATCAAATTTGTTCACTAGGTATATATAGTTAAAACCATATTAAATTTACCTAATAATTACACATTATATTAAATGGCAACACTGTAGGACGCAGAAATGATGGTTACTCCAATATAATTTTTACAAATCGTATATAACGGACGCAATAATGATAGAATATTATATGGACGCAGAAATGATAGAGAAACATATAAATAATGAAATTTTATTTTATGATTAACAAAAAATTAAAAGTGGTTATCTGACATTACTAAACCTGTTGATAAGTATAATTAACTTCAATTATTGATATATCTAAGAATTCTGATGGACGCAATATGACTGGTTTTTTGATGGACGCAGTAATGATATAGTGATGTAAATATATATATATATATATATATATATATATATATATATATATATATATATATATATATATATATTGTGTAAATGAAATATTTTACTGTATAGTATGACGACATAGACCAGTGACTATATTTTTTTTTATATAAATAGGACGAAATTAGGGAAACAAAGATGTTTTGATGTGTTTTGATTTTGATTTTGATGGATAATTGAAATTTGTCATTTTGTGAAATGTAATTTGAATAATGTTAATATAAACGTTGATAATAATTAATATTGGTATAATTTGAATTGAATCAAGAAGAAGGAACCCAGAGCCAATAGCAGGAGCTAAGAAATAGAACCATCATAAATTTTGTCGTACCAACGTGGGGCAAGAAAAGCAGTCCATCATACAGTGATAATGTCTAAACAACAATATTTAGATCTATCTAACCATCTTCTTAGAAGTGATAACTCTTACACTGAAATACAAAATGATCCAACACTAACTATACAACGGAAAGCAAATTCAATAATTAAATCACTTAAAGATACAAATCAAATTGACGAAAAAACAAAAAAAGAAAACACTGTGTATAATAGTTTAATTCCAAAGTTTTACTCACTTCCAAAAATTCACAAACCAACATTATCTGTAAGACCAATTGTGTCATCTATTGGTGCACCTACTGATGGTATTGCAACTATGCTCACAGATATCCTTACAAAAGCTTATGATTCTAATAACGGCACAACTATAGACGGTGGCCCATTTAGATATCAAGTTGAGACATACCTCGTTTGAAAGCTTATGGTGAGTGCTTTTCAACAAGGTATATCACAACCATACCACACATTCTAATCCTCAGATATTGATGAAATTTTGTAGAGTAATTTCGTGAAATTACAATGTTAAAGTAGGGTACATTGACATAACCTATCCAAAATCCAACCTAATCTAACCTAGGTTAGATTAGGTTAGGTTAGGTTAACCTGAGTGGAGGGTTTTTGAGGTTTTTTTTTTTTTAAATATGCGTTTTAAGCATAATGCGTGGTATGGTTGTGACATACCTTGTTGAAAAGCACTCATCATAAGCTTTCAAACGAGGTATGTCTCAAATTGATATCTTAATGGGCCACCGTCTATAGCGCCGCCATAATAATAATAATAATAATAATAATAATAATAATAATAATAATATTAAAGATTCTTTTGAAGTCAATACATTGTTCAATGGTATGTATCTACCAAATAACTATGTATTAGTTAGCCTAGATGTAGTATCACTTTTTAGCAATGTTTACTTAGATACCTACTTGCTTACGGTCTGTAGAGAATAAATGGTCTGAAATAACTAAATACTGTAAAATTAACAAAGACATGTTTTGTGATATGATTAGGTTTTTGTTTTGTAATACTTTTTTCAGTTTTGACAACAAAATTTATAAACAAACTTTTGGAACACCAATGGGAGCTAAAATAAGTCCTATACTAGCTACATATGTTATGGATAATTTATTGGACATAGTGATACCTGTCCTATCGTTTAAACTTCCTTTTATAAAAAAATATGTAGATGATATTATATTAGCAGTTCCCAAAGATGGAGTGGATGAATTAATCTTTACATTTAATAGTTATGATCCATTTATACAATTCACAGTAGAAACTGAAGACAATGAACATTCTGTTCCCTTTTTAGATACAAGACTCATTCGCTCTACCAATAACAAAATAATAATTGATTGGTATAGAAAACCAATGTGCTCAGGTAGATACCTGAACTATTTTTCATATCATAAACATTCCATTAAGGTAAACTTAGTAAAACTAATGAAAGACAGAGTTATTAAAATTTCAGACAAATCATTTCACCAAAAGAACCTTAACATATTATACAACCTGTTTATTGATAATTCCTATCCACCTACATTGTTAAAAAGAATATTATTTAATACTTTATCTACTTGTCCAATCAAAATTCAAGAAGTAAATAACCCATTAGATCACAACAGACCTCAAGATATTGTTACTTATGTATCACTACCTTATATCAAAGAAATAACTCCAGCTATTTCAAGAATTTTGAAAAATGTTGTTAATATTAAAATTGCAAATAAAACAGTACTTACAATAAATAACATATTTTCGAAACTAAAAGATAAACACCCTAAAGAATTAACTACAAATATAGTCTATAGTATACCTTGTAGTAACTGCAACAAAGAATACATCGGACAGAGTTCAAGATCGATTAAAGATCGGATCACCTCCCACAAAAGTGACTGTAGATTGTACCCTGAAAGATGTTCACTGGCTACACATGTTCATTCAAATAATCATCAAATGGATTTTAAATCTTTTAAAATTCTAGATGTTGAAAGGAACCGTATAAAAAGAAACTTTCTTGAAATGGCATTTATATCTGAGAGTGATAATTGCATCAACAAGAGATCAGATATTCAACACTTAAGTGAGATTTATTCATATTTGCTTTTGTTAGACAAAAAACAATAGTAAAACATCTTATAACGGTTTTTCTAAAACTAGTATTTTTAGTTAATACAGCGATTTAGTCACTTTTACTAAGTTAATTCTACAATCTGACCTATAAAATGCCAAATCATTATATTATAATAATCTCAATGTCAAGTAAAAAATTTTAAACTTAATAATTTTTATAATTTTAATAACCAAATTAATTAAATATTTAAGATCGTTCTAATTGTAATTCCAAATTTTAAAAAAATTGTAAAATTGTTTATTATAACTCGTATATATATATATATATATAATGTATCTAATAACAATGATGTCAATCTCACATAGTAAGTAAACTACACATCACCGTATATTATAAAAAAACCTAACTCACACTATTGTAGCTTTTCCCTGATGATATCGATGAAAATCGAAGAAATATATTGGATTTTAGTATAAAGAGTACTCTTAATCATTTAGCTGTATACCCAATTATTTTCCTCTGTTTGTATATATATATATGAAAATGTAAATGTATATTATTAATTGTTTATAATTTTGTGTTGTTTATCTGATTATATGTTATATTTAAAATGATGTAAATTTAAAATAATTATATTTAACTTTAAAATTTGATGTGAATTGAATTATTGTTTATAAATTTTTTTATCAACGACTCTATCTCAGGGCAGAATCCAATGTTTTATTTTATTAATTTGATATTGTCTTGAAATTATATGCATAATAACTATTATGTACCAAATGATACCTATGGATGTTTAAATTAAAAAGAAGAAGATCTGTAACCTATCTTCTCGTCAATGTGAGATTCTATGATTACTAATTATGTGAGTAAAATGATATGAAAAGATTAATAAATGGTGGTATTATACATATCAAAAAATTCTTAAAACTAATAAAATATGTGAATAGAGTAAAAGTGAAAATGAGGAAATTAATTGTTCATCCAATTATATATATAAAACACAAGAAAGTTCTTTATTAAGGTGAATAGTGCAATATTAATACCGTGACTCCAGGATCTATGAATTCTCTCAGCTAGTCTGCTACAGGATTATCAAAAGAAACCATAAACTCGTTCAAGAAAAAGGTCTTCTAACTGCTTAATGAACTCTGCAACGCTGGTATGTACTTATTCCTTCTTTCTATTTAACACGTACTTGGAAATTCAAGATTACATTCATAGCACCATTTGCTATCACGTTCTCATCTTCTGATTTCTTTTATTTATATAAAAATTAACTTTCTGCTTACCAATATACTTTAGTTTTCTTCTTACAGACGTTTATAATAATATTCAATTACTCAAGACTGATTTATATTGAAATTTTTTAATAAAAATCGTAAAAAATTACAAGAGCAAATTTAACACGTCTTTCCTCTTTCTCTACAAAAAACAAGAGAGAGTCGTTTAAAATCAACAACTTCCAAAACAAAAATAACAAAAAACAACTATCCTAACAATTCTTATTAGTATCTATCTGATGCCTACTTGATAATAACTTAATTTATGACATCCGTGCACTTGATTAATTTCTATTTACAATTTATCTTATACCTAGGATTCTTATACAAATTTATGTTTTTTATTTATTACTATTAATATTAAAACTTTTCATTTCATTCTTTTAATAAATTTTTTCATTTAAAATTTAAACCATAATAATAACTTTTAAATACTCATATGCATTAGTTAATACAGCATATAATTCTACATTTAATTTATATTTGAACTTATTCTTTGCATAAAAAAAAATATTATTTCTAGCATACTTTCTCAGACAAATTTCTTGTTTTATAGAAAGAAAATTACATGATTCCTTTTATTTATAATTATGAATATATCATGGTACTCCTTATATTTTATTTTTAAATTTATGTTTCCTTTTTTAGGAACGAAGAAAAAATTAAAACAACACTAAAACTAAGGAACTTGAAGAAAATTAATACTATTTATATACAACCTAAACTTTGTATTCTGCCCAGGATCAAGAATATTCCTTTTTTTTAATGAATTTATTAATAACTTAATTTGATCTGTTCTTTAATTTATAACATATAATAGGATAATATCACAAATCCCCCAATTAAAATTTTTACATCAAACATTTCATTGATGTTGGATTAAAAATTATAATTTTAATCTATTTTTTTTTTTTTTTTTTAAATAAACACTCATTTAACAAAAACTTTAGCCTCAATTAAAATTATTTGCACAGATTGTATAAATCTTTTTTCAATAAAACCTTTTAATCTTATTAATTTAATATTTACATCTTAATACTATTATTTACAAAACTTTGCTATTAATATCATCTACCCATGCATTTTCTTTATAAATTTCTTTATTTCTATTTTTTTTTTGATATCACATTTATTCTTTCTTTCTAACATTTATTCAAATATACTTTATTTATTATCTTTAGAAACTTGTTTTTTTTTTTTATGAAATATTAATACCTATACATTAAATTTTCCTATACACCTAAATATCTTGCCTCTTTCCTGATAATTCCAAATATACCCAATACCTACTATATTTTTAAATTTCTTCCCCCTTTCTTGGTATTTTCCTATATACCTAAAACTATCTCTAAATTTACATTTCTTCCCCCTTTCTTGATAATTCCCTTTATACCTATAACTTTCTTTAAATTTACAATTCTTCCCCCTTTCATGATATTCACAAATAGACAATTTTTCTCGAAGTGCTTGTTTTATCTTCCCCAAGAAATCACTACAGAACTGCTTATCATCCACATACAAAATTTGATTTTTCTTGTTACTGAACCATAATAAAGGATGTCCCGTTAGCATATTACGTATTAATAATTTTTGTTCAATAAAATCTGTTGTATATTTTATTTTGCTTTTTATTATGTTGATAAACACCTTAGGATGAATATTGTTAATGTTTCCGTCAAATTTGATTCCCTTATTGTTGTAATTTGATATAATATTAGGCATAACTCCCCATGCAATTCCTCTAACATCCTTCTCCATAACTTCTTGTAACTTCTTCTGTATATCCTCCATTTCTTTATTCAAATTTAACCCTGTTAATTCTAAATTTTTACTACAAGTTTCTTTTTGATTCTGTATTTCTCCTTCTATCCTTTCAAATTCCTTACCTAAGTTAATTTTTAAATTGTCTACAACTTCTTCATTAATTTGCTCTTGCAACTTTATCTGTCCTATTTCTTTTTTTATTTCTTCTGTTTGTTTACTCACTTCTACTATTTTCTCTTCTACAATTTTAATTTCCCCCTTAATTTTAATCCCTGTCTTCTGGATTTCATTCCTTAATTTAATATTTTGCTGTTCCATATTCTTGTCACAGTCTATCTTCATAATTTTCATTTCTTCCTTGATCTTCAAATTATCTTCTTTAATACTACTAATTTCTCTTTTAAAAATCTTATTATCTTCTTTTATTTCATCTAATTTTTTATTAATATCTTCTTTTTGCTGATCCAATTTCTTGTCCATGTTTTCTTTTTGCTGATCCAATTTATAATTCATATCTTCTCTCATTTTTACATTATCTTCTTTTTGTTGATCAAACCTCTTGTCCATCGTCGTCATGATCCTTTGTAACATGCTGAGCATGTCTAATTGACTTTCTTCCTTTGATTGTGTTTGTACCTCCTGTTCTTCTTTTTCATCTCCACCACCAGTTACATCTGTCTCCATTTCAACCATAGTTCGATCATTCTCTCCCCCTATCTCCATTAAATTATCACCTTCTTCTGATTCTGCTCCTTCCTGTTGTCCAGTTTGGATCAATTCCTCCACTCGATAATCTCCTGCTCCCAATACTCTCTCTTCATGTACTTGTACCGCAACACTCTCTACCTCAATCTCTCCTCCATCACTACTCTCGCTATCCTCTCCTACTACTTTACCATCTCTCAATCTCATTTTTCTATCCATTCTTACAATTTAAAATACCCAGATAAATACAAGTAATGTGCAAATTTCTAAAGAAATACCTTTATACCAATAAATATTTTATAAGCTATTACCTTTGTATTTAGCTTATAACTAATACGGAATCACAAAAAAAAATTTTCAAATGAAGTTTTCAAAAAAAAATATTTTAAATATTAATTATTTAAATAGGCTCTAGTTTGTATTATTTAGAGCCCCACGTTGGGCGCCAATTTTATAACATATATGAAAATGTAAATGTATATTATTAATTGTTTATAATTTTGTGTTGTTTATCTGATTATATGTTATATTTAAAATGATGTAAATTTAAAATAATTATATTTAACTTTAAAATTTGATGTGAATTGAATTATTGTTTATAAATTTTTTTATCAACGACTCTATCTCAGGGCAGAATCCAATGTTTTATTTTATTAATTTGATATTGTCTTGAAATTATATGCATAATAACTATTATGTACCAAATGATACCTATGGATGTTTAAATTAAAAAGAAGAAGATCTGTAACCTATCTTCTCGTCAATGTGAGATTCTATGATTACTAATTATGTGAGTAAAATGATATGAAAAGATTAATAAATGGTGGTATTATACATATCAAAAAATTCTTAAAACTAATAAAATATGTGAATAGAGTAAAAGTGAAAATGAGGAAATTAATTGTTCATCCAATTATATATATAAAACACAAGAAAGTTCTTTATTAAGGTGAATAGTGCAATATTAATACCGTGACTCCAGGATCTATGAATTCTCTCAGCTAGTCTGCTACAGGATTATCAAAAGAAACCATAAACTCGTTCAAGAAAAAGGTCTTCTAACTGCTTAATGAACTCTGCAACGCTGGTATGTACTTATTCCTTCTTTCTATTTAACACGTACTTGGAAATTCAAGATTACATTCATAGCACCATTTGCTATCACGTTCTCATCTTCTGATTTCTTTTATTTATATAAAAATTAACTTTCTGCTTACCAATATACTTTACTTTTCTTCTTACAGACGTTTATAATAATATTCAATTACTCAAGACTGATTTATATTGAAATTTTTTAATAAAAATCGTAAAAAATTACAAGAGCAAATTTAACACGTCTTTTCTCTTTCTGAACAAAAAAACAAGAGAGAGTCGTTTAAAATCAACAACTTCCAAAACAAAAATAACAAAAAACAACTATCCTAACAATTCTTATTAGTATCTATCTGATGCCTACTTGATAATAACTTAATTTATGACATCCGTGCACTTAATTAATTTCTATTTACAATTTATCTTATACCTAGGATTCTTATACAAATTTATGTTTTTTATTTATTACTATTAATATTAAAACTTTTCATTTCATTCTTTTAATAAATTTTTTCATTTAAAATTTAAACCATAATAATAACTTTTAAATACTCATATGCATTAGTTAATACAGCATATAATTCTACATTTAATTTATATTTGAACTTATTCTTTGCATAAAAAAAAATATTATTTCTAGCATACTTTCTCAGACAAATTTCTTGTTTTATAGAAAGAAAATTACATGATTCCTTTTATTTATAATTATGAATATATCATGGTACTCCTTATATTTTATTTTTAAATTTATGTTTCCTTTTTTAGGAACGAAGAAAAAATTAAAACAACACTAAAACTAAGGAACTTGAAGAAAATTAATACTATTTATATACAACCTAAACTTTGTATTCTGCCCAGGATCAAGAATATTCCTTTTTTTTAATGAATTTATTAATAACTTAATTTGATCTGTTCTTTAATTTATAACATATAATAGGATAATATCACAATATATATATATATATTGGTGTAAGGTATGAGGTTTGAACTGTTTGAAGAATATTCAAGATATGAACTACTGAAAGCAGAATTCAGAAAAGAAGAAGGTGAATTGGATTTCGAAACGAAATTTACCTAAACTTTCCTTTGTTGTAAGTGGATTATTTTTCAAAATTATGCACATCAGAACTATTTAAGTAATAGTTATTGTTAAAACTTATCTTATCAAAAATCATTGTACATCATCACAGCAAAGTAGGTCACAAAATAACAAAACAAAACTATTAAAAAAATCCTTCAAGATTCATCAATTTAATTATTAAGTAGGTACAACAAATTGCTGGAAGGAATCATCAAAGTCAATAGCTAAATAAAACAAAAACATTATAAACAAACTATGTAAGTATTGCTTTCCAGCACAGGGATTCCCAAATTTTTAAGGTAATGGAACACTTACTGTTAAAGCATGTTAACTATTTTTGTAATTTGTGTTTTTATTTCTTTTATTTCTTTATGAGACGCTACTGGTCAATCCCGTGATGTAACGCGCCTGACAAGAACCGAGCCGGGAAGTGAGAAGTGACTGAAGTGAGAGACAGTACCTACTCATTAGGGATGATAGAGACACGTGTTTTTATGTATTAGTATTGTGAAGTTTTTACACTTTAACCAAATTGTGTTTTCTTTGTACCTAAATTTGGCTGTTAAAACCATCAATATATACAGTCCACTCTTAAGATAATTTATTAACCTCATCCGAGAGAAAATACTATTTTACGAATTTTCGTAAAACCAACACTTACAAAATAGCTTTTTTATCGAGCCGTATATCAAATGATAAAAAAAAAGAGTGTGCGTGTAACCTTTACGCGCGATTGAAGTAAAACTTGTTGACGTACGTATCGGAAAATAAATATTTAATTACAATTCAATCATATTTATTGCCTATATACTTTACAAAAAAAATGAGATGTTATATTTATATTATTCATTAGAAATAGGAATTTGAAAGTTATCATTATTTTTTTTATATATGAAATAATAGGTTTATGATAACTAAAATGTGAAACATAGATTTTAGTCTATAAATACCATTAATGTATTTGAAACCGTTTGAAAATTTTGAAAATTTCATAAATAAATTTTGAAAATTTATGCTCCTCCCATAGCTGAAATCACACCGTTACTTCCATCAGAATCTTCCGTTAGAATCTAACGTTAGAGTTACCCCTAGTCGCGCCTAAAGAAGTTTTGCTTCAATAATAGGTAAACAATATTAAAAATATACACACATTACGTTTAGAATGTGTGATTTTGTAGCTGTATCTACCTTATTGTAATACATCACAACACAAGAGCCTTCGATAGTTAGATAACCATTTCATTTTGTAGCATTTTATAGCATATTCCATAAAATTTAAAATCCTGAGTTAAGTTTGTTTCCTTCACGTCTACGAAGGATCTGTTATTGGTGGTAAAAGATTAGCCATCTTGACTTTATGGCCTTTATGGCTACCTAACCAAACCTAAAATAAGTATAAGAAAGTGTTAAAATATTTTGAATATTATTATTTTTATGAACAAAAACGTGCAACATGCTTCTTTACTCAACGTAAAGATTCCGTATAAACAATTATTTACTATCATAATATGTATGTATGTATATAAACTTACTTAATCAAATCATAATGACTGTGGCTGTCTCGTCATTTTTTCATTTTTGTCATTTTTCTTCAAATCTTTCTGGCGCTTATAATATCCCCTTTGACGTTCACAATTTCTTTTTCTTTTTAGCTCTAAGTCTATAAAACGAAAATAGCTAGGTATAAATAATAGGTACAAATAATTAGGTATAAATAGTGTAATTACACACCAAAAATATAATTTATGCATATAGAGTACCTACCTATTCACTCATTTTCAATCAATATTTTTTCATCACTTTCTTCATTAATAAATCCACATTGTTTATTCATATTTAATACAAACACTTTATACACAAAAAACTATTTATACAATGTATTTCGATTGACAAGATGATCAGCTGTCAATTCATACAGTTACAGATTTAATTTTATTTCATATAGGAGGCAAAATCGCATGAGCGCCGTCAGGATTATTTTCAGGGGGTGCATCTGCATCTACACACTATTATGATCTAATATATATATAGAATGTAGAATGATTTGGACAGCAACCGCGACGCCTTTAGTTTTTATTCAAACAATAATTTAATAAAAAAATTAAAAAAATATATAATTTTCTGGTAAATTCAGGTATTTTCTTTCATAGCAGGGGGATGCAAGCGCACCCTCTTGCACCCTGCTGCCGGCGCCCATGCAAAATCGTGTCAGTATTAGGTTTTGTTTCCGGTTTCTGTTATTAGAATGACGTCACGTCCGTTAGAATAACTTTTTTACTCCTAGTGTCGCTAAAGAAGTTTTACTTCAAAAAACTCAAACATTTATGAGAATTATTCTATATCATGAACTTCAACAAACTGTTAGTGTGACAGTGTGACGAATCAAATTGTTTTACAGTTTTATTAATAAAGTTGAGATGGCCTTCGTAACTACTTTAAGATATCCACTAAGACAAAATTCGTTCACAAAAACAGACTGTGTGTCAATGTGAAAGAACTTTGATTCAAATATACGATTAGAAAAATTGAAATAGAGCCTAACCCAACTAACCAAATTAATACAGAAAACCCTTAGGGTCCGCGTAACCCAGTTTGGGAGGACGTACCAAAACTCGTCCCCAAGATTGAAATCAAGGACTGAGTGAATCTCCTACCTGAAAAAAAGGGACGGACGCCAATTGAACACTTTATTACACACAGGTAAAAATGTATACCTTTTGCGAACAGGCCAATTGAACACCAAGGGCCAAACAGAGACCGGCCAATTGAGCTCTTTAGATTAGCCTATTGATCACTTTATTACCATTACATTCAATAAAAAGTAACAAGTTATGAGGTAGAATTAATTTAAATATTTATCTTTTTAGGAAAAATATCTATGAGCAACTAACTTTACAAAATCATATTCTGACAATTCATAATTGTCTAGTTCCAAAATTTTCTGATTTAAAAAACTGTCCGTATCTCTTTCTTTTTTGGTTTTTACAACTACAGGGTTATTAATACTTTGTGTTTTAATATAAACTAAGCATTGAAATTCAACAAGTGTTTTAACAAAAACATAAATATTAGGATGAGTATGGTAAAAACTTTTGGGAAAATGAGAGTGAAAGGATTCACAAGGATTGGTTGTTTAAAATAAGTTGCTACTTTTCAAAGCCCATACCGAAGGTGGAAATACAGAAGTTTCCGAAATGTAGCAGTCGACTAAATAATCTGCTAATTTTGAAAAGGCATTAGATTCGGGAATGTCAGACATAAAATAATTAACGAAACAATCGCTTACACTTTTGGGAGGGAGAAAAGGTAAACCAAATAAATGTTGAATCCACTTTCCATGCTCAGTATTACTTTTATAAAGATTTACTAAACCCAAGTTTTGAATTTTTCCATACTTTCTAGCTTTGTGATAAATGGAATCGACATCCAAAAATTGTTGCTTCCGGCCAAACAGACTGCGCAGAATTATGAATAGCTATTTTGAAATCTATTACTATTTTCGGAGGATTTAATGAAATATTTATGGTTTTTGATAACATTAGTAACTTATTAAACAGAATTGTATACGTTTTGCATAGCTTGTTTGGAAGAAGACAAAAAACTAATGGAATATAATGGCCATTGCGCAACCCATGGGTTGTAAATAATTGAAAAATAGTTATTTATGATATGAGTGTTAAAAATGACGTTTTATTTTGTGAGTGAAAACGTTTGTGAAATGAGCGGAGCGAATTGAACAATTTCACGAACAAAATAAAATCACTTTTAACACAAATACCATACAATGTTTTTTGTACAACTTCCCTATTTTGATAATGAAATGAGCGAATTTGCAATGACAATAAACTAAACCGTGTTAAAAGTAAACTTGTTTACATGGCAGCGTGTTAAAAGTATTTTTAACACGCTGCTATGTAAACAATCGTTTTTAACATTGTTTGCTATCATTAAAAGTGTCACTTTTAATGACAGTTGTACAAAAATAATTTTGTACAATATTTAAATATCCCATCCATATAAATTGTATCACATTCCGATTAACATTTCAAATTAGATGTTCAACCAAATATGACAATATTAGTTTTAATATCATTAGCCAATAAAAATTGTTCGTTTCTGTCTGTTAGTAAATTCATAACATTTAGAGCTTCTTGGACATCATGTATATTTTTTGGCGTAGCTGACATATTGGTCTTCAATCGATTCCGATTTATGGTACCTATGCCTTATCAAGTCCAGATCCACAGTTTTTATATTTTCTTTATACGGTAATGTCGAAATTTCCATATTCCTTATTTTTGATGGTCTTTGGCAAATGTCATTCACGGCCTTTCTTTTGCAACTATTACTTATAGCTTGCCGACTTAACTTTTGCAAGTTGATTTGATGGTTGGGTTCTAATGAATGATCCAGAACGTTTAAATCTGGAAAAACATTAGACTATTAGATGTTAGCATATGTATGTACAAGAAAGGTTTCACTTGTTATCAACTTATTCAAATAGGTAATTTTAAAATTTCGAAAGAGATGGTACGGCCGCTTGCAGAAATATGCATTGCAAAGCGATTCTTATAGTACAGTTTTACAATATGACTTCACTTGAAAATATGTACCTACTCAATAACAAAATCATAATGTCCAGTGTCTGTTCTTTTGTAATAAACAACCGATAATCCAGTGTCTTAAAAAAATATTGAAAATATACTTACGTCGGGTATGACATTTTGCTTTACAGCCCTTTACAGAACACACCCAATATATTACCCCATCTTTCAGGTCTTTACGTTTTGTAAATTTATAATCATTTAGAACAAGCATTTGCTGGCCACGCTCACTTAGAATAAAATCACTTATTAACTCCATTATTTTTTCTGAGCACTAAGAGGTTTAGATAAAAACTGGTAAAATTTAATATTTGAAATTATTTACAGTTAGAGAACTAGTGGGGATAACTATTGAATGCAATAAATAGGGATGGACATTTAACGGGTTTTCTCTTTCCCAATAATAAACAAATTACAAATTCAATTTAAACTAAGAGATTTAAGAAAAGAGAAATTAAGAGATTAACATAAACATTTTTCCCAGGTAAAAGTGCTGAATTGGCCTGTCTCAAAAGGTTGCTTTGAAAAGGTACCTGATCGGCTTGGTGTTCAATTGGCCGGTCCGGTGAAAGTGACTTGCGCCAATTTACCTGAGCTGTCCTAATCCTTAGGGTGATTTGCGCCAACTAAAAGTGACCACGGGGATTAACAAATATTTCCTTGAATTAACATTTAAATTTTATTTCTACTTTAATAATTACATGAATATGTAAATAAAACACAATTTCTCCAAAAAAAGTTTTATTTCTAACATTATATACACTTAGGTAAAAATTTATAAGATATACATCTTAGAAAATAATCTATAGTTATTTCTTTGTTGTCTAGTTTATTTCTTAAAGTATTTACAAAATTCTCTTTTTCTTTGAAACTTGTTTTTAACGATTTTACGTATTTATTTGCACTATTAATTTTGATATATACCTCCGTTTGAAATTCTATTAAATGGTTTAGAAACAAATGTAAATTCGGATGAGCACTATAAAAATTATTTTTAAATTTTGAGTGGAACGATTCGCAAGCATTAGTCGTTCTGCAAAAAATGTTGTCTTGTGATGCCCAAATTCTGGGTGGAAAAAGAGCATCATCATCAATATAAGTTTCTATTATGTAATCATTAAAAGATTGAACTCTTGGATCATTAGGTGCAATTTCAAACAAATATTCAGCGAAAGAAATGCCTACTTCTTCTGGATTTAATAATGGCAAGCCGAAAAATAATTTTAAATATTGACCAATATTTGAGGATTTATTATTATATTCAGGACTCAATCCAAGTTTTTGAATCTTTCGGTACCATGCCTGCCCTAAATGAAATCGACATCCTAGAATGAAAGTATGAGACCAAAATTCTTTTACTGCTTTATGAATACTTAATTCAAAATCTATTACAATTTTTTCTGGATTGCAGTTTAAATTTTTTGAAGAAAAAATGTTTTTTAGAAGTTTAAAACTTTTCAAATAAGTTTCAAATTTTTTATCGGGCAATAAGCAAAATATTAAAGGAACATAATGTCCGTTTTTATAGCCATGGATTGTAAACAATTGTAAAAAAAATTTAGTACAGTACTGAAATGTGCCGTCCATATACCAAGTATTGCTACAATTTAAAAAGTACATATTTGTATAACATGTAAAAATAATAATTTTATTCTCTTCATCCGCACATTGTAAAAAAGGTTCTCCTCTATTAGTTTTTACATCCATTGCCCTCAGAATTTCAAAAACTTCTGCATTATTTTTTGGTACTTTAGGTAAAATACTTCTTCTTGAAACGTACATATTGTGTCGTATGTAGTCTATATCTTTTGTTGTCAGATCAATATTCATTAATTCTTCTACAAAATATAAAAATGTTATTTATGTTTACAATAAATTTATAAAATTCTTACCTTTTTTTAACTCTGCACGTAAAATTTTTGCTGGTCTTTCCGTCAATTCTTCAAGTGCCTTACGTTTTACTGAATTATTAATCATTTGTCTAGAAAGATTAGTATCCGCGATATGGTTATGACGAAAATCACTTTCTTCCTTTAAAATACTGTTATCAATTGTATTTGTGTATATTTTTGCACCACACGTTTTATTTGTACACCTCCAGCGAACTTTTCCACTTGTCAAGACATTTGCCTTTCTAAATTTAAAATTTTCAATTACGATTAATTGTTTCCCTTTAGAACTAATTGTTTCAGCCATTTTAAAATAAAACAAAATAAATCAACCGATATCTACGACACACGATATAATAATAAGGTCCTATAGGTACCGATATTAAAATATTTATAAATGTTTCTTAAGTATATTTTGGAAAAACCAATTAAATTTTTTGGAAAAGGATTATAATCCGAACTTAAGATCGCATCATTTGGCGCAACTCACCCTGTCTTTAATCCCTTTCCCTTCGGCACAAAGGATTAACTCAGGTAGATTGGCGCAAGTCACATGCGGCCGGCCGGTCTACATTTATTACATCGAGAGCTTGGTGTTCAATTGGCTCGTACCCACACTAAGTATAGTTTATCCAAAACCACTTGAATAGGCGTGGTCAACGCTTTTTTCGAATTTTCAAGAATTCTCTTCTTGGTCGTACAGGTGTGAGTCAGGAAGTTAAAAGCAACATTAAATATATATTTTACTAGGTTCGTTCATATAATGACGTTCTTTTGAGATTCCCTTGTAAAATCGTAAAAATAATTCCTATCCAAGTGGCTCTAGTTATACTATACCAAAACTCGTCCCCGAAAAGAACAGGTACCAAAATGAGGATACCAAAATTCGTCCCCATCGGCTTAAGGATTATAATTTTATTAAAATATAATAAATTACCAGTAAATGTTAATTTTTTTAATTTATTGTTATGAGAAAAATAGCCTACGTCACATTTGACAATTAACACAGTGTAAAAAAATAAAAGCGAACAAAATTTAGGTATAAAATATATTGTTATATTACAAAAAATATTTACAATTAAAACATAATCATTACATGTGTTTATAAAAATATGAAATACATTTGACAAAATGAAATCTGCATAAAACGCCTATTTTATATTCTTCTATTTTTTTTTCGAATGCACACTTTACTTTTCCGCACCACTGGATCTCGTGCTCTAGACTTCTAGAGGGCTCGCCCAAACTTTGAATTTTTATATAGGAATCAGTTTGAAATTGCTTCAAAATTTCAATAAAATGAAACAGCGATGGGCGCGTGTTATAAAAACTTGAATTAAATTTGGCATGAAAAGATTCACAAGCGTTTCTGCTTCTTTCCAAGCTGTCACTTAATTCCGTCCACAAAGTAGGAGGAAAAAGGGCATCTTCCGATATGTAGTTCTCAACTAAATAATCTGAAAAATTCTGTACACGTTCATCTTCTGGTTGTATTTCTGCAAAGTCAAAGGCAAAACAATTGCCTACTTCTCTCGGCTTTAAAAAAGGCAAACCAAATATATAGCGCAACCATTGTCCAATTTCACTACTTTCATCTCGGTAATGTGAGATAAAGCCTAGATTCTGAATTTTTCTAAACCAGGCTTGTCCCAAATAAAACCTACAACCTTTAATTTGGGAATTCATAATCACCGTTTTTATGCCGTTGTGGATTGCAATTTTAAAAAGAGCTGTAATAACTTTTGGACTAAGATGTAAATTTAACTTTTCGCACTCATCGTTTAAAATATAAAAAATATTTTTATAGGAACACTCCTTTTTTGTTTGGCAATAAATAAAATACTAGTGGTATGTAATGCCAATTTTTAATACATGCAATGTAAACATTTGCAAAAATGTTGTGGGCAATAATTAAATGTACCATCGACATAAATATTTTCACTTTCACATAAAACAGATAAGTTGGTTTTCTTTTATGGCGGAATGAATAATTTTGGAGGGTTTTTCACAAATATCATCAGCTGCTTTGCGCTTGAGACTAGCACTAATTATTTGCCTGTTAAGCTTTTTAACAATTTTTTCGTGGGTATGTTCTTTTTCACTTCGTATCACTAAATTGTCTGTTTCCAGAGTGTATATTTTTGCTTTACAAGAACGACCCGAACACCTCCAACAAACTTCACCACTTTGTAAATTTAAAAGAGTTCACAATTAAAACAGTTGTACCACGTTCGCTTACGGTTACAAAGGTTTCCATGATATTTAAACAAATAACACTAACTTCGAAAGAAAGACTTTTACTAATTTAAATTGAATAATACCAAATTTATAGTGTCACCACCGCAAATTGTTTAAATCCCTTATTGATATGTTTTCCTGCTAAGTATTTCTTAATTTCTTGGAAAGTATAATCCCTTGGTCGGGGACGAATTTTGTTGTAGGATTAATTTAGGGCAATAAACATTCATATCAATTTAGGGTTGGATTATGTGGTAGTACCTGCTCGGGGACGAGTTTTGGGCCGCCCGTTTGGGAATCGCGTTTGTAGGGTACTAAGGTACTAAGGTTTTGCGTCCCTCCTTTGCACACCGAGATAAAGAAATATAAAAAAAATATTTGTTTCTAATGTGTTTAATCCTAATTATGTTTAGTGTGTTAAATTCAAACGGCCTACATAGCAATTTTATGACAAGTAATTTAAAAATGAAGGCGTTTTATTAATTTTTAATGTATCTTTAGAAGTATTTGATTTAATCAGTATATATAAGATAGTACTGTTACGAGCCGGTCCGGACCTGTCGCCCAGACAGTGGTGTGAGGAGTCGTGTTCTTAGAATTTGGGAATATTGGCTGCTAAAACGTTATATTCTGGAAATGTTGTTTTTCGTTGTAACTTTGGAGATACTTCTAGAAGGATTTAATTTTGTATATAAGGGACCGCTTCGGACGGGGAAGGAAAATTGAAATTTTAATAGAAGTAGACAGTGCGAATTTTTGTAAAGAAGAAAAATTATTACATTACTAATAGTGCCCACTCTTTTATATATTTTTTTACATTTTACTCACTCTTGTCCATGTTATTCCTTTTTTCTTGAATATCTATCACAATTTTATGGTTCCACATATTACGTCTTTCTCTTCTTTTAGATTTTTGTATTTTCGGTTTCCCTTATTTACAATTCGTGTGTTAGCCGTCAGCTATAAGTTCGTAGCTGCGGTTTGTTACACTTTGGAACATATATGTAATACTCCTATATTGCTAGTAAGAGAGAGAGCCCGGTCCGAAACATTACAGTGCCGACAATGTATTTGCCTCTCTCTCGTGAACGACATGTACGGCGTTAAGCGCCTGTGCGGCCTCCCGTAGCTTTTCCCCCTGTAGCTTGTTGTCAAACACGACTTGTAAATATGTATAAATAAAAATGCGCGTTTCACTTTGATACAATTTTTCGTGAGTGAAATAAATTATTATTATGATTATTTCATTTTTAATAATCTGGAAAAATTAAATTCTGCGGACAACAAGCGAGGACAAATTACTTATCAATATTCAATTCATATACTTTATACTCAAATTTTTCGAAAATATACCACTTTTAATTATCATTTAAACAAATTATTTGTCATGAATGTAATTACTCAAGCAACATTACTTTTCACACTCTTAAACTTAAGAAAAAGTTTACTTAAAAACGCTTTGAAAAAGGTACGTGCGCGCCTGAGATATTGGCAATGTATTTAAAGAAATTTAAATGTAAGGGCGTTCCTTCCAGCATCGAGCATGCGCAGAGCCGCTTTAGTGTCGTTCTTCTATCTTTGTTTTATGCGAAGCGTTCCCTACTACAGGTCAGATAGGATGCTAGCAATATAGGAGTATTACATATATGCTTTGGAATCCCAATTTGTCTCTTCCCAAATAGTTTCGGCTTTTTCTCTATGCTCACATTATTTCTGATACATTTTACTTTTCGAAAATATTTCATTTCTAAAGCATCCGTTTAATTTATTAGTTTCTGTGTTAATTAAACCTTTACTTTCATATTTGTCTGAAGATTGTTTTGTATATTGTCATTTTTGTTTCCTGGCTGTTTTTTTTATATATATTTTCGATATTAAAAAGTGTCTACTTGTTCTATTGTTTCTTAGTTTATTTGTAGGTGTACTTGTTATCTTTTCCTTTATACATAACATTTTCATGTTCTTTTTTTTTTTAAGTCCTGTATACAGGAGTCCAAAATTTTTTTTATAATTAACGTTCACAAAGTTTCTATTTCGACACTAAAAACAGTATCGAAATAGATTCATTGTAACACTGTTTTTGGTAACTTTTTGTTTTACACAATTGGTTGCACTGCACTGATTTTCAACGAAAGAGTTCAGTTCAGGTAGTAAATCAAGAAGTATGTTGTAGTAAATTATTAACTACATTATCAGCGTTATTGCTAAATTCGGAATATTTTATACAAATTTGACAAACATTCTAATTTAAAATCATTAAAACTGACAAGTGTCAAAACTGTCAAGATTGCCAACATAAATAAATATTTCGAAAAACTCTCATTTTACTTTTTTTTATACTTTTAAAAGTTCATTATAAAAAATAGTATGTAACACTCGAGTTACAATGACGGTTTGTAGTACTCGTTCTTTGCGAAACTCACCGCTTCGCGGTTCGTTTCACAAACTGAACTCGTACTACGAAACCTCTGTCATTGTAACACTTGTATTACAATATACTATTGTAACGGTTACTTCGATTTTCGTACATAAAAATAAACATCTGCGAATGCACATTTTCCTATATTTATGGGGTTTCCTTTGTTATATCCAATGTAAGCTTTGTGGTTGATTTTACTCGCTGGCGTGAATCCTTCTCCTTGTATGAGTCCATCGTTTGTTATCTTTTTAAAAACGAGTTGTATTATTTTTTATTTAATGTTTTCTGTAACGGTATACTTTTTCTGATCATGATTTATGTCTAATTTTATTCCTTCTAGTTCGTTTATTATTGTTTTTATATAAAGAAAATATAAGTAAATTTACGATTTTAAGTAAGTACGTTACATAATTGATAAAAATTTATACTTATATAATATGTATAATACATATGTACATATAAATTAATTAACACTTTTTTTAACAACTATTTGACTATTTAACTTTTACAAACAAAAACATATTGTTATGTTCCTTTTGTTTGATAAATTTAATTGTCAATAAAATTAGAGAAGCGTTTTTACTACCTAAACTTAATTCTATTGTTAGTATCAATGCTCCATACGGCGTAAAAAATACCTTTTGCTTCTTCTATTAACAGCTGTCGGACCCCAAGCAAATAAAAAATTAACTGTTGGCATCTGTACAGATTGCCTCTTGTGTAAACCCATCAGTTAGAAAAATAATACCTTTAAATATGTCATATGTTGATCCGTTAAAAAAATAATGAAAAATCACTTTTTACAGTACGTGATAATTTTTTAACTTCCCGCTAAAAAAAATTAAATTTTTTTTTAAAATCGGGAAGTTATTGGTTTCACCCCGTTTTTCGAAAATCGAGTTTTCATCGGATCTCAACGTTTTGAGGTCTTAGGAACCTCCCCTGACTATTTTTACGAGTGTGTGTGGATGTATGTAAACCTCTTATAACTTTTGAACGGCTTGACCGATCGGAATGAAATAAAAAGCATTACAAAGAGTTTCATCTAACTTAGATACCCTGTAAGTTTGAACCGATTCGCGCCGGTAGATTTCGAGAAATTTCAAAATAACCGAAAAAAACAATTGGTAAAAATGATGTTTTTTGGGCATATCTTTTTTGCTATTACATCGATCAATTTCAAAATCTAATCAGCTCTTAAACTTAAAAAACCACGTCGAATGCCGTTTTGCAAATTAAAATCGGTTGATTCGTTCGTGAGATATCGTTGTCGAAAAATTTCAAAAAATTGTTTTTTTTTTAATTTTTGAGATTTTTTTACTAATTGATTTTGCACTTCAAATAACATTTTTATGTCTTAAAAAACTGCGTCGAATGCCGTCTTGAACATTAAAAAAAAACTCAAAAACGTCAAAATAGCTTTGCGATTAAAATTAGCGGGAAGTTGCAAGGATGGCCTTTACGGTCAACCTCTTTTCGAATTTTTTTTAAATAAATAACAGTGCTATCTAAAACTTAATTGAAAATAAAGATTTCTTATATAGTACTTTTAGAAATATACATCCAAATTAGGCGCGGAAGCACAATATTGAAATTATTGAAATTATAGGCTAGCGCATATCTTCTTACTATTTTTGTTTATTAGAAAATTTTAAAATTAAATTTTTTAAATAAAATATCAAATTAGAACTAGTTACTTAAAATCAATGGAAATACACTTCTACAACAAATTAACGCACCACAAAAACGTAGCCAGAAGTTTAAAGTTAACTTTTGTTGAAACAAGTAATACGATTTGGACTATTTTTTTATTGGCAAGTTATCACCTTTAAAAGTTGGTAAAAACTTATTTTTTTTATAATACCGAGTGTAAAAGTTATAACGTTTTTTTTGTCACTGTTAAGTTCAGCAGTTACAATGTATCATTTTCAAATAACTTTAATTTTTTTTTCTTAATATAATATGCTCCTGTTGCTCGAGACTTTCCATAACATTTTAAATCTACACAATATTTAGATGACTACCAGGCGCGTCTCCACGTGGTGGAAAGGGCAACTTGATCAGTGATGGTTATAAGTAAAGTGAGGTTAAAAACTCCCAAAATCCTTTGCAAAAGCCGTCACCGCGGACCAGCTTAACCTATGCTAAAGTGTAAGGTAATGTGCCGAGGGCTGAAAGGTCACTGATTTGAATGTGATTGAAACGTTTCCCTGGGGGCACTGGGCGTCACCCTCGTGATTTTAGTCTTCTTCTGGCATGCGGGGATCTGTCAGGTGGTGACCTTCATTTCCCTTGCTACTCGTGTGAGCAACATGGAGACCGAACAAAATTCACAACTGAGACTGGACAGAAATGTTCACCTCAACCAGAAAAACCCAAGCACCGCAGAGTCTGCGGTGCTGAACTGAAGAGAAGGAGAAAGGCACGCGAGTCTGGAGGAAACCCCGCTCCGCGAACCGCCTCTGGACCTTCAGGTAATGCTGCTAGTTCTTCCTCCTCCAATAGAGGAAGGAACACAACATACCTGAAGGTAAAGCAAAAAAAAAGATCAGGTGAGGCGTCTTCTCCTGTCGAATGGGAAGTTCTTGTTCAAGACATGCTGCTGGGAGAGCTGAACAAAATAATTTTGGCCACCAAATACACCAATCCAGCAACGTTACGTCAATGGTCGCACTATGGTGAAATCATCAGAGTTACCTGCGATGGTGGCGCGACGTTGGCATGGCTAACCAACACTATTGTTGGCCATCGACTTGGGAGGATGCATCAATCGAGAGGGCGCGTGTAGAATGCCTACCGAGGCTGACAAAAGCATACCTCTGGATCCCGAGAAGATCAACCGATATACTCGAGGAGAAGGAGGTCATGCTGCGTCGGCTAAGTGGACAGAAACCGGATTTTTAGGTCTCGAGATGCCATGTAAGTACCTAGGCAAATTAAAGTTCATCCTCTGGCACATAACTCTTGCTCAGACTTGACTGCAGTACAAATGGAAGGTGCTAGTTGCGACAGACAACTAAATACCGTAGTCCTAGCATTAGTCTCCTCGATGATTGGAACTTTTACAAGTACTACCAGAAGGAATACAAAAAAGTCGTTAGGCAAAAATAAATAACGGCATGGAGAACCTACTGTGAAGAAATCGAGGATTTTCCACAAGCAGCGAGACTCCAAAGAGCGTTAACAAAGGATCCATACTAAAGAATTAGTATACCTACGAAACAGGATGGTAGCCAAACTACCAACCTGGAAAAAAGTATTTATCTCTTGCGAGAAATACACTTTCCCGATTCCGTTGCCACGGTAGAAGAACAAGGAACACTAGAGGACTGGCATATGCCAGACTCATTATTACCGAGGACAAAGTTTAATGGACAATATCTAGCTTCTTCCCCTTCAAATCACCGGGACTGGACGGAGTTTATCCAGCCCATTGGCAGTGGGGTGGTTAGGCAAAAACAGAACGGCATGGAGAACCTACTGTGCCACAGGCAGCGAGACTCCAAAGAGCGTTAACAAAAGATCCATACAGAGATATTGGTATGCTTACGAAACAGGATGGTAGCCAAACTACCAACCTGGAAGAAAGTTTACATCTTTTGCGAGAAATACACTTCCCCGATTCTGTTGCCACAGTAGAGGCATAGTGGAACGAGGAACATCACATTCCCTCGACTGAGGACTGGCACATTCCCAGACTCATTGTTACCGAGGACAAAGTTAAATGGGCAATATCTAGCTTCTCCCCCTTCAAATCACCGGGACTGGATGGAGTTTATCCAGCCCTGCTGCAATGGGGTCTGGAGGAGCTCCTTCCTCACCTAGTGCAAATATTCAGAGCTTCCTTAGCTCTAAATTATATACCGAAGATGTGGAGAGAAGTAATGGTTGTCTTTATACCAAAACTGAGAGAATCGATTACTCCATTCCAAAAGCTTACCGACCTATTAGCTTAACATCATTCTTATTAAAAACGCTAGAGAGGTAAATGAAAGGTACATAAGGGATACAGTGATTAATACCAAACCACTACATCCCAATCAACATACATACACAACAGAGAAATCTACCAATACTGCCCTATATCATGTGGTTGGTCAGATCGAGCAATCATTGGACAGGAAAGTGTCTACCCTGGGCATATTCATAGATATCGAGGGAACTTTCGATACAACCACGGTCCCTAAAATAATGAAATCGCCCACTGCCCGAAATGTACCTACAACAGTGAGCGGGTGCATCCCCAGCATGCTCTCCATGCGTGCAATAGAACCTACAAAAGACCGTTATTATTGTTATACCCACTATTTATAAAAAAATAAGTAGAGTATTTTACCAACTTTCTGAAAAGTAATCATAAAGTACAGCGTTAAACACTTTCGTGACGTTCGCTTCAGCGTTTTATTTATACCGCATATCAAACAACTCTGGACGGACGTCACAACTGTCACTAGATATGTTTTCACATGTGCACCACTACAAAATCTATTTCTAAAAAAATGTGTTCGTTTGATAATAGTCATTAGTTATTACAAATAAATAAATATAATCTTTAAATACATATAGAACTCATAGTTCATGATTTTTATATATGTAGTTTTAAAAAAACTTACGTAAATGATTCGAATTACTTAAATTTATTGGAGTATTAATCATGTTTATTGAATACTGGGTATTTTAATAATTTCCTAGGAAGTGCCTGCCTGAATAAAAACTTCACTTGTCATTGCATAGCTGCCAAGTCGTTTAGTGTTTTGATTTTGTCAGTTTGATATTTGGCGTTTTCATTTTTTTTCTAAATCTGTTCTTTTGAGAACAAAAAGTAGTGTTTTTCGTGAGTATGGAAAGAATGGAAATTCTTCCAGTAATAATTGATCCAAACGAGGACAGTGATTCCAGCAGCTCAGATGAAAGCGATTAATAATATTATTTATGTAAGGAGGGCGTAAGTAAGTTACACACTTATTGTTATTTATATGGACCATTATTTTCTTTTAAGGAAGCACCTTCCAGAAATACAAATAATACGGAGCTAGTGAAAGTTCCTAGCAAGTTACAACAGAGCAAAGTATTTATGATTTTAAAAACATTTTGATTGGATTAGTAAAGTTATAATTTCTGTATTAAATTAAATATTTTGTTAATATTAAATATTCTTATGCTTATAAAAGTTTGTGTTTTACTAACTTGGTGTAAATAAAAAAATACTTCACCGTCAGCCATTTACTTTTAAAATTTGTAATTAATTGTTGTGGTTTAAAATTTTAAATGTATATTATTTCGTGCTTTTATTTTCACTTGGCAACAGTGTTAACTTGGTTGTGTCAAGAAATCTGTGACGTGCGTTTAAAGTTGTTTGATATGAACTTTAAGTGAAAACATATTGTCACGCGTGTATAAAAGCTTTACTTTAATAGTGCATCAAGAGTTCCTTAGAAGCAATTAAGTGCACAAACTAATATAACTTCGAAGAGCTAGGACATAGAATAGTTGACAGGTTCACAAAATACGAATGGAGGGTAGAAAATTTCTTTGAAAAATAAATTTGTTTGTAAAAATGGTACAACAACATTTTAAGAACTGACTGTAAGAACATTAAATGTAACTTTATAACTTGTACATCTTGTAGTAATTAGGAAAAATTTTAATAATGTAGTTACTAGTTAGTGAACACACTTTGTATTGATCATTTGAAATTACTTAAGAAAATTGTTTAAAACAATATTTATGCCTAATTTAATGATTAGAGCCATTCGTTCAGAATCGGTTAATTTTACCTTATCGGAACTTGGAATTTTTGATGCTCTTCTAATTCCAAATGCGCAAAAAAAATTGTGGACTATAGATCAAAGATTATGGTCAGATTACTCTGCTTGGCACTTGAATATTTACATCATAATTGGAACATAAATCTTCCAGGAGACTAGCAATATATGTAAAAAATGCGATAGAGCTTTTTAGACCTAATTTGTTGTGATGAATCACCTTCCTGAAGTTTTAACGCATCATTTCCATACAAGTTTAACAAAAAAAAAAAATGCTGATACTACTTCACTTTTCATAAAAACGTATTTTTTAACCTCCTGTTTAGTAAACACAGGATTTAAATATAAATATTTCTGAAACAATATTATTTAATAATAAATGATTACACCTATACAAAATTTTGATACTTCAACATAAAAATGAGCGGAATCTCCATCTGGCATGAAGTAAAGATTTTGCTGTAAATTAATTTTTATATAATCTGAGCAATCAAAAATCTACTAAATAGTGCTGCATAATATATTGATATAGAATTTTTTCTCTAGAACTGTTAAACACTGATTGATTCTTCATATTAGTTAAAATCAAATCAAATATAATTTATTGCTTGGTAAAATAAAAAGTACATTCTAATATACAAAAAAAAAATGTAAATTATACAAACAATCATAAACATTAACTAAAAAAATTTAACCTAATGAAATGGTGTTGAAAAAGTCAGACATTCATGTTCCATCAACACCCACAATTACTACTACTAAAAGGCGCTACTCACTCGATCCAGAAACACATATGTAAACTAAAAAAAAAGTGCTAAGAACACTTAAAAAGAATATAAGCTTTATTCGTGAGATGCGTTGTACATGGTCGAACCCAATTCGTCATAAGACTTAATTATGCAAAAGATGCATGTTTACACGTCTACGAAAATTTAACGGACTTGTACTTTTCCTGTCAACGACGACGTCATTGTGCATGTAAAACATCGACGGAACCGACGGCTAAGAATTGCCAGGAATAGAAAGAAGACCACGATGGCATAGGTTTAAAATGTGATTGTCCGTTCGAAATGTGAGACGTGAAACATATATGGTTTACCTACTCTTATAAACTAAAATCTTGTAAAACAAACTTAACATATGAATCCTACGCCGACTCTCCATATTTACCCAGCCAGAAATGCTCAGGGTACCAGAGATATGATTACGACAGATTCCATATATAAAGCACAAACAGAAATTCTGATCCGAGAAGAAGTAAAACGATCAAGACAAGGGCAGTCAACAACATCACAGAAATGACTCAGGGCAAGGGAGTCACATAGTGTCTTACATACACCAATTGGTATATACTTACGAAAGGGATAAATTTGCCTTAAAGATAAATAGGCATTTTTGACAAAAATAGAAATAGCAAAGCAAAGCAAAGACTAACATCGACCATCATAGCTCTCGATTTTTGTCAAATATGAGCACATACGACTTTTAAGGGTTAATTGTTAAGCAATAATTATTCGCATTTAATATTAGACTAGTTAAATCTTCATTGATAATGTTGTCCGCCGACGCCACCTGCTTAATGCAAAATCAAAAGTACAAATGGCAAAGAAATCTCTGATAGACTAATATAATGAATGAACACTCAGTAACAACTTATGATTGATAGAGTCAAGAGCTTTTGAAAAATCTATGTGGATCAGACCAGTATTCTGATGAGCATCAAGGGATGCAAAAAAATCATCTGTTAAACAATATAAAACAGTTACAAAACCATAACCTGGTCTAAAACCAGACTGTGTTTCAGCAAGCACTCCAAAAGTGCCCAGATGTTGCCGCAATTATGATAATCTTTTTCAAACATTTCGAATTTGGTGATAAAATACTGAAACACTTATGGGGACTTTTACACAATTTATTTACAAAATTGTTAAGATACACAGAACTCTGCTGGATAACGTCTAACTACTTGGCAATACAATGAACTCTTGTGAATACTTGAACTTGAACTGACGTTAACCGCCCATGCATCCCCTAGAATTTTCTAGAAACATTATTTAATCTAGTTAGTGTGTTTAGAAGTTTCTAGAATTTTCTAGAAACATTATTTAAAATGGTCAGTTGATTTTTAGAAACTTCTAAAAATCACCTGTCAATAACAATCTTTCAAATTAAGGTCCCTTCCTTTACGGTTATCCCGTTACACTGCCCCCTCCTTAGATTCATTCCTCCTGGAATGTTATTTCCTACATCGGAATCCCGCACACTCCCCGAGCCAGCCAAACCATCTTCTTGGAGTTGCTGCGCATCTCCACTGTGGTTTCCCTGGTAAGGCGCCAAACGATCATGATGGACCACGACGGGTTTCCCTCTGGGTATTTTCACGATCCGATAAATGACATCGTTAATCTTTTTCTTGATGGTTGTTGGACGTTCCCAGTGAACGGATATTTTCTCTTAACGATTAAATTAAAACTATTAAAGTGGACTGTAAAATACTTTATTTTATTTAACAAAACAAGAAACAAGTGATGATTTAATGACCACGGCTCGCGTCTGAATGCCAGTTGCATTGCTGAGTGACAGTTAAAATTTTAGCCAGGTCAGAAGCGTTACATCAGGCGCGAAAAAATATAAATTCAAAAATATAAATATTCCGTAAAACGGAACATAAGCCGCCGCCCTTGAAAGGCTTGGCTTTCAAATAATCTATCATGAAATAAGAACATAGTAATAGTAGTTAACTGAGAACAAGTCGTTGCTCCAATATATTGATAGCAAATAGCAACAAAATAACTATTAATAACAAATAAGTTCATAGATTTAACAACTGTCAATAGGTAAAGGACAAATCTTTTGCACTGAACGGTTTAGAATGCCACTAGTCGTTCTGACACTAACCACTCTCACTAGGTTGTCCTTTCCAGGATGAACATCAGTTATGCGGCCTAAGCGCCACAGTAGTGGAGCTGTATCTTCATCTTTGAGAATGACAAGTGTACCTATCTTGATATTAGGTACTGACGTAAACCATTTGGAACGCTTCTGCAATGTAGATAGGTATTCTTTCGACCACCTGGTCCAGAAATGCTGGATTAGCTTCTTGAGTAACTCGTACTTGGGAAGGCAATTATCAGCTACGCCTGTTGAATCTGCTTCAGGCAGTGAGTTGAGGGGCGAGCCGATCAGGAAATGACCAGGGGTGAGTGGGTAAAGGTCATTTGGGTCCGAGGACATTTCGGTAAGAGGGCGAGAATTAAGGACGGATTCGATCTGAGCAAACACCGTGCTTAGTTCTTCAAAAGTCAAATGATTCTTTCCTACGATACGAGTAGCATGGTATTTCGCGGATTTTACTGCCGCCTCCCAAATTCCACCTTGATGGGGAGACGAAGCCGGAATAAATTGCCACGTCATATGATTGTCCCTACAAAATTGAGCTATCGAGTTTTTATTCTTTACATCCTTTAAAAAGTAACGAATTTCTTTAATATAATTAGAAGCACCGACATAATTTTTACCGTTGTCGGAGTAAATTTTCTCACAAAGTCCGCGTCGCGCAATAAACCGCTTAAGTGAATTTAAGAAAGCATGTGTTGATAAATCACTTACTACTTCAATATGACAAGCCTTTGTGGCGAAGCAAATAAAAATACACATGTAAGCCTTGATCAGAGACCTATTACGCAGCCTACCATCTTTAATGTAAAAGGGCCCCGCAAAATCAGTACCACAAATTAAGAAGGGTCGATTAGCTATTATTCTATCTGCTGGCAAATCGCCCATACTTTGCTGTAATGGACGAGGTCTACAACGAAAACATACGATACATTTAGATATAACATTTTTCACCTCTCTTTTACCGTTTATTGGCCAAAATCTTTGCCGAATTGCTGCCAATGTAGATTGAGGTCCAGCATGCAATTGCTTGGCATGCTCGTGTCTAATTATTAGCCTAATTAAGTTATTTTTGCCCGGTAATAATATGGGATGCTTTAATCTTTCATCTATATTTGCTTGCCGTAACCTACCCCCTACGCGTATTAACCCGTCCTCTCCCATAAAAGGTGACAAAGAGCGAATGTGGCTTTTCTGAGAAATTTGTTCGCCTTTGGCCAGACTTCCATACTCCTTGGAATAGTGGCGCATTTGAACGGTTTTAATTAAAATATTTAACGCTGAGTCTAGTTCGATAATGCTTAAGTTGCTAGATATATTTCTAGTACGGTCTTTCTTTACGTTGCTGATAAATCTCAAACACCAACCCATAACCCTTTGTAACTTACCCAGGCTTGAATAATTCCCAATGATTTCGAAGGTAGGATGAGTTATCGTTAACCCAACATCCCTTTGCCTTTTAGTTTCTGGCAAGTCTTTAACTTCTATTTTCGGATGGTCCACTTCATAACTGGAAGTTTCATACAAAAATTTAGGTCCATTCCACCATAAAGTTTCGTGTTCCAAGTTTTTTGGCATAATACCGCGAGAAATTATGTCAGCCGGGTTTTGCTTTGACCCAACATGACGTCAAGTTTTAATGTCAGTGATAGTTTGAATTTGATTAACCCGATTAGCTACAAACTGTTTCCAACAATTTGGTTCACCAGCTATCCATGATAAAACTATCATAGAATCGCACCAATAATGTACCTTTATAACAGGATTGTTTAATGATTCTATAACACGTTTCATCAAATTTGCTAATAATACCGCTCCGCATAATTCCAAGCGAGGTAGCGTTATCGGTTTCAAGGGCGCTACCCTTGATTTTGAGCAAACCAATCTTATTGTTATATTATCGTTTTCTATTGTTTTTACATATATACAGGCTCCGTACGCCTTTTCGGAAGCATCTGAGAACCCATGAAGATCCCATGTGCCGTATCCAATCCCGATTGTTCGAGGAATTTGTAATGCGTTCAAATATGGTAACTGGCTTTCGAAGTCTTTCCAAGCTGTGACTATTTCGTAGGGAAGTGACTCATCCCATCCAACCTTTAGTTGCCATAATCTCTGCATGAATAGTTTCGCTTTGACTATTACTGGTCCGATTAGTCCGAGAATATCAAAGATTTTCGCGATCGTTGATAAAATAGAGCGCTTTGTTACTTTCCTGTTACCTTCGACTATATTTATTCGATATTCTAATACATCATTTTGAGATTGCCATAATATGCCCAAAGTTTTTGATAAATTACTATCCCTTAAAAAATGAGTTTCCCTTTCGGTTTTATCTGTTGACAGTCTGTCTAAAACATCCGAGTTATTCCAGTTCCATTTCCTTAACTGAAATCCGTATTTTGCTAATTCGGTATAAGTATTTTTTGCTATGTCCGACACGTGTTCCACTGTATCCCCTCCCGTAATGAGGTCGTCCATATAAAAGTCGCTTTGTATAATACGTGCTATTTCTGGCGATGTGTCCATAATATCTAACGAAATTTGATACAAACAACGCATTGCTAAGAATGACGCCGGTCCTGTACCATAAGTCACAGTGTTTAGTCTAAAATGACTTATCTCACTGTTCTCATCGTCCCTCCACAAAATCCTTTGCAGATCTTGTTGCGACCTTGTTACATTTATCATTCGATACATTTTTGCGATGTCCGAAGTTATGACTATTTTGTGCGTACGAAATCTACATAATATTGAAAACAAATCATCTTGAATAAAGGCTCCCACTTGCAGGACATCATTAAGTGAAATATTTGAATCTGACTTACACGATCCGTCGAATACAACACGCAACTTTGTCGTCTCACTACTTTCATTAATTACCCCGTGGTGCGGCAGATAAAAAATTTTGTTAGTGGTTTGTGGTAAAGTCCCCTGTTCCAATTCTTCTTTACTTATTTTAGTCATGTGACCCAGACTCTCATATTCTTTCATAAATGCCGTATAACTTTGCTTTAATTGGGGGCATTTCTTAAACTTCCGCTCGAGTGCTTTAAACCTCTTTTCAGCGATAAATAACGACTCACCTAATTTATGTAAGTTATCCCGTGTTGGTAAAGTTACTATAAACTTACCGTCCGCGTCTCTTACGATTGTATCGACGAATTTACGCTCACAATCTAATTCTTCCCCGGATAAGTCTACCCTTTTCGGAGTGTCTGTTTCGACGTGCCAGAATAATTCTAGTCTTTGATCTAGTTCCGTATTTGTGACTGCGACATGCGAGATTACTCGATCATTTCGAAAGTTCTGTAATTGCCCCGATATAATCCATCCTAACAGGGATTTTTGTAAAATTGGCAACCCTGTACCGAGCTTTATTTGGCCCACGCATAACAAATCGAAGAAAATAGATGCTCCCAATAATATATCTATTGTTCCCGAAACATTGAATTCTGGATCTGCCAGATTTAAATTAGCAGGTATTTTTAAATTTGTCTTTTCAAATGATCTACAGGGTATCGCGTTGGTTATTTCGTCCAAAATTAAGAAATCAATGATAGCTGTGAAATTGTTGTGAACCGATTTGATTTTAGATTGTGTCCGCGCTTTGATTGAACT
Organism: Altica lythri; assembly: GCA_964028335.1. NCBI lineage: Eukaryota > Metazoa > Arthropoda > Insecta > Coleoptera > Chrysomelidae > Altica > Altica lythri. Next base: position 57,848,646 of record OZ034801.1, on the reverse strand, counting down.
TTCTAATTGATTGAAACCCGAAACGGGTAAATCTACATTTTCCGTTTTTAACCCTAACCTTTTTACCAATGACCTAGTCATAAAACATGGTTGAGAACCGCTGTCTAACAAACACCTAGCTCTTTGATACGCTCCGTTTTTATCCAACACTAGAATTACCGCGGTTGATAGTAGAGTTTGCGAGTGTTCCCTACAATGTAAATTTATATCCGTACTTGTTTCCGGCATTAAATTCGGATTTTGATTCACTTCTGTATTTACGTGTACGTTTACTTTGCTATCAGAATGAAGTAAGCTGTTATGACGACCCTTGCACCATTTACATCCCCTAGACTGACAATCTTTAACATAATGATTACTTCTAAGGCAATTTAAGCAAAGCTTCAACCTTTTAATTTCCTCGCGGCGCTGATCTATTGTAAGTTCAACGAATTTATTGCAAAAATATATATAATGTTGTCCCTTGCACAATAAGCATTTCGGAACCCTCTCAGCTACTACAAGCGCCGTTTTATTTTGGTGTTTAACGCCTTTGTCCGATTTATTATACCTGTCAACATATTTGTCCTTTGCCATCAATGTATTTTCCGCATCTACCTTAGCTTGCAATGCTTTGCATCTTTCTAAAATAAAGTTTGAGAAATTTTCGAATTTTGGAATCCCCTGAAATTTTACTATCCGCGCTTGTTCCCATAAATCACGAGATTGTTTATCTAGCTTTCGAGACATTAATAAAATTAACATCCTATCCCATTGATCAACCGGTTCATCTAACGATTTTAGTGCCCTTGTGTGTTTATTAATGTTATCTACCAGCTTCCTTAACTCAATAACCGATTCGCGTTGAATAACAGGTAAATCTAACAAGTCCTTTAAATGATTTTGTACTATACCCGGTTTATCCTCGTATCGCTCTCTTAACAAATCCCATGCAACGTTAAAATCCTCCAAACCATCAATAACCGTTTCCGCGTCTCCCTTTATACATTCTTGTAACCTATAGAATTTTTGAGCATTATCAATTTTTGCGTTATTTGCTATTAATGACTCGAACGTGTTTTTAAACTTAAACCATTTACTATATTCCCCCGTAAATGTAGGCAGATTGAACTTTTGTAATTCTAATTCCGGACCCCTTACTTCTGAAATTTCCCCGTCAGTGCTTACTGACCTTGCGGTTTCCCTTGTTTGAGTGGCTAGCAAGGCCCTCGCTTTGGCTACATATCTATAATATTTGCTTTCAAACTCATCTCGCGCATCTGATGATACTTCGTCTTTTACCAAAGTTTCGATTTCTAATTGAACTGAATTAAATTCACTTAAAAGTCCCTCCGTGTAAGTTAATCTTTCCTTTAACTCGTCTATTTGATTTTCGGAGAATGCATCAACAAATGTTGCAAATCGTGTTAATTGTCCCCGAATAACTCCACGTCGACTAATATACACTCCCGCCATGCTACCGTTTACAAGTACAAGTAATCTGATTATTAATCAAGAACTACTATAATTTCTTACTATTATTTATATTGAAATATTACTAAGCAGAGTCCTATTTTATAATCTTTGTTTACGAGGAATATTACCTATTTGCAACGTTATGTGTTTACGATATAAATACCTATGTTTACGAGACAATACAATACCAAAATTGAAATATGTTTACGAGACAATACAATACCAAAATTGTTTCAATGCTACGATCAAATTCCTGTTAAATAAGCACAACGTATTTGCACAGATCAAATCAAATTTTATATGTGGAATAAATATAAAGGAATCGACTCACCGTTTGTTTTTCTGCTTACACTCACTGCCTACCGCCGAGCCGACCGTTAATTTCTTCAACCACGTGCACTTGTTTTTGTTATTTTCAACGATTTTTACTAACTATTCGGATCGAATGACCATATGTTGGACGTTCCCAGTGAACGGATATTTTCTCTTAACGATTAAATTAAAACTATTAAAGTGGACTGTAAAATACTTTATTTTATTTAACAAAACAAGAAACAAGTGATGATTTAATGACCACGGCTCGCGTCTGAATGCCAGTTGCATTGCTGAGTGACAGTTAAAATTTTAGCCAGGTCAGAAGCGTTACATCAGGCGCGAAAAAATATAAATTCAAAAATATAAATATTCCGTAAAACGGAACAATGGTGTAAGGACCTTCCCAGTTCTTTTGTAATTTGGGACAAATACCTCGACGCCGTCGGGGGTTATAGAGCCAGACTAAATCTCCAACTTGGTAACTCTTTTCCATTGTCCGTGTGTCATAGTTAGTTTTCCACGCACCAGGTTGTGTATATTCTCAATTCAATTCTGAAGGTCGGCGACATATTGTTCACGTGCCATTTCTTCACCAGGTTTAGAACCAAACACCAAGTCACATGGTAGCCTCATTTCTCTACCGAACACGACCTTCGCAGGCGTTTGGCGAGTTGATTCGTTGATGGCCGATCGAATTGCCATTAGAAATAGTGGAATATGCGATCCCAATCCCTCTGACAATCTGACACCACTTTTGACAGATAGTTGGTTATAGTCCGGTTCATTCGTTCCACCATTCCATCAGACTGAGGGTGCATCGCTGTGGTTCTCGTTTTGTGGATGCCTAATCTTTGGCAAACTTCTTGAAACAGCTTGCTCTCAAAATTTCTTCCTTGGTCTGAATGTAATTCTAATGGTACCCAAAATCGGCTTACGAATTCTTCAACCAATATATCTGCTAAAGTGGTAGGTTCCTGATTGGGAACTGCATATGCTTCAACCCATTTAGTGAAGTAGTCCATTACAACAAAGATGTACTTGTTTCCTGCATCGGTCTGTGGAAGTGGCCCCAATACATCTACTGCGATTCTTTCAAAAGGACTTCCAACCAGGTATTGCTGCATTTCCGCCTTCGGTTTTCGGTGCGGACCGTTACTGGCAGCACATGTAGTGCATTTACGACACCAATCTTTAACATCATTAGTGCAATTTACCCAGTAAAATCTATCTCGGATCTTTTGCAGCGTTTTCGTGATACCCAGATGTCCTCCAGAACTATCATTATGCATCTGTTTTAAGATTTCCGGTACAGCATTTCTTGGGACCACTATTTGTTTCCTTGTTTCTATGCCCTCGGAATTTTCTACAAGTCTTTTAACGAGCCCTCTGTCCAAAATTAAAGAGTTCCATTGGGACCAGTATGCTTTTAAAGCAGGAGAGGATGAGGATATCTCTCTCCACAACGGACGACGGTCCATTCTCTTCGACTCCCTAATCTTTCTCAGAACGGGATCGTTTTCTTGTTGCTCCTCCAGCATAGAGCTCTCGTCTTCTGGCACAACCTTAACTAAGGCAAGTTTTCCCTCGTTCTGCTCCATACGGGTACAATGGGGGCAATCAGGTCGACATGTTCTTCTGGAAAGTGCATCAGCATTACGATGTCTGGTTCCAGGTCTGTGCTCGATTTCAACATCATATTCCTGCAGTTTTTCGAGCCATCTTGCTATCTGTCCTTCTGGGTTCCTAAAGCTAAGTAGCCACTTTAAACTGGCATGGTCTGTTCTGATCAGGAATTTTCTGCCATACAGATATTTATAAAAGTGTTCGACGGATTTTACAACTGCTAACAGTTCCCTCCGAGTTACACAGTAGTTCTTTTCAGCTTTCGATAAAGTTTTGCTGAAGTAACCAACCACTCTTTCCTTACCGTCTTGTAGCTGTGACAAGACGGCTCCAATTCCCACATTGCTGGCGTCGGTGTCCAGAATAAGCTTACCATCAGAAAGTGGATAAGCAAGAACAGGTGCTGACGTAAGCTGTTTCTTCAATATTTCAAACGCCTTTTGACATTCCTGATCCCAACAGAAGGACTTATCTTGTTCTGTCAAACGTGTCAAGGGTTTGGCGATGTCTCCAAAATTCTTGACATATCGTCGGTAATAGGAACAAAGACCCAAGAAACTCCGGAGCTGATGTTTGTCGATAGGGATTGGCCATTCCTGAACGGCTTCTATCTTAGCGGGGTCAACAGCAACGCCATCCTTGCTTACGTTATGTCCTAAATAGTTGACCTGTCTCTGGAACAAGTGTCATTTCTTAACATTCAATGTTAGATTAGCGTTCTGTAATCTTTTAAAAACTTTTTCCAGGTTAGATAAATGTTCCTTAAAGGTCTTACCCATTATGATGATGTCGTCTAGATAAACTAGACAAGTTTCCCATGACAAACCCCGCAGGATGTTCTCCATTAGTCGTTCAAACGTCGCAGGAGCATTACAGAGGCCAAATGGAAGGACCGTGAATTTCCATAACCCTGATCCACTGGTAAAGGCAGTCTTTTCTTTGTCTGCAGGATTCATTTTAACTTGCCAGTATCCGCTTTTAAGGTCCAAGGTAGAAAACAGAGTAGAACCCGCCAAAGCGTCGAGGGCATCATCAATCCTTGGCAGAGGATAACTGTCCTTCTTAGTGACATCATTTAGCTTTCGATAGTCGACACAAAACCGCATTGATCCGTCTTTCTTTCTCACTAATACCACAGGAGAAGCCCACGGACTACTGGATGGTTCGACTATGCCATTTTGAATCATTTCTTTAAGGGCTCTGTCTGCTTCTTCCTTTTTAACTTGAGGCATCCTTCGGGGTACCTGTCGAATCGGACGTGCATCACCAGTGTCAATTCTATGTTGTACAACATCAGTTCTTCCCAGTTTACTTTTAGAACCAAATACAGGTTTATAACGGTAAAGTAAATCTCTTACCTGTTTCTTTTCTAATTTTGCCAAAGAGGGGTCTAATTTTGTCATTAATTGTTTAATTTCGTTGGTCTCATCTGTTTCCGTAACATTTATCTTGTAAATTATGGCCGTTACTGGTTCTAAACTTCCCATTTCCGTGTCCTTTCGGAGAAGAACTGGATGATCGTTCAAGTTGATAACTCGGATGGGTACCTCTTTGGCGGATCTAACAAGAGTCTTACCCACAAGGAGTCCTTTTCCCAATTCATGGTCATGGTTCTTCGGCTCTATCATGGCTGGGGCACCATCTGGCTCCAGTCCATCCAACCGCGCTGTGACGACACATTCGCAGCTTGCCAGAAGTTCGATATCATCGATTAGCTTAATCGAGGCATTGTCAACTTGTTTTCGGTGCAGGAATATTTCTTCATCACCAGTACGAAGGATACGTTGGCGAAGATCCAAATGAAAACCACAGTGGAGCATAACATCCATGCCCAGAACAACATCTTCATCAACGTCAGCCACCAGCACTGAGTGAACAAGAGAGGTTAAACCAAACTGTAGCGTCACCTGTATCTCACCGTAGACTCTAGCAGAATCTCCGGTAGCAGTACGCAGTTTCCAACTGGTAGGCAACATCTTATTTCGCATAATGATGGTTGGTCGGACGATAGTTTTTGTAGCTCCAGTGTCTACCAGCATGCTAATATTCTTCCCATCAAGGAGGCCATCTACATATAAGCTGTCCACGTGATGTCGCAGAGTTGCCAATTTAATGGTGTGAGGGACTACGGGAATGTTTGGGGTCGAAGGCGCCCTCCAGGAGTCGACCCGTTTAAAGTTTTCCTGCTGCAGGGGTACAGCAGGAGATTTTTCTTTATGGGGGCAAGTATTTCTTATATGGCCTAGTTCTCCGCAGTTCCAGCATCTCACTGGGCGCCTTCTTTTTGGAGATAACTTCATAAACCTCTCTACTACCGCTTCAACGTCGCTAACGGAATGAACGGCATGGTCGTAGTTACCGGTGATTTCCCTCAGTCGAGCAACTCCACGTGAGGCCTCCGTCGCCGCCTCAAACTCCAGGGCAATGGTCAAGGCGTCCACAAAGGTCTTCGGCCGCGCCAGCCGTACAGCGCGCTGCAACTCGACGTCTCGAAGACCATCGGTGAAGGTTTGGACTGCTAGGCATTCCAGGAAATCCTCCGCTGCATTTGAATACGCAAGTCGTACCATTCTTGCTACATCGGCTTCAAATTCCTGGATAGTTTCTCCATTTTTCTGTTTTCGGCTCTTCAACTGCATTCGGTACACCGGTTGTAGATGAGTTTGACCATAACGCATCTCTAGACGATTCACCAATAACTCGAAGTTGTCAGCTTCATCCGGTGTCAATGATTGCAAGACGTCTAAAGCTTCGCCTCGCAGAGCTACGGTTAGGGACAATGCTTTCTCCTGGGATGACCATCCATTAGCTCTGGCCGCTGCGTCGAATTGTTTCAGGTAATTTGGCCAGGAAGTCTTCCCGTCGAAGGTCGGGGGTTTCATCGTCGTTCGTACATGGGTCGTCTCCTCGCTTCTTTGTCGTTCGACGTCTGCGTGGCAGGTTTCCATCCTTCTTGCATCTTCGTCGCCGCGGTGGATGGTTTGGTTTCGGCGGCTAGCTTCCTGTTCTTGTTGAAGCTTCCTTATCTCGGACTGCATTTGCTGGTTGATCTGGTTTTGCTCGTCTCGCAAGTTGGCGACTTGTTGATTTTGCTCGTCTCGCATGTTGGTCACTTGCTGATTCATGTTGTCCACTTGCTGATTCAAGTTGTCTACCTGCTGATTCAAGTTGGCAACTTGCTGATTTTGCTCGTCACGAAGGTGTGATATTTGCTGGGAGAAGGAACTGGATAACTCTTCTGGTAGGGTAGACATCCGTTGTGATAGCTGGGACACCTCTTCGCGCTGGCTTCTTATCTGACTGGATAGCTCCTCTTGTTGGTTCGTCATTCGCTGTGATAGCTCCTCTTGTTGGCTCTTCATCTGACTGGATAGCTCCTCTTGTTGGTTCGTCATTCGTTGCGACAGCTGGGACATATCTTCACGCTGGCTCTTCATCTGACTGGATAGCTCCTCATGTTGCCGGGAAAGTTGTTGAGCTTGTTCTTCTTGTTGGCTCGTCATAGTCGTTATTCGTCCTAAAAGTTCAGAAATTGCTTTTTGAACCGGGTCATCGAACTCCACAACGTCAGGGTCCAAATTATTACTTAGGTAGTATTCACGGAGCCTATTCAACAATACAGATTTGGTCCCAGTAGTTTCCAATTCTAATTCTTCGAGCTCTCTTCTGAGCTCTGCCACCAATAGTTCATTTATCTTTTTTTCCAGGCATTCTTATATCTTCACCCCACACCTGACACCAATTTGAAACACGTATGGGGGCTTTTTACACAATTTATTTACAAAATTGTTAAGATACACTGAACTCTGCTGGATAACGTCTAACTACTTGACAATACAATGAACTCTTGTGAACACTTGACTCGAACTGACGTTAACTGCCCGTGCATCCCCTTATATACAACATTATTTAATCTAGTTAGTGTGTTTAGAAGTTTCTAGAATTTTCTAGAAACATTATTTAAAATGGTCAGTTGATTTTTTTACAAACTTCTAAAAATCAACTGTCAACAACAATCTTTCAAATTAAGGTCCCTTCCTTTACGGTTATCCCGTTACAATATTATCTTTAAAACATCAATCATCTCTACGTAATGAATTAGGTGGTCAGTTCAGCTTTGTGGACGACCATGCTAGGCCACACAAGACTAGTGTTGTTCAAGCACCCCTGGAAAACCAAAACGTTACCAGATTAGAATCCATATTCAATCGGAATAATCCGCCAAGAAACGCGCAAGATTAATTGTTGGTGCTTCCGAGGAATCGAGGAATATTCCTCAAGAAATAATTAACAATTTCATTATTGGTGCCTAGACGTGTTAATTCATTACTAAGAACAAGAGACTCTAATACTTAATTTACTGTTGTATTGACTACTTGGTTAGTTTTTGATAGAAACCTATTTTTTAATTTTTAAAATTTTTGTATCTGAATTTAAATTTGTTATCTATACATGAATAATTCGGCAGTAATCAACTGGACAAAATAGTCAGTCTTCCGTAAATCCTACTAGTCAACTGGGCAAATTGCAAAACGGTTGCCTAAAAATATTGTTTTAACTGGGCAAATTGTATTCCTAAAAGTTAAAATGATAAATCTAATGCAATATAAAATATTTATTAATTATATAAAAATACACACACAAACAAAGTACATATATACATATTTCCCATTCTCAGTTTAAAACCGTTTTAATTTATTTTAAGAGTTTAGTATGATCGATTGATAAATTATTGAAATTTTGATTCCCAAACAACTATATTTTTAAATTATTTATGTAAACGTGTATAAGTACTTTTGTTATATCCTTACACAAAGAATATAAATTTCAGTAGAGTATTAGACAGATTAATGAATCTAATTCTGTTTAGGCGGCCAACAAAGCGGAGTTTCAATGTCTACTATAAGTATTATCGATAGAAATTGATATCAAGACTTAGTAACAAAATATATGTTGATTCCGAATACCTAGTAGCTACAACCCTATATACTTACATTATCCGGATTTTCTATTATTACGACAAGCCGTCGTCAACCCCTGATACGGCAGCATCGAGCATAAAATCCAAAATCCTGCATTTTATTGTGCCCTTAGCACCATTTTTAAACGCTAATTCTGGAGATAAATACTTAATTTTATAGCACGTGCTGGATTAGTATAAAATATGCCTTAGGGAAGGTTACCTCTCTTATATATTCCTTTTCTTAAATGAACTTTGGTTGTTAAACAAGTAGAGAAGGGCAAACAACCCAAAGAAAAGGCAAACAGCTGCATCCGTGAGGAGCACGTGTCAGCTTGTTGCGGTGTCGAGAATTGGTGTCTTGAAATTGAATTTTCGACCCTTTTAGTATGATCTCTAACTTGTCACCGGAAGAACATGTTATAGAAAAATCATAATAAGCTTTCAGTTTCGAATGTTTTAAGATGAATGTTTGTATATATGAATAATAGTTTAGTCGGTAAATAAATCATACCTTACACCTGACAGTTTCGGAACCTAAAATTGGATCATTTTTAAAATTAAGTATTAATAAAACACATTGGTTGGTTTAGGCAGGTTTTGTTTAATATAATTTAATTTTAAATAATGTTGTGTTACATAATTTTTCTATGAGCTCTATTGAAAGTATACTTTTATCTGAAGCACTATACCTATATGTAAGTGACATTAGAAGTGTTACACCCAGAAAAAATAATATCTTAATCTTAATTTTTTTGACAACAGACTGACTTTTTAAAGAATGCTATGATAACAATATCAATGTTTTATCTTAAATAGTTTTTGTAAAAAAAAATTATCTTAAATAAAAAAAAAAACGATTTATGAAGACCGGTTGGTAAAGAAATTTTTAATTATCGTTCTTCAGTCTAATTGTAGTCAGTGTAACAAAATACCTCGAGTTCGAGGACATCAAAATTACCACCATGTTAGCGATTTTGACAGGGAAAGAATTGTTGCCTATAAAGATATGGGTTTGTTGTATCACCAAATTGCGCATCGTGTTAATTGTACGACAATGACGGTAATGCGTGTGTGTCGTGTGTGGACAAACGAAGGTAGAGGAACACGAAGAAGACCAACTGGCCAACCAAGGCGTACCACAGAGCGTCAAGATAGGCGCTTCAGACTTCTTGCTCTGCATGATCATTTTGCTACTAAGCGTCAAATCGCTGATCAATGGTTTTGAGAGGAAGGTAGACCTGTTACTATGCGTACAATACACCGTCGCATTCGAGCCTTTGGACTGTTTTCATACCGCCCATGACTAGTGCTACCTTTGACCCAGGACCATTGCCATCAATGTTTAAATTGGTGCAGAGAACGGCAGCAATGGGTGGAAGAATGGCATAATGTAGCATTCAGAGATTTTGTTTAGGCATGCACGATGGCCGTAGAAGGCTAAGATTCCGCAATGGGCAGCGCCGAGATACCGGGTTTGTTCTTGAAAGACATGTACACAGGACAGTTGGAGTAATGGTTTGGGGGGCTATTGCCTATGGTAGCCGATCACCACTTGTGTTCATTCGAGGCAGTATGACAGCTACACGTTATGTTGATGATGTCTTACAAACCACTTTACTGCCTTATCTAGACGGCTGTCAACACGTCCTTTTTCAGCAAGATTACGCGCGTCCCCATATTGCTCGTCGAACTATGGACTTTCTCCAAGAAGCTGGCATTAATGTTTTGCCGTGGCCACCCCGTTCACCAGATTTAAATCCCATCCAACATGTATGGGATATGATGGAAAGAAGACTGTCTAATTTACACCATCCTCCACAAACTCTGGCACAGTTAATCCATGAAGTTCAAGTTGCATGGAACAAGATACCATAAGCATACATTGATCATCTCATTTTGTCAGACGTGTACATGAGTGTATTCAGTTACGGGGTCGCCAAACACATTATTAATTTTTTTTGTTATACGTTATTAAAAATTCTTGAATATGTTATCGTTTTATTCTCGATGTAAATCTACCATGTTGCCAAAAAATTAAGATTAAGTAATTATTCCTTCTGGGTGTAACACTTATAATGTCACTGAGTATATTTTCTGGCAATTCTCGATCAGTCGCTAACATCAGCAATAAGTGGGTTGAGTTGTCAGATTGATGGCCTCGTCTTAATTATTATTATACACAATTGTTACATCGTTTTCATCACTTGTACAATAACTAATTTTTCTTACCAATGAGGATTCACAAGCAGTTGCAACGTCCCATAATATCTGGGGTAGGGTAAATTCATTTCTTTAGAATCTTATAAAGCAGAAACAAAAATTATTTTATTTTTTGATTTTAGTGGTGAAAGTTGATTTTTGATATTTTTGAAAGTTTTGTTTGAACCAGTACAAAGTTTGTATCCAGAAAATAAATAACGTATTTTTTATATGTTTGTGTTTTTAAAATATCGATATAAATATCTGTCATATTTAGATGATTTTGGAACTAAGTTCCTTACGGCAGGCTTGAAGGAGATAGGGATTTTGCTGCGTGACCGAACTGAAAAAAATGTAATAGTAAAAAACCGTAACGAAAAGTTCGTGGAATAAAACCGTTAAATGAGCCGGGTTCGATTCCAGGCCGATGCAATTTTTTTTTGTATATATCTCTTAACATTTACCTTTTTTTGTTAAAGTAATATTAGATATAATTTTTAAAAATCTTGATAGTTGAAAGTAGTTAGAAAAGGTGAGAAAAAATAAATGTATACATAACTCTTTAAAGCTCACCTTAAATTTTAAAGAAGCTTCTTTCTTAACGCCAAGATTTCACTGATTTTGATATATTGACCGTTAAATAAGACATGCGCAGGCGCTAAAGTCGTATACACAAGCGACTAGTGTTATGTGTAGATTCTACATTAGCTGAAGGAACTTCGTTCCTACCTGGTATCCCACGACACCATTTTAAGTTTTTCTAATAACGATGTCTGGGGATACGTATGGTCCTAATTTTTGTGGTTTGAAAATAATCAGTCTAACAACTGACAACTATCTAACTAATCTAAAGAACTGACATGAATTTTTCGTCAAAACTTACCCGCGCAATTTTTGTTCTAAAACTATGTCAGTTTTGCATTAGTTTTCGGATTTTAAATGTAAGTAAATATTTTTTGGTAAGTTATAATTTTGATAAAACAAACAAAGTCTGTCGACATAGAGAAATCGGAGTATTTGATAGCAAGGGAAGGGCAGACAGTCATTTTCTGCTCAACAGAAAGTATTTGAAGGGGTTGTTATGGAAAGGGGTGAAGAATAAAAAACAGGATAGACCCTCAACACAACTCTAATGCATGCATTAGTCGGCCGGATCAATTGCTGGTGCAGAATGAATCTCATCAGTCGATATACTCTTTCGTAAAGTAAATGGTTTTATCACTCCAGCGAAAATTTGTAAATAGGCATACTTTTATTAAAATATAGAAAATCTTAATTTTGTCAAGTTAACTATAATATTATATACAACGCACTGAAATTTAAGTTCTTTTCTTTCGTTTTTTAATAATAATCTATTTTCTGCACAATGATACTGATATAATGGGGTCTTAACAAACACAGATTACATTTATTAACGTCATGTTAACGTCTACTTTAACGATCAGTCTGGGAGCTATTAAATCGAGCTCTCAATTAGGTGTCTTTAATCAATTACTAATTCAATATTGATTTTATTACTTTTAACATCATGTGGTTCTTTAAGGATTACTATGGTTTGTTTTTTACTAATCTATATATGTAAAGTACGATAAAAGTAACAAATAATTATTAGTTTTTGATAATAGATATTCATTAGGAACCCAGAAATCATTTCTTTAATAAAAATAAATCATTCATTACATTAACCTACTAAGTCTAGCATTAGATAACGATATAAGACAATTGGACACAGTCTTAAAGGTAAATAACTAGGTACTATAAAATGAAATATCTTCAAAGTAGTAACTCTTGATTCCATTTTTCAATTTTATGTCAATTAGATTTTACCAAGGTACCTAATACAGTTCTACAAAAAAAAAGAGTGTGCGTGTAACCTTTACGCGTGATTGAAGTAAAACTTATTTGACCTACGTAGCGCAAAATAAATATTAAATTACCATTCAATTATATGTATTGTCTATATACTTTACAAAAAATGATCTAATGTTATATTTATATTATTCATTAGAAATAGGAATTATTTTTTATATATGAAATAATAGGTTTATGATAACTAAAATGTAAAACATAGATTTTACTCTCTAAATACCTTTAATGTATTTGAAACCGAAAGAAGATTATAATACAACACTATTTTTACTCTAATAGTTAAAGAATACATAAGTAATTATTACAAGATTACCATAATAAAATTTATAAACTTCTAAACAAAACATAACCTCAATTCCACTAATATGTCAATGCAAATTTGTTTTGTTTGGAAAGGTTTTTAAGCTTCTCCCTTAGCTGACGTCACACCGTTACCTACTTCCGTCAGAATTACTTCGTTCCGTCAGAATTACTTCTGCCAGAAAAAAAATCTGAGTTACCCCTAGTCGCACCTAAAGAAGTATTACTTCAAAAACTAATTTCAATGATGGATGTTGTCCATAATATGACATACAAAAGTTAAATTATATGTTGAAAGTCCACACAAACTCAGTAGTAGTCTCTTCGACAAAAAAACTGTTCAGAATAATGTATATTGGTACCACGAGTACCTAATTGACGTATATAGTTCACTAGTATCAAAATGTTACCTACACTTGTATGAAACAGAGTTCAGTATAAACTTGGTACTCACACCTTTTTTTCATTAAAATTTATGCTGTCTCTAGTACTCCAGTATATAAATAGAAAATTTTACTAAAAATATAGACGACTAAGACGACAGTTACGACGTTTTTAATCTATATTATACCTAATATATAAAAATGAATGTTTGTCTGTATGTCTGTATGTACTCAATGAACTCAAAAACTACTGGACCGATTATTATCAAAATTGGTATGTATATGTATTTTTCCACGGAAAAGGTTTGTATGATATGCTCACTGATGCCACTCGCCACCAGGTGGCGTTGCAGACTAGCGACTTCTTTCCCGTTCAACCGATTGTCATGAAAATTGGTATGTATATGTATTTTTCCACGGAAAAGGTTTGTATGATATGCTCACTGATGCCACTCGCCACCAGGTGGCGCTGCAGACTAGCAACTTCTTTCCCGTTCAACCGATTGTAATGAAAATTGGTATGTATATGTATTTATCCACGGAAAAGGTTTGTATGATATGCTCACTGATGCCACTCGCCACCAGGTGGCGCTGCAGACTAGCAACTTCTTTCCCGTTCAACCGATTGTAATGAAAATTGGTATGTATATGTATTTATCCACGGAAAAGGTTTGTATAATATGCTCACTGATGCCACTCGCCACCAGGTGGCGCTGCAGACTAGCAAATTTTGTCCCGTTCAACCGATTGTCATGAAAATTGGTATGTATATGTATTTTTCCACGAAAAAGGTTTGTATGATATGCTCACTAATGCCACTCGCCACCAGGTGGCGCTGCAGACTAGCAAATTTTGTCCCGTTCAACCGATTGTCATGAAAATTGGTATGTATATGTATTTTTCCACGGAAAAGGTTTATCTGATATGCTCATTGATGCCACTCGCCACCAGGTGGCGCTGCAGAGTAGCAACTTCTGTCCCGTTCAGGAAAAACAGTATGATGATGTATTTTTAACGGTTAAGATGAATATGATATTCGTTTTAATGGAAGTTACCACCAGATCGCGCTTCCATGTATCAAATTCAATACTGATAAATAGATATCTACACGAATTCGTATAAATATAAGTTCGAAAAATATATTTTTGGTGCGATAAGTAAAACAAAACTATAAACTTTCTTTCCTTCTCTATCTCTTCTTCTCTTTTATTTTTCTTAAATTTATTTCAGTTGCTGGCGTAGCAACGCGCGCCGGTTCCAGCTAGTTTATCATAAATGTTAATGTTCTTGTCAATTTTGAAGGTTTAATAGATTTGAATTACGAAATGTAAAAGATAAAAGAATATGAAATAAAATAGTTACTGTTAAAATAAAAAAGTAAATGATTTAGATTAAAAAAATTAGAGGAAAAATAAAATAAAGCTAGACCAGAATTTAAACAAATAAGGAAGAAAAAAAATACAAAAAATCACAAGATAAAAAGAGAACAAGAGGATATACCAGAAATTAGAAATTATGGATATAGAAAAGACAGAATTAATGAAGATATACAAAGAGAAGAGAATAAGAGACATAAAATAGAAAATAACGGTAATAGAAAAGAATTCAAGAGAAAAGCAAATAAATGAAGAAATTAAATTAGATATTAGTAATGTTAAAACAGAACTTAAAAGTGAAATGAAAAATATTATTAAAAAAAAGTGTTAAAATAAAACAAAAAACAAATCAGTTGAAAGATGTATTAAATAAGAATAGAATATATATAGAAGGAAATTTTAGAACAAGAAAAAAGAAAGATACAATGAAAATGAAGAAAAACAATATGGGTAACAATTTCATAATACAATAATACAGAATAAGAAACAATTAAATAATAAAATGAACAAAGAAGAAAAAGAATATAAAAGTAAAAATTGATGAAGTGAAATATGAAAATAACACTTATCAGGATGATAAAAAAATAAATCATATTACAATGATAATGCAGAATTGATATATAAAACTAAATCGATTTATGTTAATAATGATGGTAGATCTAAATATTATGAAGAGGATGAGAGGAGATATAAAACTTAACGATTCTATGATGATGAAAATAAAATGAAATATATACCTAAAATCAATTATGATAATGATGATAAAAGAAAATATAAAATTAAAACATACAAAGACGATGATAGATTTTATTTAGAAACACAAGATTATATTAAGAGAAGATGAATGATGATTTGGGAGAATATAATATATAATTATAAAAAAATTGTAAAATTAAAATTAAATAAGATAAAATTTAATTATAAGAAAATACATCATATTTCAATTTGGGGAATTTGTTATTTGTTATATCACTCTCTCTAGTATATAAATAGAAAATTATACAATAAAAAAATTAAGAGACGACTATGACGACGAAACCAAGAGACGAAACTTGTTTTTGTTTGTTATTTATTATAAATAGTAACGTTAATGTCAATTTTAAAAGTAGATAGACAGTTATTAATATTTGATAGATTTGAATTATGAAATGTAAAAAAATTAGATTATGAAATAAAATACTTTAATAAAATAAAAAGTACATGATTTAAATTTAAAATAATAAATCGAATAAAAATAAAATAAACCTAGAACAACAGCTAAACCAAAAGGTAATAATAGTTTAATACTATTATAACGTTTTACAGAGTCTTTGAAAATCAAAGACCATAGACCGTTTACTAAGAACCAACAACTACTTCCCTGGCTGTATACTCCGACGGACATTGAATTACAGTTCAAAGTTAAACGGGGTTAGTATATCTGCAAGATAGAACTAACCATTTTAGTTTGCAATTCGTAAGGCTATCTCTTGTAGACCGGTTTCGGCGTATTGCGCCTCATCAGTACAAGGAAGATATCCGTCACACAAATACATTATCTTCAGCAAAGAAAATGTTAAAAGTGCGATAATAGCGACATCTCCATAACCAATCACAAACTGAAATTCTATTTGACAAAAAACCTCACGGCTTTTTAGGTTTATCTACTTGATTTACTGTTTCCTGCTAATCAATACCTTCAAAATTCACGTGTCATCATTTGCTTTATCAGATTATTAATTCATATACTTAGTTCTATTTAGCTCGTAACACAGCTTGTTTTATTATTAGTTACATCTGTTACAATTAGATTTTTTTTTATTTGAATACAAATCGTTTCTTATTATCTGCTTAGTATCAAAAAGCATCTGTCTGCCGTGTACACTTTGTAGTACTTTCTCCAAAAGGCAATCTGGCTAGTTTTCTTTCAATTTATCATTAGCCCTTAACCATCCACACCTGATAATATAAAGAACACTTTAAGATAGTAATCTTTTTATGAATGATTTAATGGGCCCGCATGACATCTAATTTCATTAACTCGTTATCCAATTGTCTAGAGATTCTTTTAGATTTAAACGAATGTCGCTGATAATGATCTGTGGGAGCAAAAAAAATATTGTTAAAAAAATTAGTAAAACTCAGACAGAATTTGAAAATTGTGCGTTATTTCTAAATCCAGTATGGAAACATTTGTGCCTTACTATCTAATAATCGTTACAAATTAGTTTTTTATATCTTTATATTATTTTACATATGTATATTCTGTATACTTAAATTTAATAACTTACAGCCGTACCGATCTTGATGATCTCTGATTTGCTGGATTCAACTCCTCTCGGGGTTACAGAATAACTATTTATTAATATATCAAAAAATACAATTTATAAAAAATATTTATTTATTATTATTATTTTTTTAATAATAGAGTATTGACTGCTAAAGTCATTAGCTTTTTTACATAAAAATTATATATACATATAGTAGGAGAGCTAGTGAACCCTCCGAGTAAATAGTATATAGTGATGAGTTATAGCATGCTAAGTAAAAAAAAATTGACATGGGTTTTTGATACGCACAAGTACTTTACAGGGTGAACCGAAAGGTGTGATATATGTAAAGCAAAAAAAAACTTTATTCTGTAAACTTGACATTTGTCAAAGATAATAATAGTTTAATACTATTATGACGTTTTACAGAGTCTTTGAAAATCAAAGAACATATAGACCGTTTACTAAGAACCAACAACTACTTCCCTGGCTATTTGTCTCGACGGACATTGAATTACAGTTCAAAGTTAAACGGGGTTAGTATATCTGCAAGATAGAACTAACCATTTTAGTCTGCAATTCGAAAGGATATCACTTATAGACCGGTTTCGGCGTATTGCGCCTCATCAGTACAAGGAAGATATCCGTCCAGAAACTCTAAGAGCATCTAGACAGGAGATATGTCTGAAATTTGTGTTTATCTAAGCCATTTCTAGTAAGTAGGTACCGGGCCTCACGAATTGCGCACATTTTAATCCTTGTACGTCGTTTCAGAACTAGGACCAATAATCCGACACTCGTTATCCGCACAAAAATTATTTTTACTTGTATCTCTTATCTTTTGCTGTAAACCTAAACTCTGCAGGAAATATAAACAAGTCAATAAGTAGGTATCGTAAATATAAATATTTGTAAAGGAAACGAAGATGATTTTGAAACAATTGCTAAAAATATTAATAATGTACAGCTGCAAAAAAAATATAAAACAGATAATCACTAGAATTCTTATCTCCTCAGTTATATTGTAACTTTAGATTAAAATTAATAATTCCGTGAGTATAAAGATATTTATTAAAAGTTAAAATTTACAAATATTGGAAAATTTATATGATTGTACTTTTGTACATTTCAAAAAGTCATAGAGTGTTATTTCGTTTCGATCCAGTTGTTTAATTTTGTAATTAATAAAATTATAAATTTATATTCAATTTTTTCCTTGGCTTTTCTTTGACAATTAGATAATTAATTTTTATAATTTTATCGAGTTGAATACTGGTACCTACCTAAAAAGACTTTTAAAATTCGACAAATCTATATTATAATACATAATAAGAGAACAACGTTAAAGAAATATTTGTAGAAACAGATGACAACAATTTAAAAAAAAATCGTTATTAATTAAAAAAACCCCACACAAATTTATAAAACATAACGAAACAAAATTGACAAAATTGTCAAAATTGAAAATAATCTTAAAAATCAGAAAAAAATTAAAATTAAAAAAAAAGTAAGGCAAAAAAAATCATATAAATAAAGTTTTCAGAAAAAAAGGAAGAAAAAGCTTAAATTAAAAAAAAAGAGAAAACAACTCTTACGACTTGTAAAAAATCCTTTAAAATTTCGACAAAAAACAAATAGAAAAAAATAAACAAAAAGTAATTTCAAAAAATTTTGAAAATGTCCTATGGTATGAGAAAACAAATGTTATAACATAAAAAAATGTGGTGTACAGAAAATTATCACCCTGTAAACAAATTGCTTCTACCGAATTAGTCAGAGCACTTCTTTGGGAATTCATAAGTTGGATTTTAAAAGCAACCCTTGCATTGTCTGTGCAGTTATTTTTATATATTTATAGTTACTATAGTCCGTCATCTGTTTTTTGCAATAAAAATTACCAATTAGGGTTTCTCAAAGGAAAGGTTGACTAGTTAGGGGAGAAGGCAAAGAAAGTTTTTTTAAAAAGACACTTGGTTAGTGGTACTCACGGGTAGCACTCCTACTTCCATTTTTATATAGTTGTTATCGTTGTTAAAAATAAAAACGTAAAAATATTGAGTTATTTTACTCATCCAACGAGCATACCTCAAAAATATATGTAAAATATGTAAAATATTTGCAAACATCGTTTAAAAATTGAAAAAAAAGTTAAGTATTGGAAAAATACTTTTAAAATTGGAAAAATTGTAAAACGACATGCATTAATTCTTATTAGTACGCCGGGTCAGCTAATTTAATATAAAATGCAGCATGGATATGTTATTTCCTAGTTTGTTTATTACTATTGCTACTATTATATTTTTTATCTATAAAAGATATTAGCAAGTCTGTAATTTTTCTTTTAATTGTAACGTTTTGACGATCATCGGACAATATTCCGGAATGCTGTAAGCTGTTAACTAATTAAAATCAAGTTTATTGTATAAATTTTAATAGTTTAATCAAGATTTCAGAGCGCCTCTTCTTAAGAATTTCATATTGTTTTTTAATTACTTGGTATTTATTAACTATGGATATATTTCTTGAGTATTTTCGCCATTAGAAGGTACATTCGATTGTCGAAATTGGTTTTTCCTTATGTTGGTACCTACACATGTTTCTACTGTATGTTGAGAATATCAGCCATTTTGCATAGTTAGTTTATCTCTGATAAACAGAAATATTAGACGTGTTTTGGTATACTCTTCGATTTTCTACTATCAAACAAAACTAATCAAAGAATCTGCATAAAATTTTGCGCTAAAAATAAAATAGAATGAGCCAATGCATTCAAAATGTTGACTGTGGGATTTAGTGAATCTACTATGATTAAACCAAGAGTGTATGAATGGTATAAACGCTTCAAAGAAGGCCGAGAAGACATTGATGATGATGACCGCTCTACACGCCCGAGCACGTCAACAACTGATGAAAACGTCGAATCAATGCAGCAAATGGTTTTGGAAAATCATCGAATTACTATTAGGGCAGTTGCTGTGGGTGTTTGTATATCAACTGAATCATGTCATACGATTATATTGGATTTTTTGGGCATGAAACATGGGGCATCGAAGGTTGTTTCAAAATTGCTCAATATTGACTAAAAACAACGACATCGAAACCAAAGCCCAATCACCCCAATAGAAGCGGCCGCGGCCACAGAAGCCACGACCGAAAAAAGCACGTCAAGTTCGGTTGAATGTAAAGGTTTTACTCAACTTTTTCTTCGATTACAATGATGCAGTGCATTATGATGTCTTTTCACAAGGTCATACGGTCAACAAGAAATATAACCTGGAGGCTATGAGACATTTGCGTTTATCATGCCTCAACAAACGTATTCTCCGGACTTGGCTGGCTGCGACTTTTTCCTATTGTCAAAACGAAAGAGACCGATGAAAGGACGACATTTTGCCAAAATTAAGGAGATAAAGACCGCGTCGAAGAAAACGCTGATGGCCATATCCAAAATCGAGTTCTAGAAGTGCTTCGAAGATTGAAAGAAGCGCTGGCACAAGTGTGTTATATCTGAGAGAGATTAATTTAAAGGGGACAAAATAGATATTGATAAATAAATAAAGATTATTTATAAATTCTCGTTTTTTTTCTGAACATACCTCGTATAATAATTTTTATAAGTAATACGTATAAATCCTATGATAACACCACCTGCATGAAACGAAATGAGACTTTCTCTTGAACTTGTAATTCACATATTAATTAATATGAAAACAATGTTAAATTGATTTAGCTGGTGGTGTTATCACGTAACGGTTTACGTAGAAATTAATAAATAATTAAGGCAACCATAATAATTTACAATCCAAATTTTATTATATAAATTAAACTGGTTTATTTTAATAAATTTTGCAAATTCTCACATAAATATAAAACAAAAATAAAGATCTTCAATGTAAAAAGGATTTATACATAACATAAGGATTCTATATAACAAATTTCATGACCCTATGACCTTCTCTTCAAGAGATATAGCGCATAACTGATCCTATAAAGTATCGTTGGTACTTAATAAAAAAATAACTAATAATACCGACTAACAAAAAAAATGTAAAAACTTACAACACATTTACCTGAATCTTACGTATTCCTGAGCGCTAAAACCGTATTTGTTGTTAGTTTCCTACAATATTCACACAATATGACATCAATTATATATTTAAATAAACAACAATTTACAAAAACAACTTTTTATAGTAGAAAGTTTATTTTACTGATTTATAGGTCACGTTACTATTATATAAATTATTTTGTTACTTGAATTTGTGGGTATTTCGTAAAGGATTTAAAACTCATATTAACCCGAAATTTTGTTAAAAGCTATGCCTAAACAAACTTGAAACATGCATTGTAATCCAGTTATTAGCTATCCTGAAAATTTCAGAGCTCTAGGTGTCGGGAAATAGGTTTAAATTCGATTACAACATTTCATACGGAATGACAAAAAAAAAGATAAGAAGAAATACAACACGACGAAAATAAAAAAATTTAACTTTCCCATATGAAATTTAGAATTTCTTGAAATTGTGTCGAAATCTCTAAGTACTTGCCTAAACACACTTGAAACAAGCATTGCCATCCAGTTCCTAGCTATCCTAAAAATTTCAGAGCTCTAGGTGTTCCGGTTTAAATTCGATTACAAAATTCCACACGGAATGATAAAGAGAAAGACAAAGAAACAGAGAAAGAGACAAAGAACACGACGAAAATAAAAAACTTTCTAAAATAGGAAAAATCTTCTAAATATAATTTAAAAGATCTGTTTTTATTAGGTTTCATTTTTCACCTTCAGAAATATTAGATTAATATTTTTATTGGATGCATTTATTTTTATTTTTCACTTTTCCTATGGAGGTTCTGGCATTGCTTTTTCTCCAATGGAATGCATTTAGTTGTTCTCGGAGAAGTGACGAGGAGTAATCATTAATCATGTTGATATTCCACTGCCTTTAAACAAAGTTTGTACAGATTGTTTCATTAAGCTCACTTTAAACTGTTGTGGTGTGGTTTAGGATCAACTAAATTTGGTTTTAATGACCATTGTTTTTGGGCCAATATTGGTTTCTTTCCCTGCTGTCCCACTTACAATAAAACATGGAAATTTCGTAGTCTGGATATAAGTTTAAAATCCCCACATACATAGTTTATGTTCACAAAATATTATTAATATTTTCTTTTATATGTGTAGGGTGTTAATAAAAGTGTCACACATTAAAATGGGTGATAGTTTGTCCTAAAATAAGGAAAAAAGTGTTAATAAACGTAGGTCCGCAAATTAAAGGTTTCGAAGATACGGACCATTTTGCGTTCAAACTATAATTTAATGTGTACAAAAAAAACAATGATTTTTATTAACAAGCAACAGAAACAAAGGGTCAAATAAGATGTTCAAAGTGCCCTCCCTCCATTTCAATGCAGCTACGACATCTTTGTGCTGGGACTGTCAAACTGTTTCCAAAATACCTTCGTTGGCTAGAATTCGATGACATCCCTGCTCTACTCTTTGCTGCAGCTCCTTTACTTGAGATTATTCACGTAGTGACGTATACAAAATTTTTTAAATGTCCTCAAAGGAAAAATTCAAGGGATCTAAATCAGGTGATCTTGCAGGCTAAATACTTTATTACGGCAATTGAAAAAATGGGCCTAAACACCGACGTGCTGCAACCTTACTTGTTTTTTTGTATTAATGAAATATCGTAATTAGCTTCCGTTAATCGGTTAGGTAGTGCAATCGGACCTAGTAACCGGTCACCCAAAATACCTATCCAAATGTTCGACGGAAAACGTACTTGATGCTGGATACCCCAATACTATGGGGAATTCGTCGGCCCACATATGCAAATTATGGAAATTAAAAATTCCATTTCCATTTCTTCATCAGAAAAAAGAATGTCTGCAAATTGGAGTCCTCAGTATCATTTCTTAGAAACCAGAGGCAAAACACCAAACGTGCCGGATGATTTAGAGGATTCAGTCGTTGGACATGATACGAGTAAAACTGTTGCTCGTGGAGTATTCTTTAAATCAAAGGAGCCCCAATTTCTACCTCCGATGATATTCAAGCATACTTTTTTCTGGATTCTCCTCTATTCGTGCCAAACTTGCTACTTCTGTCTCGGTCAAGGTTATGGGAGAACTTGATTTTAATTTTTATTGGATTATGAATTTGGTGGACATTGACCTTAGTATCCCGGAGTTATGGGACTGTTTACCAAATGTGCAGCCATAACGAAAATTTGTAAAATTGTTCACCAACTACTAAATAATAGCTACAAATAATATCTAGCAAGTTTTTGTGAATGAAAAAAGAGATAATCCAAATATGATACAAAAACACAAAATACTCCGTATCTTCGAATCCGTTAATTTGCGGATAGATATTTATTAAAACTTTTTTCCATATTTTGGCCGATACTACCAGCTATTTCATTTTATGACAATTTTTTTAACACCTTGTATATCAAATGAGAACTAGTAATGATAAATAAGTACTTCCATTGTGTGATAACTAATAGTCAGTTCAAAATTTATTAACTGGGACGAGGACCATTATTATGGCATTAAACAAATTTTTTATCTTAAATCAAATATTTTGCAAACTGTTTCTATTGTACTAAAATGGTAAAGAGATATTTCACAAATGTTTTTCCTTTAGTTTACAACCAAACAATTCTGCTATTCCATGGTAAAACCCAACCTTTCACTAAACATCTAAATCAGCTTGTGTAAACAACTTTGGTTTTACTTTTTCTGGAGAACATTAAAACTCGCTAGAAGTTGATTCTTTTTTTTCATATAGGTAGATACTTAAGTGGATTCTTGGTAGATTGAATAGGAAAGGAACAGGATACTGCGGTTCATCTCCTATCGGCTAATCAACTAATATGTTAGGATCAGAATTTCTTTCCTGTTTGCCTAGAAACATCTAAGCTACAAAAAAACAATATTTTTTCTAGTCTCCCTACCATGGATGCGGCAAATTTGAAACCTTGCTTCTCTTTCTTGTACAATTACCTAAGATCCTCACACAAATGTAACACTTTGAAACCCAACATTTGTCTTTATTACCGATTTCTACACTAAAATAATTTTTTTTATAAAACCAGTACCATGTCTTAGGTGTCTTTTAATAGTAAAAAAAGCGCCAAGATAGATTTTTACTAATACGTTTACTGTTTTTATACTGCTAATATAAAGCACATAGGTTAAACTACAATGAAAACAAACAGCTTTAAAAAAAATCATTGTTGCTATTGCCAATCAAATAACCAACAACAATATAAAGGCTATTGACACTGCGGTATCATCGCTAAAGACTATAACCATTGATATAAAAGATTTAATTATAGCACGGTATCTTGATACGAAATTTTAAGGTTTCTATTGATTAATTCTTCCTCGCAAAGTTTCATGTTTTCTTCCTGTGCAGTAAATTTATAAATTACCTACCCTATAGGAAATCGATCACTTTAAATAAAACAGACCATTAAACAGACTGCTAACTCAATATTACCGATACTAAACTAATACATATAAGATAAATGGGTACAGGATATTGGTGTACGGTTAAAGGTGTGGACAATATCCATTACGTAATGTAATATTGGGTTACTTTTTTATTTTACTATCATTTGATATATCAACTTCTATCGTAAATATAATTAAAATTTTTTTACAGGCTTTCTGTAAAAAAGTAATCCTTAAATGTCGAATGGAGTTTTTAGGATTGGAGATTTTATACTATACAAAAAATTATCTAGTTTGACACTGTTATTTTCCACACGGACCAACAGCATTTCTACTCGGCACACAATAGCTGCCTGACTTAATATATAGATTGGGTTTATACGCCCTCAAATTATTTTCTGTTGTGCATTGTGAGATTAAATATACCTACTTTTGCTTAAAAAATAGATGTGTATGTTTCAAGGGAGATATAATTTTTCGTGAAGCCTCTTTAGTCTTAGACACGTTTGTTAACCCTAAAGCTTGGGTTAAGTGTTTAAATTTTTCCATTCCACACGTTGATGTATATCTAGCAGCAGGTATTTAGGATCCATGTGGTCTGATTTTATCTCCCAGAAATCTTAACCAATCTTCTCCTTTATTTTGTTGTATTCTGTGAATGTGAAGAATGGGAAAGTCTAACAGAACTTCTATTGCTGGTGTTGATGTGCCTCTCAGAGCACTGGTTATGTCAAGGCTAGCAAGTCTATGAACCTTGTTTAGCTTAATAATGACATTTTTTCGTATTTTTGGCTTCCATACCAAGACGCATAAAGCGACTGTTGGTTTTACCACACTGTTATATTTCCAATACGGGTATAACATGTTTGGTTTAGAATTCTACCTTTATCCGTAATTTCATTTGGCCACCATTAACGTAGTCATCCCAATTATACCTATTTCAATTCTAATTAGATGCACTTATTTAGTTTTTTCGGTAATTTATTATTTTAATGTATAATTTTTAAAACTCTAGAAAAATCTACTTTATTCCCTGCTAAGTACATATGCGCTTGTTTTATGATTAATTATTTTACTCGGTCCTTTTCTTTGGTCTTTAAGGAACATTATACATTTATTTTATATTAAAAAATACATTTTTTAAAAGTTACAATAATAGATAATAGATAGATGATTAAATTCCATTACTTTCTTCTTAATTTTCTTCATCTACGCTCTTCAACTAGACAGTCAGTATTGGTACAATTCACGCCAGTACAATTTTTTACATGTAACGGAGCAGTGAAGGTCATATTTCCTGCACCTACAGACTTTTCCGTAGTCCATCAAAAGGGTGCCATACACGCTACGATAAATTGATAACGGTTTAACTGTATCGATAAAACTGTACAGTTCGTCGTTCAGTCCACTACCATACACGCTACGATAAATCGTTACGATTTAACGGTACAACTTTCAACAATTGATTGTTTAAATTTAAAAAATATATGTGATCAATTTTTTATAAATAAATAAAATAAATAAATTTATAAATATTTTTTTCTGATTACAACCATATATAATACTTAGGCAAAATGTTGAAGTTTACAGGTGCTAGAGGTATTTTGTGTTATTGTTAGTGATCAAAAATTATCTTTGGGTTTTTTGTATTTATTTATTTTTATTTATAGAAAACTAATCACGTATATTTTTTAAATTTAAACAATAGATTGTTCAATTATGAATGGATTCAACTACACGCCGGATCTCGAGTCTATGGTCGGAAAAGGGTCTCTTTTATAGCTCATTTATATAGACCACTTGCTGGGCCCAGGTAGGAGGTGACTTCAAAGACTCTTTAACCAAACAAACAAATAACTTACCTCGTTGTCTGTTGAATCATTATCTATATTGGAACGAGAATTGAGTTTTGATTGATTGTTTAATGAATTTACCAAAAGCTCCAAAACGAGGTAGACAGTAGATATCCTGGGCACCAGGTACTTCGGAGATAACATTCGTCATATTCGTTTACAGCGACCCTAAAAATCCAAGTATTGAGTTTTGACTAATTGTATAACGATATTACCGAAAACTCCAGGAGACGACGTAAACAATAGGTATTCTGGGCACTAGGTATTCCGGAGATCACTTCCGATGTCACATTCGTTTTCAGTGACTCTAAAAACCCTGGAGTAACAAAATTGAAATAATTTCTGCTTATAAATAACGAGTTTTGTTTAAGATGCATTTCAAGAATGCAGTTTTTGTATAAATAAATGCAGTTTTCTAATATTACATGATCG
This sequence comes from Altica lythri, assembly GCA_964028335.1. Lineage (NCBI taxonomy): Eukaryota > Metazoa > Arthropoda > Insecta > Coleoptera > Chrysomelidae > Altica > Altica lythri. Next base: position 57,822,162 of record OZ034801.1, on the reverse strand, counting down.
CATAAAGTCACAAAGTTTGCTGATATGACGCGTTTAGAACCGAATGAAAAAAGAATCATTAAAATACGTCTTGTTATTTAAATTTCGGAGGTAAGGACGATTTTACTGCTTCATTGCCTCGACTACACGTAAATACCGATATTATAATTTAAAATATGCAGATGTCTTTATTTTCCAGAAAGCTCCCAGTGTCACAATACAATAGAGTAATAAAATTTAGATACTGATTAAAATATCTGATAAGGATAAATAATGCCTCAGGTATAAAAATATTAGGAATTTAGTCTTTATGTAAAAGAGAAAAGTCTATAAAATTATTCTCTTCATGTAATTCACTGCTGCATTTTTTAAATTTTCTGTACACCGTTGTCAATGAGTTCCTAGGATATAATATATAAACAAAGAGGGATAACGGGCATGTACGCAACAAGGATCATAGGTTACAAGTAGGAATGGTAACCGCAGACATGCATGTTTCTGGCTCGTTAGCCGTCATCAGTGCGGCATAACCAAGTAAGGTATTGCACAATGAGTCCGTTTCACCAACGTGGCGACGCTGGTCGTAGCCCCGAAATGTGGGCACAGCTGGCCGAAGACACAAATGGAGATAGGACTCCTGTGTGAGCGTCCGTTGTTTGTGTTTTTTGACACATTTTTCTCTACCATCCTTTGCACCCAAGTACCCAACACTTTTGCTAGCGAAGTGCAATACCTTACCTGGTTATGCCGCACTGATGATGGCTAACGAGCCAGAAACATGCATGTCTGCGGTTACAATTCCTACTCGTGGCACTATGATCCTTTTTACGAACATGCCCGTTAATTTGCCCCTTTTGTTTATCATGAGTACGCATACTTGGCACCCCTTTTTTATTTTTATTAATGACTTATACCCTTCGTTGAAGTACTGTGATTATCTTTCGTTTGCTGATGATTTCAGAGAATATACCAGTATTGAGGACTGCATCAAACTATAGAGGGATATTTCTTCAATATGTGATTGGTCTAAGAATAACGGTATGTTAATAAATTAAAACAAAAATGCTATGTTTTACCTTTTTTAAAGCTTAAATCTATACTAATGTTATAAAGGGAAAGGTTTGATTTTTTGTTTGTTTGTTTGTTTGAAATGAATAGGCTCCGAAACTACTGGACCGATTTCAAAAATTCTTTCACCGTTGGCAAGCTACACTATTCCCGAGTGACATAGGCTATGTGTCATTTAAAAAAAAAATAGGAATCCTTACTAAAATGCCATTAATGTAACCAAAAATGACCTTAAAATCCTTACAGCGCGTGCGCTGAGAAAACTATTGATTATAGAATAAAATAATGTACTACGATTTTGAAGAATATATAAATATCTACAAAAAATGCCGCGACAGCATATGTCTAACTGTTATAGTTACGTCACAATAACTAATTTTTATGTAATTTTTAAAAAGTTTTTATCTTGGTATTAATTGTGGTCAAAATAACTTATTTCATAATCACGACAGATATCAGAAATTTAGCATGTGCAATGGGACGAGACTACTTATAAGGAAATTAAAGGACAATTAAGTTATAGCAACCAATATAACTGAACCAGCAGCTGGTCAACTAGCTCATACACTGAGGATACCGATGATCCCAACTGATCTACCAAATCCATTTAAACCGCTTCAATTTCCTATTAAAACATCTTTCGCTTTTACTAATAATAAGTCTCAAGGTCAAACCTTCCAAATAGTAGGGATCGGTTTTCCTCATGGCCAACCGCCTAAGGCGGGTCGGAGCACCTGAAAATCAATTTATTTTGCTGCCAGAAAATAAAACAACATGTAATATAGTTTACAGGGAAGCGTTGACCCAATAAATTTAATGGCTTCTGTTATTTTTCTTTAATCCCCGTGCAAAGCCAGGGCGGGCTGCTAGTCTACTAATACTTTTAATTATTCTGTTCATGATAGTCCGCTTGAAAGAGTGAATGAAATTCGTGGTTTGGTTGTACTTTTTGATAGTAATTTTTCCTTTGTTCCACATATATTAATTAAATTATTTCCAAATCACTGCAATTAATACTTGGTTTCATCACTAGAAATTCGAAAGATCTAAGTGTAGAAGCATTGAAAACCTTATAATTAGCATATCTAAGATCAACGCTTCAATATGCCTCTGTAGTTTGGTCTCCACATTACGCACTTCATATTAATAGGTTGGAATCTATACAAAAATGATTATGAAACCATTTTAAGTTTTTTAAATTTGGAATATTTATATATACGTAGGAATATTAACGACTTAATATTCCTTCATAAAATTGTGTCTGGTAAAATAAATTGTATTCAGTTGGTTTCCTCATTGCCTTTTCATGTGCCTTCAAGGATGACGCGTAGTGTTGTCTTCTTCAGGATGCCTCTTTACAGAACTAGTTATGGCTTCTTTAATCCTATATGAAGATGTATGCGTTTGTTTAATAGCACTAACCTTGATTGTAATATTGTAATTACTTCTGTTTCTTAATTTAAAAAACGTATGAGTCAATTACGCCCTGGACTTGTTATTTAAAATGCGCTATAGTATAATAGGTAGTATACCCTTTTTTTTGTTTCTTGTGAGTATTATTGTGTTGTCCCTAATTTTATTTATATTTTTTGTTCTTTTATATTGGTTGCACTTTTATGTACTATATTTGTTGTTTATTTTTCTGTTAGTTTTATTGTAAAGGGATTTTTTCCGGTAGAAATAAATAAATAAATACATTTTACAAATGTACCAAAATTTAATTTTCAAAAAAACTTATAATATATTCTATGCAGAAATTCATTATCTAAGGCGATAACCCTACACAAAATATTTTATTCGATATCCTACAATTTTTTTGCAAATTCATCAGAAGAGTAGCGCACATGTTATCATAACTGTAAAATAAAATTCATCTCTTTATTATACGACACTGAGATCGTTACGCCATGTGCGGAAACTGCAAGAAGCAATCGGCATTCAATTCATTTATCGTAGGGACACGGGTAGGCGCAATACGCATTGCGCACGTTATAAACATCGAGCGGGCTTTGAAAATGAAGAAGGGCCTAAAAGCCAGCCGACGATTCATCAGTGTTTCTAATGAAACTACTAGGGTTAGTGGACGATTTTTGTGTTTTGTTTAGTGCACGTGGTTTTTACGTGGTCTGTGACAGTGACTGATTTTTGGATGTGTACCCCGATAAACTTCCCTGCTGATTTCAAGGGTGAGTGACCCTTTTCCGTTTTTGTTTTTGTGTCAGATACACTCTTCCGGTAGCACAGATTTTGTATTTTCCCAAACCAAACCAGCTTGTAAATAAATATGTTGTTTTAATAAGACAATTCAATATACCTACCCTTTTACTTTTATTTTACTATTGAGCGAAAATTACACATATCTAAGGGTTGACATATGACATTTGAGACTAGTTGCAGCATCCGACAGGGGTTATCCGACACTTGAAATGTGGGTTGTTTTTTATCTGTAGTTTAAAAGGAGGTCTACTTTATTATCTTGTTGTGGTCTGGTTTTTAATGATCTAAATCTTGAATTGCACCTGTCGGAATCACTGATGCATGTTTTAAAAACGTAGGTAAACAACTGAGTTAACGTGAAAAAAGGGTTCGTCTGTTTTTTTTTTAATTTTGTTTAATTTAATATCATTATAATACATTTAAATCTATCAGGTAGAGGTACCTTTCTATTAAATAAAAAAAAATAATGGGCATTAAAAAAATACTATCAAGAACTATTAGATAATTATTACAAACTGGTGCGTGCGGTTGACCAACCTAGGTCTAAAAAATACCACTTAGAACTTACAACCTTATTAAAATTTAAGTAATTTACGCTGAAAAAAATGATAATCATAATACCACAACTATAGTTGTAACAAAAAATATTTTTATTACTATGAAGGTAAGTTAAACTAAGTCTAATTATTAAAAATGCATTAAATGCGATAAAACAAATCCGATTATTGCTGTTTGTTTTTAAATTCAAAATAGCAAGACTACGGTGCCAGGACATTTGCGATCTTTACCTGAAAGTGGGAGATTTGCGACCAAATTATTTAATTACTCTTTTCCAGGTAAACTGCCCTTTATTATAATTATATAGGGGGAAAATGGCGACTCAACAAATTTTAAATTATTTTATGTATTTAATTAATAAAATCTTATAAGCAAAATACAATTTGCATTTATTGGATATTTTGCATCTTTTTCATAAATTAGAGAATGTTACTTCTATTTTTGACATCTGAACACAATTCCATGTGAGATATTTTTATCCTACGACCTCATTGGAAAATAACACTTATCACACTCTCTACTCCCATGAAAAGCGCTACTTTTTCGCACATGTGCGGAAAGTTACTTTCCGCACTGAAGGATACCTAATCAAACACGGTTTACTGATTTACATTCACCAATGTAATAACAACAAATTTAAAACAAAACACAAACGGACAAAAATTATACAGGGTGATTTTTCCCGATGGCACATTTGACAATTACACAAAATAAATATCTGAGAATGTATCAATGGTTTTTGGGCTGTTAGGTCGGCGTCGATTGTCATGTTTTGACTTGACGTTTCGCCAACACGAGCGGTTGGCATCTTCAGAAGTTGCTTTCTGGTTGCCAACCGCTCGTGTTGGCGAAACGTCAAGTCAACATGACAATCGACGCCAGCCTAACAGCCCAAAAACCATTGATACATTATAGTCTAGTCTAAGATCCCGATATAGGACGACCTTCACCGAGCTGGTCAATGGACCAAACATATTTTTTATGTAATTTAATATATTAAAAAATATATTGCATATGAGCTGCCTATCGAATTTCAGTCAAGGATATTTTTAATTAATTTTTAAAAATTTTTTGTGCTACTGAGAGGTCCCTACCTACCGTCCCATGCGATAGAAGAGGACACAACATAACAGCATTTGTATCCCGGCCTTTTAAAGAGAGAGAGCTCTCTGCATGGGACGGTAGGTAGGGACCTCTCAGTCGCACAAAAAATTTTTAAAAATTAATTAAAAATATCCTTGACTGAAATTTGATAGGCAACTCACATGCAATATATTTTTTGATATATTAAATTACATAAAAAATATGTTTGGTCCATTAACCAGCTCGGTGAAGGTCGTCCTATATCGGGATCTTGGACTATTAGACAATGGCCGCGAAAGCCTTTCACAGTTTAAATATCTGAGAATTTGTAAAAATAGGTTTCCAACATATTACTATTTACAAATATTCAGTTTTTTATTTAATTTTAAAGTAGTTTTACCATAACGTCTAATGTGCTACAAAAAAAAATTGTCAATAAAAAAAAATAACTAACGCCTGGAAACGAACCAGGATTTACTTTTAGTGTTCTAACGATCTAACGTAAGACACTCGCTTCATCCACTGAGCTAACACGGTACATGTGCTCAGTTCCATATTTGAAATATCTATATTTTGGAAATTTTTATAATATTTTCAAAAAAATGTATTTTATGATTCTTTAAGTAATTTTGCTCTAAAAATGGAATAATTATTAAAAAATAACGTTAAAAGTCCCTATCACAAATAAATCAATCACATAAAACACAATATTTGGTAAAGTTATCTCGTGCTCTTAGGAAAAATAGTGTACTTGTGCGGAAAGTGACTTTTCACACTCTTGTAAAAAATGTCACCTTTGGCACTCGTTATGTAATATACTATTTCAATTTAATTTTGCTTAAACATAGATAATTGACAATTTAATTTTTCATTTATTTTCTCAAATAGTATACAAATGTATAAAAGGAAAATATGAGAATAAGTTGTGATAGATTTAAATTATAATACTTATTTATAGAAACCGAAAAATACTAACAAAACTATATCAGTGCATATATTAATAATTCAAACTTTGTTGGATAGCAAGTGCATTTATAATTTTAATAAGGGACAGTTTACCTGGTAATCAAATAATCCGATCGCAAATGTCCCTCTTTCAGGTAAGGATCGCAAATGTCCTATAACCAAGGCAACATCTCTGAACAAAATGTTAAAATTTATAAAAAGTTTATAATAATCTAAATGAAGATTTTAGCAACCAAAATTGGATAGGCATATAATTTAATTAACCAGATGTGTTTATTGAAAACTTAAAAAACTATACCTATACATCACAGAAACAAACATAAAAGCAAAAAAAATATAAATAATTGGATTATACCCAGAACTACTATAATTCAAACAGAATTCTTAATTTATTCCTTAAATAACAATACAATTGATGTAAAAACGAATTAAATATAATAATAAAAAAGAAACAAAAGATGTGTTAAATCAAATTATACAAATATTATTCTTCTAAAATGTTATGGAATTAAGTAAATAAACTAATAAAAAAAATGAATGTAGCATCAAACAAATTGTATTGAATAATTATGCAAATATTTCAGAAATGCGAAAAATAACAAATGCATTTATTTTACATAATAAAATTGATCCAATACATTTAGTCCGATTAGTTCACTGGAATTAAAACAAACAAAAAAAAGGGCTGTGGCAGTCCGTGGGATTTATACTTCTATGCACGCGCCCGTGTTTAAAAAATTGTATGGGAATGATTTAGCTAAATTATTATATGCATGAAGCATAGACCTACTATACGAATTTCCGTGTCCATTTTATAGATTAAAATAAAATGTACACCGAAAAAAAATTCACATCGTATAATAAAACTATTCAGCTTTCAAATAGTATGTTATCGCTTATCGATCAAAATATATATCGTGTGTACAACTAAAAACTGTATAAAGTATAAGGTTAATCAGTGTCGCTAACGTGTGCAGTACAAAATATTTTGAATTGTGTAAATGCTGACAACAAGGACAGGGGACTCTTTAATAGAGAAAGATCGAAGAAATAGAATGATATAAAAACTAGCATTAAATAGAGAAACTTCAAGAAGAAGTCACGTAGGTATTCATGACAAGTCATAAGAAGCTAAACTCGAAAATTCCTGAAGAAGTAACCTATATGCATATATAATGCGATGAATGAAAGAATATTTATAATAATTTTGTGGAAATAATGAAAAAATATTTATTAAATACATTTATTATAATCTCCCAGAATGTTAACTAAAATGCATTTCGTAAAAACTGTGTTTACCTATGTAGCCAATAACCTCAAAAGCATGGTGCAGGATATAATATAATCAATACTGCAACCATGTGACGGTACTATAGACTTTAATACAGTACTAATTACTGAATATTATTAATATAAAATACTAAACTTAATACGTATGCTTACGTGACAGAATAATATAATTATTTGTCAAACACAATGTGAAACGTCACTATGATACTAAAACATTAGCTCAGACTGTATTTTCTGTATCTATCTCTTTTCAGTGTACTGAATGTTTAAATGGTATTCAAAGGACTTATAGTTATGACCCACCAATATATGTGTTTCTGTCTCTCTCTTACGCACGTCATTACATATGTTACGTAATGTAATGATTTTGCCGATTTACTTTCATACAAATTTCCAACGCCGGGTGCACGAATAGAAGTATAACTTCAAAAACAGCTATTAATTTTAATTTAACAAATATGAGGATGCATTTCGCTCATCCCATTTATTATTTATAAATTTTCAGTATTTTTAACTTCCCGCTAAAAAAAAATAAAAATTTTTTTAAAATCGGGAAGTTATTGGTTTCACCCCGTTTTTCGAAAATCGAGTTTTCATCGGATTTCAACGTTTTGAGGTCTTAGGAACCTCCCCTGACTACTTTTACGAGGGTGTCTGTATGTCTGTATGTACGTGTGGATGTGTGTGTGTGTGTGGATGTATGTAAACCTCTTATAACTTTTGAACGGCTTGACAGATCGGAATGAAATAAAAAGCATTCCAAAGAGTTCCATCTAACTTAGATTCTCTGTAAGTTTGAACCGATTCGAGCCGGTAGATTTCGAGAAATTTCAAAATAACCGAAAAAAACAATTGGTAAAAATGATGTTTTTTGGGCATATCTTTTTGGCTATTGCATCGATCAATTTCATAACCTAATCAGCTCTCAAGCTTAAAAAGCCACGTCGAATACCGTTTTGCAAATTAAAATCGGTTGATTCGTTCGTGAGATATCGTTGTCGAAAAATTTCAAAAAAAGTGTTTTTTTTTTCAATAACTTAGAGATTATTTGACTAACCGATTTTGCACTCCCGGTAACGTTTTTAGGTCTCAAAAGACTGCGTCGAATGCCATCTTGAACATCAAAATCGAATAAGGCGTTAAAAATGGCTTTTTAAACATTTCAAAAAAAGTCAAAAACGTCAAAATACGTCACGTTACTATAGCTTTGCGGTTAAAACTAGCGGGAAGTTGCAAGGGTGGCCTTTAAGGTCAACCTCTTTTCGAATTTTTCAAAGGTTGGAATCACCAAAGCACTGTAAAAAACTGTAACAAAAATATAAATATACTTTACAGATCCCTATGTCTTACATCAAATTGCAAAAATTATGAAAGCGAAATAAGCCCATTCATAAAAAATAACATTATTTCAAGGCGCAATATGTGATCGGTATAGATTTATTAAAAATAATTTGTTCATCTTTATTGATCTATCCAAAGCTTTTTGTGTTTGTAACAAAATATGTTGAATAAATTAGAATATAATAAAATATACGAAAAAAAAGGTCTTTTTGGTCCTCCGTCCAGAAACAATACTATTAATTACTTCAAAATCGTCCGGAAAATGACATTTTCCGGCCTAGGCCGGCAAAGTAGCTTTTAGATTATCTAAAGAGATGGCGCTATGAGTCATCAAAAATACATAATGAATACTACAAATTTTAATTAAATTTATTTAAAAACAGCGTATAATATACTAAACTAATAACTTTTTCTAAAGGTAAGCAGGATTCAAACTTACATTTAATTGCTCTCACAACTTTTATTTTAAATTTGACATTTATGTCAATTTACAACTACCTATCATTCGATTATGAAGATACATATCTCGATTTTATTATTGCTCATTGAACTATAATAGTTCATTGCCTCTGCTATCTTTATATAAAATTATTAGATATTAATATTAATATTATCAATATAACAATTTTTACTGTGCTGCTTATTAGCAAGGTATTCGTATGTATAAAAATTAAGGATCGTGAAATCGATTATCAGAAAATCATTCCTTATTACTAATTCTTTTAATAGTGCAATAGATGTCAATAATGTCAATATACACCTAATCATGTATGTCACAAAATAAACAGTCTTGAACTTTTGAAAATAATAAAAATTGGTCGGACCAAAAAATATTGTGTGTTACACGTCCGCAAAATGTTTTTTATAATTCACGTTCACAAAGTTTCTATTTCGACACTAAAAACTGTATCGAAATAGATTCATTGTAACACTGTTTTTGGTAACTTTTTGTTTTACACAATTGGTTGCACTGCACTGATTTTCAACGAAAGAGTTCAGGTAGTAAATCAAGAAGTATGTTGTAGTAAATTATTAACTACATTATCAGCGTTATTGCTAAATTCAGAATATTTTATACAAATTTGACAAACATTCTAATTTAAAATCATTAAAACTGACAAGTGTCAAAACTGTCAAGATTGCCAACATAAATAAATATTTCGAAAAACACTCATTTTACTTTTTTTTATACTTTTAAAAGTTCATTATAACAAATAGTATGTAACACTCGAGTTACAATGACGGTTTGTAGTACTCGTTCTTTGCGAAACTCACCGCTTCGCGGTTCGTTTCACAAACTGAACTCGTACTACGAAACCTCTGTCATTGTAACACTTGTATTACAATATACTATTGCAGGTGCTCGTATTGTTTCGTCTCGGTGCTACGCCCCTCGGCTACACAACTTTACTCGCTCTTGCAAAATGGCATTTTCCGTCCTTGTGTCACAAATAACTATTATGTTACAAGTGGAAATTACTTAGAGGAATATTAATAATTGTTTAAAAATTTAATATTTAGAAAACTGTTTATTTATAGCCTAATACCATCGAAATATGGCATAATCGTATGGGACAGAATAAATGTTAACCATTAATGTTAATTTACAGTTGCTGTTATTACTTTTAATTGTAGTAGTCAACTAAGTAGTATCCGTTACGACAACTTAATAGTTATTGTAAATGGTTCTTTCTGTAACTTGATCACAAAACAACTTTTATGTCAATTAAAGTTTACATTTAATTTATTTACACCTCTTAGTACTAATAAAGGTATGGGAGGGAATAAGCGAAAACTTGTGCAATACAGAAAAACAAACCTGATATGAACCTTTTATTATTTATGAATAAAACTCAGACCCTACCAAAGACTTTTAATCAAAAATGGCCCAGATTGCAATAAAAAATTTATTGCTTAATAAAATAACCATAAAGGTATTTTTTTTTTGTTTTTGAAATCAAATAGTTAAATGAAAAAAAAAAAAAAACGTTAGACTTCTATCCACGCGCCCGGGTTTAGAATTTTTTAGGAGAATAGTTTGGCAAAATCATAATATGTTTAAAACATGGACCTACTATACTATAAATCCGAAATTCCGTGTCCATTTTAGAGGTTAAAATGCAATGTACATTCAAAAAAATCATCGTTTAATAAAACTCTTTTTTTTCAATAGTATGTTACAAAATATCGCTTACAGATTAAAATCTAAAAATATTTATCGCTAAAATATATATCGTGTACATTATATCAACTAAAAAATGTATAAAGTATAAGGTTAATCAGTGCCGCCAGCATGTGCAGTATGAAATATTTTAACTAGCATATAGTTTGGTAATAAGGTGAGGGAGACTCTTTAATAGAGAAAGATCGAACAAAGAGAGTGATATAAAAACTAGCATTAAATAGCAAAACTTCAAGACGAAGTCACGTATGTAGCGTATTTGTTGTCCATTTCCACCAGGTATTCATGCCAAGTTATAAAAAATTAAACTCGAAAAATCCCGAAGAAGTAACCTATACAATGCGATGAATGAAAGAATATTTATAATAATTTTGTGGAAATAATGACAGGGGAATATACCAGTTGGACGCGGCGGTCAGTTTTACCCAAAATTAATCCTTTTTCTATTCGAAAAGTATAGACCACTTGGACGCCAAATGCGGATTAAGGGTTCCAAAAAAATTAAATATTCTTATCTCATTTATTGGGTCTACCGTAATACAGATTAAATATCTAACGGTTTGGTTTTATTAATCGGTTTTTATTTGTGATTGGTCGAGAACCAGGGGGAAGGAAACTTATATTTTTCAAGCAGTTGAAAAACAAACATTTTAAATCAGTTAATTATTTGAATTCTAACTGAAAACATTATTTTATTTGGAAAAGTGATTCTGATTTTCGTTTGTGTTACAATGGAGTCAATGTTGAGTGTAGAAGGTAAAAAGTTATTAATTGTTAATAAGTATACATTTGGAAAAGACAAAGAAACAAAGTTGGGGATATCATATAGGTGTACTCGCCGTGAGTGTAAAGCAACTATTAAAGTGGACAAATCGGAAACTGTATTATTAAAGTCTAATAATGAACACAATCATCCACCGTTGGACAATTTAGATATTCACGTGGAAAAATGTTTTTACTATTATTAAAATTAAGTGAAAGAATATCATCCATTACTCAAATGTGGTCAAATGGTAATACCAAAGAAACACAAAGTCTCGTACCACAAAAATGGTGGTACGAGACTTTGTGTTTCTTTGGTATTATTATTAAAATTATTCTTACAATTCCCATTTTATAAATATACAATTATTATCGATACTTAATGGTTGATAACGACGGCGTCCAAGTGGTACCTTGGATTTTCAAAACTGGCGTCCAAGTGGCCGGTAGGATTATGGATCTCAACTGATAAAACTGACCGCGGCGTCCAAGTGCACAACACCCAATGACAGAATATTTATAAAATACATTATAATTTTCAAAAAAGTTAACTGAAATACATTTCTTAAAACCTCTCTTTATGTAGCTAACAATCTCAAAATCATAACGCTGGTTAAAATATAACCGATACTGCAACCATGTAACAGTAGTTTATACTACAATACAATACCCAGTACTGAATATTATTAATATTATTAATATAAAATAGTAAACTTAATATGTATACTTACGTGACAGAATAATAAATTAATCTGTCAAACACAATATGATACGTCACTATGATACTAAAACATTAGCCCAGACTGTATTTAGTACATCTATCTCTTTCCAATGTAGGTACTGAATGTTTAAACGGTATTCAAAGAACTTATAGTTATGACTAATAATTTCTTCTTTGTTTTTACCGACCAATATATCTTATTTGTGTTTCTGTCTCTCTCTTACTCACGCCATCACATATGTAACGTAATGTTATGATTTTTCCGATTTACAAATTTCCACCGCCGCGCCGCGCGCACGAATAGAACTATAACTTAAAAAATCCAAGCTTCTATTCGCGTTAGTACGTTTCTTATTAAATTGTCAACATTGTCTTAGGGTATGTTTTCTCATTTTGTTAAGGCTGCATTATACAGCTTCGCAAAATTTTTTTCAACGACATCTAACCCTTTTTTTTGAGCTGCTCCCACAAGTATTTAATAGGATTTAGCTCTGGTAAACATGTACTCCAGTCTAAAAGTTTGCATTTTGCTTTATAGTGCATGGAGATAAAGTTATCACTAATTGTAGCTTCCCAAATCCTATTGACTGGTTCTAGCACTGAATCACCAACCCTACGACCAGTTAAAGTTTGTTGAAATGGTAAAAAAGTTTCTGCTCCCATCATAATACCTCCCTAAAACATTACAGTTTCTTTTTGCTATCTTATGAAGGAGTATCGCTCGTCTTTCTGGAAATCAAAATTTGATAGTCATCTGATTTTAGTCTAATATTTATTCTCGTACAAATCTTAAAATAAGAAAAAATAAGAGTATTGGAGCAATAGAAAAAAGAATCTAAATTTTTTAAATCTCAATAGTAGTTTGCAAACGGTTGAACTATGCGTGTGCATAAATTTTTATGTATTCTATCTCCATGTACGAAACATACTTTCTATGCAAATTTTCATTCGGCCAAATTGTACGCAAAATTTCTGCTAGACTAAATAAATAAATAAACAAAATTATATCCATATTCAATCGCAACAATGAAACTCATTTTTTAAGATTTTTTTTTCTTCTGTTATCAATATTTCGAAAATGACCTGTGCCTATTTATCTTGATGGATATGTCAAATTGTCTAGGATCGACTTTTAAAACTAAAAATGCCTGACAAAATCAAAATAATAAAAAATTTTTTTTTTTTTAATTTTGAGTATATTCCGTCCATTCAAAAGCAAAGGTTATTTCCAAATATTGAAACAAAGTCCTTTTAAGTTAAAATTCAATAGAAATTATTAACTAAAGAAAACACTTGATCAGTAACAACTTGACAGCACTTGACCCTTAAACAAATTGAACAATAAACATTTGCAAAATGCATCCGGTGATGCCGATTGTTGTCGATATGAATCAGACATTAAAATCTAAACAATCACTAAAGCAATAAATTTATTTTAAACAGGTTCCTAATTTATTAAGAGTGTTGTTTAAAGTTAGAAACGCTACATTGGTTGCAATAAAAAATCCTTTCTTACTACTACTAACTTTTTTGAATTATGTTTATTAAAGTTCTATTAGTAACTAACTTTAATTGATATGTTTTTCTATGCACACTGAATCACTTTGTTGCACTTTAGTACCTATACAAAGTAAGTATTGTGATGTCAAATATTTAGCATTAAATTACATACTCATACCCTTCTAAAGTTTGTTTCTATGAGAAAGAAAGTACCTTAGAAGATCGAGTTCGAGAGGTCATACAGACTTCATGTATTAAAAATTAAATATACAACACAATAACTAGTAAAAAATTCTATTTTATCCCTATAGATTCGTTACCATTTTCACCTACAATTGTTTATTTTTCTCTTTGCCTTGTAACAAAAACCAAGCAAAAAAAAAGGCTGACAGCTTATTTAAACAATCTCATATACAATTTGATAAGTTTTCCTAAACTTGATATGCGTTAAGTCAGATTTTCTATAAAAATTAATCAAAATATTCATTTATATAGAATATTTTTAAAACTGGTCATACTAAATCGACTAAAAAGGTGATAATTGTTATTTCTCAATTAACTTATAGTGTATAAAACAATTATTTCCCACCCAAAGTAAAGATGTAGGTACTTGTAAAATTTAAAAATTAGACAAACAAGTCGAGCTCTATCTATAGCCGATAGCGTTTTAAACCGAATGGCCACTGATGGACATAGTGGTTAGTCGGCGTTTCTGATAATCTCTTAATTTAACTCATTGTTTAAAATTCTTATTCAATTCCTCTTTAAGCACATACATGACTTTAATTTGCCAAATCGATAATTAAAACAATAATTTCTATAATCACTTTTTTATGCTCTGTATTATATTTTAATTCTCTTTCATTATTATATATACCTATGTGCTTAAGAGAGAGAGACTCACTGGTCCTACGGGTATAAAATTTACGACTGCATTGGTTGGCAAAATAGTCTTTTTTTCGGATAAGACCAAAATTGGCCTAAAATCAGATGACCCTCGAATTTTTATTCTTAAAGCTCCAGGAAAACGAGTACGAATTAAAACTGCCAGCAGTGGAACTCCAAGCTCTCGACTCGACACTTGCTATCGAGTTTGATATCGAGTAGTCTTTGTCGATAATTACAGTATGCGCTACTCTAAGCACAAGGGTCTAGGTATAGCAGATTGAAAATAATTTTATGATTTGTCGCATGCGCAGATGCATTCCTTGCGATCAGCTGCGATCTTCATCTGTCATTTTAAATTTTTTGAGGTTATGTGATTGTGTTGTGATGTGTGTCCACAAATGTTATAATAATTATATTGCTCATTTTTATTAAAATGGTGAATTATAGTTATATAACTATTGCAAAAAGGATAAAAACTATGATGGAGAATTTCGCCAAATGGTATTTACGTTTTTATATACATTAGTATACAGATTGTTTCTGCAACAATTTTAAAAATGCCGATTTGATTTGTCCAGAGACAATTATTATCTCTGGATTTGTCCTTTGATTTCTGCTTATAACCTCTCATTTTATTATTTTTTATTTTAGCCGAAGATGTAGTTGCCATTATTGAAAAAGTAAAAGATTGAATCCGAACAGGCTATAAATAAGAATATTTTAAATGTCCATTTGTCTTCAAATCTTATTTCTGCCATAAATTTTATGAAAAAGGGAGCACTTGATTTATTGGTATAGGTTTTAAAGGTATTTATAATAATAATAAAAATAGGTATAGGTAATAAATCTATTTTTTTTTATTTTAGTTGTGAAGAGAAAAACAGATATTTCCGCTTCAACTTTTTATGGGAATATTTCAGTTTTAAGGAATAATGAAACTAGGTAAAAAATAAAGTTTCCTTCAAAAGAGTAGACAATCTTTATCATATTTGGAACCATTTCATTGAAGGGACTTTAGCAAATCATATGATAAATGTAGTTTATTTTTACTATTACTAGTTTTTTGTAAAGCAAATGTAATAACATAAAATAAAATTTTTGTCAAACATGTGAATTTTTCTGTTAGTTATAGGATTTATGTAAAGATATGTGATAAATATCAATCAAGTTTAATATTTTGTGAATATAAAGTTCAATTTTTATTTATGTATTACATTAAATTAAAATACTATTTAAACCTGTTTCCTAAATATCACTAAATACATGGATGATTCACTTAATAAATAAGACAAAAACAAGAATGAAATGTTTTAAAAACTGGAATCAATTTTATAAATTCAATGATAGTAAACAGAAAATTTCAATTGCTGTGTCATAATTTAAATTTTTCTAAAAAATACCAACACTGCCAAACATAATTAACAAAAATTGCTATGGAATTAATATCCTAATCTCCATTTTATTTTTGTCATGAATTCAAAATTGTCAGCTACAGGGATAATTTTAAAAATTAAAATTTTCTCAAACTATGAGTATCTTTTTCAAAATCGCTATATCGAAGTAAAACCTAATTTTATATTTCAAAAACAAAGGTAGGTACTTTACTCTTGAGCAAAATTCATATTTTCTGATAAACTTCGTATACAAGTGAAAAAAAAGGTTTTAGACCATGGGCAACTTTTTATTAACATAGAAAAAATATAACATAGCACAAAAAATACATACATAATCGAATTATTGAATATTTAGAAAGTAACAAAATTTTATTTGATGGTCAATATGGCTTTCGTAAATCAAGGGATGCAGAGACAGCAATAATAGATGTTGTTACCAAAATACAATGTGAAATAGATAATCACAAAAAATGTGGCATCTTATCACTTGATTTATGTAAAGCTTTTGATACAGTAGATCATGACGTTTTATTACAAAAATTATTTACAAGTGCAAAATTCATTCTTTCTTTCACATGGTCATTGTGAATTCAATGTACATTTCCCTTCTTTGAAATTGTAAATGTAAGTTGAAGGCACATTACCCAAACGAGGAGGCAAATGTGCACATTTACTGGAAAATGTGTACATTTGCCGCAATATCTACTTTTACTGTAACATATATAAATTTAATATCAGACTTAAAACTTAATGGGAAATAAATGTTATTTGCTGATGATACTACCCTAATATATTTTGGAGATACTTTTGATGAAATTCAAGATAAAATGAATAGTGATTTAGAAATAATTTCAAATTGGTTATTTCAAAATAAACTTACATTAAATTATAAAAAATCATCATATATTTTTATTAGTAAAAGTTCCAGTAAACATTCATGTTCTATTAAAATAAATAATAACAAAACTTATAAGTATTCTATCAAACTTTTGGGGTTAATTTGATGAAAGATTATCTTGGAATAAGCATATCGAAAAATTGAGAAGTAAAGTATCTCCATTAATAGAAAACAATATTTATTCAATATATATTCACTCAAAATTTCAATATGGGGAACTGCATTATTAATCCATTAAAAAAATTACAGAACAAAGTAGTGAAATGTTAATATTATGAGCTCTTAAATTCGAAATACTGGAAAAGTCCTTTTCGCATTCACCGCACTGTATCATTGTCAAGTTTTACTCTGAAAACTTCACTAAACAACAAAAAAACACTGAAAGTTCGCAAAATAACTAAAAAACTAAAGTGATAAAACTTCTTGACACAAACACAAAGTTTTAGGTTATGTCGATTCCTTTGATTTGAAAACTGGCGCGACAATTAATGCATATGCGCATGCGACGAATCATAAAATTATTTTCAATCTGCTATACCTAGACCCTTGTCTCTAAGCTCTCGACACTGCGATCTCGACATAACGCTCGGGTGTTCCCGCTAGTCGACTTCATTTGTGTGAACCGGACTGAAAACATTGGCCATAATCTTCTTTCCTCAGTTAGTTGGCCTCTACCCATCGAAAAATTTGGTTTATGGTTATACAATGGACTAAAAAAGCTGTGACGTCAGAGGGCGGGATCTGTCATTTTATGTTTCCAAACAAACTTTTAATGTATGTAAATTGCCATTAAGGTTTTTTTACATCAATAGTTTTAATATTTCCTGTATCAAATAAGATATATTAATTGTAGAAATCGGTTCTTTGGGTGTTTAATATTTATATAAACCATAAATTTTAAGGTAAGAGAGCTCGACTTTTTCTAGACATGCCTTAGAATTATTTTGAGGTTATGTTTTTATTTGTATTGTTTTAAGTTTTGAGTGAAAAATAAGTTTTTAATTCCTTTTTTCAGTAAAAATGACATCGAATCATGTTATTAAGCTGTCTGCTATTATGCATTTCTTTGATAATAATAAAAAAATGGTAGTAAGAGGTAAAATGCAGTGGATTAGGGCCATATTAAAAATATGCATTTCTATACTAATTTTATAACTCTTTAAGGGGTTGTACATGCTAGTATGAAAGACGAAACTTATATTTGTGAGGTAAGGATAACTAGCTTATAATTATTGTCTTAAATTCTTTATTTAAGTTCCGCTTGTACACCCTTTATTTTGAGGTGTTACTTTGGTCTATTTAGTTCTTTTAAAACATTTAATTAAAGTTTATTAGCATAATTATTAAATATTCTAATGATTGTAGATAACAATAAAGAAATCTAGAGCAATCCAGTGGGGGAAAACTCACGAAAAAGATGGTCTGGATGCATTAAAATCATCCCTAGGAATTGATGTAATGCCAACAGGAATTTGGTTATAGAATTCTGGTATATTAGGGGCAAGTCCAGATGGATTAGTAAGTGACAATGCTATTGTGGAAGTAAAATGTCCCTACGCATTTCGCAATGATTTGCTTTCAGAAAAATTCAAAAATTCATTTGTTACTACAACGAAAAAAATGAACTGGTAATGAATCAGAATCATAATTATTACCATCACGTTCAGGGAAATCTATATATTTTAAAAAGAGAAAAATGTTTTTTGTATATATGGACCTTAAAAGAGATAATAATTGTTGAAATTCAAAAAGATCTATATTGAGAAGTGAATTTAACGTATTTAGAGGATTTTTATATAAACCATTATTTTCCCAAATTAAGGTAAATTTTTTGTAAATAAAAATACTATTTTAATATATGCTTTTTTATTTTCTATGTGACCAAGAGGACAAGAGCCTATATAATCTATTACCTAAGAGTAATTCTAAAATAAAAATTAAAAAAATAGCAAACATACCTACTTAGGAAACTCACAAACAAAAAAGCCATAACATACAGTAATAAATTGTCCTGCTTGTTCATAACATCTTCAAATATTTGTTATTATATTTATAATACCGAAATACGTATATACTTGATAAGAAATCCACTTCTTCCTTTCCACATCATTGCAGTTTTTCTGCTCGCTATAATGCTTGCAATTGGGTACAAAACACATCACCATTTTTACTCAAACAGAATAATATGTAATAGTTAAAAAATACATAATTAATCACAAGATTACCATAATAAAATTTATAAACTTCTGAACAAAACATAACCTCAATTCCACTAAAATGCATATAAAATATAAACACTTACACTAACTTTCAATGTTTATTCACTATCATAAATTGGATACACTAAGTCGTATGAAAAGTGTCCGGAAAATGCTAAGATTTTTGATTAGGAACCACTACAAGTAATAGAAAAATCTCTTATGGCTTTTTCAATGCAAATTTGTTTTGTTTGGAAACATTTTTAAGCTCCTCCCATATCTGACGTCACACTTTTCTAGTCCATTACATGTAAAGTGTTGAAAATATTATAGAAAATTATTATTTGAATTATCCAAATAATAATTTTTACCAATATACTACATATACTGTTGATAGACGAAATACAATTTTAGTTGCAAGTGAGAGAATTAGGGGGCAAATTATACAAAGATATTTTAGTTTTAAGTTTATTTATTTATTTTGTTTTCTTTAGATAAACTTTATATATTTAAGACTAAAACTATTTATATTAGACAGAAAAAACAAGTACCTACTTATTAAATATAACAAAAATTTTATTTATTGAACAAAAAAAAATTAAATTTTTGATGGAAACCCAACTGAACCACTTGCTTCTCTTCGTTGTTTCTTGGGAACTTTATATAATTATGAGCTAAATTATCCGTTATTATAGACACTACTTCCTTTAAACACTTGGACACAGATTGCTGACTTACTGCTAGATTGTGGCTTTTACCCAAAACTCTTTGGTAACTACCAGTAGCCAAAAATGCTAATGTCACGAAAACGCGTAACTGAGGTGTTAGATCTTGAACTCTGTTACTATTTCTCATCCACGGTAAAAGTTCCTCTATTAACTCCTGCGCTAATAATTTGGACAAGCAAAAACGTTTTTTAAATTCTAAATCTCCAACTCAAATGGATCATATACATTTCTCAAATGAATCCTTTCTAAATTAAATTGTTGTAGTCTTTCTCGCCTACGAATTCTTCTTTGAAGTATTTGTACAGGTAACATATTAATATCAAAATATCTTTCTGTCAAAACCCACTGAAGCACCCTTCTCCCCTCCAGTTTAGGAAAGGGTATGGTATTATCAATTGCAGATGAATTTAATAAATAAGTAATTTGTAAAAACCCTAACAATCCCTACCAATAATTCTAAACAGATCAATTCGTCATTAAAACATTTTTACTCAGAGAAAAACCCAAAACTATTTAAAATTTTAAACTAATAAATGTTAAATTGGTACAAGTATTGAATTCAATGCCCTTTGTAAGAAAGCTGTGTTTTCAATATCGGATTAAGCTGATAATATCTAGAAGGGTCTATTTACCAAGAATAGAAAATATAATTATAGATTATAAATATTTCACAGAAGTATGCGTTTATTGGATTTTTTGTATGTATTTCTGTCAGCTAAGAACTTAATTTATTGTTATTAAGTAGGTACTATAATTTATTATTGTATAATCATGTATATCTAATTTACAAATTGTAGTATAAAATATATTTCTTTATAAATATATAATATAATTTTTAATAAAGAATTTAAAACAATATTTTAGAAAAAAATAATTAATTAAGTACGTATATTTCACTAATATTAATAAATCATTATAAAATTTTTAATGAAGAATTATAGTTTAAAAACTATAAATAATACTGCAGGAACCCACAAACACCACTAACAAACTTGATGTTAACCAAAACAATCCAAAACGATTGATGTCGGGGAATAGTAAGTGCTCGATAAGTTTCGAGGAGTGTTTGTTGTCGATTGTCGATATAAGAAATTTCGGTGGTACCGATTTTCACATTGTCGACAACGTTTAGTGGTGAGCGGGTAGAGGTGTCGAGAGATTACTGTCGAGTCGAGAGCTTGGAGTTCCACTACCAGATCTGTTCCAAGATTAAAAGAGGAATTATTATCTTCTTGAAAAGCATTATTCTGGGAGCAAAACCTTCACGGAAGGTGTCACCCTTTTAGATTGGTTTTAATATTTACCCATTCTTGTGGGACCAGCTCAAATAAAGGGCCATAGCTAGTCGAAACAGTTAACTGATACAACATGGTTACAACATTCGAAAATAAAAAAACATATCTTAAAGACAATGTTGACAGCTTGATAATAGAAGGTAATAGGATAAAGGAAACAAAAATTATTAAAATTAACTATTGTTTTTTGACTTTTTATATCTTTAAAACACATTTTATAAAAAAACAGTATTTATCGAGGTATTTATAGTTTAACTAATATTAATGTGAAAAGACAACCACGCCTTCTAACCTCAACAAAGGAACCGACTTTCGAATCTAGGTTGCCAGATATATTTCCGAAAATTCCTAAGTTTATATATTTTAAAAATGTTCTCTCTACTTTACTATTCAATTGTTCGTCAATGACTCTTAGAAAGAAAATATAAAAATATTCTTACATAATATATACTTAAATTAATTAACTAGGTTCTTCATATTTAAACAGTTTTCACTTCCATGGTGGTTATTTTTTCAACTTACTAAATATTTTACTACGGTGTCGTTAATTTTTAATTATTTTTTTTTGTAATGAGTTTATATAGAAACATCTAAAAAAACAAGTTAAAATGGTGTCGTGGAACACCAGGTAGGAACGAAGTTCCTTCGGCTAATGTAGAATCGACACATAACATTACTCGCTTGTGTATACGACTGTAGCGCCTGCGCGCGTCTCATTTAACGGTCAATATATCAAAATCAGTGAAATCTTGGCGTTAAGAAAGAAGCTTCTTTAAAATTCAAGGTGAGCTTTAAAGAGTAATAATGTGTACATTTATTTTTCTCACCTTTTCTAACTACTTTCAACTATCAAGATTTTTAAAAATTATATCTCATATTACTTTAACAAAAAAAGGAAAATGTTAAGAGATATATACAAAAAAAAATTTGCATCGGCCGGGAATCGAACCCAGCTCATTTAACGGTTTTTCGTTACGGTTTTTTACTATTACATTTTTTTCAGTTCGGTCACGCAGCAAAATCCCTATCTCATCCAAGCCTGCCGTAAGGAACTTAGTTCCAAAAATATGAAATATGATTAACTATTCCGTATAATTCTGTTTATTTAACCATTTTAAATAGATTAATTCCTGTATAGAATGCAACCGTTATTGTTGTAATAAAGATCTATTTGAATGGAAGTTTATATTAAAATAAGCAAAAATCAGATTAATGATAGGCTTCAGTAGTTTATCATTGTAATTAATGTCAACTACAACAATATACTACAATAGTTGTTTGTGTTTTTATCGGAAAACATTTTTATAAACTACAGAAATATAATTAAATAAATATATTATTTATTATACTAATCGTAGGTGCTTTCAACACAAAGAATGTTTTTATTCAAGTAACTGATCTCTTCTTATTATTATGTATTAAGGCGTGATATCCCATTTCATAGTGAGAGAAGTTCCATGATAAAACTAATTAGTTTCTGTATAATGTATTATTTTACCAGCAAATATATTTTATGTATTTACTAGTAGAGATTTTAAACTAAATTTACTACACTACTCTTAATTAGAACCTAGTTACCAAATAACATTTCCTCATATTCACAAATAGATATACTAAGTATTTTCAGACAGAAATTTTAAAAGTTTGTAAGTTTGGGGTTTTAAAATTGTCTCATGTGGTGTACACATACCGATAAATATAAAAGTTTTAAAATTTTAAACATTATTTAATTTAAATACTATTGTGTTTTCAGCTAGTACCAATTTTTCAAATTGTTTCCTTCTGGTCTTATAATTCGATACGTGACTCTTTTTTCAATATATTTGCTAGAATACAATTCTCAATTTAAATTCTTTCTCCATTTATGAATACAAACATGTATACAGAAACTCATCTACTTTTTTTACCTACTTACCCATAATACAATCATTTTGACCTTCTTTTCATTACAAGTTTCTCTCTGGTAATGATTTTTTCTCTAAATATATTGATAAATTCTGTCACCAATGTTTCATTGAAAGGTACACTTCAAAAATTTGCTTCATAAAAATTATATTTCTAAAATGGACATAATTTGGAATAATCAGAGAAGTGTAAAATCAATGTGAACATATTTATTTACTTTTTATTTCTACTGAAATACTAAAATTAGCAAAAACAGTAAATATATCATTTCACAGATATGAATGTTGCAACTGTTAGTTGAAGCTCTTGCTATTCTTATAATTATGCGTTTAAAGAGGATTTAATTGCACTGCAAACACATACAATATATAGTACAGAAACAGAATAAAGCTAACATTTAGACGCCTTACAAAGTAAAAAATTCGGCAGTCTTGGGACTAACCAAGATAAGCTTTGTTTCTTATCCATATTTAAAAGTAAGAGTTCTCTTTGATCATTTTTGAGTTTTTTATAAGATTAGGATTAATAGTATAGATAACAAGAGTGTAAGTTGTGGTGTACACACAAAAAGTGTGAAATAGATTTTTTTGTATCGTTTTTTTTTAATGTTCAACACGATAACCGGAACGTCCCATAAGCGGCATAGCTTTAAACATGATTAATTGGCGTAATAAAAATAGAAAAAGATTTCCTTACCAATCTAAACTAAAGAATTCATTGTTTCAACTAATATATCTATACTAATATTATAAAGCTGAAGAGTTTCTTTGTTTGTTTGAACGCGCTAATCTCAGGAACTACTGGTTCGAATTGAAAAATTCTTTTTGTGTTAAATAGACCATTTATCGAGGAAGGCTTTAGGCTATATAACATCACGATGCAACTATTAGGAGCGAAGAAGTAATGGAAAATGTGAAAAAAACGGGGAAAATTATTGATCCTTGAGGGCTTCCATTGCGTGTGCTGCGAAAACGGTTCAAAATACCAAAAATATATGTATAAAAGAATTATTTCTCTTGAAATGATCTAAAAAAATGTTCGCGACAGTATATGTCTATCTTTTAAGATTAAATCACTAGAACCGTTTTTATGGTAATCAAATTTGGTCGAAATTAATGCATTATTTGTTGAGAGTTGTATCAACGTAATAATATTAATCTTTATCCAAATAAATGTGTTGTTGATTAGGAGTATTTAATTGTGAACAAAATTGTCTTTGACATCACTTATTTTCAATGAACATCTTAGAAGATATTACAATTTTAAAATAATTATAAATGTGAATGTAAGTTTGTTTGTTACGCTTTCACGCGAAAACTAATCAACCGAACATTATGAAACTTTGTACATATATTCTTGGAGGTATTAGAAGTAAAATAGGATACATTTTATTAAAATAAATAGTTTTTATTTTTTACGAAAAATAAAAAAATTGTTGGTCAAAAAATCTCAAAAAAGTGATTCTTACTAAATTAAGTATTATGACGCCACCGTAAGGTGGCGTAGTTAAGATGGTATAAATTTACATTAGCAATTCTTGCGTAATTACGTACTATAATGCCATCATAAGGTGGTGAGTTAATATATAATATATCTAATCGATAATTTAGAAAACTGTAAAAATTTGGAAAAATGGTAAAACAACATTAGTAGGCGGTACGAAGTTCGCCAGGTCAGCTAGTATATATAAGCTCGTATATAATAAGTATATACCTTTCTTATTTTCACAATGACGGCAGGTTAATTAATTTAAAACTGCAGCTCGGTTGCAAGGTGTATAAATTTTGAAACTAAATTCATTCAGAACATGCAAAATTCTGAAAACAATATAATTTAAAACCTTGATTCTAGTCTCTCAATACCTAATGGTTTAGTACTAGAACTCCATATTTAATTCATTTAGACCATATTAGTTTTAACTGCAGCTGATTTCGTCTCATGAACAAACTGTCACTATTTAGTTCAGGGGAATTCTAGTTATTGTACCAAGTAGTATAATTTAAGAGGCTATTCAATTCAGTAAATTTCCAAACTGTAACAAACTACTTCTCCCTCTCATATTAACGTCGAGCCCACACAATTCAAAGAATAGTAAAGCATTCTTGTCGACTATTAAAACTGCGTGAAACTAACAATCCCCTCTGGTGATTACTTGCCCCAAACCTCATTAAGACCGCAAATCTCTTTCCCATCTTTTCTTCACGCTCCATTTAGGGTCCTACACATGTCCATAAAATGGTTATTCGGCATTTTGATATTATTTTTTTTGTTAATCAATACTGCAGCATCTTGAAAAGTAAACTCAAGCATTGTAGTTTTTTTCGTTTCTATAATAAAAAGATAAAAAATATAATGTTTTAGATTCAAAAAATATTTTGAGTAGCTAAGCCCCCAAAAGACAATGCAGAAGGTAAAATGAGTTGAATTTACGGAATAAATTAAAAGTGAAATAAAAAGAAAAGTTCACGAATTTTACTTTAAAAGAGAGATACCAATACTTGCCAAAGTTTTGGATGTAATCAATGAATATTTTTATTTCCCTAAAATGAGACAGACAAAACTATGGAAAATTGAAGTGGGCAAAACATGTCAGAAAAGCAACTCTTATTGATAGTGTGGAATTGTTTATTACCCACGGAGATATCTTGGGACCATTTTTAAATTATGTGCAGAAGTATACTCTGACAGTAAAGCAGCTCTAAAGGCGATAGTCCCGGCATAAATAATATCACAGTTGGTGTGGGACTACGTTAGGGCCCAGACACATGTCGCAAGTCCGGACCATTCGGCGGAGTTGACTTTACCTTTAGAAAGGAAGTTATTGAGAAATGGATGCTAGAGAAGGCCCAGGAGTAGTCGAAAAAATCACCGAGCAAGCGACAAGCTAAAGTCTTCATTAAAGGACAATTGGCAAAATTTACTGCAGATCTCTTAGCACAGTAAACACATCAGTCAGGTGAACTTAGCAGATAAAGACATCTGTCGATACTGCCAAGAGGAGGAATAAACCACATTTCATGTCTTATGCCAATGTGAAGGCCTTGCAAGGACGCGGTATTTAGTATTGAGAGAGAGGAACCGGCTGGAGAGGCCACTGTCAAGCCTATTAGGACTCATTAGAAGGGCAATGCTAGACAAGGCTCTAATCCTACTCCAGAGATGATGAAAATATCTGTAAAGGTCGCAGTAATACAACCTTACAGAAAATCCAATCAATATTTATCTATCTATCTAATATATGTATACGTTATGCAAAAACACATGAGATTGTCTTCCTCCCTACCACTGCCAACTAAACCATACCGAACTAATGGTAAGGTCTTAAGTCTGTATATATTTGAATTGTTTTAACGTAAAATTTACGATTTTTCTAAACGTGCCCGCCTTTGTATTTTTACTAGTTTATTTCAAAAACATTTATTTTTAGTAACCTTTAAGGTTAAACTTCAAATAAATTCTTATTTTTACAATAATTAAAACCCAGTTTTTATCATTCTAACAAGTTTTTAACAAAAAAGTTTGTAATTTTTATAACTCTTCAACTCTTTTTACAGTAAAAATCATTTAAGTTATATTTACAACCAATATTTGTTGCATACAGAATATAAAATGGGTGAGATTAAGAAATTTGTCTTTAGATTTTAAAGGTTTAAATTGAAAAAAAGAATAATAATACCAAGAATTTTCCCAAAAGTACGCCCGTCCGACTCTTAAGAGGGATTAAAATGAGAACCTGCTATTGTTAATACGAGTTAGCTATGGTTAAATTTCTTTAATACTGGTGGGCATAGGTATTCCCAAAGATAAATAGTTTATTTGAGCCGCCCTTACCTACTGTAAATTTCCTTAAAATTTTGATTTATTACTCAGTGTCGATTACGAAATGACTATAACAATTTGATTTTTCTTAGTTTAAAATGTTTTGAATATAATTCAATGCAAAATAAGTTAAAAGTTTGTAGATTCCAAATTAGTTAACACGTTATTACATAGTGTCACAGTGTTATTTACTGGCCTGACTTCTTGTCATTCGCAGATTATATTTTATTAAACAAAAAAAGGAAAAGAAAACAAACAAAAGTTAGCAGACAAGGCATTCCAGAAAAATTCTTTAAGAGTCTCACGACAGCGCCAAGTGGAATTTGCAACGTGTTTTTATATCAAAACAAAATTAGACACATATGGTAACGGAAAGCAACGATTGATATAAAAATAAAAGTTTTCAAACCGGAGGAGGTAATTTAGGGTTCAAGTGGTTCAGATGTTTCATCTATTTTTAATACAAGTAATAATTTAGGAGCTTTTGAGTGAGTTGAAATCATTTCGAAAAAAGTATTTTTAAATATTAATAAGATTAAAAATATTTGTCTTGCACAATTGTAAAAGAACGTCATTATTTTTTGCAGTAAAACTTCTTTAGGCGCGACTAGGGGTAACTCAGATTTATTTTCTGACGGAAGTAATTCTGACGGAACGTTGAACGTTGTAATTCTGACGTCAGAATCTGACGAAAGTAACGGTGTGACGTCAGCTATGGGAGGAGCAGAAGTTTATAAATTTTATTATGACAATCTTGTAATTAATTTTCAAAATTTTCAATATTTTCAAAATTTTAAATTTTTCCAAAATTTTCAGAATTTTCTAAATTTTCAAAATTTTAAATTTTTAAGTTTTACTTCAATCGCGCGTAAAGGTTACACGCACACTCCTTTTTTATATCACGAAAACATATATATTTAAGCAATAAGGAAATTAATAAATTGAGAAACTTATTGCAAGGTTTAATAATTTTTTCATAAAATAAAATTTTAATTTCAATACAATGTAAAAAATGTTATTAATATGAATTTAATAAAAATGATTATAAAATACGTTAATGTATTTTTGAAAATAATTGTTAAATCGCAGTAGTGTATGGAGTGTAAATAAATAATCTTAGTAAGGGGATATGATGAATATTCTAAATTATGGCGTTCCTTTTTAATTAAGAACCAAGAAAGGTTAGACAAATTTCTGATTTTAACAGTTGGAACGTTTTAAAGAAAGGCACGTTAGGGATAGTATATTCGCTGAAAATAAAACTCACCAATACCAGTTTGACTATTGAGAATATTGAGTAAAAAAATCTACATAAACAGTTCTACAGCACCTTGTACAAAGGGTATAGTACGTCCTGGAAAACATGAAAGTGGTGTTTGGAGCTTTTAGACATAAAGGGAGCTTTTAACAACTTTTTTTTTGAAGCAATTAAAATTACTATTCGCCTAAATGGCATAGACAAAACAAAGACGATAGACTGCATGCTGAAGAATTATGTGATACATTTAACACTAATTATAGTGAAACTTAATAATGAAAGACACCTTGTGAGGAGTTATGCTAATGACTTGGTCTGAATGTAGTCACATAAATAGACCTTCTCTGTAAGGTTTAACATTAGCCCTCTAAAGTCTAAGGTTGTAACATTTACCAGGAAAACGTACTTAAAAGACGCAGATCCTCTAAGCCTTAATGGTACAAATATACAAGTGATGTGTAAGGCGAAGTACCGTGGGATGATATCAGACTCAAAAATTACCATCCTAATTGCATAACCAAGAGGGTGATAACCAATTTAATGGTAGCCAAACGTACTTAAACGTGGAGTTTTAAACCAGACATGTTATTCTGGGCTTAAAATATGGTAGTTTAAACACAAACGCGTCTTTTGAAATAGTTGTTAAAGATACAACAACAAAATGCCATCATCAAGCTAAGCAAGGTCCAAAGGCACTTCCACACTAACAATGAAAGACCTGTTAGAACTTCTTCCAATTTACATAATCTTCAATGAAGAGGCAAGACATTCTTGTCAGAATATAAGAAAATTTGGAGAAGTCATCTGGGAAATAAAATGAGACTGCATAGTTTACCTGCCTAAGAAAACATTTCAGGTAGAAAAACATCAACGTGGGTAGTGGCAAAATGGGAGCAGCAACATCACCTAGTACATAGACACTAAAGACGGTTCAGGAACAGGAATGTACATTTAAGTCTGTATTTAAAGCAGAAGTATATGCAATCGGGTAATGCGTTAGAGAAAATAATTTGAGTGCTTTCAAATCTAACCGAAACAACATATAGTGAGGCGACTATCGGAGCTTTAAAGACCCCTAAAGTGGTTTCTAAATTAGTACACTAATCCCGAGTAAAACTCGATATCCTGGAAGAACATAAAAATGTCAAACTAGGAATATAAGGCAACTATCAGGCTAATAAACTTTCAAGAAACGCATCAGACATAGTATTCTTTGGTCCAAAGCAAGCTCTAAGGGTACCAAAAAGTACGGTGCGATATGCCGGCAACACAACCAAAACTGGGAACACATTTATACGTCAAGCAGAAAGTGGAATGTTTATTGAAGAGGCGCGTGCCAGAAGAGCTGAAACAGTGCACAAATCAAGTAGGAATCAGCTAGAGTTATTACAGGATTCTTTTAGTGGTCATGGACCTGTCAAGGAATGCCGAGAAAACAAACTGTACCATTGCGAGGAACTGGATCGCAGAAGGTAGTCAATTTTTTGAGACTTTAAAGTGTTTCTACAAACATATGGCACCCATGCTTTAGACGTGTACAAATTAGTAAATGGTACCAAGATCCTAACATGAAACAATGGAAGAAGCCTAACTAGGCTGCAGTACGTCTGGTGACTATATGTCACACTTCTTCAAATTTAAAAAAGGCATAAAAATTTCAGAGATTTTGGCCTACCATGCACTAATAAGATATGTATATGCAATTTATTTTATTTATATTGTTGGAAAATACTTATACATGCTGTATTGTTTGTGTTTTAACATAATAAAAAATTAACAAAACATGAACATTTCAAGTTGGTTTCAAAAATTTAACTGCTCCGTTTTTCGTACCTATGAGTGTAGAATCATAGTTTCACTAAAGTTATAAATCGATGCAAAAATTTCCTAAGTAAAGTAAAATTGCTGAGGATTGTTGGAAAATACTTATACATACTGATTTGTTTGTGTTTAACATAATAAAAATGTGAGCCGTCACGGGACGCCTGGCAGATGTGAAACATCGACATTATTGTGTAAAAGTATTATGCAGAAAAGAACAGATTGTGATAGGAACTAAATATGTCATAATGATAAAATAAAATATTACGATTTTTTCCAGATAACGATGACTATTTATTGAATAAATTTAAAAAGTGATTTCGTTTAGCTTTTTATTTAATTGCCTTAAATTCAATAATCTTAAAAAAGGAAATTCTTAAAACACAAATTTATATAGAAGTACGTTACTATATTAATATAATTGTAGTTACTTCATAATTTTAGTACAAACAAAAAGCGATACTAAATAAAAAATAGGAAAATGATGAATTTAACTATGAATACAACTTTATCGTTGAATAACTTTTAAACGGTATTTAAATGGGAAATGTATTATGATTTAGGCACGGGTTAATGTGAATATTAAGGGCTGGTTAAGGTCTGATAATTTTTGTTAGGTCATAATCTAAAAATTTGATGGGTGTTTGGAGAACAAAACCAAATCTGGGAAATAACGGACACCCCAATGTATATAGGTACTCACTCATTTTTATTCATATTTTTTCATCACTTTCTTTATTAACACTTTGTTTATTCATATTTAAAACTAAATACACAAATTTTACGCGGACAACTATATGACAACTATTCACCAACAATCTATTTTGATTGACTAGCTGTCAATTTTACAGGTCAGCAAAATATGTAGGTATATTATGTTGCCTATACAAACAAACATTTTTAGATATATAGAATAGATAGTAGGCGGAATCGAGTTAGGTTTTTATGAAACAATTCATACCCTGTCCCGCCAAATTTTTGAATCGATGAGCTTTTTCCCCCTATTGTTGGCGCGCCACCGTCGCGTCGCTCAAAACATGACACCAATTTCATATAAGATATCAGTACATCTCTTATCGATTATTATCGATGCGTTAGGTTTTTTACGTCATGACGTCACCGTCACCACGCGAGAAATCTGATTTACGTGCCGCTATAGATGTTTCACATCAAAAAATTAACAAAATATGAACATCTTAAGTTGGTTTCAAAAATTCAACTTCTCCGTTTTTAGTAGGTACCTATGAGTGTAGAATCGTAGTTTCACTATAGTTATAAATCGATGCAAAAATTTCCTAAGTAAAATAAAATTGCTGAGGATTATATTTCATCGGAATCTGCAAGAAACAAGGTAATAACGGCAATAAACTTGTAAACCAAGCAGAGTGTTTCTAGAATCAATACATAGTATAAAACAAAGTCGCTTTTTCTGTCCCTATTTTCCTTTGTATGCTTAAATCTTTAAAACTACGCAACGGATTTTGATGCGGTTTTTTTTAATAGATAGAGTGATTCAAGAGGAAGGTTTATATGTATAATTAGATCCATTAAGTAGTGGAGAAATACTGTTATTTTTGAGGTTTCTAATGTGATGTCGTTAAATATCAATTTTTTTCCGCTTACATTGCAAACGCAGGCTGAACCCTACGAGATTTATCAAAATAATGTACTAATTTTTTGTACACATTGAAAAGGTCTACAGAAAACTCCGCGATGGTATATGTCTATCTCTTATGGATATCCCACAATAACATTTTTTTGTCATTTACTTTTTACGACAAATAATGGCTAATTTTCGAAGCGATTTTAACCAATACAGCATTAATTCTTATCCAATATGGTGCTTTACAGCACAAGATTTAAATGAATATATTCGAAGATATTGCAGATTTAAAATTGCGGGACGTAGCGCTTTGCGGTGGTACTGGCCGGCAGGGGCGGCGGCAACGCAGGCCGCGATTTTCCTTATAGCACTTTGAATTTTGCAGCGATCGGACCCGTTTATTACGAAATTAATCATTATGACACTACCCTTAGGTGGCGCAGTTGAGATGATATAAATTTACTCCTGTAATTCTTACATAATTAAGTACTATGACGCCACCGTAAGGTGGCGCAGTTGATATCTCATATATTTAAAAGAGCAAAACTTACTTACCTAAGAACTATGACCCCACCGTTAGGTGGCGCAGTTAATATATAATAAACATAACCGATAAATTACTTTTTACTATAAATAATAGTAAAAACTGGTAACTAACGAGAAAATATGATAAAAAATACAAAAAATTAATCGTAAAAATAAAAAAAAATTGGAAAAAACATTAATGTTAGGCGATGCGAAGTTCGCCGGGTCCGCTAGTAAGCGGATAAACATGAACTTAAAAATATTTCATGAATAGGATACAAAAACCATTGGAATCATAAAGATTAAGATAAAAAACAACAAAAATAAAAATGTTAATATTTAATAATGAAGTAAACGTTTTCAGAGCTCGTAAAGAAAGAAAGTAATACATTTAATATGGGATAATATAAATACTTATAACCGAAATTAAAAGATAACATAGAAAAATATAAACATATAATATCGTCATTGTAATGGTATAATAAAATTACATGGGAAAATATGTTTCTTAAAGAAATTGAACATTTAAAGATCACCTGTAGAAGCTTAAACTAAACCAAATATTTATCTAAAAAAATCTTTCTGTAGAAACTATTGTGAACAATCATTGTTGTACCTACCTGTACGCAGTACCTGACCCTAAAAAGGTATTCAACAAAATGTACTATACTCAAAACCTATTATGTATATAAATATCAGGTTACAAATTGATAGACGCACCTATACAATATCCTTGCTATTTCCAAACTGTCACGTATTGACTCATTTCGTAACAATCGACTTTTTCTTTTTTTATAAATTCTATTCGACTCAAATAATAGCGAATTTTATGGGAAACTTACAAGATTTAAGAAAGCGGTAAAAAATAAGAAGCTTTTAAAAAGAAGGTTCATTTTATATCAATTTTTTCACAAACACGAGTATATACACATTTTTTTTTGAGAAATGAGAAAAAAGGCTTAAAAAACTGACGTCGACCCAATTATTTGATTAATCCAAATTGATCAGAATATTCAAGTCAAAGTAGAACAGGAAATACTCAAATATATTGTATTCTGATGGTTTGATACAAAAAGGGAGGAAAACAGTTAGTGTCTTCAGAGTAAACTGTCATGTAGCGTATTTTCCTTTAAACCGTTTTTGAAAATAAGAATCTGCTAAATTAAATCAGCTCTTAGTAGTAGTGGAAATGTTGACCATAATGTTTGTAGAATTCGAAATATTTAAGCTGTAGGGATGTGTGGAAGTGGCATGATAGGGGTCCAAATAAATGGGTATAATAAAGCAGAAACAGAGAACTACTAACCTTTGTCTATGAAAAAAGAGCCACGACTTTGGTTGTTAATACCTACGTCTAATTAAGGCCCGTAGAAGCCAAAAAAGGTTTCTCACCATTGTAATATACAAAAAAATAGGAAGGAGAATCTCGAAATCCAATCTTTCAAGAAAATAGAAATGATGTGCTATTATTAATTATAAATAGGTAAAAAACTTTGTGAAGTTGTTATTAATAACAAGACGTTACCCAAGAAGATAATTCGCCGAAGACGCCACTTGCAAAATATAATGCTTTTATATATGGATAAGGAGAAAAGTTAGCAGCTGTTTAAAAAAGAAGTCATAAAATACATCACATGAAAAATAATTGAGTTGATATACAGTTAGTCAAAAAAGTTGAAACACTTATGGGTACTTTAACACAATTTATTAACCAAAATTGTTGCTGGTACACAAGAACTCTGCTCGATAACGTTTAAACAGATTTACAATTACAATGAATTATTTTAACTTCCCTTAACTGCTTATACATCCCCTTATATAGAACAAAAGAATATTCTAGTCTTTGCGAAAACATCACCTAACCTAATAACTACATCTAGAAGATTCTGAATTAAATAACCTAAATACTGCGTTTAAAGTAAAGGTCCTTTCCTTATTCGGTTATCCCGTTTATTCGGTTATCCCGTTACAAAGTCTCCGTACACTATTGGTTCTTCTATTATTTTTTCCATAAACTTTGTATATTAATTTTCGTTGTAGTCTGCTATAGTTTATTAAAACTAGCAAGACATTAAAATAATAATTAATAAACAAAAACGGTAAGTAATACAGAATTTAAAAAACACGCTTTAAATAAAGTAATTTGTGTATAAAATTACGTAAATAAGTCTCCATAGATTCAATAAAATTTCCGCAGACATGCAACATTTTTATAGAACATTTTATAGACGTGTCATCAAAAAACTACATCGACGCAATCAACTCAGTTCACTTAGTATAAAAAACATCTAAATTACGTAAAACTTAGTAAGAAAAATTGGGAAATTGATTATCCGGTACGAAAAATCGTAATAGATTTTTGGAAGCAGAAAAAAGCGGCAGAGTCGAATTGTCTCCGCGATTGAGCAGGTCATTTTCTTGTATTCCGAATTCTCTCCCTGACGGGGTCGAGTTGTCTCCCATACCTGTTTGCAGGTAGATTTTCTGTTAATTACATAATTTTATATTTTTCGCACATTGAGGTGGGTTGATAAATAAAATTAAATATGTACACCTATATATTTAATAAGAAACAAACTTTTATAGTAGCATAATTTATATACAAGAAAAACCAACTAATATACAATATACATACATGGTATAACTGTTCTATTTCCTATCATGTGCTCTAAAATGGTATGAAATCGCTTTTACAAAATCTAAATGTTTGAAGTTCGGTTTCTTTTTTAATTCCTCAATTTTTTTATCGACAAAACATTGTCTGTTTAATACACTACGATCATAAATTTTAATATTATTACAGCTTCTCATTTTTATGTAACTAAAATTTAATAATACATTTAAAAACTGATTTATATTTGGATGAGGTGAATAAAATGATTGGTTATATTTGGCATGAAACGATTCGCATCCATTTGTTGTTCTTAACAATGAAGATGAATGTTCAGCCCATACATGAGGAGGAAATTTAGAATTTTCATCGATATAATTTTCAACTAAATAATCACAGAATTGATCTACACGGTCACAACTTGGTTTTAACTCATAAAGGTCCATAGCAAAACAGTCACCAACACTTTCTGGTGGTAAGAATGGTAGTCCGAATACATATGTCAAAAATCTTGTTGTGTCGGTTTCAGCTTCCTTTTGCTTCTTGTATTCGGATGATAGACCTAATTCCTGGATCTTTCGATACCATGATTGACCAAGATGGAATCGACATCCTTTGATTTTGGATTGTGGGAAAATTTTAGCCAAACTGGTGTAAATAGCACTTTCAAAGTCGGCTGTTATTACACTTGGGGTTAAAGTGCAGCCCAACTTTTCTACTTCTTCTTTGACGAATGCAAACATTTGTTCATATGTAGATGCTGTTTTATTGGGTAACAAACAGAAGACGAGTGGAACGTAGTGTCCATTTTTAAGTCCATGTATCGTGAAAAGTTGTAAATAGAATTTAGGACAGTAGTTAAAAGTGCCATCTACGTAGAGAAGTGATACAGATGCCAAAAACTTCAAATTAGTCTCACAAGAGAATATTACAATTTTACTTTTTTCACAGTTTTTGATGAGAAAATTTTCACCTTTATTTGTTTTTATATTTTGTGACTTCAATAATTCTTGGAATTCTTCTCGATCTTTTGGTAAAGTTGGTAGCTGCCTCGATCTTGCATAATGTACATTTTTTCTTACTCGAACAATGTCTTTAGTTGTTATAGTTTCCGGATCCGACTTCTTTAACTCTTTTCGAATAAGTTTTATAGGCCGTTCACATATATCCTCTAAAGCCGCACGTTTTACACTATTACTTAACTTCTGTCTGTTTAAGTCGCTTTCCGAGATTCTGTCGTGATTATGTACCAACAATGAATCCACTATCACATGTTCTTCAGTTTCAGTTTTCACGTAAGCTTTACATAATGTTTTTCTTGATGCACATATCCATCTTTTTTTATTTCCCACTAGCATTTTTTGTAAAGAAAACTTGAACCCCTCAATCACCAGCAGTTGTTTTCCTTTCTCACTTAAAATCACAGAACTCATTTTGAGGGTAATTGTTTCCTTCAAGACTGCCGAAATTATTATAAATTCATAAAATATGAGCCACAACATGTACCGCTTCAGGTAGGTAAACAAGGTCATTTTATTGCAATTAGACCCTTATTACTTGGAGCGTACCCATAACAATAGGAAGAGAATTCGGATATGACCTTTTTGGGGACAGGTAATATTTTGAATCTATGGAGACAACTCGGACCTGTCCGAAAAAAGAAATTAGGAAGAATTGGTAAAATTATTGGTAAGCCACACTCAACTATCCAGTATATTAGACAACAATTTAAAACATCTGGAACTCGTAAAATAAAATCACGCACTAAGGCGTTCCAAAAAATTATCAGATCGTGAGAAACTCATTATATTGAAAAAAGTAGTAATCAATCCAAAATTAAGTGCTCGAAAACTTGCCAGAGAAAATACTGAAGAATTTTCGAAAGTTATAAATCTGCAATCTGTTAGAAATTGTTTTCATAGGGTTGGATATAATCGAAGAATAGTAAGAAAGAAACCTGTCGTGTCTGAAAAAAATCGAAGGCGCGATTTGAATTTGTCCTAGAACATGTTTCTAAGCCTTTAGATTTCTGGGAGAATGTAATATTTAGTAACTAAACCAAAATTAAAACTTTTGGTTCAAATGGCAGAGCAAAGAAATAAAGGAAAAAATACAGCACTGTAAATTAAAAATCTTTGTCCTACTGTGAAACATAGTAGAGGAAATGCATGTCAGCCGGTGGAGTGGGAAAATCATATTTTATTGATGGAATTCGGGATCAAAATAAAATGGTTGGTTTTAAATTATTTGTTAGATATGCCAACCCCATTTGACTTTGAAGTGTAATTCAATATCCGTCGAGGCACATAGCCAGGGAAGTAGTTGTTTCTTCTTAGTTAAATGATCAATGTTTTTGAAAATATTTTTTGGTCCTCCGTCCAGAAACAATACTATTAATTACTTCAAAATCGTCCGGAAAATGGCATTTTCCGGCCTAGGTCGGCAAAGTAGCTTTTAGATTATTTAAAGAGATGGCGCTATGAGTTTAAATTTTAAGTCATCAAAAATACATAATGAATAATACAAATTTTAATTAAATTTATTTAAAAACAGCGTATAATATACTAAACTTACCTATAACTTTTTCTAAAGATAAGCAGGATTCTAATTTACATTTAATTTCTCTCACAACTTGTATTATAAAATTTGACATTTATGTCAATTTATGAAAATAGTTCATTGTCTCATCTTTA
This sequence comes from Altica lythri, assembly GCA_964028335.1. NCBI lineage: Eukaryota > Metazoa > Arthropoda > Insecta > Coleoptera > Chrysomelidae > Altica > Altica lythri. The sequence goes on along the minus strand of OZ034801.1, from coordinate 57,784,859 downwards.
TATAAACATCTAATCTTGTATGTCACAAAGTAAAAAGTTTTTGAACTTGTTGTGTTTGCAACATATGTTAATTAAAACACTAATAACTACTAAACACGTATATTAAGTATCAAACAAGTAATTATACAACTATAATTACTATAATATTAACATCACGTCATACCAGCTGACAGACTTCTGTCGGCTGTCTTCTAGTCACTGGTCTTAGTATAGGTAGCACAAACGGTCAACTGTTGAACATAACAGAACTTCTGAAAATATTAAAAATTAGTCGGACCAAAAAATAGTGTGTGTTACACGTCCGCTCTTGCAAAATGTCATTTTCCGTCCTTGTGTCACAAATAACTATTTCAAAACTAGTAAAGCGATAGAATAACTAATATTCTGCATTTTTTAATTTGTTCATTAATAACTCGCTTTATAAACTAAGACACTATTACAGTTTTCTGTAATAATACTTTGATAAAGAATTACTTTGGTTGAACACTATGTGGTGTAAAGAGAATTTTTTGACTAACTGTACTTGGTTTATAAAATGATATGGAGTCTCGGAGAAAAGTGGAGTTAGTTCAAAAACTAACAGGATGGTATTGGAGGTATAATTTTAAAACACTAAGAAAAACAATTTTTATTAATATCTCTACGGCATTCACAATAAACATAATTCGAGACTAATAAATGCACATATCAAATCAAACTATTTATAACAGAATATCCAGCAACCTAATTTAAACTTTATTATTAAATCATTATTCAGACACTTGATCGAACAAGTGAATTCCATTTACCCTATTTAACTTTTGCACTAGCCGACTAAATTTTATAAATGAACACCTTTTCTCCATTATACATTAAAAACTAAAAATATCATTTCCTAAAACAGTACCGTGCACCCATTTCCGATTTTTTTCTCTCGTTATGCTCAATTAACGCTTTGCTCGCCATATTGGTTCAAATTATTAATTACAAAGGATGCTTACAATCGCGTTTGGTGCATTATTTAATACCACCTTGTTCACTATTTGAATACCTAAACGCTATTCCATGTTAAAAATCGTATATATTTTAATTTAATGTGTTAGAGAACATCTTATATCATTAATGTGGTTCTACTCAGAATAAAAATAATGTCCTAAAATTCACGGAAAATGTTTTAAGACATAAAATCTCTTTAACTTCAATTTTAACAAACTTTTATGATCATGAAATTATACCGGTATTACATCTACTATTTTATCCGGCAGAAGTTCATGAATTTATTAAATGTCACTATTTTATATGCAATTCTTCTTTTAACTTCTAAAATTGGTGCCTACCTAAACAAAAGTATTTGATAAGTCGGGTGCGTGCGTTCGTGTGTGTGCGTGTGCGTGCCTGGGTGCGTGTGTATCTGCCAGTGCGTGCGCTTGTGCATGCGTGTGTGTTTTTTATTGTATAATAAAGAGAAAAACTTAACAAATATGAAAGTAAAATTAAATCTGTAAAGGTTGTTAAACCTGCTTTTCATCAAACAATTTGGTGGACTTTGATTTAATTTTAGCTATTATAAGGAAGACATTTAATAAATTCAATTATTAGTTGTTCCAACTTCTTCACGATAAAATACACGTTTATAAAAATTTCAAAAAACTTCAAAATTTTTTAAAATCTTATGAGAGATATCTCAAATAATCGTTTACTAATGTAATACTCGTATTAGGCATTTTATTTTTCATTTTGTATACGAGGAAAATTTCGAAGGCGAGAATCAGGTACACATGGACAATCAAAGTGTATTTCTCCTACAAATAGATATGTATATAAAACAAGGTTTGCTGCCGTTTACTCATATTATAACGAAAAAAATCTGATGAAATTTGATTTCTGTTTTGGTGACAGAAAATAAATTGAATCCCTTAACGCTAAAGTTGAAACATGCTTTGTTTGATCAAAAATTGATTTCCCGTCTCGTATTTTGATACTGTTAGATGTGCAGAACAATAAATTTAAATATGTAATATTTTTCTTGAAATGGTATTTAAGAGCCGTCGACGATATGATACATTTAATTTTTTTTTAATAAAACAATTGTGTAAGTTTTACTCACACAAAGTTATTGTTCTTTTCAAGAAAAATAAACCTTCTGTCTCGATTTCCAGTTAATAACTAGAGGGGATGTTTGTATTCAAAATAAATAATTGTTTGTATGTACCTAATGTAGCTAAACAAATACTGCCAACCTATATATCTAGCGTGTGCATGGAATGTGTTCTTAATTGTAGTATAATAACATTAATGGCATAATACTTTATTCTCCCACATTCAGGTGTGAGAACAAATGCATCTGTTTTATAAGTAGGTAACGAAAATATAAAGATTCTTATTCAGCTACTTTCATTTACCCATAATACAATAAAATATTTAATGCATTGGAAAATCTAAACATCAATTTGTAATATAATTAAACTACTACAATAATTATTTTTAACTATACGTTGTAAACACCCTTCTTTGATGAGTTAATTATAAGTTTGTAAGTATACTTATTTATTTTTCTATTATACTAGAACAAGCCTTTAGTGGCTTTAATCCAATAACGGAAAATGTGTAATTTTCGCTTCATTTCTTAAGTGAATGATTAGAGGAGTTTATAATTCTACAAATGTAGCTACATAGTTTAGTAAAAATCTGATGGCTATAAATTAAATTACCACAATTTATTCAGATACAGTCAATGGGTTGATTTTTGAATATTTTGAAACTATAAAAACATGAATATATATTAAATAGCATTAAAGACAAATTCAAAAAAATGTCGCATTTAGTAGGACTCGAACCCGCAACCTTTTACCTCTATGCGGTAACGCTCTAACCTTTAAACTACAGATGCTCAGTAATTATTTAGCTTTTTGGTCTTTTTACATTCAACTCATGTCCCTCTTCCTCCTTAAGCACATGTATGCATGAACTTAATGAGAGAGAGATTTTTTTGCGTAAGTACCAATGTATAATATGCATAAGTGCTACAGTGGCGCAGCATAGCACAACTGCTTAAAAATCCAGTAGATGCACATACTTAACAATAAAAAAAGAACGATTTAAATAAAAATAAGCCCTGATTACTCTTCAGAATCTTAAAACTGAATGTTTTAACTTTAATTTAGGCTCTTGGTAAGCTCAAAGTATTGATTTTTCACTGAGTTTCCGAGCCTTGAAAATGCGGATTTTCGTGTATTTTAGAATTTAAATCGCCAATCAAAAATTTTTTTAAACAATTTCTGCCTGCAGGTTTCGTCCGGCACCCTTTACATTTAAAGGGGACATTTTTGAACAGGAATCTGCAAAGAAACCTAATCAGAAATATTTTCCTAACGGGAGCGGTCTCACAACCTGAACTAGTACGAATAAAAAATGGTCTTTAAAGTTTGGTTACAATTAAATTTTTTATTAATTTTATTAATAGGATTTGTTTATTCTTAGAGAGTAGCTACAATATTTACATCCTGGGCAAATATTACAGAGAAACTATGATCAGTATTGCACAGTTTCAAGTTATTTCTATGATGTTTGACTTCTAATTTTTAGTACCTAATAAAGATCATCACCGGCAAGATTGATGTTAAGGGACTGATTATTGAAAATGTATGTGTATAGGTTAAAGAGATACTTGTTGGCTTAGCTTAAATAAGAATTTATTAGCTGAATTAGCGAAGCTAAGCTATACAAATAGCTCAGACCAATCAATTGTTTTAATGGTGTCATATGAATTACATTTTTCAAAACACCAACAAATTCACCTTATGATTATCCTGTTAATTAATGGTGTTTCCAGAATGATACCCTGTTTGTGCTAAATTATCTAAATACACGTATATAAAAAGAATAATTCAAAATCCTGAATGAACTATAGTCCAAATGTGACTATAGCGTATGAAATTTAAAATTCACCGTGATGTCTGATTGTAATCATTATTTGGATATACAATGCTCTCTGAATATTAAATAATTCTATAGCAACTGTGCAGTCAGTGTTCAGTCAGGAAGTAAAGAGATTTCCGCTATTATAGAGGTTTACTTCAGTTTATACCTCTTAAACATCTGGTGAATATAAACTAATAAAACTATCATTATTTGCTTGATAATGATTAGTATGTATCTACATGTTAAAAATAGAATTTATTAATAATTGTGTTTAAAACAGATCTGCCATTGCTTATACCAAATAAATTGATTAGTAATCTGTATTTAGCAGAAATATTTCTATCAGGTTTAAGTGGGTTTATTTAAATTTCTTTAAAAAATCAACATTTTTCATTAAATCAACTTTTCTCTTGAATTTACATAAAGTTTTCTCCAGGGTTTCGTTTAAATAAACTTTTCTGATTATTCCACCCGGAAAATGCGTGAGCGGATTCCACTCCCTATTTCACGTGAATTTTTTTCTGCCACCAAAATAAGGTTTATTTGGATCGTTTCGTTTTCTTAGGAATTTTATATGGATATCCAAATGTAACCATTGCATTTAACCTGGTAGGCCAACATGACTACAATATGCAAAAAGAGATATATTTAATTTAAGCTTATATAGAAATTTGACAAAAAAGAAACGACATTAAAGAAAAATTGATACATTCGGCTGGAATCGAAACTACGATCTTATAGCCGATAGTGCCTTAAAACGCTTGAGCACGGATAATGCTATCGGTTAATCTGCATTTTCAATCATATATTGATTCACTTAATCAATTAGTAAAATCGACTATAGATAGAGATCGCAGGTTTGGTTGCTGCTGTATGTAACCTTTTTTTAACTTCTCCTTGATATCATTTCTTGTTTACCCAGTTTCAAAAATCTCATGAGAGATCTTTTAAATAATAGAAATGATATTTATCCTCGTATTTATCCTGTGTATTAGAGTTTAAATTCTCATAATCGTAAATATTATGCATTTTGTAGATAAGATTTTTATTTCGATAGCTGTCAAACCTTCATCGACTTTTTTATACAATTTCTACACATGCACATGCCGCATATACTATATCTAAGCCACCTAATCCTATCAAAAAGACCGGCTTTCCAATCAAGGTTGATATATTTCGTAAAATTCGTAACTTTATATAGGTATTATGCAAAAAATTCTGTCTACTTAAATATTCAATTGTTAGTCAATGACAAAAATTTATAATCTAATTTAACTGGGTTCTTAATGTTTTAATGGAGTCTTGACTAATGAATTAAAATAATTTTGTATATATATTACTTATACTTAAAGATATTTTTAATTGTAGACAACATTGTAATCTGGGTTATATTAAGGGAGGAGTTTTAAATTGACGTTGCCATATTGATGGTTTTAGGGTTAATACGCCTGGATATGATTTCTCATCGGTGAAATTTAAAAATGTAAAGAATTTTTTTTTTCGTTTTCGGCTTTTTAGGTCCGTAAAAGTCTATCTATAAAATAACAAAATTGTCGGTTTGTCTTAATGTTTACAAGTATTTTCTACTGGACCGATTTAAAAGAAATTTGGCTGTATACCCGAGTTTAGGACAATAATTTTATTGATAAAACAACTTAATTAAAATACATTATTTAAAAAAAATGAGATTCAAAAAAAACATAGAATACCTAGTTACATAGATAATTACATTAAAACCTAGAGCGTTCGATATCGTGTTTGATGATGGCAACACCGCGTTTGCTAAGAGTCGCTTGACTTCAAAACCTGGCAAAATGTTTAATTTTAACAATAGCATGGAGTAACTAGTAAAAGTTATAGTTTTGTTGATAAATAATGAATTATAGTACTATAGAGTTTTGGCGACCATATGAGACGAGTGATCAAGATGTATAATTTAAAACAATAATTTGATTTTTCTTGAAATATGCGTTGAATGAACTGTACCGTTTTTTACATTTCCACGCCAATGGTCTACATTGGCCTTAATAATGTTAAAAAGCCGATGATTAAAAAATATTGTTAAAATTATTATGCTTTTGATCCCTATCGTCGAGTCATAATAATTTGTGGAAAATTCCAGAAAAATATGCCGTAATTCGATTTAAAATGTTTTGTTTCGAATAATTCTCAAAGCACTCGAAATTTATATACTAGTACTATCTGTTACCTAAATGGTTGTTATATTTATCTAATTAAAAAATGTTTCTGTATTTAATATCAACTTCGAAAGAATATCGTCGGTATGAAATGCAATATCTGTGTCTGTGACGCATGACGTAACCTTGGAAATTCGAGGGGAACAAAATAAATAAAAATCAAGAGCAGAAAGGAAGCATTATAATGTTTTATTATCATTTGAGTAAACGAGTTTCGTTTTTTATAGTAGTTCTAGTTCGTAGCAATATATTACTATTGAGAATTGAGAGTGTTGAGATACCTATGTCCTATGTCGTCTTATGTATTTGCTCACTTCACTTTTAATATGTCTGTTCTGGGTGATTTTGCAGGTGTCTGTTGTTTTATTTATTTGAATGAGCAAAAGTTAGAAAATTAAGTACTATGACGCCACCCTAAGGTGGCGTAGTTAATATTTCATATCTGGAAACTAACTAGAAAATATGATAAAAACGACAAAGCTAAAAAAGAGAAATGAGAAAATGTGTTACAAAGTAATTTTATTTATACCTTTCTCTAATGTTTGCTATTTTTCTACGCTATTTTTTTAAGATATTCGTAGTTCAAAGTTGTTGATTAAACTACTAAGTGTCTAATGTTTACAAAAAAGCTTTATTTAGTTCTATGGATGGATAACTTTATTCTTTTTATGATTCCTTTCAATACGCATACTAAAAACCTATCAATTGCTATTCGAAATAAATCGTTGATCCTTTTCTGATGCAAAGATTAAAGAAACTTTTGTCCCATTACAAATATACAGGGTTCTTTTCAACTATTGAATCAGTGTCAAATTCAGGTTTTTTTTATATTTAAACTCGTGACCAGTTTCATAAATCGTTTCAATTTAATATCAATATGTAAGGTAAGTTTAAAATGCGTCACGTATATTGTTGTATTCAGTTTAGGGACACCCTATGCAGGGTTGGATTTGTTGGTATAGAAATTGCCTAGGTAATGTTATGAGAAGTATTTAGTTACATTTTCGTTTCTATCCAATTTTAATTGCTCCCTAAGTTACTCTATGAATTATTATCGCATTCCAAGAATTATCTTATGTCACAACTTATTTTCCTTTTCACATCCATTATCATCACACTATTAAACTTTTCTTTTAAAGTAGATTTTAAACTCTTGTTATATTGAATTGATTAGGTATATGAAGCAAGCATAAGATTAGGTAAATGAAAAATAATGTGTCTTAAAATTTAACACGCATTACTTGGTCGAAAATAATTCTTATTACTTAGGTTCATTCATGTTGTTGAATTGAATAGACAATTTGCGACAGCTTTTTAGTAAAATACATATAATGTCTATCTCAGAAGTATAAGACCTTTATTCATAGTCAATAAATCTCCATGAATTTGCAACATATCTTACTTTCCAACACAAGGTATGACAATAGTATGCGTTTGTTAACATGGTTTATTTATCGTCAAAACTCTCGGAACGATGCGAGTAACAAAGTTAGATTTAAGTTTGCTTTAAATTTGACTGATCTTTAATTTGAAATTAATTTACGGGTAATAGATAAGAATGAAATCAAGTCTACGTTTGTTATTAAACGACTCAGAGCCTATTTTTGGACGAGCGGTAACTATACTTTCTTCACAACGATAATTCTCCAACATATTTATTTTGGCAAAGCAAAAGGTTGCATTGTTCCGACATTTTGACTATAGTCATTAAAAGGGCCCCTAATACTTTTTGGTGTTTCCAAACCTAAAAATGGCAATTAAAGAGAATAATTCGTAGAGACAAGAGCATTATAAAAACTAAAGTGTAGAACTGCTTAAGTGACTCGAATACCTTCAGTTAAGTCAAATTAGGATTACTTTGACGGATATCAAAAATAAAGAACTGTGGAGTTAAGAACAGTGGCTGATAGTTTTGGGACATATCTATACTAATATTATAAAGCTGAAGAGTTTGTTTGTTTGAACGCACTAATCTCAGGAACTACTGGTTCGAATTGAAAAATTCTTTTTGTGTTGAATAGACCATCTATCGAGGAAGGCTTTAGGCTATATAACATCACGATGCAACTATTAAGAACGAAGAAGTAATGGAAAATGTGAAAAAAACGGGGAAAATTATTGATCCTTGAAGGCTTACATTACGTGCGCTGCGAAAACGGTTCAAGATACCAACAATATATGTATGAAAGAATTATTCCTCATGAAATGATCTAAAAAAATGTCCGCGACAGTATATGTCTATCTTTTAAGATTAACTCACTAGAACCGTTTTTATGGTAATCAAATTTGATCGAAATTAATGCATTATTTGTTAAGAGTTGTATCAACGTAATAATATTAATCTTTATCCAAATAAATGTGTTGTTGATTAAGAGTATTTAATTGTGAACAAAATTGTCTTTGACATCACTTAATTTCAATGAACATCTTAGAAGATATTACAATTTTAAAATAACTAGGACGCCAGCGTAAGGTGGCGCAGTTATTATCTCATATATTTAAACGAGAATTTCTTGCTAAATAAAGTACTATAAAGCCACCGTACGGTGGTGCAGTGGATATCTTATATAAAATATCTAATATAAAAAAATCATTGAAAACAAAAAAAAGCAAAATGGTAAAAATTTGAAAAAATGAAAAATGGAAAAAAGACACGACAGTGTTATGCGGTACCGGTCCACCGGAACAGCTAGTCTGGTATATTTTAAAATTTAAGGGAAAAGACAAACAGTTTTAGGATGATCACGAATCCACTTGAGTAAGAAAAGACGCTGTTTAATGGTTAAATTTTATTTAAAAAAATGCACTTCTAATTATAATAATTAGCAATTAGATTTACCTCATAATAATAATTGGAATTGTGATTCGTTTAAGTATAAAATATATTATTTTTCTAATGGGTAACCAACATTATATATAGTCCATTTCACCGATTTTGGCCGATGACAGAAATCATACTCGAAGTAAATTTAGAGTTACATCTCTCTCAGATACAGGCAAGTTAGAAATTTAAATGAGGACGTTTGTTTTTTAATACAACACTTACGTAACTGCATCTTGTTTCACCGGTAGATAAAAAGTATTCAATACGGAAGTCTTGACTTAATTCACATTCCTAGTAACCGTCATGTACGGCTCGTTGTTGAAGGGTTGAATTTAGTAATTATATATTTCATATTTTTTTAGATGTCAAACCACACTTATAGTTTCAGAAACTTACGACCTAGTTTAGAAAAAAAACTCTCCGCCATTGGTAACTTGGATGACAGTTTAATCTTATTTCAGTGGTTTCTAATATCAAATCGGCCAAAAACGATGAAATGGACTATACCATAACAGTTCTTTATTGTAACTACAAACTTTTCCCGCAATTAATAAAAACTATATTCAGAATAACATTAAACAATTTAATTTAATAAAATATAGTAGTATTTATTTCTACAAAAAAATAATAAGTAAAATAGAAGATATTATCTTTTGTTAAAGACCTTGTGTTGTGAATTTGTGTTGATAGTATTTCTTTTTAATTTAACCAACAAATCCTTTTTTTGCAATTACTATAAATGCGTCCCTGTGTGTTATGTGAATAGATTTCACATATGAATGGTCGAAACTTTTATATTGAAATGGGCAGATGTTTTCGAATCGACCCTTCTGGGCATCTACTCTGTGTGGAGATATTCACAGTAACGTCGAACTTACACAGTAAATATCTTTTTTCTGTTTTGTAATTAGCTGATGGTATTTATCTCCAAATCAGGAAGGAACTCGATAATTGGATCGTAATTGGATGCGAGATCAATTCTTTTAATTTCATAATGAGTTGAGCTAAATAAAATTTTTTCGAATAATGTCTAATTAATATTAGGTCTTAATTAATTAATTAGGTTTGACAAGGCAATTATCGTATTATGTGAATATCCATTCAGATTTGTGCAATATATATTTATGCAGTATATTTTACTGGAATTTAACCAAACATGCTGTTAAAAATATGCAGTACTAAATTGTTTTTTATTACTGATTGGGATCGTGTTGAAAATAAGAATCAGAAGCCACATTTAGGATTCTATGCGTGCTCGTAAACGCCATATTCATTGTTAAATCAAATGATAGCATTCCCTAGGGATCAGAGAGAAAAAGGGGTGTTGGATTTAAAAGGGTAACTCTCCCACAACGATTTTTGATTTGAAATAACCGAACATATTTTATTTTGCGTTAAATAAAATTTGTTAATATTTTAAATAATTTCGATAAAAATATATATTTCGTCCAAAGAACCAGTGGGTTTTCCTAATTAAATAAAATATATTTATATATATATATATATATATTTTCCAAAATTTTATTTTTATAAGTAGAATAATTTCAACACGAGAAAGAAATCAGAGACAGAAGTTTAAAATGTTTTGCGAAACATAAAACTTGCGCCCAGTAGATTTAGTTAACAAGGACATCTTAGGAAAAGCAGATGAAACTTGTGGTAATTTATTTAAGATTTAAAATTCTTTATAGCAGATTTTGATGTTGTAGGCAGAGTCAAATGGTGGCACAGGCAGCTGACGGCACAATAAAAAACTATCCGTGACATGTTTTTCATATAGTCACCGGATAATAATTATTATAGAAATATTGCATGGTAAAGACAACTGTAAAGAATTGAATTATGCTGTGTTTAAACACTTTTTATTGAATAGAATACAAACCAAATATTAACATTGACGTTAACAAATTAATTATTATGTCAACAAACGAAACAAAAATCCACCTTGGTAGCGCACACCGGGCGATCAGTCAGTGTCGTAACATCGGGTCGAAAACAAACGGTCAAATATACCCCCACCGTTAAAAGGATTTTTTTCAACAAACATCAATTTTTGAAGGCAATGGACACAGGCTGGAGACAGATTGCTTAAAAAGTCCCTCGCAAGTGCGAATCGTAGCAACTCGAACTACTCCATCAGAACCAGGATGGACTCGAACGACTCCTCCAAGAGCCCAGTACAGAGGTGGTTGATTTGTTTCCTTTAAAACCACAAGGTCATCTTTGTTTAAATTAGGATAATTGATCGTCCATTTCTGATTTGCTTGCAACTCGTAAATGGATTCCACTGATCGTCTTCGCCAGAAGTGCTGTCGAAGCTGTAGAAGTTGCTTGAAATGATGCAGTCGATTAACCTTAACATCCAATAGACTTCTTCCAGGAATGACGTCAGAGTTCGCACAACAAGGAAGTGGGAAGGGAGAAGACAGAAAAGATATGTTGGTGTCAAACGTGTGAGGGGTCTCGAGTTGAGAATTGATTGTATCTGCACTAGGCCTTCCTCTACGTGATATAAACCTTTTGAGTGCAAGAAGAAACACGGCACTTGTCAAATCCATCAAAATACAAGTCCTTGATGGACATGCAGATAAACAGGCAAACGTAGCCTTTATAAGTCTTAAAGCCTCACCCTCTTCGGTCTCTTGAAGTGAAGTGGCCGGCACAACGATATCAGTGTTAACAAAGGGCAAGAGGGAAGAAACACGTGAGGCCGGTAAATCACCCATTATAGGGTTTTTAAAAATTGGTTAAGTTCTTTGGCACTTGTAACAACCGTGAACAGTAGCGCGATCTAGACTCGATTTGAAATTGGTTGATAGTAATAAATCATTTTTAGCAGCCGATTCCATAGGCGCACCTACCTGACGTGCCGGTTTGAACCCTATTTACTTATCCGAATAATTTATAAAAAAAAATTTTAAATTGGTTGATAGGAATTCTCGGCATAATTATTTTTACCTGTTATGACAATAATGATTACTAAATTATTCGGATAAGTAAATAGGGTTCAAACCGGCATGTCAGGTAGGTGCGCCTATGGAATCGGCTGCTAAAAATGATTTATTACTATCAACCAATTTCAAATCGAGTATAAGTTCCTACAGCGAAATGGCAGATAGGTCTCCCTGATAGAATGCAAAAGATGCTGTTGCCCAACATGAAAAAGTCTGATGTGCTCATATTCGAAAAGTAATTTTGAAAATAAATGATTCTCAGGTAGTAGGATAGGATGTTACTTAGTTCCCAGAAATTTTAAGTATATTACATTTGTGGTGTTTAAACAAAGACTACAAAAAACGTGTTAAGCTTTTAGAACGAAAACATGTGTTACACTTGTATAAAACATTTTAATATTATTTTGGTATAAAAACTTAAAATAATCTTCAATCCTAATATTTACGTTTCTTGTTGATGGTGCAATATATGACATCTGATTATTATTTTAAGAAAAATAATATAAAAAATTTATCGGATACATAAAGCAGACGTCTTTAGAATAAAAACATAAATATAAACCGTATGCTTTATCAAGTTTTTTTTTATTGCTTTTGTTGTTATTTTAGTCAGCATCTCATGCATGATATAATTTATATTACTCTTGCTTTTTTAGAGGGTGCAACAACATCAGTTTCATAAAAACATAAACAATATTATATAAGCTATAACCATTTTCGTAATGATAACAGGAATTCTGATAAGTGATAAAAGGAATCTAAATAATTGTTTTTGCTATACTGATATTACTGATGCAACTGAAAATGATCCTTTTTAGAAGCTTCTATTTAATTATAGATATCTTCAACCCATTAAGCTGAAAGGCGTCTTTCTAAATCCAATATGACGAACTATAAAAAAATCTTATTTTTAATCCACTTGTACAATATGGGTATCATATAAAAGCTCTTGCTAAGATTAACTAGAAAAGTAATGAGACATTACTCTCAATCCAATATGGCACACTATTGAAGTTTTGGTTAAAGAGTCTGTCGCAACACCCCTTACCTGAGCCCAGTAGAGTGCTAATAAAAGAGCAATAAAAGAGACCTTTTCGCCTACCCTCACCGCATGTGGTTGTATGAATTCACGATTTTACAATCTATTGTTTATATTTAACAAATATATGTGTTTAATTTTTTATAAATTAAAATAAATAAATATCAGAAACGTAAAGATATTTTTTTTCTGATTTCAACCATATATAATACTTACGGAAAATTTTGTAGTTTACAGTTATGTCAGCAAAATATTCTAAATTACACTGAGAAACAAACAAGAGATAATCTCATAATGTGGTACAAAAACACCCAATGATTATTAAATTTAAATCCAAAACAGCAAGGGATAATCTCATAATGAGGTGTTGAAAATAGATAAACTTTAACAATTCCAATAACAATCAGATTGAAAGAGATTTACACTAATTAAAATGCTATTGCATTACAAAAAATCCTAATGTTTTTTTAATATCAATTTGTATTGTTGGGTAATAACAGAAAATATATAAAATGTTAGCCATTATTCACAAACAATTATTTGTGTCTTGTTTTACGTACGGTATACATCATCCTATTGATTGTTCGGTAGTGATTTGAAAATTGTCAAATAACAAATTAATTCTTTCAAATTAAAACTTGTTAATTTTAGTTATTAATAAGAACATTTGGCTCATTATTCAAATAGTACATAACTCATAATATTTTTATAACAATTGTCTACAAATAATACTCATTTTATCAGACAATCTTAAAAGATTGTCTGTCCAGCAAGGACCATGAGGAGGTATGAGCCTTCCTTGCCTGGAAAGGAAAGGGTTGGGTATGTTAGTAAGAATATAAAATTAGTTTGTTTTTGAAAACAAGTTTTCAAGATACATCACGATAGTTGTAAAGGAAATTGGTTGGAATTAATAACAAGAATTGTCAGAGTCTTCTGAAGTAGAATCGTTTCCAGGTTGAATAACTAATGGTGCTATTGGCGGTAAAACAGGATATTTCTTTTCTATTTTTATAACATGTGTTTCGCAATTTTTCATACATCGCTATTAATGTCACTAATTACCTCTCGAATATTATCAAGAACAACTGCGCTTAAGGTTGGTGACTGATTATATTATCGTAAACGTTTCTTTACAGTACTCAAACCATTTCGATTGGATTAAAAATACAGTTGTATGGAAATACACGCAAAACGGTATGACCGTGTCTGCTACAAATGGTGTCAATGACGTATTCATTTTTAAAATTCTGACTTTTGATCATTCTTAATTCCTTCTTTACTGGAACCTTTTTAGGAACAGTCATATTTTTGATTGCCATAAATCTTAAAATTTGATTCATTTTCGTGTTATTATTAGGTATTTTGTTTAATATGCGGAAATGATACGACGCATCGTCCAAAACAATTACCGATTTCGGCGATATGTTAGGCGAGAACTGTTCGACAAACTACTTTTTAAATAAATCGGCTGTCATATCTTCGTGATAATCGGCAGAAGACTTTGTTATATTTTTGGCCGACAATACCAACGCATAAGTTATCCCTTGCTGTTTTGGATTTAAATTTAATAATCATTGGGTGTTTTTGTACCACATTATGAGATTATCTCTTGTTTGTTTCTCAGTGTAATTTAGAATATTTTGCTGACATAACTGTAAACTACAAAATTTTCCGTAAGTATTATATATGGTTGAAATCAGAAAAAAAATATCTTTACGTTTCTGATATTTATTTATTTTAATTTATAAAAAATTAAACACATATATTTGTTAAATATAAACAATAGATTGTAAAATCGTGAATTCATACAACCACATGCGGTGAGGGTAGGCGAAAAGGTCTCTTTTATTGCTCTTTTATTAGCACCCTACTGGGCTCAGGTAAGGGGTGTTGCGACAGACTCTTTAACCGAAGTTTTTAATGCTTTCCTATAATGAAAGGATTCGCTGAAAATTAAAACGCAGTTTAAAAAAAAATTGATTTTTTTAAGCTTGTATCATCGATTGATTAACTTCGACTTATGTAATTTGGCAAAACGGGCGTTATCACCATTGGCCTGCAACCTGTTTAGAAGGACAACTCCCAAATCAAACTTGGAACTGTGTGTGCACAAGTAAGCTTTAAGTTAAAATCACATGAAGGAGAAATTGAAAAAATGTCGCATCCAAACACCAAGTCAAGGTGAGACCTGAGTTGTATCGAGGTATAATATGATGCCCTGAACGTACCTCTGGTCAGTTGGGCCAACCCTGTTGTACTAAACGGAGCTCTGGGAGGGTCAACGAATATTTTTTCGGTACCCGTGGGAACAAAATGGAAAAAAACATCAACACAAAAGAAGGAAGGCTGAAGAAAAAGAAATTAAAACGACAAGAAATACTACAAAAATGATAACGCAAAACACCTACTCAACGACAGTTAAAACTTAATTAAGCTAAACAACGCATGCGACGGTTAAGAGTAGCGTTGATGCGTTGAATAAAATGAACAAACTGAGAAATTTAGCCAGCGATAACTAAAAAGTTAAAAATAAATTCAAAGCAACAATTTTTTTTTGAAAAAGCTTTTATTTAAACGCTCTAAACAGAAGAAAATAAAATGTTCCTTTTCAAGTGTACTTACGGTTTTAAACGGCAATATTTTCTTCACATAGTTATCATATTTCAAGAAAACAGAATAAATATGAAAAAATGTAATTTTTCTTTTTTTCACACAATAAAGTGTTTTTCTTATAAAAACATCGCAAAATGGTTTATAGTCCAGTAAATAAAGGGGTCAACCTATCGCAATCGGCCTTCTGCTTTCATATTGCCAGTAATAAGAGATAATGGCAAATAATTGAAAATAAGCCCAGTTTCCACAAAATCAAATTCCCGGGCGGGCCTGAAAATGACCCCCAAAAATCTGGGAAATAGGGTTTTCAGCCCATATCTCCTAAAATATGACCCTTACAGAATTTTTGTTCAAATAAAAAATGAAGATAATCCTATTCTCTACAAAAATGGTCTCTAGCATTTTTTTCGAAAAGTTGGCCGTTTTCGAGATAAACGCGCCCAAGCGCACGCTTAATTTTGAGTTCCTGCGCTACACATGGGAGATAGGGCTCTGCATTTTTATCAATGTGCGGTGGGACAAATTGTTGAATAACTTGGGTAAAAACGCATATTTTCACATGATTCAAAGTTCATGTGAAAGAGAAAATCTGTCGCTATCATCCCCTGCCACTGGAATCACGTTTTGACTCTTTGGACATATCGAAAAAACGGGTCAAACTTTCTGGTCGTCCGCAATTTTGACCTTGCACAAAATTTGCTCGTATTTTTTTTCTAGTACACGGATTCGCTGTGAATTTTCCCGAATATTGATCTTCGAAAGGTCCATAATCATCCCAGAAAATTGTAGAAATTAATTTTCTTGCGTTCCAAGAAGAAGCTTGGATGAAAATGTCCGATTTTTCCCGGTTTTTGGAGTCTTGGAAAATTTGTTTACAATGGGCCATTACTAATTATTATTTTAATAAAATGACCCTTCAAGATATGTCATTTGAAAGGTGAGATTGTCTAGTTTTTGGCTCTGTTATTATTTTTTGCGACAAAATCAGGGATTCCCCATAAAATTCCAAAAATGCAAGATCCCAGGAAAACCCAACTTTTTCGTTTCGTGATTATTTTCTTTTTGTTCTTTATTTTGGCCATTTTTTCACCTGGACCAAAGGAAAGATGACGTTCTCACCTTTCCATCCATGTATATAAAGTCATACTTTTTATTAGGGGGGGAAAACCCGTGGCACTAAAAGTAACACGTAATTTCTATCATTTTAATTCGTGCCGTCGTCCGCCGTGTATGCTCTGCATGTGGCGCACGTGTCGTCTGCTAGTCCACGCGGCCACGCTACTATTTTCTTGTTTATAAACAGTGAATGTTTGGAGTCAAGTGTTTTAAACACTTTTTATAACAATAAATATTAATTATTAATCATTCCGAGGTCAAATTAAAGACATTGTTAGTGTTTTTGTCTTAACCTTACTTCTATAGTAAACCTAAAGAGGAGAAAGACAAGATTGAAATCTTCTCAAATTGGAGCACAAGGTGAGCATTTGTTTATTAAAAAACATAAGAAAAGATTCATTCAAATGTTACAATATTTTAACTTCGTGTACCTTCCAGTTTGTAGGAAGATGGATGACGACTACTCTATTTCGGCCTGTTTCCTGTGCAAGAAAGAGATTTCTGACGATGATGGGGTCAATGTGACTCGTGGCTTGGAAACCCTGGTTTGCGTCAGCAAGGAGAGGAACGACAATCACCATAGATTTCTGGAAAAGCAGTCATCTGTGCGTATGCACCCACTGTGCAGGAAACGCTACACTCTTAAGCGCAATGGCAGTTTTCCATACAAGAATTTCATCCCTGACGAGACGAAAAGATTTGACCATTTGAACAGCCCTAAGAGAAAAAGGGCTCGCGAGAGTCCCTTTGATTTAAAGGCCAATTGTGTTTTCTGTGCTTTGCCAGCGTCCAAAGAACACAACAGACAAATTCATGGGTCCGGGGACCCCTTTGTAGTCATTCAAAAGGCGGAATATCAGACGCGTGTGCTGAACAAAGTGAGAGCTGCAATCCAGGACGAAACCTGCAAAACTTTATTAGACAGGATTTCAACTGTTGATCTTGTCGCAGCGGAAGCAAGATATCACAAGAAGTGTCACTTGAAGTTTTTTGCGCCTCCACCCGTCCATTCAAAATGTGGACGTCCCAAGGACCCACATATTCTTGTCCAACTGGAGAGAGTGATACAGCATATTAAGGACACCAAAGAAGAGGTGTACAGTTTGGCCGATTTAACTGTCATTGGAGGTGAGTGTTTGAAAAAATTGGACCTTTTCAGGGCCACACAAATGTCAAACAGTGAAAGAACATTGATACTTTTCCTCAATTTCAAGTGGTTGTGTATGCTTGTGTTTTTTTTACTGGCGGCAAATATTGTACAATTCAAAGTGTTTCAACATCGGAAGCAAAAAGACATGTTTAATTGTAGACAACTGTGTGTACCTGTCGTGCTTTGGTTTGTGCAAGAGGTTCTTGCGCTTGTAGCGGACAATTCTAGTCTACTTTAGTGCATTATTGGTGGCTGTAAGTACTGAGCCGATGTTTACTATTCATCATTGTAAGTGGAAGTAAACGAGACTGTAGAAGCAGGTGAAATACACCAACAGCGAGAACCTGATAAGGACAATGTTGATGATCAAGAAGGAGAGTGGTGATTCACTCTCATATGTAACAATCTTTATATATTTTAAATAATAAAGCAAATTGAAAACAAATTAACTTTTTTGCAAAATTCATTGTTGCGAAAAGATTGCCGGAAATTCGCAATAAATTGATGATGAACGTTATGGCGAAAGTAAGTAACTGTTTAAATTTCCCTTCGTAAAGTCCCATGGACTTCAAGACGCGGACACGTGGGAAAAGGTGATTCGCAATAGTTTAGGGCCAATTTATAAGGTCCATCCCTATATAATTCATCTGGTGGTCTGTTCCCTTATACGCACAGTCTGAACACCCACCTCTGGGGAGAAAAAACGATCGATAAGCATAAAAACTCTTGAAAAATAAAGGGTTAACGGCGGTTCTCATTTATGATCCCAAAGATTTTGCAAGTGGGAGAAATGTCGTAGCGCCATCTACAATTGATTTCCAGTGGTCAAAACATCAAGGCCAGTTCATTTCCAACCCTCCCCACCTCAAATTTAGTAAAAAATTTGTATTTTTTTTCAAGCTCAAAATTTGGAATTTTTCACCTGCGTTTTTTGCAAAAAATAATAAAGTTGCGAAAAAAATGCTAGAGACCATTTTTGTAGAGAATGAAATTATCTTCATTTTTTGTTTGAACAAAAATTCTGTAAGGGTCATATTTTAGGAGATATTGGCTGAAAACCTCATTTTCCAGATTTTGGGGGTCATTTTCAGGCCCGCCCCGGAATTTTTTTTTGTGGAAACTGGGCTTATTTTCAATTATTTGCCATTATCTCTTATTACTGGCAATATGAAAGCAGAAGGGTGATAACGTTAGCTTTCCCCTTTTTTCCTCCTTCAGTTACTGGACTATTATTATTTATTAGGTTAAAACATTTAAGAAGGAATGTATTCAATCAGTTTTCAGTTTGCACGGGGGTTATGATAATCTTTATTATTCAATTTAGTATGAATTATATTATCATAATCCTGCCCAAGAATTATACGAAATTTCGTATTAAACAAGATTAGCAAACACCTTGTCACGGGCTTATTTCTCACTAGCAATAATTATTTTTAATCGGTAATAAATTGAGTACTCACCATACTAATTTCTCCAGATTTAAGGGTTCAACAACGACATTTAGTGTTATAGCCAAATTTGATTTCTCATTTATCAAAAGTTTTAATCTATTTATTGTTTTTGGGTACATATTTAGAATTATTGTTATTATTATGACAAGTAATAAAATTTGTGGTTATAAATAGATCGCTGGATCTCTTCTTCTTTTTCTGTTCATTCGGTTGTATCAGAACTATTCCGTGAGTCAAACAAGGCCACATTACATGAACGTAGTGTTAGTAAGAGACCATCCAATAAGTAATTCAAGGCCACGACCTCCAAATTAATAATGGGATAGGTAAGGGCCATCTGTCATGTTTTTTTCGGCCGATATGATTGATTTTCGGCCATTTGTGATTCGACAAGCCACCGAGAAGGTCCAAGGGTCTAAGATAGCAGTAAAAGTGTCACAAGGAAATTTTGTGGGTGAAGTTTTATATTATCGTACATCGATGGCACTTATGTGTGGATTTTGAAACTGAACCTTTCTTTTTCAACCGCACTATTGGGTTAATTTTGATTAGTTATTATTTTGTGGATTACGGTTCGATTGGAAATTACCACGTGTAAGATTTATTACAAATTTTCCGTTGGTAAGTGAACACACTTTCATTCAATCTAACATTTCAATTCTCATTACATTTTCTTTCCATCGATTCATAGATTTAACTGCGGATCGTTATAAGGTGGTTTAAATCTCAAATCCAAGCCCTGAATTAGTGAAGTCCTCGAGTTATATACCCTTTTCCATCTAGGGTCTTGGGACCGGCTTTAAGTCCCTAGAAGAGGCTTAAATTCTTTGGTACAGATTTAAATTTCCTGTACAAGCTTAATTCATTGGTACCTGCTTATTTCTTTGACGAAGGCTTATCACCTGGTTACTGGGTTACTGGAGCTGGCTAAATACTTGTGGTATTCGTAGTATATTGTTTTGGAATTGTTCCGGGTTCTGTTCGGAACCAATCAGCGTTGGATTTTGGAGTCTGGAAGCTACCATCGCTAATACAGATAAGCTATAAGCCTTTGTATATTGCTAAAAATTATATTTTAAAATTGGTATTAATAACTTAGGTTTAAGTCGTGCGTGTGATCACACTGAGATTTAGTAATATTTTGATGATTTTAATTTTAAGGCGCTAGTGTAACTAAGTAACTTTAAGTTTATAATTAACGTCGACTATAAACGTTGTTCTTTTTTTCTATTATTAAAGGAGGGTCTAGTTTTGAAATTGAATTGTTTTATTTAGCTCACTTTATTTCATTTTGTGGGATTGGGTAAGAGTTGTTAGTGCCTATTAGATCTAGGGGTTTCCGGCTTGTACCGTCGAAGTCGGTGGCGCGGCTCACTTGTGTATCATACCTCTACGGCTGAGCTCGGGCATAATTTGCCAGTAGAGTGACCGCTAACAACCCTTACGCAATTCATCTATCGTTGTTTGGATTTTCTTTAATAAATATCTTACACTACATAAACCTTAGCAGATAGCTAAGTAAAAACTATGGCAACCTTTTATGAAATATGAAAAAATTCGGCAACACAATCTAAAAAATACAAAACCAACTGGTAGCATTGCCTATACCAGCTAAAAATTTCAGATAATAATGTTTGTTGACTAATTACGAATATAATAGTCGATTAGTTTTTTATCAGTAAACTTTTATTTTTTAACGAGAAACTATAGGTAAGAACTTCTAAATATATCTGTGCTTGTCCTCTTATAGTAGCTGGACCCATAAATTAACACTTATAGGTTATTTATTCGACTTTTTTATTAAAATCAAATCGGACCTCCTAAAGTGCCAGACGCTTATTGCAAATTTATCTGAACGGAAACGGGAAAATCAATTATCTTATTCTAAAACTTGATTGATCTACGCACTAACAGCAAGAATTAATATTAAGGAAAATATCTTTTGAATTTATCAATAAAAAAACATACTTTACAGACAACAGTTTATTGTATCTAACAGTCGTCGTATTACAAATACTTTAAATTTACTGCAGGAATGACCAAAATGATGTTTATCAATGCTTTAGTTGAACCACACTAGGGCGTGAAAATATCTTTTTAAAAATATATTTTTAACCACATAACAATTTTAAACCCTACTGATGGTCCAGATTTTTTAAAAAATTCTATTAATTTGTGTCTTGTTAGTAAAATCTCCAACATCAGTATCTCTCGGTATGTGGCTATAAACATACTAGATGGGGCTTCTAATACCAGATATCGATCTCAAACCCATTTATTTCCGAAACGAAGATAAAGTTCCCTGCTACTTAATCTCTGTGCAGTTATCCCCGAACGTATCCTGTTGATCCTGTTTTTGCGAAGTTCTCACGATCTGCCACGCTTCCCTATTGATCCCGTAGTTTTGTCCGCCCCCGACAGAGGCCACTGGTGGTATTTACCCTATATTTTTGAGTAATCTCTACGGGTGGCTGTAGGTTAGTGATCTCAACAAATCAACTGTGGATACCTTTTGACGTTATTTATGAGTGATATTTTTGTTCTAAAAATAGAGAAATGCAGATTTATTCCTGATGATTATATAACAAGAGAATGATTTAACTTGTTTTTTATAGCGATTTAACACATAGATATTGAGTTATATACAATAAAAGCTTGTATGTATTCTTATAGGTATTTAAATATACATTGAAATGATAACAACAAAAGTTAGCATCAGAGAAGTATTGAGATATCTGAAATATTATGAAGACACCTACAAAATATTTTCAGAAAAAATGTATTGGTTTTAAATCTGCTTTTAGTGCATATATAGGATTAAAATTAATTTTAAATTGTTTTTTAAGAAATGTTTTCTTCTCTAAAAGAGAATTTAAAACTGATAGTAAAATTCTTTTTGTTTGTAAGTGTTCTTGATCGTGCACATAGGTGATGAATATGGTAGATATACTAAAATTAATGCTAATAATTCAGGTCGTCAGAATGTTAGCCTTATCGTAAAATTAGTAATTAATATTAATTAACCACACATCTAATATTGCTTCGTCTGAGAATTTCCTGCCAGTTATAAAGCTAAGGGATGCTTTTAACAAATAGGTCTCTCCAGTGAGTATCAGTTAAAAAAACTTAGCCTAAAAACTCTTTATCTTTGCAATGGTCAAAAAATGCATGTGAGTGTTTTGAGTTTTTATATTTGAACAAGTAAATAACCCAGATTAAGAAACTGCAACAAATATTACTATGGAAAAATAAGAATGATTGTGTAATAGTGTTTGTATTTTAAGGTATAATAAATAATAATTCTAATTACAATTTGAAATTGCATAAGGGTGAATTTAACTGTTACCTTTTGGTCAGTGATGTAATAGTTATTTTTTGGGAGTGAATTTAACTTTGCCGCTAAACCTTATTTAGTAAAGGAAAGCTACATTAGTGGTGCCATTTATTGGTCCGAAACAAATCTTAATATTTATAAAAAATTAATCACATATATTTTTTAAATTTAAACAATAGATTGTATAATTATGAATGCATACAACCACATACCGGATCTCGAGTCTAGGGTCAGAAAAGGGTCTCTTTTATAGCTCATTTATAGACCGTCCGATGGGACTTCAAAGACTCTTTAACTTTTTTTTATTTATTAATAAAATAAAATTAAATATGTTAAGCTTATACTTATGTGTTAATTTTTGTCTTTTAAATCCTTTCTAAATCTCTCAGCCACAGCAACGCGTGGACGGGTCTGCTAGTATAGATATAGATTTTTTATTTTTTTGAATACTTTGGGGGCCATAAACTGATTGCTTAAATGTCGCAATTGGCTTTCCAATATTATGTTGTGCTGGTTAGGTTTAAATAGATCATAGTAAGTATGTGTTTATTGTTTTATAAAAATTTAAAAAATATGTAATTATATTTATCCTATTCTAGAAGATTTTATACTTAAAATTGACTTCTAAAATCCTACGCCGGACTTGACAAGACCTAATCATTACTAACCGCTAATATCGGTAACTAAATAAGTTATGAATTCTAAGAACCTCGATTACCTGATTGTATATGTCGATTAAGCTGTGTTAAAAAGCATTTTTAAGTAATTTACTTTGATTAAAATGGGCATAAAAGTGGAAAATATCCAAAATTCTATTTTTGTTTTTCAATATTATTGATTTTGCATTTTCGTGTCGTTAGATGTATGGGTTTGTTTTATCAGAACAATTTATGTCATGATCTGAGAAGGAAATATTAACGCCATCATTTCCATTTTCTGGAAACCAACTTTCTCTGTATTGCATATTTATGAACATCAACTTATTTTAAACTAATTTTGTATAGAGCAAAGTTTTCTATACAATACAGAAATTTTAAAATTGAAATAGCATAGCATCCCTCGAGCCATCGTTTCTTCTCTATTTTATGTCCGTAGTTCTTGCGTTTAAAGGACGTTTAAAACAAAGTTAAAATATTTTTTAATTATAAATGAATTTTAAGCTAACTAACTCATATTTTGTAAAATAAAAATTAAATATGGACAGAAAATTGCCCCCAAGACATAAAAGTTTTTTCAGAAAAACTTATTACAGCATTAAAGTTTATATTGTACTTTACGAATTGTAAATATCCTTCGCGCTTTTTATAGAAAGAAATTTTACATTTTTGTTTGTTTACATATTTTACTCCTACTTTTTTTGGTACCTAGTTTAGCTTATATTTTTTTTACTGTTCATGTTAATATTTTCTGTGCGTACTAAAGATATATTTCAACTTTATTTACAGCGTAGTCAACCAGAATATGAATTTAAGAGCCGGTGGTTTTGCTTTATTTGCCTCTATTTTTTATCACTACTCTGTATTTAAGTTTACATTAGGGTCTTGGTGAATTCATAACTATAGGTTTGTTCCCAATCAACACATGTACTATTAAACGAACGGTTTTGTCATGCGCATTTCATAAAAGCCGTTCCAATTAACTTTTGACTGGTGCACGAACAAGTACAGTTGATTTTCCCAATGACTACGTACTGATACATGTATTAGTTTGTAAACTAACAAATCGATCCACGCCTTAAAGCATGTACTGGGTCGTTATTTTTCTGACGACATGCGCAATAGCACATTAGATTTTAAGGATGACAGGAAATAATTGTAGGGTTATGTTTATGTGCCACGGTATTTACATAATTTTTAATTTGTATTCATCGATTTAAAATTGATTATCGAGAGGTCTATAGATATGAGTGATTTAGAAAGTGAAGAAAGCTCCAGTTCAAGTGATGATGATTTAGAGCTATTAGTTATTGGAGAACTTCGTCAAAAAAATGAGAATTATTTAGGTAAGATTTGTGAATATTTCATTTGTGACTTGAATTAAATTTAATAATTAGTTAGGTACAAAAATAATACTTTACATAAATTAATACGTATTTTTAGATGAAATAGTTCCGTCTTATTCGGAACTTGTATTTTTGGAACATTTTCGAGTAAGCCGCCAAGTCTCTCAAAAAATAAGTGTAGGATTCAGTCGATCTTCTTGGTACAAATACCACATAGGGCATCACGGACATATATGTGCAGAGAACCAGGTAAAATAAATTGTAGAATATTTTAGGTTCATACAAATCTAATAATGTACCTATTTTATCAGGTTTTGATATTCTTGTGGTTCATTGGACACCAAACCGCAGGGTTTAGGGATGTGGCAGATCGGTTTGACATCACAATAAGTTGCCTTCATAGAATAATACATAGGGTGTCTTATTATCTAAGCCATATGTGTAACCAAATAATAAAATGGCCATCCGAGGAAAGAAAACGCATTATTGCTGCAAGATTTGCGGATCAAGGATTTCCAAATATTATTGGTGCAATTGATGGTTGCCACATAGCTATTAATAAACCAACAGATGATCCTGAATCGTATTTTAATAGAAAGCATTATTATTCAATACAGGTTATTATCTTAACAATTAATGTGTTTAAGTATATGCTTTACAGTTGTTTCATTTTTCAGATGCAGGTTGTCTGTGACCACGAGAGAAGAATGTTAGATATTTTTATAGGATATCCAGGATCTGTTCACGACAGTAGGGTGTTTAGAAATTCCAACTTGTCGCGAACACTGGAGGCAAAATGTGGGAGATACTATCTTCTAGGCGATTCTGGATATCCTCTGAAACCTAATTTATTAACTCCCTTCAAAGATAGGGGAAATCTGACCCCAAGGCAGGTAAATTACAACAATAAGCTAGCACGGAATCGTTATGTTATTGAACATTGCTTTGGCATCCTCAAGCAAAAGTTTCGTCAACTTTATAAAATAAATTTAAGATCAAGTACTCGCCACCTATTTTCACATTGGGCAGGTGTAACCAGAATTCCGATTGCGTTTGTGACTTTTTCTGCAATTATATTCCACATTGCTTTTATGGATCTTACTTCCAACGTTCCCACTTTTTTTTATATTCACCATACAAATCTATTAATAACTTTGTGTTATTCGTTGTCCATTTTTCCCTAATTATATACGGTGTAGAGGTACTAGTACCTGTATTTCTTGATTTAATATAACTAAAAAGCATAATATTAAAATTAAATTAAATACTGGATGTTAAAACCTTAGGTACCTGAGTCTGAATCCATTTGTTGATTGATTACGCTTTTTATCTGTACTCTATACTACTATACTTCAGTTTGAAATTTTTAAGGTTATGAATCTTCTGACAAAATAACTGTCATGTCAAGAATTTCTTCTTTTTTGTGACGAAACTTCATACAGCACACTTAGCAGTTCAGACAGCGTTCCTAATTCTAATTATTTTGTACTAGTTCACGTACTGGTTCTGGTGTATGACATGCGCGAACACAGTTCAAGTACTGGTACATGTACGAGTCAAAATGATATATTGGGGACAAACCTTATGTTAATCCCTGATCCTAATTACAGGCTAATTCGTAACCCTCCTGGCTCAGGTAATTTTTATGACTTCTTTTCCACTGGTTAATTCATAACTTTATGACATGATTGGGATTTTAATTCAAAAAAGGATTGCTTACAAATTTCCCTTATCCTTAAATAGAATTAAAAGGGAATAATTTTTAAATGTATATTTTGTATATTCATTCATTTTCTTTCTAACCATGAACATGGAAGAAGTTTTAGAGGTCGATTTTATAACAAGTGAACGAGGGATAAAAATTTTAGTTGTTAATAATTTTAAGTTTCACTTAAAAAAGTGTTAAAGAGTGGACGGCAATTGTGGTAATGTTCTGTTTCTACTTGTAAGGCGAAATGTTACACTGAAGGTAAGTTTTTTACATAAATTTTTCTAAGTGAAATTAGAACACAAAAAGATTTCATATAAATTTAATCCAAAGGTTTTGGTCAGTTACGAAATTTTAAATAATTGTTTAAAAATTTCATCCAAAAAATTCTATTATTTAAAAAATAAAAATTTAAACAAAATATTTTTAAAAATAATTTTAAGGAACTTATGGTTGAAAAACCTGTCTTTAAATATACAGGGTGTCCCAGAATTAACTACGGAAACTTCGTATACGTATTCCTTGATGACAAATAAGTAGGGTCTTTCCTATAAAAAAAATTTTTTTTTAGAGACTCCTTTCAGAGTTATAACCCTTTAAAGAGGGGTGGTAAAATACGGTTTTAATTTAATATCTTCTGATTGGTCCAAGATAAAAAATTAAAAATTTGGGTGAACATCATTTTTATAAAGACGCATTTCTCCTGCCACTTTTTACCTGCCCTACCCCATTCTAAGGGTGCAAATCAAGGAACCCCTCTTAATTTTTTTTTTGTAACTTTCTTAGCAATTAATATTTGCAATAACAAAAAATTATTTTAGGAAGTTTTGATTATTTAGAAACTTTTTTGTTCCTTGTCGTTTTTTGCGAAATCGTTTCGGTTTGGAGTAAAAAAATAAAAAGTAGGACCATGTCAATTGAGTATCGTGTATTGCGATCAAGTAGCGCACATTTTACCACCCCTCTTTAACTCTGACAGGAGTCTCTAAAAAAATTTTTTTTATAGGAAAGACCCTACTTATTTGTCATCAAGGAATACGTATACGAAGTTTCCGTAGTTAATTCTGGGACACCCTGTATATACTTAATATTAAAATATTTACTTTTTTGGTTAATATTTTATGTACTTAAAAAAATAAATTTCTTTAATTTTAGGAAACACTAGCAGCGTAGTAGTTGATAAAAACTTTAATCACAATCACGAGCCAGATGAAAAAAATTGGGACGTCAGGCTGTCAACAATGTGTGCAGACGGAAAGCAGTGGAAGATATATCTGAAAAGCCCTCAAAAATTATGAATAAAGAAATAGCAACTTCTTCTTATAAAAATGAGTTGACCGTTCATGATTTGGAGTTAAAACGACATAACATGAACCGAAGCAGAAACAAAAAATTTCCTAAATTGCCAAAAACAATGTCAGAGGTGCATGAAGCAATAAGTTTATTAAATCTTTTAACTGATCGTAAGGAAAATTTTCTGCTCGAAAACGATCCTGCAAATAATATAATTATTTTGGGCTGCGACGCAAACTTAAAATGTTTATCTGAAGCAGAAACGTTTTATATGGATGGATAAGTATTTTATATTAAATTACAAGGTATCGGAACCAGTCCAATAATAAAAAAACCGTTAGATTTGCAAAAACCTGGATGAAATAACTAATAAACAAATAAAATAGGTAATTTTTTTTTTATAAAATTGTAAATATTTAATTTTTGTTTGGATAAATGTTTTTAGAGAATAATTTTATTTAATTTTTCATTGTTTATAAAACAATAAATTTTATTTTTTCTTGGTTTATTTGTAAAACTGTTTCTTTATTTTTCCGTTAAATATTTTATATTTTGTTTTATTTCACACAGTGTTGTAGGGATCTGCTTAAGAGAGACCCGCTTATTTTACCTGCCACATTTTTAATCCTATAATCCAATGGTTACGAATTCAACTGTCGAAAGTTATGAATCCACCGGTGTCGATTTTTGAAAAGTTATGAATTGGCCTGTTTATATTTTGCCGAAAAAAAGGATGCAATTAAAAGTTACGAATTGGCGCGTGCCCTTACATTGCTCCAACGTAATAATTTATATTCGAAAATTAATAATTTTTTCTTTTTACTATTAACTTTTAAAAAAGTATTGAAATGTTATAGTTAATTGCAAAATATGCGGTCAAAATTAAATAACAAATAATTTTCGCCATAGAAGTATTGATAAAGATAGGTCAAATTTTTTTTACAGTATGAATAATTAGGATCTGACCTGTTAGTTACTTTTTACTTAAGCTAAATCGAACATTTGAATCAATGTACATTAAATATATTTTTCATAACACATGCATTGAAACAGCTTGTTTTGTCAGTCGAAACAAGACAATGTCAGACCAACGCAACTGTCAGTCAGAAACTGACAGTTTTTTCTGCCCTAGGGGAGAAACAACGTTATTCCTACACGGCACATTCATTTATTACTTATTTATGTATTTATTTCAAGTCTATCAGAATCGCATTTGTAACAAACATAAGCGAATAAAATCATAATCGTCTGACAGCTGTCGTCAAATCGTTGTCAAGATATTACTACGCTATTTGTCTGAAATAGTCTTACTTCAACTGGCTACAGAGATCAAAACTCGCTGTTTAATTGCATGTGATATGAAAAATATAGTGTGTGACACGGGATGAAACAAAGACGATTTCTGACCGGGCGAAGACAGCCCTCGCTTCGCACGGGCAGTCAACTCTCGCCCTAGTCAGAAATCGTCTTGTTTCACCCCTTGCCACACAATATACTATTTTTCTGCGACGAGAAAAAAGTTTGACATTTTATCTCTGTTAACGGGTCACAAAACGTCACTTTTTATGAAATTATTACTTTTTTACCATGGGAAAAAAGTGAGTACTTTTTTCCAGGATATATACACATAAAGGTTTCCTTGACAGATAGTTGATTGATAACGCAGGTCTAATTGTCACTATAAGGACAAAAGCCTACTAGTTTTAAAATTTACATTTTGCATCAGTAATATTCTGATTTTATTTAAAATATTAAATCGTCGTCACAGAAAAAAATAGTGTATTATACACGGGAAAAATATTAGATTTTAGCTCTCGGTTTTTTGTCTCCCTCCGTCCCTTGTATAATAAATAACTATTTATAAAATATCTTTTAGTTCTTTTGGGTTTAAATTAAACAAGGAACTATAATATTAATATGAAATACGGCGTTTGAATGTTAATCATCCTTAAACACATTTTGTGAAACGTGCCTAATTTATTCGCAGTTATTTATACATAGCTGACGCGGCGAGCTTCACACCGCCTAACCATTTTTTAAAATTTTTACTATTTTGTTTTTTATTAGATTTTCTCGCTTATTACCAGTTTTTACTATTATTTTTATAGTACTTTGAAATTTATCGATTAGATATATTATATATCAACTGCGCCACCTTACGGTGGCGTCATAGTTCTTAGTTACGTAAGAATTGCAGGTGTAAATTTATGACATCTCAACTGCTCCACCTTACGGTGGCGACATAATGATTAATTTCTTAGGAATTGCTCTCTTATATATATGAAATATTAACTGCGCCACCTTGGAGTCGCGTCATTGTGTTTATTTAAGTAAGAATTGCTTATTTAAATATATGAGATATCAACTGCGCCACCCAACGGTAGCGCCGTAGTAGTTTAGAAAGAATTGCTTGTTAACCGACTTCAAAAAAGGAGAAGGTTCTCAATTCGACCACATTGGTAGGTACATGTCCGGATTGTTGGGGATTGAACTCAGTACCTCTTGTATGGTATTTGGAAGGTTTTGAAAATAGTAGCAACTAAAAATGATAAAATAAAAACTTTTTTAAAATAATTAAACGGCCTACAAAAAAAAAATGCACTAAAAAGCCAGAAATAAAATCTTTATTTCTTACAAAAAAGTGAGAGGTGTCAAGGGACACCCGGATGGAACGAAGTTCCTTTCGATTAATTAGTAAAGGAATTGTAATTTGTAAACACAACAGAGTGTTTATACATACATAAGCCTTTATTATTGTCTGTATAAAATCTATACTTACCTAACTCTATCAGCAATATCCGGATCTTGTGCAGAAACACTGTCAGGATACATTATTGTTATTATTTTCTATTATTTTCTATTATTTTATTATTTATTATCTACAAAAAACCTGTATAAACTTAACAAAGTCGCGACACTACACTATCAAAGCAAAATAGAAAAAAGTAAATCCAATCACTTGAATATTTTCAACAGTTCGTTTCTTTTAACAAAAGTGTCCATTTATACAATACCAGAGGTTTAGATGACATACATCTACCTAGAATTACTTTTTATTTTAATTTAATTTAAAACAGGAATTAACAATTTAATACAAAATTTTCAAATTTAAATATTTGACAGTAACTGACAGTTAAGGTAATTTGACGTACCTAACTAGTCAAGTTACGAACTATTTTTAAAATCTTTATTACTATTATAGGTAATTATTTTTTTTCTACAGTATTTTCTTTTAATCTACATTTTCTTTTAATTTAAAATAGTGTCTTTTTAACTGTAATATATCTATCTATGAGAGAGAGAGAGAGAGAGAGAGAGAGAGAGAGTTTTCTATTTTTTGGTTTGTGAGAGAAAGACAGACAGACAGAGAAACATGCGTGTGTCGTGTCGTGTCGTGACAACTTTTAGTCTGAATTTTTTTTTTGGCTAGCCTCTAGCCTCAGTCGTAACTGGTCGTAATGCCCGAAAGGGAACTTCGTTCCAAAAATTGGAACCAACTAGGCATCTGATTTCGATTTTCTTGAAGTCGGCTCCAATGGCAAATTACCCTCTATTTTAATATTAGCTATTAAATATAGATTTCGAATGTTAGTAACTCAAATCTTTTACAAAGATATTTATAAACCATTGGAGCCGACTTCAAGGAAATCTTAATCAGATGCCTAGTTGCTTCCAATTTTTTTAAGATATAAAGATTTTATTTCTGGATTTTTAGTGCATTTTTTTAAAGACGGTTTAATTTTTAAAAAAAAGTTTTTAGTTAAATATATTAAATATAACTGCCCCACCTTACGGTGGCGTCTTAGCCACTTCCCCATTAATTTTCAGCCAATTTGGTCAGTCGTTCTTGAGTTAGAGTGTAACTAACACGATTTTCTTTTATCTATAGATATAACTAATAATACCGGTATAAGCACGTCCATTAGGTACTTTTTAAATGCCCTTTTATTAAACAGCTAACAGCGATTTTGTTTCCTATCGTATAACAATTTGTATACTTTAACAAACACTTTAGGTTAAAAGTTATTTATTTTAAGGTATCGATCTAAACCCTTATCAGAAAATAACCAACAAAGCACTTTCTCTCCATCATGTCCACTTGACTTTTGTCCTTACGCAGCCATTATCCAGTGATTATAATGTACATCCTGTTTGGAAGACAGTTTGGCCAACAGTAGGCTATCGCAGCCATCAATCACGACCGTTCAGCTTTGAGGGTGTTAATTAAATAACCTACAAAGGGGTCGATGTTTCCATTAGATAGACTTGGCTGATGAGTGCGCAAGTGTAGTTAATTTCGTGTCACCGATAATAAGAATGGGCTCAGGATAATAAAATTGCGTTTATAATGAAGGACATTAACACTCTAATAAACTTCGCTACGGATTTTTTTACAAATAACGTTGGAAAATAGTTGTTACAAAAAAGACGATGCCAAAATCTTGGGAAATGTACCTACGGAAAATGCACATTTTTAAGAGATTTGTATATAGGAATTCAATTAGGTAAAAATATTGTGTTGCAGTCTATTATTTATTGAGAGAGTTAGCAGAGAGTTTTGGGTTAATACGTAATCATCAGTTATCTTGCTAAGTCTTAACAATTTTTTTACTTAACAGATACATATTCTCTTAGCAATAAAAATTAATAGAATATGTGAATAACATAAAACCACAGACATGAACAAAGTAACTATTGGTTTTTACTAAACGAAATGATAGTGTGAAATCACCATCTAAAACTAACAAGGCTGATTACTTGACTACAGTCAAAAATTTGTAACACAAAGTTTTAATTTGAAAAAAATATCTGACGAATAGCATAAGTTTTTTTTAATTGGCATTTTGTTTATATAATATGTTTACATATAACAATAAAAATGCGAACACATCTCACTTTTGCGGGAATGTCCATATAGTCTAGGCGGGATATGGTTTAGATTGGACATTTTCCATTTTTTTCTGGAATCCTCTAAGAATGTGCACAATATCGATGCTTACGATATGCGCTAGTCGCAAACTCTGTGCTTAATTTTTTATTTAACAAAGTCTGAAAAAAAAGGAAACTTTCATTTGTTTGCACCTATTTTCGTATATAATTCGGAAAATATTGCTCCTAGAGAAAAAATTATAAAAAATTAAAAGTTTCGTTATTTAATTTTACACAATATTTTTTTAGTTAGAAATTTAAAAATTAGTGTTTATTGTTGGAAAAATTGTAATAATTGTGAAAAAAGTACAAGAAAATGATGTTTATTTTTTTATTTTTTTCGACCCTCTAAACTCCATATTTCGCCTAGAAACTCTTTATAATATGATTAAAACGTGTGTCATCATCACCGTCACTTATTTTTAATTTCATATTCTCGTCTTATTTTATTACTATATGTATTATATCCTTTATAATATTTATTTTTACTTTTATCTTCATATATATTGCTGTCTTGGAAAATATTTTTTTTAATTTGTCCTTCTGGTTTATTTTTATTTCCATTTTTATACGTCCCAATTCCATTAGGTTCTGTTAAATAAAATTCATCTTCATATTCAGATTTAACATTCTTATATACTCCCATAACTTTTTCCTCATTAGATTCAGTTTCATAGTTCTTATAGTTTGTTGGTTCTTATATCTTTAATTTTTTTTCCTAGTCATATTCATATACTTCCTCATCTCATCTTTTATTTTATCTTTATTTTTGTTAATTTCTTCTTTTATTCTTAACTGATTATTTAAAGCTCAGTAATTTTGTGTTCATATTTTCTTTTTTTACTTCAGTATAACTTAATCTAGACAACCAATATGTAAATGTGAATCATATTCTCAGAATTCTACTGAACAAACGTGCCCCTTATAAAATTTCATATTGGAATGTGAGAAATATTTTTTAAGCCATACAATGTTAAGAGTCAAGCTGAACTCACGTGATATAAAGGCGAATACATTTTGATTATTTTATACATCAAACCTTACTATAATAAAAACGAACTAAGAGAATTTTATGTCTGATACAATAAAAGGACGTGCGCTCTTGAATGTAAACTTTTATGTGTTACTTGTTGACAGTTTAGTATAAATTGTCTATAAAAAAAATCTTTAAAAGTTTTGAGTAATCATGGAATATTCGATAGAGTGTTTCGAAAAATTATTAACAAATAGTTTATTTAAATTTATTTAAGATACCTGATTTACATCATCTGTCGAATTTTACTGTAGCAAAAATAATTATTTTCGCAATATAAGCTTAAAAATGAGTTAAAACTGACGGTATTCAAGTGTACTAGTTGAATTTTTAATAAACAGGAAAGAATTACAAAAGTATGTCAAACCCTATAAAAGCCCAATTTTAATAAGGATTATTCTGTTGAATCTTTCTCTTTGATTCTCGATATATACCAGTATTTTTTACCCAATTAATACTGGTACAATCCTCCCTCCATTTACTGTACCTACTTGTTATAATAACATTTTAGTCTACATATTTTTTAGATAGCTGGTTTGACAATTTGAGGCAAAATATTATATTTAATTAATTAGAAATTAAAGATATGAAACAACAGTATCTTGTTCAAATCGTATGAAATATAGGCTTTAAACATGTAATTTGATAATAATGTTGTAATGTTTCAATAACATATTTTTGTTTGTTTTAGATTATCAAACATATCTTGCTATAAAGACCTGATCATTTGAGATAAGTAAGTATCAATTCCTAGCTTTTTTTTTGGGGTAGGACAGTTTCTATGTAATGTTTTGTTGAAACGTTTTGAAAGTGACACCTATTTATACGCTATTTTATTATTTTATCATCCATTTAAATACACAAAAAAAATACATTTTGATTTGTCAATTTATTCTTTGTTAACAAGCCATTTGTAGTTGACGTGTCAGTGTATTTTCTTACAATGGAAAAATCGAATATCGTGCAGTAATAAAATTTATCAACAACATAAATTCATACAAAAATGGTAAAAGGATTCGGATTCTGCTTCTGTGCGTGGTCTTAAAAGCCTCGAAGATGAACCAAGAAGTGAACGTCCAAAAAGTGCAACAACACCGGAAATTATTGAGCAAGTTTATGGTATTGTTTGTAAAGATCCAAATTTGACTTAAGCGTGAAATTACTAATACTCATATGAACGAGTACTCCATATTTTACATTAAGAATTACATATGAAAAAGTTGTTCGAAAAGTTAGTGCCGCATTTGACAGCAATTCAACAAAAACTGAATCGAAAACATTTTTTTTCAGCTTAATTTGGAGCATTTTAAACTGAATAAAACCGATTTTTTGCGTATATTACTATAATTACTATTAATTACTATAAATGAGACTTGGATCGACCATCATGATCCTTAACTGGATCAAAAACGTTTACATTGGAGTGAAGCTGCTTCTTTAGCTCCAAAACAGGTAAAATCAGAACGATCGACAAAAAAGGTTATGGCATCAGTTTTTTGGGATATAAAAGGGGTTTTGTCGATCCATAATCTTAAAAAAAGTAAAACAATTAACTCTGAATATTATTGCAACCTTTTGGACCAGTTGCATAAAATGGTAAAATGAGACCAAGTTTACAGAAGAAAACAATTATTTTTGATCAAGACAATGCACGTGTTCACACAAGTTTGTTGACCATCGCTACATTGTTATTATTAAAGTACGAATTGCTTGAACACCCACCGTAGGTTTTATCCACCTTCATCTCCGTACGACTTATGTTTTATATTTTCGCAGTTTCTGTTCTAGTTTGTACCTCATACGTTACCATAGGGTCTCATCTGTCTGGTTATTCGAATTTTGCTTTTATGGATTATCTGTTTGTTCTACCAATTATATTTCCCAAATATTAAACCATTCTTGAAGCTTTATTGGCTTTTGTTCGAGGTTCTATAACTAAGTTTCTATGTGTGTTTATCTTATTTCCCAAATGAGTACATGTTTAGGTAAGTTGTTTTGGTCGGTCGTTTACTAAAAATTTTAATCTTATTGGTTTTCTTGATATAGCTAATGGTGTCCGTCTTTTTCCGGATATCCGCATATAAAATCAATCCTCTTTTGTTGAAAATCGTACTTTTTCTTGGACAATAGCATTTCATCATCCGCAATGCACAGTATGATTTCTAACCCATTCTATATCTTCCCTTGATTTTTTCACACTATGATTACGTTGAGTAGCATAAAGCTCAAACTATTGGTGTTTCTGCTGTTAGGTATCCTTGTTGTGTTCTTGGTTATTGTTTTGTGATTTTGGATAAATTGCACTATTGCATAGATGTAATGCTCTGGTATGGCATGCTTTCGCAAAATTTCATTTATGCCTTTCCTCAGTTGTAGTGCTTTTTGGGCCTCTCGGGCGTTTATCATCTTTAATTGGTGCCTATTTTGTGCTTTTTATTTTCTTTAGAGTAGTGATTTACTCGTTTTTTATATCCGTAGGGGTTAAACAAAGTACTTTATAACCGCTAATTCACTTTTATCGATATTTTTCAAAACGTCGAAGTATGGAGGATAGATGTAAGGAGTATTACAAAGTGTCCTTCCGAATTTATTAAATTAAGAGAGCGCTACTAAAACACGAGAGTATTTTTTAAATACAGCGCTAATAAATTAAATAATAAATAGAGTTGGATATGTACAGAATGAAACAATTCTGCTTTTAAATTTGTGTATTTAACCATCAATGATATCTTACGGTAACTTTTTATGTTCTATTTACTTAATTATTCGTACGCTGAATACTTCACGTTTTCTATAATTGTCATAACCATACACTAATTTTGGTTGAATTTTTGACTGTAATTTACTAGCGGACACTTTTTCTTCCGAATCCTCATATGAGATGGTGCTCCTTACCTCTACCCTCCATACGTCGAACCTTTTGTATATTCCCGATCACCACAAACCAGCGACTGCTCAAATGTTAATACTATCGCCATCTCTATTTTAGGCGGAGAACTTATCCAACCATTCTTTTATTGTTTTTTTTACTTGTCTTGTTAAAAAGACTTTATCCTTTAAAGTTTTAAAGTGTATACTTCCTGTTAATCACTTTAAATTAAGAAGTAATTAAAATATCAAACGTGTCTTTCTGATATATTGGATAAAAATTCCACTCCTGTGTGATAATGTTTTCAACTCTAGTAGTTTACGTGATTGAGTAATTTTGGATTTATTTTTAGAAAATAATGTACGAGTTTATATAACTTTAGAATTTCAAGGTTTTCATTTTACGTATCAATATGAAACAAAACTAAAAAATATCTGCATCTAAATGAAAACTTTTGTAATAAACTATTATTCACTTCTTGAAACTTTTATTGACATCGAAGTTTATTCGATATTAAATCACACCTTCCAACTCCTAGCTTCTCTGTAATTCACTTTAAAGTGTAGCATGGCATTACAATAAAATTCTTAGGCAAAACTTAAAACAAAAAAAAAAACGGAATATTCAGTTTCCTCCAACGTTATACTTAAAGTTTCGAAGTTGGTGTTCGGTTACAAATGCAATTACCTTGAACTTTCTGCAACTTTCAACAAAGCAAGTAATTTCAAACAGAGTGAATTTTGTAAAATTTAGCATTGTTGCTGGTATTGTTTGGATGAGATAGAGATTCGACTTCAATCAATAAAGGACTTGATTGTTTTAATTTTAAACAAAATTTTAAGATACTTAAAGTTAAACGAACAAAACTATAAAAATAATTATTCATCGTAGGGATTTTCATATGTACCTAACCACTATATGTAAAACATATCTTTCTGATTTTTATGATCATTTAGTGAAAATATCTTTGTTATTTTTAATGTTAAATTCGATTTTAAAGTAGTTACTTATTATGAATTGGAAAAAATGTAGATTACAATATGGCTAATTTTACTTTAAATGGATCACCTAGGCTGCCACTATCTGGATCTGAACCTAGAAATTTGGGGAGGGGCGAGCAAGTGATCTGCCATCACTGAGGTCACATATGACCCATTGTGCATCTAGGACACCTCAAGCTGTCATCAGGCCTAAAGATTTAAAATAAGTGATGAGGCTCCCGAGGGAGATCTCCCTGACATCGACTGGTGTAAGCCAGTACACGCCCAACACGTAACTTCTGGTTTCAGAAAGAGGAGGGCAGTCATACATTATATGTTCTACTGTTTACTCTTCTTGTTTGCAACCTCTGTGTAGGGACGATTGTTGCAATTGGCAATGGCCTGTTAACATTCCCACAGCTGTTCGGGGATATTGTCTGTTTCCTCCGGCCAGTCTACAGTTTGTTGTTTCATCCCAGCAATGTTTAAAGTTTTGGTGAGAGTGATGTTTGATAAGTTCCACGACAGCGGACATTGTTAGCTTGGTAGATGGGCGAGGGCTAACATATTTGTAGCCTGCCAAATTGTTTGCAATGCGGTTTTCTCTTTAGAGTTCCCATGTCCTTTGATCCAGTTCAGAGTGACCACGTTATTTTGGCTCGCTGCCACCCTTAAAATTTAACCAAATTTTGAGATAAATAAGGTTTCAACCTGTTTGTGCCTAGACAAGAACAATGTAAAATTTTTATAAATTCATTACGGTGGCCTAAAACCGGAGAAAAATCGAAACTAAAAAAAAAACAGTTGGATTTTGGTTCGGTATGCTGCGCTGCTAGACATCACTAAAATGCCTTATGCACCAAATTTGGAATGCGCGGTTTTAGGTTTTAAATCACAAATCTTAATATGGATTTTTTAAATTGGACTGTTCAAAAACCCTTCTATTAAGTTTTGACCAATTGTATAAACCTATAATGAAAAACTCCAGAAGACGACGTAAATAGCAGGTATTCTGGTAGTTGAAGAAATAAAGCACTGGACCTCCGAAATTTGTTAAGTAAGATGGATCGGAATGCGGTTTTTTGCATTCCATTCAACCCTATTGACGAATCCTATACAATTTGTATTGTCGTATGGAACATATAGTGCAGTCATTGAAGCTTTTTACCTGATAAATTTTTTACCATGAACCGATTTGCATGAAATTTTGGAATTAGGCTTATCTCACCCTTAACTTCAAAAGTGAGGTTGACCCGAACTCTGCTTTTACCCTGGGGGTGGTTCCCAACCCTTTTCAGTGGTGGAATTTTTTTTTTCAAAATAACCTCTGATATCGATAGAAGACCTAATTTTAAGCAAAAAATGTTCTATAAAGTTTTTCCCAAAACTCAATACTTTTTAAGTTATTGTCAATCGAAAATTCGAAATTTTTTCACGTTTTTTATCGTTTTTTTTACAAATATCTCCAAAAATATGCATTTTAATGAAAATTATATAATGAACAAAATTGAAGCGAGTAAAAAATTGAACAATATAGTTTTTTATTAAGTGTTGTAAGTGCAATATTATGCGAGATACTGAAGATCCAAGCGGTTTTTTATTGTGCCCGAAATTTAATCAATGTGTTTAATGCCATCTAGCGGCGAGCAGATACATTTTATGCATTTTAGTGAAATAGGGTTTTGTAGTACTTGAAATAAGCTTTAAAATGATCACTGTTAAAATTCTTTTGCACCTAAAATGAGTGAGCTGTAATGAAAAAAAGGGGAACATCTAATGATTTTTTTTTTTAAATCAATGGGTTTCATAAGTGCCATTTTCACTAAAATTAAAATTAATCGTATTCCATTTACAATTAACTTTGATATAGAGATTTTAATGAATTCTAGCAGTTTGGCTGCTTTGGAACTCATATTTTTCGAAAAAATCACCATTTTCAGAAAAAAAAACTTTTCGAATTTTTGAAAAAACTACCTTTTTTTCATGATATCTCCAAAATAATGAAAGATAAGAAAAAAAGTGTTATAATAAAAAATGTAGGTCTTTTTTAAACAAAAAAAAATGGTTTTTTGTTTATCTCTGTCACACAAAAATTGAAGGAGATATTATTATTTAAAGAGCGCGCGGTAGCGCAATCACACTCCCTCTTGAGCCCTTTGACCCTTCACCGTTTCAAAATAAAAGGTTTTTCACTATACATTGTAATGAAAAAAGTTGTAGCCCCTTAAATTACCTTTCAAATGCTTTTTTATAAATTGTGATAACATTAAAATTGAAGGAGTTATGATCCAGAAACTAATGTGACCAGTATATTTCCGTCTGCAAAGGAATAAGCACATGTTTATAATGTAATTAAATATTTTAACTAGACGCCTGATTTCAACATTTTGTTTAATAAAAATATGTGAGAACAGTGAAAAACTGGTTTGCTTAAATTATATCGTATTCAAATTGTGTCATAAATTATCGAAAAATCGAATGAAAATATAATCTATCAGATAATTATCAGTTATTGGTAAACACCTATGGCGTGCGTACTTTTCAAAGTGTATAATATCAGTAGTTGATTATTTTTAAATGTATAATCATACATATTTAATGTTTTATTTTAGGGGTAGTTTTAAGGGTTGAAGAACTTGAGCATATGATTTTCCACCATAGCTTTTTCGAGAACGTGGAATGATATTTAAATCCTTTTTAGTTCATCAAAAGAAATTTTTTATACAATTTTTAATTCAGGGGTTGTTTTCAAGGGTTGAAAGGGGTTAACAATTAGATAATTAAGATAGAGAACGTAAAATATTATTTACTCCATATTTAAGTATTTTTGTCAAACCAAAGTAATTTTTTGTACATTTTTTTGAACTGAGGGTTGTTTTTAAGGGTTAAAAGGGGGTTAACAATATGATAATTAAGATAGAGAATGAAAAATATATTTTATCTATATTTAAATCTTTTTATGTCATACTAAATTAATTTTTTGCAAATTTTTTTGATTTAGGGGTTGTTTGCAGGGGTTGTACGGTTTTCATGGGGATGAAAATAAGTTTAACATGAGGTTATTGTGTTAGAAAATACTTCACAATGTCATTTTTTATTATTAAACACGTTTTCTGGCGATAAAATGGCTCAATGTCAATTTTTCCATTAAGGGGTTGTTTTCACCCCTTAAAAATAAAAAGCAGAGTTCGGGTCAAACTCACTTTTGAAGTAAAGGGTGAGATAAGTCTAATTCCAAAATTTCATGCAAATCGGTTCATGGTAAAAAATTTATCAGGTAAAAGCCTATTTTACGCTTCAATGACTGCACTAATAAAGAAATTGAATAAAACGTCAGGAAATTTTGTCGCTATTTTTCATAATGTAAAAATGGGATATTGCATTGCTGCATTAGAAAAATGCATTTCGAACAAACAATAGATAAAATAATAACAACTCGGTAAATATTAATGGAAATGGGTTCAATTTTTGTACTCGAAGGCTTTTGGGGTCGCTAAACTCGAATATGATGCCGAAATTCTCCGACTCACGTGGTGCCCAGGGTGCATAGTATTTATCTTTACTCATTGAGTTTTACGCAAATTCTATACAAAATCAGTGCACATTTTATACTCGGTGGTTCTTGGGGTCACTGAACACCAATACCATGGTGCCGAAAGGCTCCGAAGCACCTGGTGCTCAGGACGTACCTCGCCTTCAGGAATTTTATGCAAATTTGATACACTCGGTACTAGGGGGTTTTTGAGATCACTGAACACGAATATCAAGTTGCCGTAACTCTCCTAAGTAACTGTTGTACAGAGTGGTAGCTAATTTTAAATAAATGCAAAAGAATTCGAATGAAACAAGGTATATAGAGTATGTGAAACTAGGTGGAGAAACTTTTTCCTTGCGTGAAGTCCATTAGGTATCTACTTAGTGCTACCAATAGCCAGAGCGGTAAATTTAAAATGCAAGATTTGACATCCGATATTAAAAAATAATGGATTTCCTGAAAATTTGTTATTCTCACCATAATACAATAATGAGATCAGTTTCAATCTTGTATTATATAACATAATTAAACTCATTTTTAACAATAAATAACGAGTTATGTTTGAGATGCACTTTAATAATACCTTTTTTATATACACAAAAATCAGTTCTCCAATATTATCTGATCACAAAGTTTTCTGACGCTCTCACGAAAGAAATGCAAAAAGAAACATTAAAATCCATCTTGCCCTTTAAATTTTAAAAATTCAATGCTTTATTACCTCGACTATATCCAAATTTTTAGAAAAATAAAAGCTTTTAACTGGATAGTTAATAAGAATATAAAGGAATGTTTTTTAGTAGCTCTATCGCTCTATGTTTTTAATTCGGATTTTTTCACAATATTTTAAAATAAAAGGACAATAGCTGAATATATGCCATTTCACGAATGAATTTTTTGCACTTCCATTATCCGCATAATTGTGAGTTATGAAACGTAAATGAACGTAATAGCTATGAATGTTTATAAACAAAAAAGAGTTTAATTTCGTTTTAAATGGCTTCATAAATCACTTATGTCAAAAAATACAAAAAG
The DNA here is from genome assembly GCA_964028335.1 of Altica lythri. Lineage (NCBI taxonomy): Eukaryota > Metazoa > Arthropoda > Insecta > Coleoptera > Chrysomelidae > Altica > Altica lythri. The sequence goes on along the minus strand of OZ034801.1, from coordinate 57,742,893 downwards.
AATTTTATTTCGAAAAATTTTTAGCGGTACAGTATTTACAGAACCGTTTAATTGGGTTTTCCAAAATTAATACAAACATTGAAATATTTGTACATAACTCATTCATCAATCAACTTGTCGGATTAAAACACAATTTTCAATTAAATTTTTTTGTTTACTTAAATTTTGATCATACTCAATATAACTTGTTTTAAGTTATTGTTTTATTTACTTTTAAATACTTTAATAATCAACTTTTTAATTACTTTATTATATAGTAATAGGGAAATTATAATTAATTTTAAACGCAAAATTAATTATTGTTTCATCTTTAAAAGGCTATAACTGATGTAAGCAATACATAACACAATTTTGAAATTTTTTGCATTCGATGAAAAGGATTTAAGATATTAAATTCAAGCAACTCCAACTTTAACCTGGTAATAATTTGAATGGATTATTGTTAATAAATCTGCTTAATTTTAACAAAATTGTTAAAATTTAACAGATCGTAAACGAATATCTATTGTCTTACCTCGTTAAATTCGTTGTACATTTATGAATGAGTAAGGCCGATCGCATCCTTACAAGACATAATGTTTGCAACATGTCTGCGACATGTCGCTTCAACACAGTTGAGCACCAATGTAGGAAACAAAACTCCGTAGTTCGCACATCAGTCTACATTATGTCGTCTGATGATGATGTGGCAATATTATCGGTTCTAATATTGCGAAGGCGAAAGAAGAAAAATACTCGAAAATATTGGGTTCATCCATATAGTAAAGCTAATCTTCATCGCAGTATATTTATTTTCAACGATTTGCACAAATTTTACATTAAATGTTAGATTATCTTCCATTATTGAACCATATACGTGCATTCAGAAGCAGCTGTCGGACACAAATGACGCTTGAAATTGGAGCAAGCAGTGTCGTATAATAGTTATTTACGTAACGAGTTATGAAAAGTCCAATTTTGTTTAACGAGTGTGATGTTGCAGCAAGAGCGTAGCGAGTGCTGCAAATGAACACGAGTTAAACAAAATGGCGTTTTATAACGAGTTCCGTACAAGATTTTTTATAATTTTGACGAAATTCCATAATTAAAGAAAATCATAATTATCTAATAATAATTAAAAACAATACATCTAGTTCTCGTGTTTATTTTGCATTGACACCTTTCTAATGACAATTCTATTTAATACAGATATAATTAAAAGGTAAGTTTCTGACTTACCTAAATATTAAGTATACCTACTTATTTAATTTTTTGTTTAAAAATGTCTGCTTTTAAATATTTCTTTAATAAAGTTAGTATAAAATAGTTCTTAGTTGTTTATATTTGCTTTATATTTTTCGTAACTTGTTTTGAAATGAAGTTTTCAAAACTAGTTACGTAAAGTTTTACTTTTCAAAACTAGTTATGAAAAGTAATGACTTTCAAAACTGACAGCAGTTTTGAAAAATGTCACTTTACTTGTCAAAATTATAAAAAAGTTGTTTTCGACAAGTCTAATCCTGTCCGCGGCGTTTCTGTTTGGTTTACGACTCGCCATAAGAACCGCTGTGTTGGCAATGAAACGACATGTCGCAGACATGTTGCGAACACACGTCTTGTAAGTATGCGATCGGCCTTAGATATACCTAAGAAAAGTCTTTTTCTATACAAAAACGAGCAGTTATGAAAGAGTGGAAAGTCTCTTTCTTCTGAATATCGCCTGTTTTTCTCACGTCCTTGACCCTGTCTAATATTTCAGTAGATTATTGCTACATCTTGTTCCAGATCTTAGAGCTGTCCTTCAATTTTTACAATAATTTTTTCTGACATACTATCAATATGATTGCTTCATTTTGTTTTTTTTCTCTTTCGTCATTAACTTTATCTAGCCCATATTTTTGTCTAATTTGCTCACTTTTTTCTCTATTTTTTACTATCATCCCCGGTACTCAACTATTTTTATATCTTTGGTCTCCAATATTCTTTCTGATTTAGATAATTAAGGTCAAGTTTCTTCTGCATAGGTTTATGTGGGTATAATCGCAGTCTTACAGCTTTCAGCTTTGTCTTCAGTTGGTTATTCCACCAGAGTGTATTGTTTAAATATGTCGCTGCTCTTGACGCTTTCATGACTTGGTTTCTTAACTTATCCAGATAATGCTCAAGTATTTAAGTTTTTGCTCTTGGTGTATAATTTAATCGTCAACCTCAAGTTTATATCTCAATCGGTGTTTTGGAAGTAATCATTGCTTTTTTGAATTTTGTTTTAATATTACTGATATCTAATTTAATTTCTTCCATATTTTCTTTCAAAATCTTCCTTATCGCCTTTTTCATTTATCTCTTTTTTCCATTTTTTCTAAAAGTTTTGCTAATATATATCCAAAACTCTTTTCTTCATTTATTTTCTCTTCTTTGGAATTGTTTTCTATTATAGCTTCTGTGTCTATTCTTTTTACCATTATCTATATTTTCTGTTCCAGATCCGTTATATTTTCTTCTATTTGTATATCTTAATTAATTTTGTATCTTCTAATTTCATAATATCCTATTTCTTGTATTTCATCTTGTTCCTTTTCTATTTCATCATTTTTTGTTTCGTCTTCTTCTTTTCATTACCGTATATAAAATAGTAGAATAGTAGAATTATTCTCGCTAAATTTGGTTCCATGCCGATGTAGCTCTCGGTCTGCATTTCGGTCTCCATTGGGGTCTGTATCTTTGTCGCTCACCAGCAGTATTGCCAACCTAAAATTTCTACATCCAAAAAACATGTAGAAATCTGGAGATTAAAAAAAAGGCGGCAAATTTATAAAAAATATATTTATTAAAATAGTTTAAAAAAAGATACAAAGTTTAATAATTATGAAAGAAAATTATAACGGTATATCAGTAGATCTACCGGTAAAGTGGCATTGCTGCTCACCAGCTCTCACAAAAATGTCTGTAAACCGAAGCAAACTATAGATAAAAAACATCACACGCGGTGCGCAGAGTGATCCTACTAATCATGTCTATATACAATGTTTTTAAATTTAAAAATAATCACAATTTATAATAAAAAGAATTTTATATAGTAGAAAGTTTTTTTACTAATTTATAGGTAATATTACTATTATATAAAAAAATAGAAAAAAAAACTTCTCTCTCGCGTGATCGATCCTATTACGATAACCCAACAGAAGTGTCACAATTAGACGCTTATCCAATTCACATACTATCAATTTATATGAAAACTTTTAAAATGACAACTTAAATCATATTTAATTTAATAACAACCCAGTATAAATTTCGAAATCTATGTATATGCCTAAACACACATGAAACATGCATTGTCATCCAGTTTTAGCTATCCTAAAATTTTAGAGCTCTAAGTAGTCGGGAAATAGGTTTAAATTCTATTACAAAATTCCACGGAATACCAAAGAGACAAAGAAAATAAAAAAGTTTCCATTATTTAAATATTTACACAATAATAACTGTTTTTAATAATCTACATGGAAAATTTTACCTAATTCAAGTCTTGTTGTCCTACGTACGTATATCAGTTACTGTCTCGGTGTCCTAGATTTTTTAATATTCTGCTTTCTTTTTGCCATTGGATACTTTCCTTCCGACGTTTACTTTTCTTTCGCTCCACGTTGAGTGCCGAATTTGTTGTAAATGGATGGAACGGATGGGTGTTTTATTGTCCCTATTTAATATTTTAATTTCTATGTTTTAACTTTACAAGATTAACAAAAAATGTCATACAATGACATTAACATTCATGTTTATTAAAATAAAAACAAGAAACTAGTCACTGTCTCATAAGCGTCATAGTTTTTATAGTCGCCTCATATTTTTTTTTAATTTTTATATTGGAGGCAGTGAGACTTTTCTGTTTTATATTTGTGGTTCTCTTTGATTTTAAGGTAGTGCAGTGTAGATTTATTGTTCTTCCCATTTCGAACATTTTTTCATCCCTTTTTTGATATAATAGTTTTGTATTGTTGGTTTTTTATTCCTATGTGATATTATGCTATGATAAAAATATTTCCGAATAATGTTCTTAATTGTTGAAAGAAACGTAAAGACAGTAGAAAATGAAATATATAGACTTTTCGGTTTACAATTAAAAGCCATTTAATTCAGTATTAAAAGGAATCAAATAGCAAATTAAAATGCGAATAATGGAACAGTTGTAACGTTTGTAACGTTGGTTTTCGAGCATTCCATCCGGACTATATATATTTTTATATAATCTATTGTTATCGCACCGATACGAGAGGGGATTGCCAGTTGGTAGGAGATAATTTGTCTCTTCGAGAGTTTTTGATTTAAATTCTTATATTTTATCGGTGAATTTGACTAAATTCAGAGTTATTTCCGACTACCTTCGCCCCTCTGTTCTGGATTTAATGCCAAATCAGAGAAGGGCCCTACTGAGATTGCAGATATTTATTTGTGAAAATATTGCTGATTGTCGATGTCATTTTAAAAGCCGACCATTCATTCCCGGGATTTTTGCAAAAAAAGTTCTCTTAAGGAAGACCACTTCCATCCACTTGGACAGTACTGTTCCGTCTCTACCGAAAACACCGACAGGAAGATCACTTCCATCCACTTGGGCTGATTTCATCACTATCAAAAACTCCGACAGGAAGACGACCAAAAAAAAGATAAGAGATTAAATTAATTTATTGAATTCAAATTTTTTGGCTTAATTACTTAAATCTTGAAATAAATTAACTTTAAAACTGATTTTTGGAATTTTATTTGTGTGTCTGTACTTGGCGCCCTTTAATACTTGTTTGGGGGGAATTAAGCAAAAACACAGAAGGAAGCCCCGACCCTCAGGAGCTAGCCTAGGGTAATTTTAAGGTTACACAGTACATGCTAATAAAACCGTTAAGTAGATAGCTAATCTTTTCTTAAAACATCTAACATTCAAGTAATTACTTTTTTCTGAATTGTACTTGATTTTGTTTTTAATTTTTAATGTTGGATACTTTGTTTCTCAAAATTAATAAATAAGCAAACGGTATCAAAGGACTAGATCAAAGAATAATTTAATTATTAATCTTTTTAAAGATTTTTATATATTAATTTTTTGTAAACTTTGTGATAACGGTTACCTTTTAATATGAAACCCAAAAAGCTGTTTTTTTTTATCGTAAAGTGCAAACAATTTTTATGTTGTTCGAGAACTTTTATGTGGTACTTAAGTTGGTTTTCATGTGTTCTAAAGTCCCATTTCTTATTTAATCCAAATAATAAAACACAAAAAGAATAAGCAACGACGTACGTCCTTTACAGTGACTCCCATCGACAATGTTATACTACTCCATTAACCATTTATTATTTTTCATCTGAACGAATCCATACTTTTTCTTTCAAGCCCTATACGCCATCTTCGGTCGAGTAATAAAACAGAGCTGACTCTGCCACGAAATAGTACATTATTTATTAGGTCAATATTCTTAAACCTTACATGGATGTCTCTGAGGGAGGACTTTATCAGTGATTAATAGTACAACTACTTAAAATTTACGATAATCTATAATAAATAAAATGAATATTAGGTAAACGGGTTTTTTAGGTATCTACTTTTCTAAATTTTTACTTGTATCTTGTTTTTTGAAGTGATAACTTCTTATGGGAGGGTAACTAATTTTTATTGTAACGCGTTGTTTATTGTTGTTACACACAGGCGCAGTGAAACATAATAATAATAGAAATAGGTAAATATTAATATTAATATTAATACAAATATCTTTATTTATATATTTATTGAAGTGATAACTTCTTATGGGAGGGTAAACTGATTTTAGCGTAACGCGTTGAAAAAAGCGTTTATCATAACGCGTTGTTTATCGTTGTTACACGCAGGCGCAGTGAAACATAATAATATCATTTCTCTCTCTCTCTCTCTCTCTCTCTCTCTCTCTCTATGCTTTTCCCAATGTAAGTTTTAAGTATATTTGAATTTACCGTGTTATACGGTATTAATCTGTCACTATACCTTATTTAAAAACTAGGAGGAGCGATTTGAATTTAAGTTGGCAACACTCGCGTTTGTTTATTGGTTAATTTGGAGGCAAGTTTACACTATAAAAATTTGCCACTTACATTTATCAAGTAATTTGTGACATTTATAGGTTATGTTTTCAAAGTGTGAAATATTTATAATGGTGACTTTTGTTAATTGATTTCTTTTTTTAATATAATTATTGTAAGTTTACTTTGTGACCATCTTAGACTATATATAAAGTGTCCATAAACATTTATTTTCAATTTTATTTAAATGAAAGAAATGTATTTAAATTTGCCGCCTTGTAAATTTTCTAGTAACTTATTTGGCTGTAAGTCTGGCTTTTCAAATCACTCCTCCTAGTTTTTAAATGAAGTTTAAATACAATTCATTACTTTTTGGAACTAAGATCCTTACGGCAGGCTTGGAGAAGATAGGGATTTTGCTGCGTGACTGAACTGAAAAAAATGTAATAGTAAAAAAAAGCATTGTGTGGTTTTATGAAACCACGGTAAAAGTGAAACTTTTTTCACACTATAGACATTTAACTAAAACTTTTTCGAATAATATTCCATTAAGGGTACAAAAATCGCTTTATCAATCTTAATTTTATACTTGGAAAATTGAAATGGACCGAATATAAATAAAATTAAACACAAATAATATAGCGTGGAGCACACTATCGAAATCGAAATCCAAAGACCTCAAAACGTTGAGATCCGATGAAAACTCGATTTTCGAAAAATGGAGTAAAACCAATAACTTCCCGATTTTAAAAAAAAATTTTAATTTTTTTAGCGGGAAGTTAAAAATAATTAATTTAATATTCATACAAAATAAGTTAAATAATAAATTCAAGTACTCAAAATTGAAATAAATCCATAAACAACAACATGCACCAGCAAAAAGTTCTAACAATTAAACACTGATAACCGCCTACTTTATACTTTATACCTACTCGGCGGTCGACCGACATGCATGTCGACCGACATGCGACATGCACTAACACAGAGCAAAAAAGGATGTAATAAAAGTTTCACTTTAAAACCGTAACGAAAAACCCGTTAAATGAGACGTGCATCAAATACATTCTGGAAGTTATTATACGTAGGTGGTTCGGTGGTTTATTGGTAGAATGCTCGCCTGCCACGCGGGCGGCCCGGGTTCGTTTCCGGCCGATGCAATTTTTTTTGTATATATCTCTTAACTACTGAAAGTTATAGTGATAAAATTTTTTTCAGAATTTTTAAAATAATTACATTTTTAAATTTATACACATTATCATATTAATGTAGATAAAATTTAAGTAATAGGCAAATTTTTCTCAAGTTAAAAAATTTCAATATTAAATATTTCAACGTGGATTAGTTGAAGTTATCACTTCTGTCGCGCGTCCTGGGACGCAGACGTTTTTTTTTATTTTTTACAATTTCGAGTATTTCATAAGTAGCATCGCTTCAAAAATAATTAAATAAAAAACAATAATTATAATTATATATTTTTACTAGCTGAACCGGAGTAACGCCTAACAATTAAAGATTCTTATCTGATTTTCCATTTTATTCCACTTTTTTGTCATTTTTTTCATTTACTATTTTTTTTTCGATTTTCGACAATATTTTACAATTTTCAATATACATTTTTTTGACGATTTTTAACAATAATTTATAATTTTACAGATTGTTGAAGATTTGCAGCATTTTTTAGACTGTAATCAATTTTTTACAATTTTTTATATTTTTTTTACGATTTTCAACAATTTTTTGTATTTTCCAATTTTTTTTTATGATGTTTAACATCATTTCACCATTTTTAACAATTTTTCATGATTGTCAATAATTTTTTACAATTTTCAACTTTTCACGATTTTCAACAATTTTTTTACGATTTTTAATAATTTTGTAAGATTATCAACAATTTTTACGTTTTTTTAGCAATCTTTCAACATTTAAGGATTGTAAGGATTTTCGTCTATTTGTACCATTTTTAAAAGTATCTAGAGACTGTCGGCAATTTTTCGAAAATCATATTTGAATACTGATTATTCTATCCGGATGAAGTCAAATACAAATAATCTTTTTAACTGTATTATAATAAACCGGCGATCTACCGAGTTTCTTCACAAATTAGATGTTAAACGATGGTGTGTATTATTTATTTGATAAATTAACTTATACCGCTATCTATTAGGAATTCATAAAACTAAATTGTAAATACTCACTTTGCATTGAACAATTAAATTGCCATTTTTAAATCATTAAAAAACGTGTGCGTTTCGGGACGCGCGACGGAATTGATAACTTCAACTAATCCAAATTGAACTACTTATTTAATATTAAAATTGTTTAACTTGAGTAAAACTTTTGTTATTACAGTGGAACCTCGATTATCCGGCAGGCACGGGACCAACAGCCTGCCGGATAATCGAAAACGCCGGATTATCATGAAAAAAGTTAAGATTTGTATGCTGTAATTATTTAAACAAAAAGCATTAAAATATTTATTTAAAACTAAAATTAACAAGAAAATTTGTAATTTTTGTTTTCTTTACTGTTTTTTCCGATTTATCCAAAGCCAATTTTCGCATTCGCCTGAGAAGCATTGCGTATTGCGTCTGTATTATTCGCATCATCCTGTTGACCTGTTGGTCGTACCGTTCAATAAATTTTTGGATATTTGATGATTTAATATAATAACGTGCGCCAAAAGAAATCAAACACTGCGATGTCAGCACTGCCGCATTCTATTGAAGTAGCACTTTCCGAAAGAAAATCAAATGCGCCGCGACATGATTTACTACTAAAAGTACATAGCGCACTATCATCAGTTTCGTATTTCAATGCCTCGGCAAAGGGTGCCGGTTAGGGTAGCATGAAATTGCGCACGATAATAAGATCTCCGAGATGCCATTACCTGAGTGGTCCTAATTACATTTCGAAATTGCGCTCAGTAAAATAGACAGGTAGTTCTACCCAGATTAGTAGACTACCAGGAATTATTAATACCGTTAAAGGCTGAGACTTATTAAATGAAGATATTGTAAATGCCAGATTAATGTAGGAAATACCTAATGCTAGTTAAATTGCTATATAATGAATTTTCAAGAAAAATGCAAAGTGATATAAGTACCTACCTAAGTATAATTGGCCCTATGGACCTATAAATAATTTTTGAAATTGCAAAATGCGTCAGTTGCATACAAGTATTAACAGATTTCGCAATGTTCCCTACTGTAACCGAAACCGTAAGCGAAAGAGGTAAAATGTTGCTTGTTTGTAATAATTATAAATTTCGTGTTCATCGACAATTGTCATCAGGAGAAACAAGGTGGAGATGTACCAGCAAAACGTGTAATTCACATCTTATAACTGTCGGTGCTGGCAGTGGAAGAATTATTTCATCGGCAAAGTTGGAACATAACCACCAACAACTCAGCGATCGTATCCTCCAACTCCAATGTGTGTCTGCAGCCGTCAAAAGAAAAGCTAAAGATGATCCTGGTGACAGGCCGTCAAAAATTTTAGTGTCGGTATTGAAAGAAACTAGCAATCAGTTGTTGCAAGTTAACGACGTAAAGTGCATCAAAGAAAATTTATATAATGTGCGAAGAAAATTAACACCGGCGCGGCGTTGCCAAAATCCATCGAAGAAGTTCACGAGGTCCTTGCGAAGAAGTCATTAAAAACCAACAGAAATGAAGATTTTTTGGCAGTAAATGATAACACACAAAACATTGTAATTTTCACCACTGCAATAAACATTCAGTGCTTGGTCCAGTCGGAGTCGATATATATATGGACGGAACTTTCGACTACTGTAACAAGTTTTTCAAACAACTATTTACCATTCATGGATTTATTAACGGCCATTATATGCCATTGGTGTTTTGTCTGTTAAAGGATAAATGTCAAACATCTTATAAGTTTTGTTTTGAATATATCAAGAACTACATAACAACAAACGGACAGTCTTGGACACCAAAATCTACGGTGGTCGATTTTGAAAAAGCGATTCACAACGCTATAAAGGAAGTGTGGCCTGAATCTAGAATAATCGGTTGCCGATTTCATCTGACGCAAGCGTGGTGGCGGAAAATTCAACAACTTGGACTGACAACTGTGTGCAAAGACAAAAATTCTGAAATCGGTCAGTGGCTCGGTTACTGTTTTGGCTTACTTTTTTTACAACCCGAATACGTAAGCGACGCCTTTGTGTTCGAACTATGTGCATTTCAGCCTGAATGTGAAAAAGTGGCTAAATTCTCAGACTATTTGGTTGACACATATATTGCGGAGGACGCAGAGTTTCCACCTACTGTATGGGCCGAAAACAGTGCTGCATTAAACAGGACTAGAAATGCTTGTGAATCGTTTCATTCGTATTTAAACAGCTGTTTTTATCATAATCATCCATCAATTTATAAATTTGTTGATGTACTTTTAAATATTCAGATAGAGACCTACATTAAAATAAATAGCATACAGACTCCATATAAATTCGGAAATGTTCATTCTAAAAGACGTCTTCTTTATTTAGAGAGGCACATAAATGACTACAGAGAGAGAAAAATAAATACCTTGCAATTTTTAAAACTGTGTTCGCATTATTATAGTCACTTCATGTAAATGTGTTTAATAATAATTATTATTGACTCTGTTATTATATGTACCTATGTATATTTATGTATTAAGCAACAATTTTTGATCTATAAGTGTCTGTTGTTGAGTGTATGTGTGTATGTATATTATACATAATTATTAAAAATGTTTAAGAGATTGGTTGTATGTTCATTTCCTTACTGTCTTCAAATACTCGTAGCTTCCAAGAAATCGGGGTAGCCGTGCGCAATTTCAAGTATGTCTAAAGAGTTTAAGTTTTATGTCTGGGCGCAATATCGTAGTCTCTTAATTGCTGTACCTGAGTTTGTGCGGAATTTCGTATCGCCCGCCGGTTAGAGGTGTCGATTCCGGATAATCGAGGTTCCACTGTACTTAAATTTTATGTACATTAATATGATAATGTGAGAAAAGTTTATTTATTAATAAAATCTTTTATTGAGTATTAAATATATTTTGTCCACGACTGTTCTACAAAACGTTCATTATACTAGTGCTTCATAAAGAATAATAGTACCTATTATTCACTAGTGAATAATGGTTCATTATTCACTGCATAACGTCACAACAGAACGGATGTCCAAACTTTATAAGAGAATAACTCATATTAGACAAATTTTATATTTTCCTTTGACATTTCAATCCGTATTTATATGTCAATGTCAATGGTGTAAACAAACAAAACACATGTATAAAGAATCGACCTACCTTTTACCACTACATCTAAGTTACACACTTTAATCTTTAAATTTAGATCGTAGTTAGTGTAAGTCATATACATTTGAAACTTCAATTACATTAATTAGAGCGTAAATTTAGAATTTTAAAGTTGTGATTATAGCAATTGTGTCGTGGACAAAGTATAGTATTCTATTCGTGTAAAATGACTATTATTCACTCAGAGCCTGTGGCTTGTGTTGTAAACTTCATCTTCGTGAATAATAGCTACCATTATACGCTCGTTGAATAATATACTATTATCCTTAGTTGCAATTCTTGAATATGTACATTAGAGTTTTGTGCATATACATTATTAGTATTATTATTTAATCCTATAAAAATAACAATTGGCTTATGGTAGCTACAACAAGCAACGAAATTTATGTAATCTAAAAATCTTGCAAAGACTGCATCAAGTACAGTTCCATGACTTGTTGTGGCTTCTTCTGGCTCATTTATCATTTTTAATTGTAATTTTGATTGTAGGAACGATACTAAATTTTTAGCAGGATCAGAAGCAAAATTAACATTAAAGAAATTTTATAATAATTTTCATTAAGTAAAGCAAAACACAGCTGTAGTGCCGTTGCGTGTTTTTGTTTTGAAAACAAATTTAAAGATCTGGATCTGGAAATTTGGGAAGGGGCGAGCTAGCGATCAGCCAACACTGAGGCCACATGTGACCAATTGTGCATCCTCCCGTGTGTAGAGATATCCTCACCTCAGACTGTCACCAGGCCTAGTGATTTAAAATAGGTGATGAGGCTCCCGAGGGGGATCTCCCTGACATCGGCTGGTGTAAGCAAGTACTCGCCCAACACGGATCTCCTGATTTCAGAAAAAGCAGAGCAGTTATACATTATATGTTCTACTGTTTCCTCTTCTTGTTCGCAGCCTCTGCATAGCGGTGATTCTGTTAATTTCATCCTAAAGAGATGTTGTCGCAATTGGCAGTCACGTGTTAAGATTCCCACAGCTGTTCGGAGATTTTGTCTGGTCAATGCCTTAAATTTTTTTGCTGTTTCCTCGCCAGGATGAGGTAATAACTCTCTGGCCAATCTACAGTTCGTAGTTTCATCCCAGCACTGTATAAAGTTTTGGTAAGAGTGCTGTTTGATAAGGTCCACGACAGCGGACAATGTTAGCTTGGTAGATGGGCGAGGGCTAACATATTTGTAGCCCGCAGCCCTCCTTGCTAAATTGTTCGCAATGCGGTTGCCTGTAGAGTTCCCATATCCCTTGATCCAGCTATGAGTGACCACGTTATTCTGACTGGCCTCAGTTAGAGATTGGTGACATTCTAGTACTAAACTTGAAGTGAAACGTGGTCTATTTAAGGTCAGTAGTGCTTGTCGGCAGTCTGTGTATATATTTACATTCCTGCCTGTGATGTTCCCATTGATTAATTCTTTTGCAGCTATGGTTATGCCTGTGAGTTCTGACTGAACCACACTTGACAAGCCATCCATAGCCCATTTTATTGTAAGGTTTAAGGATCTAGAGTAAATTCCACATCCCATACCTTGCTTTGTTTTTGATCCATCCGTATAGGCGCTCAGAGCGTTCACTACGCTGGGGTCTGCTGTCTTGTTTGTTATTATTTTGTAGGGTTTGTCAAAGACAAATCTTGGTGCGACGGCATCCGTGTCTGCCTGTAAGAGTGGTATCGCCTTTATCGATTCCCTCCACAGACTGTCCCCATGGGTGCCAGTCCCTACGGAGGGGTCGATACCAATCGTACCATGGTCATCAATGCGACCTCCTTAACAAATATATCAAGGGGGGTGAGACCGAGCATGACTTCCATTGCACTGGTCGGTGTGCTTTGCATGGCTCTTGTTAAAAGGCATGCTGATCTTTGGATTTGGTTTAATTTTTTGATAGCTGTCGTTTGTTTCACTTTATAAATTTAAAGATTTAAAGCTGTTTTTAATCTATATTGTTCAGAATGTTATGGAACAATCGAATTATATTATTAAACTTACTTTTTGTTAGGAGATTTTGTATTGATCCGAGGATCATCTTCTGCTTGTTTCATTATATTTTTTATAATCACTGTCAAAACACTCTCGGTGACAGTTTAAGATTATATTCTCACTGTCAACATTATGTCTATCGCATAGTGAACACTGAGTAGAGAGAGGGAGAAGCGTATGTCCGAAATATGGCTAGTGCTGTGGGTTAAAGTAAGAGAGGAGTAGCCTGCCTACTAGACATAGTTACACCGTAACGCGTTACGTTACAAAGCGGTTTACCCTCCCATAAGAAGTTATCACTTCAAAAAGTTATATCAACATACATCTAGTAGTTTTTGCGTTAAAGCGGACAACAAACAGATTCTTCTACAGTTTTATTATATAGATAGGTTTACGTGTGCATATAGTTATAGGCGTGTATGTAATAATAATCGGTTTGATGAACTGATAACGTATTATTGGGCGTTTTTCTTTTACTGCTTTGGAGCGGTATATCAAATGTTAATTTTTTTGTAGTCCACAATTTTTTAATAAAAATTAACAATAAAAACTGGTATTGATTGGGATAACCTTACCAAATTAACTTATATTGGTATGCATTGTTTTAAAGGAACAAACAAGGTTTTTTTGAATGCGTGATACGCTTTTTAATTGCTTAACCTTATAAACGTTCGGTTATGCTTTTAAAAGATTTTCTTTTTTAAAGATTAAACTGTGTGGAAAATTGTCGCGTAAATTGTTTTTACGACAACAAGAGAAAGTCGAGAAAACATTTTAAAGTTTAAAGTATTGCTAAGTTAGTATAATCTAAAAAGCAACATTATTCTATTGTTATTTGTTAGAAAGAAAGAAATATCAGAGAGCTATATAAAAACGTAAATTAGGGTAATATGGAGAAATGAGTTTATTTTTCGCATACAGTTGAGGGCGGCGGAGTCGAGTTGTCTCCCAAAATAAAAATATTACCTGCTCTCAAAAAGGTGAGGGTCGAATTGTCTCCCGGATGATTTAAATCCGTAATTAGCATAAGTACTTATAATACCTTAAAATATAAACGTTGTTGCCAAATCGATCTTTCTTATATCTTGACGTAATATTTGGAATGGTATTTCCTAATTTTGTTAAAATAAAACAGTACGTAGGAAATTATAATTATTTTATTATATAATATAAAACAAAATATACTCGATACAAATAAGTAAACAATAAAAAATTAAGTTCGTTACATAGGTATCCTCTTTATAGGTAATAATAAAACAAAGGAAAATATACAATGGTTTGCTTATACAGGTAGCGGGTTAAAATACGATATACTTAAACGTTAATAAAGTACAATACCTAGTCAATAAAAATTATTAATGTAAAATTATTTCATTTCGTACCTACCTGTTTTTGGATTTGTAAAATGTTAATGGATTAACTTAATATTATTTTAATGTAGTTGATATTAATAACTTGTAACAAAGATTCAATATAAATTACTTTTAACGTTTAAGATTAAAGTAGATTTAAATGCAGATTATCATTAAAATCATATAAGGAATTTTATTTAGTTATTTGTTAATGAAAATTTAAGGTGAAACTGCAGGTTATCGTTTAAATAAATCTAAGGATTATTTTGTTACTTTTCTATTTCAAGGTAGTTAAATGATTCTTATATCCTGAGAGACATTTTATAAAAAGAAAAAGGTATCAATAGTTTAACGTACTTTTATAAATAACAATTTTGATTTGGCAACAACGGTGTAATTTGTGAAAATTAATACCTTTTAATGTATATTACCTTGGGAGACAACTCGACCTATGAAGGGAGACAATTCGACCTATAAAAATACTACCTGCTCAAGACGGGAGACAACTCGACCTTGCCCGTTGAGGGTTCTGTGCCAATTTAAATTTGGGCTTACAGCTTTAAAGGAAATATTTTTGAAGTGAAAACTTCTTTAGCCGCGTTGAGCATTTTTCTGTAATGGGTAAAAAATCTTAAATTCGCGTCAGGACACGTGACCCTGATCGAAAAAACGTAAGATGACAAATAAACAAATTAAAGAGACGTGCAATCATATTTTGTAGTGGTGAAAATAGGAACTAAAGCAGCTGGTAGCGCGAAAAGCGGAAAAGTAGTTATAACCGTATAGTGCCTTAGTAAGTACTAGTAGTGTTATTTTAATATAATTTTTTAAGGTACTTTAAGCATAAAAAGTGTGTAGAAGTATCGTGAATAGATGCACTGATGTCGGAACTTGTTGCCAACTTTATATTATGCATCAACACATCTGTTCTATTATTATCTCTGGTTTTGTAGTTGACATTGGTCAAAACATGGCTTTCGATAATCCCTCCATAGATAATACCTATGTTTATAGTGCCTTAGTCTTAATAAACTTATTTATAAATAAAATTATGAAATTATCAAGTTGTGAAAAAATTATATAGGTTTTAAATAGATTCGACAAAAAAGCAAATATTCGATGTTACTATAAATAAAAATATCGATATATCGAATACAATAAATATTTGTCAAAACTCAAAACATCCGACATATCGTATGGAAAACATCGAATAATAAATTCGATATATCGATGTGTGAATATGCCTATGCCACGCGCACCTATAAATAGTGACAGGTGACAGCTAATAATTTAAAATTTAAACGTCTGTGTTTAGTGTTCTTTAAATGTTTAAAATATGGATATTAAACAAATTAATGATGAAAGTGACGAAGAAATAGCGAAAGAAAATGAGTGAGTACTTTATAAATATACTAGATGAAAATTTAATAAGTTTTAATTTTTAATTAATATAATTTTATTATTAAGCTTAGGTTTTGATCTAATCTATCGTACTGCTTAACGAAATTATTAATATAGATACATATGTATGTACTTACATATTATAGATGTAATATTTGTAATATGTTTACTGTTTATACTTTATAGCATTAACCTATATTTTCATAACATCACAATGAGCACATGTTAATAATCAAGTTTTCACTTCTGCTGGCACTCCCGGAGTGCAACCCGTCGTTTTTTTTGTTTTCGAAAATTTTAATTATTGTTGTTTTAATTTTTATATAATTTTTATTAAAGCAAGTTACTGAAAAGGTAATTAAATTAATATTATTTTAATATATTGCAATTTACACATTCATATGATTTATTTTTTTAAAAGTTACCACAATTCTTCGAAGTTTTGAATATTTTATGGCAGCGTAGATACCTATGGCGACGTACGCAGGCTAGATCGATAAAAGCCCGTTCAGACGGCATGTCCGGCCCGGTTTTAAATTAGAAACTGTAATTATGACACTCATTGACCTGACACACGTTGAACCGGAACGAATTTCTATATTTATGTGTTTTTTTTTCTTTATCTCGGTTAATTGTTTATAGATTGAAATAACTTTTATATTGAAAAACTTTTTGAAATCTTTAATTTTTATTTTAACTCTTTTTCTCCAAAATAAAATAAAAAAATTTTGTAATTGTTTTAAAAAACAGGCCAAAATCAGCAGTGTGTATACGGATTTTTCATCTACTACCTCCCAAATACCATTTATCGTGTCACGGCATCCGGTTTGCAGTGACAAAATCGTATGTAAATTTTTATAGTTCCGATAGACTACCCGGACCGTTTCGTTTGAACGTAAGATGATTGAAGATGATTGAAGTTCAAAAACGTGACGTCACGATAAGTCAAGTCAAGATACGAATGTTTTTTTTTATTTAAGGATGTCCTCGTAGGTATAGACCTAAATACAAATGTACCGAGAACATTCGATCAGAAGAGCCAATTTAATAATTTGGGATTTATTTTTCATCGTTAAGTATTTCAAGAAATATAAACCACACACACAAATAATATTTCAACCGACTATTATCATCCCCTTTTTTACTAGATACATATCTCACAATTTAGGTAAACTGTAACGTATTTTGATATAATGGTTTTCTTGAAGAAAAATGACTTCTTGATCTGAAAATTATACGTTAAGGTCTGGTGCTTGGGAGCAGCCAAGTGCTTACCCGTAATTTTTATTTCCTAAAGTGGTTTTAACGGATATTCGCTAATTTTAAAAATGCGAAGTAGGTAAAAAAAGGGCAAAGTTGAATTATTAAAAAAAGGAAAACTTTCGAAATGTATTTATTGATTTATTATACTTACATGGGCTGAGACGTTTAAAAATAACACTTTATTTGACAAATAACAATTTTAATCTTTCATAATTTCCGTTAAGAGCGACACATATCGTCCAGCGTCTTCCCATCATTTGAATAGCCCAGTTGGTCAATTTCAAAATCGATTTTATTATCTTGGGTGCTGGTGCATTGCCAAATACGGGATTTTTTTTCGTAATTTAAATGATCCAATAAACCATTTCTATAGTCTTGTGTGGTCACAGTTTCCTTCTCAACATAGTGAATTTGCAGAATTCTATATGAGCCTCCCAAATACTTTACCAGCTGGTGTTCGTCTTCTGGGGCGCTTCGGTCCACTTCGTGTGGCTCCAATCCTTTTTCGAATGGTCTACGTTTCGTCTCTCTGTAATTCCGCTGCAGAATTATCAAACCGTTTCTAAAGCGAAACTTTTATTTGATCGTTTTAAGTGCATGTTGCATGTCGCATGTCAGTCGAACGCCGAGTAGGTATAAAGTATTAAGTAGGCGGCGCTTACAGTTTAATACAAAAATGTACGGGAGTGAGCACATCTGCTAATGAAAACAATCCTACTATTCGTATTAATACGAACTTCGACTGCGTAAGTATCTACGACATGTAACGTCGACGGTTATATTTTACCTATTCGTATTAATACGAACTTCGACTGCGTAAGTATCTACGACATGTAACGTTTTAAAAATATTACAGTCGTAAATAATAATTTTTGAAACTGAAAATATGGAACTTGAGCAATAAATTATGTAACATATATTAAATAAAATCTTTTAAAATTAATCAAAACACTTTTATTTTTAAACAAATAAACTTTGTAATTATCCTACCCTTGTTATATATATTCATTTCATTCATTTGTCGATTTACTGAAGTTTTCACTTCTATCGTGTGTGAATCGCACACACACCTTTTGATTTTGATTTCGATTTTGATTTCAATTTCAATTTTGATTTCGATTTTGATTTTGATTTGATAAAGCGATTTTTATACCCTTAATGGAATATGATTCGAAAAATTTTTAGTTAAATGTCTATAGGGTAAAAAAAAGTTTCATTTTTACCGTGGTTTCATAAAACCACACAATGCTTTTTTTGAATCTTCGACAATTTGCTGATTTTAGTCAACGGTTAACGGTGAGGGTGAGTGGTACCTATTGGACACACACTTTCTTCTTGTTTAAATATTCATACAAAATATAACTCATGACCTCAGTTATTTCCCATACCGTTACTTTGTGGGTATTCCGTAGACATTTAATGTTTTTTGGAGCGACAACTTCCTTTGGACGCCTGGAAGGTGCTGCACCGTACGTGCGGGTACAGCCGTATTATAGTACACTAAACCACCGAGATATTGTTGATTTTGAGATATTTTGAGCCTTTCTGGTTTAATGTTTAATAAAAACAATAAATCCTGTCTTCTCCATAGTTTTACATCAACCAAAAGTATTATCGGCCTGTTGTCATTCGTCAACTCATACAGGAATCATCTAAGATCGGTCACTAATTTAAGTTCACACGCTTTTTTTGATTGTGGTGCTTTATCAAAGGTAATAACACGAGTCCTTAAAATTGTAGTTTTTGTACAGAATGGTTCAAAAAATAATCTTCTCAAATACCACTCGTCCTGTAATATTTTACTAGATAAATTTTTATTTTCCAGACTCAAACTTTTTTTATTTTGGGCAAAACTACTCAAACAAACTGAATATGATAAAATCACTCGTCCTACGGACTCGTGATTTTATCACATTTCAGTTTGTTTTCGTATTTTTGCCAAATAAAAAGTTTTCGTGGAAACTAAAAATTTATCTAGTAAAATATTACAGGATGAGTGGTATTTGAGAAGATTATTTTTTGAAGCATTCTGTACAAAAACTACTTTATTTAAAAAACTTCCTAGAACAACTTATATTTCATAATTAACACAAACGAAATGCCGTTACCCCCCCTATTAACTTATCCTGTACACTAGATAGTATTGACAGTTGTCAGTTGTCGTAAGCGTCGTGAATATAATTTGTATAAATATTTATTTTTATACCTATTTATACAATTATATTATTAAAGAGAAAATTACCAAAATAAAAATTATTAGGTATAGTCGCGTCAAAGTAGGCCTAAAAACCCAAAAACTTAAAACTTTGGTCGGAAAGGTCCGATCGAGCTCATTTTTTTTTAAATGTTCATTGAGACCTCAGAGTCAAAGTAGCCTTATAATACTTGATCGTACCAATTCTGTTCACTGAAATTCAATCCCGCGTAATCATAATTTTGAGACTCCATGGGCCCCTTTTTATACGGCCCTAATGGGTTAAAAAGGCTTAATTTTTAACAGAAATGAGAACCTTGCCCTTCGAAATACCCCTGACCCAGTATGGCAGACCGAGCACATTTCTGTAGATATCTTATATTTTGGACCCTTGGAGGCCCTTCTAGACGCCCCTGGGAAGGTCGAAAAGGCAACCTGACCAAAGAAATGGATGGAGGGGACTTCAAAACCACCCGAGTGGAACATTTGGCCGGGTTGGGAGGGCAGTCTCATCATGTATATACCATCTTGAAAACCCCCCAACTTGGGTCGAATTTGGGGGAGGGGAGGGGGACCGAGCGGCATCCAGATTTTATATAACTTTGACTCTGAGGTCTCAATAAACATTAAAAAAAAAATGAGCTCGATCGGACCTTTCCGACCAAAGTTGGAAGTGAAAAGCTACTTTGACGCGACTAGTATATCTATTTAAAGTTTACCTACAAGACCACATTTGCCTGTAGGCATATAAAAGTTTTAAATGCATGCAGAACCAAGAAGCAGGTTAGTTTTAAAGTACCTACATATTTGATTTTTCATTATCGTTTAGATGAATTGAATTGTGATAATAATAGTAACAAAATATATTTCAGAATATTTCGATAATATAAATGAATGTTGATTTATAGTAAGGTACTTATAAACAAGAAAATTGATTGTTTAATATTTTTATTGAATTTTTGACAGTTCTATAATTTTATCAATACTCGTAAGACCACTAGTGGTTTTATCAATATAAACCGGAATGATTGGCTAGACTTAGCATAAAACATTGAAGATTAAGCGTTTTCATTGGACGAAATCACAAAATTGGGATATTTTGACAGGTGAAAAAAATAATCAATATAAACCGGAATGATTGGCTAAATTTAGCATAAAACATTAAAGATTAAGCGTTTTCATTGGACGAAATCACAAAATTGGGATATTTTGACAGGTGAAAAAAATAATCAAAGGTAATACCACGAGTCCTTAAAATTTTATCGATAAATTTTTAGTTTCCACGAAAACTTTTTTATTTGGCAAAAATACGAAAACAAACTGAAATGTGATAAAATCACGAGTCCGTAGGACGAGTGATTTTATCATATTCAGTTTGTTTGAGTAGTTTTGCCTAAAATAAAAAAGTTTGAGTCTGGAAAATAAAAATTTATCTAGTAAAATATTACAGGACGAGTGGTATTTGAGAAGATTATTTTTTGAACCATTCTGTACAAACACTACTTTATTTAAAAAACTTCCTAGAACAACTTATATTTCATAATTAACACAAACGAAATGCCGTTACCCTTCCTATTAACTTATCCTGTACACTAGATAGTGATAGTATATATTGACAGTTGTCAGTTGTCGTGAAAACAGGGTTATAATTTGAATAAATATTTATTTTTATACCTATTTATACAATTATATTATTAAAGAGAAAATTACCAAAATAAAAATTATTAGGTATATCTATTTAAAGTTTACCTACAAGACCACATTTGCCTGTAGGCATATAAAAGTTTTAAATGCATGCAGAACCAGGAAGGAGGTTAGTTTTAAAGTACCTACATATTTGATTTTTCATTATCGTTTAGATGAATTGAATTGTGATAATAATAATAACAAAATATATTTCAGAATATTTAGATAATATAAATGAATGTTGATTTATAGTAAGGTACTTATAAACAAGAAAATTGATTGTTCAATATTGTTATTGAATTTTTGACAGTTCTATAATTTTATCAATACTAGTAAAACCACTAGTGGTTTTATCAATATAAACCGGAATGATTGGCTAGATTTAGCATAAAACATTGAAGATTAAGCGTTTTCATTGGACGAAATCACAAAATTGTGATATTTTGACAGGTGAAAAAAATAATCTTTGAAAAACGAGATACTTCTTAACCTATGTAATAATTAAATTTAAGATAATATCTTTATAAGCTTACACTATGTGGGTATAAAGATTAAAACATCAATTCTTCATACTTGTAAAATAATGTCGGCTGTTAAATTAAGTTAATTTGTAAACGTGTCTTTCAGTTTTATATTTTTAATTAAAAGTTTATTAAAGTTTATTAAAGATCAGTTACTATGTTTAAACCGCATATTAAAATAGTAATAGTATATCACTTTACGAGTGGAGTAAATTGCATATTACAGCGAGTGTGTTTGGCCCATGAGCGAGCTTGCGAGCGAAGGGGCTAAAGAAACGAGCTAAATATGCAATTTGTTCCTCGAGTGAAGTACTATGCTTTACCCACGACTTACCAAATGGTTTTGTATAAAACTAAAAATAACAAATATAAAATTTAAATTTTGGCATAAGTTGTCAAAAATATTCGATTTCACAGACAGTTCTGTTTGAGAAATGTCAAATGTTAGTTTAATTTAATGAAAACTGTAGGTAACCAACATATTAATACAGGTTTCTATTTACTTACTCCACTAGTGCAGTAAATGAAAATATAACACAACTGTTCAATAATTTGACACTTACTGACAGAGATATAGGTTAAAAAATACGCAATTTACTTATGAGTCGTGGGTAAAAAAACAGATTGTAAAAGAATTGCACATATAACAAAGTATTGTCAATATTTTTCTTCAAGTCAAGAGTACATAGCAATGTTTAATATATATTATGTTGTCTGCTTAGGTATGTTAAACAAATAAATTGATGAAATATCTGTACTGAAATAATTACCAAAAAAATTTGAAACTCGTTTCCCTTTTTACTAAAATTGTCTTTTTGTTGCTTTTAATTCTCCGACGTGAGAGCTGCCTAGTCTTAATACCGAATTCAATTAATTTCCTTTTTTAACAACATTACCTGTTCTTGTTCTGTGCTGATTAAATGCTTTAAACTTACAACCAAAAACCTTTTACAAATCAATTAAGATTTAAATTAAACCGAAATAAAGCTGTTACCTTTTAACTCAGTTAATTTATTCTGCAAATTCAACTTTACACAGATCAACCCTTCTAAGAAAACAGTTATTGTTTCCTAGATTAAAACAGTTCCAAATAGAAACAGATACAGAAGACTTTACTAATTAAATTTCACTCTTGGCTTAGGATTGCTTTTCGAAAATTAACTAAGGAAGTATAAAATAAGGGCATTCCTCTAGATCGAACAACATAAGACTGTTCTTCTTTCATTCTAATTTAATAAATCATACGAATTTTATTGGTCTGATTTATTTTCCATTGTGAGAAAGTGGAAATAGATTATTTTAGTGAATTATCTTTAGTGAGAAGAAGAATATACAGAGGTTTATAAAAAATGATAATGTTAGTTTATCTTACTTTAGTATAAAGTAATAAGTTGTATGATCATCCACTTTTACCAGGTTTTAAGGAGTTTTTAATTTATTTTGCGTTTTAATGAATTATAAAAAATATGCATGCCAGGAATAAACACTGCAATCTTCACATTACAATTAGTATATTACATTACTCTACATACATAAATACGGCAAATCAAGAACATAAAAAAATAAAGAATAGTATGAAACAAATATAAGTAAACATCAACACTTTAATATTAGTTCCAAGTTCGTGTGGACTGACTACTCTTGACAGCTACATAAGCTGGCCGTTTGAAGTTTAGGGCCGTAATAGGATCTTTATTATACCAGCAGGTATCGACTGTTCCTTTCAATTCCGCGGTATGAAAGCAAAGTTTTTTTTCGTAAACCGAATAAAAACATTTTTTTTAAATTGAACCGCTTTCAAAAAAATGCACTAAAAAGCTTAAAATAAAATTTTAAAAAAAATTGGAAGCAACTAGGCATCTGATTTCGATTTACTTGAAGTCGGCTCGAATGGAGATGGAGAGCATGTTATTTTGGCCACGACCTAGTTGTCTGAACGGCACTTTAGAGGAGGCCTTAGTAACTTCGTACCCTTAAATGGGCCTTGAGGAGAAATTGTGGTCCTCATCTGCTTATATCAAGAGTATATTCCTGGTGCCCCTGGCTATTGTTACGTGCTGTTCTCTTTGTGCATTCTTCTTTATTGTGTGGTCCTTAGTAGAAATGTTTTTTTAGGAAGTCACTTTGTCGCTATGTTGTCTTCTGGTTTTTTCATGCTACCGGAGCTGCATCTTTGGCCTATTATATATCCTGGGCTTGCAAGACAATCTGAGACTCCCTCGCCTATTATCTAAACGACGGTCTTTTATAGCTATTTTAGTTTTACTGGAAAATAATAAAAATTATTCAAGCTTGCCTCAAGATCTAAGACTAGACTTTGATCTAATAAAATATAATACAAATAAACTTTATAAAACATAAAATTTTAAAAAAATATATGGGACTAAAATATTTATTATTGTATGTGACCATAATAGTTCACTAGTAAAAAAATTGTGTACGCCAAATTTTACATGTTAAGCAATTATCTATCTATACTTATAATAAATCTTTAGAGAGGTCAATTCTGTACATGAAATATATTTCCAACATAACTATGAGTAGGGATCGATACTGATGCCAAAAATGAAATCGGTAAAATTTTTGTCTGTCTGTCTGTCTGTCTGTCTGTCTGTATAACCATTATAGAAACAAAAACTACTTGACCGATTTTAACGAAACTTGGTACAATTATTTTTCATACTCCTGAGCTGGTTATAGGATACTTTACATCACGCTACAATCAATAGGAGCAGAGAAGTAAAGGGAAATGTTGGGAAAACCACTTTTACGGTGTGGAGGGGAAATTTTTATACAACAATCTATACGTCACGCAAACGACGTCGCGGGTACATCGATATAGAACCAAAAAATGTGGTTATTTTTTTTTTGTATCTCTGTCTGTCTATCTATATGTTTGTGCGCGCATCACATGAAAACTACTGATCCGATTCAAATGCGGTTTTCACAGATGTCTTCTTTTAACTTAACATCTGGTGTATAAAAATTTGTTCTCCCACCCCTTTAACGGGGTGAGGGGAGAAATTTTTATACAACAATTAACACGCCACGCGAACGAACGACGCCGACGTCGCGGGTACACCTAGTATATAATATATATTGTAGTAGTGTTAAAATTACCTACATCAGACTTTAGTTTTTCAAAAGGAATCACGCTGTTTTTTTATGAAAAGGATTTCTTTTATAATTGTTCTTCATAGAAAAGTTTACTGTTTGTTGTATTCAATTCTAAAATTTGTTTTAACCGGCTATTGTATATTATAAAATATTAATCCAAATAATTAAACTGCTTTTATATTCGGGTTCTTCTTGTATAATAAAGAAGAAAATATGAAACAATTATGATCAAAAGAATGCTTTATTGTAATCAGAGTTGTATTAAAGTAGTTAAGTAAAAAAGATTATATGCTTTTTATATTGAATTAACGAGCTGCCTTTTAACCCTATTAAAGAGTGAGGTAATTAAATATAATTTAACTAATTAATGTATTCAACTTGTTTACTTGATTAATTGAGTATAAAATATCTAATTAATGTGTTTTTAAAACAAAAATATAGGGCGGCTTCAGGAAAATTACCTACGTTTAATGTTTGACTGACTAATTTATTTTGTTTTACAAAATTTAACACAACCGCAACATTATTTCTTTTATAATAAGTTTTTTACACGTGCTTTGTGGCATAATTTAAACGTTTCCGTTATTCTTAGTAGTATTTTCTGTTTTTTATCTAAAATAATAAACATACAAAAACGTCTTAAATGGATTTTTTGAAGTTATACTTCTATTCATGCACTCGGTGGAAAAGATTTGTGTACAGTTAAATGGGAAAAATCATTACATATGTAATGGTGTAAGTAAGAGAGAGACAGACACAGTTATAAGGTATATTGGTCGGTAAAAACAAAGATGAAATATTTATCACATGTTATTAGTCATAACTATAAGTCCTTTGAATACCATTTCAACATTCAGTACATTGAAAAGGGATAGATATACAAAAAAACAGTCTGAACTAATGTATGAATATCATAGTGACGAACCACATGATTATTTGACAGATTATTTTATAATTCTGTCACGTAAGTTAACATATTAAGTTGAGTATTTTATATTAATGATATTAATAATAATATTCAGTAATGAGTATTGTATTGTAGTCTAAAATACCGTCACACGGTTGCAGTATATCCTGCACTATGCTTTTGAGGTTGTTGGCTACATAAACAGAGTTTTTACGAATAGTCGAGAAAATAAAGCACCAAAACCTCCGAATTTTGTAACGTAAGATGGATCGGAATGCGTTTTTTGCATTTGACCCGTTAAAGTATCAGGAAATTTGTCGCTATATTTTATAATATAAAAATGGAAATTGCATTTCTGCATTCGAAAAGTACATTCCGAACAGACAATAGAGAGAAAACTTACAACTCGGTAAGTATTGCTGAAAATGGGTTTAATTTATATACTCGGGGTTTTTGGAGTCGCTGAACACGAATATCACGATTCCGAAAGTCTCCGCGGCACTTGGTGTCTAGGGTATTTACCTCTTCTCCTGGGGTTTTATGTAAATTCTGTACGAAATCTGTGCACACTTGGTACTCGGTGGTTTTTTGAGTCGCTAAATACGATTATAATAATGGCGATGGTGTTCGAAACACCTGGTGCTTAAGACGGACCTCGTCTCCAGGAATTTTATGCAAATTCGATACAAAAAGAGCGTGCACACGGTACTAGGAGGTTTTTGGAGTCGCTTACCACGAATATCATATAATGAGTTTGCTAAAACTTTCGCATACAAATGTATGAATCCATGCGCGTGCATAGAAGTATAACTTCTGTCGGCAGTTCCACTGACTGCCACACTAGTTTTTTTTATTCGAAATCATTTTAAAATATACTTCTGTATTTGAAGCTATCTACCGGGTGAAAAGTTGTTACTTTACCACACTAAATTCCAGATAACTTGATTTTTGTATCGATACTAGCTAACCCGATACCGCATAACATTCAATAAGTTATTTTATTAGAACTAAGTTCCTTACGGCAGGCTTGGATGAGATAGGGATTTTGCTACGTGGCCGAACTGAAAAAAAAAATGTAATAGTAAAAAACCGTAACGAAAAACCGTTACATGAGCTGGGTTCGATTCCACGAAAACTTTTTTATTTGGCAAAACTACTCAAACAAACTGAATATGATAAAATCACTCGTCCTACGGACTCGTGATTTTATCACATTTCAGTTTGTTTTCGTATTTTTGCCAAATAAAAAAGTTTTCGTGGAAACTAAAAATTTATCTAGTAAAATATTACAGGATGAGTGGTATTTGAGAAGATTATTTTTTGAAGCATTCTGTACAAAAACTACTTTATTTAAAAAACTTCCTAGAACAACTTATATTTCATAATTAACACAAACGAAATGCCGTTACCCCCCCTATTAACTTATCCTGTACACTAGATAGTATTGACAGTTGTCAGTTGTCGTAAGCGTCGTGAATATAATTTGTATAAATATTTATTTTTATACCTATTTATACAATTATATTATTAAAGAGAAAATTACCAAAATAAAAATTATTAGGTATAGTCGCGTCAAAGTAGGCCTAAAAACCCAAAAACTTAAAACTTTGGTCGGAAAGGTCCGATCGAGCTCATTTTTTTTTAAATGTTCATTGAGACCTCAGAGTCAAAGTAGCCTTATAATACTTGATCGTACCAATTCTGTTCACTGAAATTCAATCCCGCGTAATCATAATTTTGAGACTCCATGGGCCCCTTTTTATACGGCCCTAATGGGTTAAAAAGGCTTAATTTTTAACAGAAATGAGAACCTTGCCCTTCGAAATACCCCTGACCCAGTATGGCAGACCGAGCACATTTCTGTAGATATCTTATATTTTGGACCCTTGGAGGCCCTTCTAGACGCCCCTGGGAAGGTCGAAAAGGCAACCTGACCAAAGAAATGGATGGAGGGGACTTCAAAACCACCCGAGTGGAACATTTGGCCGGGTTGGGAGGGCAGTCTCATCATGTATATACCATCTTGAAAACCCCCCAACTTGGGTCGAATTTGGGGGAGGGGAGGGGGACCGAGCGGCATCCAGATTTTATATAACTTTGACTCTGAGGTCTCAATAAACATTAAAAAAAAAATGAGCTCGATCGGACCTTTCCGACCAAAGTTGGAAGTGAAAAGCTACTTTGACGCGACTAGTATATCTATTTAAAGTTTACCTACAAGACCACATTTGCCTGTAGGCATATAAAAGTTTTAAATGCATGCAGAACCAAGAAGCAGGTTAGTTTTAAAGTACCTACATATTTGATTTTTCATTATCGTTTAGATGAATTGAATTGTGATAATAATAGTAACAAAATATATTTCAGAATATTTCGATAATATAAATGAATGTTGATTTATAGTAAGGTACTTATAAACAAGAAAATTGATTGTTTAATATTTTTATTGAATTTTTGACAGTTCTATAATTTTATCAATACTCGTAAGACCACTAGTGGTTTTATCAATATAAACCGGAATGATTGGCTAGACTTAGCATAAAACATTGAAGATTAAGCGTTTTCATTGGACGAAATCACAAAATTGGGATATTTTGACAGGTGAAAAAAATAATCAATATAAACCGGAATGATTGGCTAAATTTAGCATAAAACATTAAAGATTAAGCGTTTTCTTTGGACGAAATCACAAAATTGGGATATTTTGACAGGTGAAAAAAATAATCAAAGGTAATACCACGAGTCCTTAAAATTTTATCGATAAATTTTTAGTTTCCACGAAAACTTTTTTATTTGGCAAAAATACGAAAACAAACTGAAATGTGATAAAATCACGAGTCCGTAGGACGAGTGATTTTATCATATTCAGTTTGTTTGAGTAGTTTTGCCTAAAATAAAAAAGTTTGAGTCTGGAAAATAAAAATTTATCTAGTAAAATATTACAGGACGAGTGGTATTTGAGAAGATTATTTTTTGAACCATTCTGTACAAACACTACTTTATTTAAAAAACTTCCTAGAACAACTTATATTTCATAATTAACACAAACGAAATGCCGTTACCCTTCCTATTAACTTATCCTGTACACTAGATAGTGATAGTATATATTGACAGTTGTCAGTTGTCGTGAAAACAGGGTTATAATTTGAATAAATATTTATTTTTATACCTATTTATACAATTATATTATTAAAGAGAAAATTACCAAAATAAAAATTATTAGGTATATCTATTTAAAGTTTACCTACAAGACCACATTTGCCTGTAGGCATATAAAAGTTTTAAATGCATGCAGAACCAGGAAGGAGGTTAGTTTTAAAGTACCTACATATTTGATTTTTCATTATCGTTTAGATGAATTGAATTGTGATAATAATAATAACAAAATATATTTCAGAATATTTAGATAATATAAATGAATGTTGATTTATAGTAAGGTACTTATAAACAAGAAAATTGATTGTTCAATATTGTTATTGAATTTTTGACAGTTCTATAATTTTATCAATACTAGTAAAACCACTAGTGGTTTTATCAATATAAACCGGAATGATTGGCTAGATTTAGCATAAAACATTGAAGATTAAGCGTTTTCATTGGACGAAATCACAAAATTGTGATATTTTGACAGGTGAAAAAAATAATCTTTGAAAAACGAGATACTTCTTAACCTATGTAATAATTAAATTTAAGATAATATCTTTATAAGCTTACACTATGTGGGTATAAAGATTAAAACATCAATTCTTCATACTTGTAAAATAATGTCGGCTGTTAAATTAAGTTAATTTGTAAACGTGTCTTTCAGTTTTATATTTTTAATTAAAAGTTTATTAAAGTTTATTAAAGATCAGTTACTATGTTTAAACCGCATATTAAAATAGTAATAGTATATCACTTTACGAGTGGAGTAAATTGCATATTACAGCGAGTGTGTTTGGCCCATGAGCGAGCTTGCGAGCGAAGGGGCTAAAGAAACGAGCTAAATATGCAATTTGTTCCTCGAGTGAAGTACTATGCTTTACCCACGACTTACCAAATGGTTTTGTATAAAACTAAAAATAACAAATATAAAATTTAAATTTTGGCATAAGTTGTCAAAAATATTCGATTTCACAGACAGTTCTGTTTGAGAAATGTCAAATGTTAGTTTAATTTAATGAAAACTGTAGGTAACCAACATATTAATACAGGTTTCTATTTACTTACTCCACTAGTGCAGTAAATGAAAATATAACACAACTGTTCAATAATTTGACACTTACTGACAGAGATATAGGTTAAAAAATACGCAATTTACTTATGAGTCGTGGGTAAAAAAACAGATTGTAAAAGAATTGCACATATAACAAAGTATTGTCAATATTTTTCTTCAAGTCAAGAGTACATAGCAATGTTTAATATATATTATGTTGTCTGCTTAGGTATGTTAAACAAATAAATTGATGAAATATCTGTACTGAAATAATTACCAAAAAAATTTGAAACTCGTTTCCCTTTTTACTAAAATTGTCTTTTTGTTGCTTTTAATTCTCCGACGTGAGAGCTGCCTAGTCTTAATACCGAATTCAATTAATTTCCTTTTTTAACAACATTACCTGTTCTTGTTCTGTGCTGATTAAATGCTTTAAACTTACAACCAAAAACCTTTTACAAATCAATTAAGATTTAAATTAAACCGAAATAAAGCTGTTACCTTTTAACTCAGTTAATTTATTCTGCAAATTCAACTTTACACAGATCAACCCTTGTAAGAAAACAGTTATTGTTTCCTAGATTAAAACAGTTCCAAATAGAAACAGATACAGAAGACTTTACTAATTAAATTTCACTCTTGGCTTAGGATTGCTTTTCGAAAATTAACTAAGGAAGTACAAAATAAGGGCATTCCTCTAGATCGAACAACATAAGACCGTTCTTCTTTCATTCTAATTTAATAAATCATACGAATTTTATTGGTCTGATTTATTTTCCATTGTGAGAAAGTGGAAATAGATTATTTTAGTGAATTATCTTTAGTGAGAAGAAGAATATACAGAGCTTTATAAAAAATGATAATGTTAGTTTATCTTACTTTAGTATAAAGTAATAAGTTGTATGATCATCCACTTTTACCAGGTTTTAAGGAGTTTTTAATTTATTTTGCGTTTTAATGAATTATAAAAAATATGCATGCCAGGAATAAACACTGCAATCTTCACATTACAATTAGTATATTACATTACTCTACATACATAAATACGGCAAATCAAGAACATAAAAAAATAAAGAATAGTATGAAACAAATATATGTAAACATCAACACTTTAATATTAGTTCCAAGTTCGTGTGGACTGACTACTCTTGACAGCTACATAAGCTGGCCGTTTGAAGTTTAGGGCCGTAATAGGATCTTTATTATACCAGCAGGTATCGACTGTTCCTTTCAATTCCGCGGTATGAAAGCAAAGTTTTTTTTCGTAAACCGAATAAAAACATTTTTTTTAAATTGAACCGCTTTCAAAAAAATGCACTAAAAAGCTTAAAATAAAATTTTAAAAAAAATTGGAAGCAACTAGGCATCTGATTTCGATTTACTTGAAGTCGGCTCGAATGGAGATGGAGAGCATGTTATTTTGGCCACGACCTAGTTGTCTGAACGGCACTTTAGAGGAGGCCTTAGTAACTTCGTACCCTTAAATGGGCCTTGAGGAGAAATTGTGGTCCTCATCTGCTTATATCAAGAGTATATTCCTGGTGCCCCTGGCTATTGTTACGTGCTGTTCTCTTTGTGCATTCTTCTTTATTGTGTGGTCCTTAGTAGAAATGTTTTTTTAGGAAGTCACTTTGTCGCTATGTTGTCTTCTGGTTTTTTCATGCTACCGGAGCTGCATCTTTGGCCTATTATATATCCTGGGCTTGCAAGACAATCTGAGACTCCCTCGCCTATTATCTAAACGACGGTCTTTTATAGCTATTTTAGTTTTACTGGAAAATAATAAAAATTATTCAAGCTTGCCTCAAGATCTAAGACTAGACTTTGATCTAATAAAATATAATACAAATAAACTTTATAAAACATAAAATTTTAAAAAAATATATGGGACTAAAATATTTATTATTGTATGTGACCATAATAGTTCACTAGTAAAAAAATTGTGTACGCCAAATTTTACATGTTAAGCAATTATCTATCTATACTTATAATAAATCTTTAGAGAGGTCAATTCTGTACATGAAATATATTTCCAACATAACTATGAGTAGGGATCGATACTGATGCCAAAAATGAAATCGGTAAAATTTTTGTCTGTCTGTCTGTCTGTCTGTATAACCATTATAGAAACAAAAACTACTTGACCGATTTTAACGAAACTTGGTACAATTATTTTTCATACTCCTGAGCTGGTTATAGGATACTTTACATCACGCTACAATCAATAGGAGCAGAGAAGTAAAGGGAAATGTTGGGAAAACCACTTTTACGGTGTGGAGGGGAAATTTTTATACAACAATCTATACGTCACGCAAACGATGTCGCGGGTACATCGATATAGAACCAAAAAATGTGGTTATTTTTTTTTTGTATCTCTGTCTGTCTATCTATATGTTTGTGCGCGCATCACATGAAAACTACTGATCCGATTCAAATGCGGTTTTCACAGATGTCTTCTTTTAACTTAACATCTGGTGTATAAAAATTTGTTCTCCCACCCCTTTAACGGGGTGAGGGGAGAAATTTTTATACAACAATTAACACGCCACGCGAACGAACGACGCCGACGTCGCGGGTACACCTAGTATATAATATATATTGTAGTAGTGTTAAAATTACCTACATCAGACTTTAGTTTTTCAAAAGGAATCACGCTGTTTTTTTATGAAAAGGATTTCTTTTATAATTGTTCTTCATAGAAAAGTTTACTGTTTGTTGTATTCAATTCTAAAATTTGTTTTAACCGGCTATTGTATATTATAAAATATTAATCCAAATAATTAAACTGCTTTTATATTCGGGTTCTTGTTGTATAATAAAGAAGAAAATATGAAACAATTATGATCAAAAGAATGCTTTATTGTAATCAGAGTTGTATTAAAGTAGTTAAGTAAAAAAGATTATATGCTTTTTATATTGAATTAACGAGCTGCCTTTTAACCCTATTACAGAGTTAGGTAATTAAATATAATTTAACTAATTAATGTATTCAACTTGTTTACTTGATTAATTGAGTATAAAATGTCTAATTAATGTGTTTTTAAAACAAAAATATAGGGCGGCTTCAGGAAAATTACCTACGTTTAATGTTTGACTGACTAATTTATTTTGTTTTACAAAATTTAACACAACCGCAACATTATTTCTTTTATAATAAGTTTTTTACACGTGCTTTGTGGCATAATTTAAACGTTTCCGTTATTCTTAGTAGTATTTTCTGTTTTTTATCTAAAATAATAAACATACAAAAACGTCTTAAATGGATTTTTTGAAGTTATACTTCTATTCATGCACTCGGTGGAAAAGATTTGTGTACAGTTAAATGGGAAAAATCATTACATATGTAATGGTGTAAGTAAGAGAGAGACAGACACAGTTATAAGGTATATTGGTCGGTAAAAACAAAGATGAAATATTTATCACATGTTATTAGTCATAACTATAAGTCCTTTGAATACCATTTCAACATTCAGTACATTGAAAAGGGATAGATATACAAAAAAACAGTCTGAACTAATGTATGAATATCATAGTGACGAACCACATGATTATTTGACAGATTATTTTATAATTCTGTCACGTAAGTTAACATATTAAGTTGAGTATTTTATATTAATGATATTAATAATAATATTCAGTAATGAGTATTGTATTGTAGTCTAAAATACCGTCACACGGTTGCAGTATATCCTGCACTATGCTTTTGAGGTTGTTGGCTACATAAACAGAGTTTTTACGAATAGTCGAGAAAATAAAGCACCAAAACCTCCGAATTTTGTAACGTAAGATGGATCGGAATGCGTTTTTTGCATTTGACCCGTTAAAGTATCAGGAAATTTGTCGCTATATTTTATAATATAAAAATGGAAATTGCATTTCTGCATTCGAAAAGTACATTCCGAACAGACAATAGAGAGAAAACTTACAACTCGGTAAGTATTGCTGAAAATGGGTTTAATTTATATACTCGGGGTTTTTGGAGTCGCTGAACACGAATATCACGATTCCGAAAGTCTCCGCGGCACTTGGTGTCTAGGGTATTTACCTCTTCTCCTGGGGTTTTATGTAAATTCTGTACGAAATCTGTGCACACTTGGTACTCGGTGGTTTTTTGAGTCGCTAAATACGATTATAATAATGGCGATGGTGTTCGAAACACCTGGTGCTTAAGACGGACCTCGTCTCCAGGAATTTTATGCAAATTCGATACAAAAAGAGCGTGCACACGGTACTAGGAGGTTTTTGGAGTCGCTTACCACGAATATCATATAATGAGTTTGCTAAAACTTTCGCATACAAATGTATGAATCCATGCGCGTGCATAGAAGTATAACTTCTGTCGGCAGTTCCACTGACTGCCACACTAGTTTTTTTTATTCGAAATCATTTTAAAATATACTTCTGTATTTGAAGCTACCTACCGGGTGAAAAGTTGTTACTTTACCACACTAAATTCCAGATAACTTGATTTTTGTATCGATACTAGCTAACCCGATACCGCATAACATTCAATAAGTTATTTTATTAGAACTAAGTTCCTTACGGCAGGCTTGGATGAGATAGGGATTTTGCTACGTGGCCGAACTGAAAAAAAAATGTAATAGTAAAAAACCGTAACGAAAAACCGTTACATGAGCTGGGTTCGATTCCCGGCCGATGCAATTTTTTTTGGTATATATCTCTTAACATTTACCTTTTTTTGTTAAAGTAATATGAGATATAATTTTTAAAAATCTTGATAGTTGAAAGTAGTTAGGAAAGGTGAGAAAAAATAAATGTATACATTACTCTTTAAAGCTCACCTTGAATTTTAAAGAAGCTTCTTTCTTAACGCCAAGATTTCACTGATTTTGATATATTGGCCGTTAAATGAGACGTGCGCAGGCGCTACAGTCGTATACACAAGCGAGAAGCGAGTAGTGTTATGTGTTGATTTTACATTATACATAAGCCGAAGGAACTTAGTTCCTACCTGGTGTCCCACGACACCATTTTACGAATAGTCGAGAAAATAAAGCACCAAAACCTCCGAATTTTGTAACGTAAGATGGATCGGAATGCGTTTTTTGCATTTGATTCGTTAAAGTATCGGGAAATTTGTCGCTATATTTTATAATGTAAAAATGGAAATTGCATTTCTGCATTCGAAAAGTACATTGATTTTTCATTTGTCTTTTTTCTCAACTTCAAAAAAATGCGATTGCTCCTCGATTCTTTTTTTCTTATCCTTTTTTTCTTGTTTTTTGGTTTTATTTTATTTTTTACGCATTTTTTCTGTGTTATTTTACTTTTTTTTCTTAATCATTTAGTTTGGATCTTATTTATGTGTTTGTCTCAAGGTTTTTACCCATTTTTTAGATTTTTAAATTGTTTTAGTTTTTTTTTTCTATTTTGTCTCACTTTCTCGTCTCTAATTGTATAATCTAAAAGTCAGAGCATAGCGCAAGCTACAAATGTCTACGCCGAAAATTTAAATCATTTTATTTATAAACGTTTTTGTATTATTTGGAGTGATTGTGAATAAAATTGTATACATACCTCGGCAAAAGTAAACAAAAAAAGATTATTACATGAAACCCAATACAGACAATACTCGTTTAAAGGAACAGATAAAATAAACAATAAATAGTACATTTTTGAAATAAACAAAAATGGTTTTTGATGTGATAAGCAAGAAAAGAAATTTGCTTGTATATAAAAAATCGGAATTTGAGACTTGCGAAATACTTCTGCTTCTACTGTAGTGTCAGGCTCTAAGAAGACCTGTCCAGATAGTTATGTCGTTGTTAAATAATCACCCTGCAGTTACAGATAATATGTTTAGCTGTTATTCATTCGCTAACTCACAGAATCTTCATGTTCCACTGTTTACTTTGTCTATTTTACAGAGGTGGCAGCTTAGTGTACAGTGTACTGTAATAATTCCAGCACTTACTCTAAATTCAGGTTTCTGAAGCTCTTAGAGTAATTTAGAGTAGCGCAGTGAAAGCCGTATTAACCTTTTTCCTTGTCTTTGGATTGCGGTGTTTATCCAGTGGGCTGCACTAAATTCCTTCTTTCAACTACGAACTTCCATACTGCGGCATTTTGATATGATACTGAAAGGTTTAGGTCCGACAAAGAAGTACTAGTTCCTTCTATTGAGAGACTATCAGCAATCTTGTTTTCGACAATCCTTTTATGCCTTGGTACCCACAACAAAGTTATTTTGTTATGTTAAGTCAGTTGATTAAGACACTGTTTGCAGTTCCATGCTCTTTTAGACTCAAATGTGCTAGACAGACAGGGCTATGAGAGCCTAATGTTGAGACGTGTTTCTCCTATACATGTTTCTTTGGGTGTTTTAGACACATCAGTGTAATAAGTGAAGGCTCATTTTGTAAGTTGACCAATTGTGTTTTGTGTTAACTCACACTCATTAGCATGAGTCCAAAATCTTGTTTTAAAGACATAATGTATGTAGGCATCTTCATCGATTAGGTTCCTCCGACCCTTGGATTTCCAAGATGTCCTTTAAGATCTCCGCATTTTAAAGGCTTAGTCCTTATTAACCTATAAGCACTTTTCAGAGCAATTCTTTTACATGTAAATACAAGGGGGAAAAGTCTTAAATAACCTTTAAGGCTGCACTAAAACAAGATCTCATTGCGTCAGTGATCCTTATCCAAGCGAGTCTTTGTACCTTTTGGAACTCTATTATTGCCATTTTTTGCGTTAGTTTGTTCCACCAAACCAGCGTACCGCATGTAATTATAGTTCTGACAACCGTTAAATATGACCAATAGAGCATTTTGGGTCTATGACCCCATGTTTCCCACATATGCTCTTGTTGTTTTCGATGTTATATTTGAAAGATGTGGATTCCACGTAAGTTTTCGGTCGAGGATAACTACGAGATATTTTACCTCTTCTGCGAATAAAAGTGGCGTTTATTAATAATGTCTATATTGTAAGTAGCCAAATATTCTAGCAGGTACTCACCTCTTTTATTTGTGTCTGGCTACCCCATACTTTGTTGTGGGAATTTGCATCACGTCCAAATATCAGTTGTCTGTTTGTTTTTTTTTTGCACCAACTCACTTCATCTGGTGTAGTTTCGTCACTCGGAAACTAGACAAGCTATTACAATGGTCCTTTTTTCCATTTTAGTGTGAAGTTTCACCACCGCTTTCGCAGAGTCTCTAGTAGTTAACTCTAATACATAAATTCCCGTAATATTATTTAAAAGAGCTTGGCTGTTATAAGTGCGTCATGCATTCGTGCATATATCATTCTAGAAGAATACTCTGGAAAACAGTCACTAAAACATAACTTAAAAACAGTCGTTTAAGTAAAGCTTCTTCCCTTATTCGGTTATCCCGTTAAAATAGGGTCTTTGTCGAACCATCGTAGAATTTTGCATGAATGTACGTTACTAAAACCTCAGAGTAAAAACTTGAGTTGTTCTCCTCCTTGAGTCTATGCAAAATACCTTCTTCTGGCTGCAGATCTTAAAGTACGCTTTTAAGCTACTTAACTGTGGCTTTGTTATTACAAGACAGCAGTAAACAACATTGTGTGAATTGTAGGTTGATGAATAAAGTCTCACTTTGTGCTTCTAGATCTAAGTCTACAATCGTCCAAAATTTTCTCTTTTATGTGTTTCATTGAAAGATAAAATTCTGG
This sequence comes from Altica lythri, assembly GCA_964028335.1. Taxonomy (NCBI): domain Eukaryota; kingdom Metazoa; phylum Arthropoda; class Insecta; order Coleoptera; family Chrysomelidae; genus Altica; species Altica lythri. Next base: position 57,705,288 of record OZ034801.1, on the reverse strand, counting down.
ATATTTTTGGGACAGTATTCCTTGCTGTTACGTCCTGTCCACAGGATAGTTTGTTTTCACCTGTGTTTTTCACGCTGGTTTTAACTTCCTTTTTTCTAGAGTTATTCTCAGATCAGAATCTTTTCAAATTTTTCCGTTTCCGTTTTTGCTTGTTGACACGCCTCCTTTGGGTTGAGCCCTTGCTTGAAAAGATATTTTAACCTTTTTCTTGCTGCGTCGCTGGAAGTTTTACTTTGCTTTTCCTTGCTGTTGTTATGGGTCTGTTCCATATCCTCAGATGTATTTACAGTTCCATACTTTCAGGAGGTTGTTTTTTTGTTGTTCTTTGTCCTCCATCTATCTCCTATGAGAAACTGGGGAAAATAGTCGCTTGCGGTAGAGCTTCGCATATTGGAAAAAAGCTATTCAAACCAGATTGTCGCCTGGTTCTCAGATTCCGCATAGTCGTGACTTAGCAATTCCTTAGCCCTACAGTGTACGGTCTACATTGCGCTTAGCCTCGACAAATACTGTTCCGCTATTGGCTTGACGGAGATTTTGCACGTGGTTCTCATTATCCTGACCAGCCGGCTAAGGCAAGCGCTCACATCGGTAAGCACCACTATGGACTTATCAATTCGATATATAATAAGCAGGTTTTCTCGAGATTGTATTCCTCACCAACATCTATAATTTGGTCCAGTTACCACTGCATTCATTGGTAAGCAAAACTACCTCTTCACGCTATTGTTTCCGGTATTATTGGCCAGTTGTAGGACTACCGTTTTGTTAATACCACGGTAATACTATTCTTATTACAGGAGCCAAACGGCACATATGCTCGAGTTGAATCAAGGGGACAGTAGAAAAATGTACCTACTGTTAATTATCTTACTTGTTTTAATAAAGAATGAACAGATTCATAAACACTTACTGGTTTCGGAGAGAAAACATGAAAGTAACATTGTTTCTTTAATTTACTTTTGCCAAAATCAAAGAACGATATACGATTTTGCTTCTGCTTAATTTAAATTGCAAATTCTGTCTAATATAAATGATACCTTTCGAACTGTATACATTGAAGTACTAGTTTCTAAATTACACAGTGTTGTTTAATTATTATCAGTCAATAGAACGGTAGTTTAGTGTTCTCCATGACAATATCATTTACCTTACACTTTCTGAAGTAAATTCAATCAGTTTTTTGTTTCAGCATCAACTATTGCTTTGTGAGGAGTACATCTATAAACCAGAGATAAAGTGAAGGTATAAATTTAATCATACTTACTAGTTTTTGCTGGAGTTATTATTAGTTGGATTAACAATAAGACCCACATTATCGCACAAACTTTTAAGTAAAGTTATTTTGATGGACTGTCTTTAGAATCTGAATCTGTCTAAAAATTACATTAACACAATTTAGTTAACTAAGCCTTCTAATACCCAATCGAATGTTAACAAAAGTTCTCAAAACAAATTAACAAAAAATCACAGCAGTATGGTTTGTTAACAATAAACTTTCGATTAACAGCAGGTTTTTAAATATCTTTATAATTAGTAAATATTTCTAATTACTCATTCATATTAAACCAATGGGTATAAAATTGGTCATAAAAAGTGTATTGTTTTTCCATTATTTGAATACCTATACAGGGTGTTTCTAAATTGACGCGAAATATTTCACAGGGTGATTTTTCAGCAAAAATTAAGGGGGGTCTTTCATATAAATTTTTGTTTAAAATCGCTCTCCCTCCAAGTTACATCCCCTTAAAGTTTGGGGAAAACAATTGTTTTTATTTAATATCTCCACTATGGAAGAATTTAGAAGAATGAAATTTGGCAGATAATTGATGCTAATAAAATGGCATTTTTTGACAATTTTTGTAACCCTGCAATGTTTATACAAGGGGGTGAAAAAATCAACCCTTATGAACTTTTTAATTCGTCTACATTTTCCTACTTAAAAAATTGATTTAAGAAGGCGGACTTAAACTGCAAATTTTTTACGTCTTGACTATTTCTCAGTAAGTTGTTTCTTTGACCATAAAAAAAATAAAATATTACTCATTCCTTTTGCACATACATCCAGAGGGGTTATCGTTTGTTAAAAAAAAAATAAAGTATGCCAGTATTGAATGATATAATAATGACAAACAGTTAATGATTATTTAATTGGACCTTTTTTTCTACCAATAAGATTAAATGGAAACTACTACGGCCATTTCCTCGAAGAAGTGTTGCCCACTCTTCTTGAAGATGTTCCTATACAAATTAGGCAAGAATTATGGTAATGAGTAATATTTTATTTTTTTATTTTATGGTCAAAGAAACAACTTACTGAGAAATAGTCAAAGCGTAAAAAAGTCGCAGTGTAAGTCCGCCTTCTTAAATCATTTTTTTAACTAGAAAAATCTGAGGCAAAATATTATAAGAGATGATTTTTTCACCCCTCGTATAAACATTGCGGGGCTACAAAAAGCGTCAAAAAATGTCATTTTATTAGCAATAATTATCTGCCAATTATGACATTATTTGACACCTGCTTACTCCGTTTTTAACAAACAATAACGCTTCTGGATTTATGTGAAAAAGGAATAAGTAATATCGAATTGTAACCTATTTTATTTTTTTGTGATTAAACTAACAATTTTACGAGGAATAGTCAAGACATAAAAAAGTTGCAGTTTAAGTCCGTCTTCTTAAATCAATTTTTTAAGTAGGAAAATGTAGACGAATTAAAAAGTTCTGAGGCAAAATATCATAAGGGTTGATTTTTTCATCCCCTTGTATAAACATTGCAGGGTTACAAAAATTGTTAAAAATGCCACTTTATAAGCATCAATTATCTGCCACATTTCATTCATCTAAATTCTTCCATAGTGGAGATATTAAATAAAAACAATTTTTCCCCCAACTTTAAGGGGCTGTAACTTGGAGGGAGAGCGATTTTGAACAAAAATTTATAACAAAGACCCCCCTTAATTTTTGCTGAAAAATCACCCTGTGAAATATTTCGCATCAATTTAGAAACACCCTGTATAGTTTAATATTATTTTGCTTGTATACTTATATTGTTTGTAAAATTCTAGGAACAAATTTATTAATTTAGAAAATATAGATTTTGTATATTTACTTGTATTATTAATTTTTGGATTAATTATTCAACTATACAAGCTAGTCTCGAACATCTACGGACTGCCTAACACTGCCTTTTTCTCATTTTTAGATTTTTCAAGTTTTTACGATTTTTGTTTTTTAACTACTATACAACTATACAAGCTAGTCTCAAACATCTACGGACTGCCTAACACTGCCTTTTTCTCATTTTTAGATTTTTCAAGTTTTTACGATTTTTGTTTTTTTTTTTCATTGTTATCAATGATTTTTTTTTATTTATCGTTTTCATCATATTTTCTTCTTCGTTTCCAGGTTTTTACTATTTTTTTGTTGTTGTATTTTGTCATTTATTGATTAAATATATTAGAGATCAACTGCGTAACCTTACAGTGGCGTCATAGTACTTTATTTAGTAAGAATTTCTTGTTTAATTGTATGATTTATCAACTTCGCCACCTTCCGCTCTAATATATCTACTTATGTAATGTTAAAACTGCGCTCCCTTACGAAGGCTGTTGCTTGTTTAAATATACTTATAAGATATTAACGGCGCCACCTTACGGTGGCGTTATATTGCTTAATATACAAATGTATTTTCTTGGCTTTCTTTTTTCGCAATTTTTTCTGTATCTTTTACTATTTTCCATATTTAGTTTCTCGTTTTTAAATCAATATACCATCTACTGGGTTTTCCCACAACCTAGATTTTGAATAATCTAGAAATCAAAATACAGTGCCATTTACTGAGTGTATATATCGATTTACAAAATAAGCTATGTTTTTCTGTATGCTTAGTATAGAATTAATAAGTAATTGTAAAATCTGCGAACTGAACAATAACTTTTTTGGTAAATTTAAACGCGCACATAGCTGGTTACTAATGTAAATTATGAAAACAACATTTGACTTAAATTAATGTTTAATTATAAAATCAAAAAGTTATAAATGTTTATTATAAGTAGTCGTTGGATTACCCGAGAAATGAACAATTTCTCACCTGCTTCCTTTCTCGGATCAGAAGTCTATCCAACCTTTATATTAATGGTTTATAGAGTTACATCAATTAACTTAATACCTGTATAACATCTACAATTTTGTTCTGAATAAGTTTGTTCAACAAATTGTTTGATAAAAAGCAGGTTGGAAAACCTTTAAAATTTAGTAATTTAGTAATTTAATATAGCTTTTGTATTTGTCTCTTTATTTCATAAATAAAACCAAAATCAACAGCGAAAACTCATACACTCGACTTACCAGAGACCAATAAAATAACAAACTCAGACAAACGTAAAACAAAAATTTTCAGTTAATTTTTTTGTTGTCCTCAAATACATGATAAGATTTAACGAAAATTAGAACATAGATACTTGAATTTGAAAAAAAAGGGTGTGCGTGTAACCTTTACGCGCGATTGAAGTAAAACTTGTTGACGTACGTATCGGAAAATAAATATTTAATTACAATTCAATCATATTTATTGTCTATATACTTTACAAAAAATGAGATGTTATATTTATATTATTCATTAGAAATAGGAATTTGAAAGTTATCATTATTTTTTATATATGAAATAATAGGTTTATGATAACTAAAATGTGAAACATAGATTTTCCTCTCTAAATACCATTAATGTATTTGAAACCGTTTAAAATTTTTGAAAATTTCATAAATAAATTTTGAAAATTTAAGCTCCTCTCATAGCTGAAATCACACCGTTACTTCCATCAGAATCTTCCGTTAGAATCTAACGTTAGAGTTACCCCTAGTCGCGCCTAAAGAAGTTTTGCTTCAATAATAGGTAAACAATATTAAAAATATACACACATTACGTTTAGAATGTGTGATTTTGTAGCTGTATCTACCTTATTGTAATACAACACAACACAAGAGCCTTCGATAGTTAGATAACCATTTCATTTTGTAGCATTTTATAGCATATTCCATAAAATTTAAAATCCTGAGTTGAGTTTGTTTTCTTCAGTTCTACGAAGGATCTGTTATTGCTGGTAAAAGATCAGCAATCCTGACTAGTGGTTTTATGGCCTTTATGGCTACCTAACCAAACCTAAAATAAGTATAAGCAAGTGTTAAAACATTTCGAATATTATTATTTTATGAACAAAAACGTGCAACATGCTTCTTTACTTAACGTAAAGCTTCCCTATAAATAATTATTTACTATCATAATATGTATGTATGTATATAAACTTACTTAATCAAATCATAATGAATGCCGCTGTCTCATCTTTTTTTCATTTTCATTTTTCTTCAAATCTTTCTGGCGCTTATAATATGCCCCTTGACGTTCACAATTTCTTTTTCTTTTTAGCTCTTTGGGTCTATAAAACGAAAATAGCTAGGTATAAATAGTGTAATTACACACCAAAAATAAAATTTATGCATATAGAGTACCTACTCACTCATTTTCATTCAATATTTTTTCATCACTTTCTTCATTAATAAATCCACTTTGTTTATTCATATTTAAAACAAACACTTTATACACAAATTTAAACTATTTACCACCAATGTATTTTGGTTGACAATATGACAAGCTGTCAATTCATACAATTAGAGATTTAATTTTATTTAATATAGTAGGCAGAATCGTGTTAGGTATTTTGTATCAGGTTTTGTTTCCGGTACGCGGTACATCAGAATGACGTCACGTTTGTTAGAATTACTAAGTTACCCCTAGTGCCGCTAAAGAAGTTTTACTTCAAAAAAAGTTGGGTGAAAAGTTTGTAGAAAAACACAAAATTGCATATGAAATACTGACCTTGAATAAAATCGTAAACTTATTCATGAAAAAATTGTAGATGTTATACCGGTGTACTAAATAATGTCTATAGCTAAACTGCCTACTATCGTATTTAACATTATTTTTTTTATTAGGTACGCCTCCTTTCGCTAGTTAATGTATTTGTATTTCCCTTTCAGGAATAAATTTGTAGATACCTTAAGCTGTTGAATATTTAGGTATGCGATGCAGTTTATTGATTTCCTGGCTTAACTTTGTACACAATATGTCTTTTACATGTGCATATGTTCGTGTCGTGTATACGAAGAAACAACTTCATCAAAGAACTTGTTAATTTAAGTTTTAACTCAAACATAATTTTATCAGGTAGGTAATAGTCTAAAATGTATCATGGTTTAAAATTGTAATATGTATGTACGTAGAAGTTTAATCTAAATATACAGTAAAAAAAGTAAATAACTTGTTAGTAGATTGAAAACAATTTTAAAAATACCCGTTCAACAAAAGAATCATTTTTATTTGATGAGCAACTTTCCTAAAAAATAAATTCAATACCGATACATTTTTCAAATGTTTACGAAATAAAATTCTCAATGGAATAGTCACGTACTTGAAAAGTTAGAACATACAGTTTAATTTTTTAGATCCTTGGGAAAACGTTCACCTAAATAAAAGTGGAAAAGGGATAATATCTATATACGTATGTACGTACTTCCAATCGAAATTTCTAAAACTTTTGCCATATATTTCCGTTTCAAAGCGCACCTCAGGCAATACATGGACAATTCTAGTTTGAGGTTGCTGGAGCATCGATAAAGATGTATCTTTTCCCAGTAGATGAACGACACAATATATGTGTCAGTATAGATAGAAGTTTGCAAAATAAGAATAATTCAACTTGGTTATAATAAAAAAAAAAACGCAAGAGCATGTCATTTTCAAATATAAAATTCGTGGAGCAGATTAAAGTGATATAACAGCAGTTTTAGCACAAAACTCATTTTCCTTAAAATTATCCTTTATAAAGGATTCAAAAAGTTTCTGGAGATAAAATTGTTGTTAAGTATTCAAATGGAATTGAGAAATTAATAAAATACAAATATGTACCTAGAATTCTATATGCGTAAACATATAAAAAATTTAGGAATAGAATAGATAAGTCCGCTTATTGGTGAAACGCGAAGCTTACAAATAAAGTGGTCAACCTATTTGCGCCAAATTTTCTCAGACAGAGATTTTTACAACACTCGGTGTAATTGTGGCGTTTTATTTTAATACATAGACACAAATGGTCTTTACGTTGCCTAGTCTGTTGATTAATATGTCTATTAACATGACCATAAATATGTACAAATTATACAGGTTGGTTGAAAAGTATTGAAAGCAAAAATGAAGGAATGTGTATTTTTTAATGAAATTGTTTTTTTTTTTGTATTTAATATAATCTCCCTCAGTTTGTACACACTTATTGCAGTAATCATCAGTAACTTACATCTTTGTAATGATTTTCCGGAAGCTCTGCAAAATCTTGTTCCACGGCTGCAATAGCTTTTTTTTTTATCCAACTGGTCCTAGAAGGTTGCAATAATATTCAGAGTTAATTGTTTTACATTTTTTAAGGCAATCAATCAATTTTGTCCGTCTATAGCACAGTCTTTTATTCAGATGTATAGAGTGAAATATAAGAGATAGGATACCTACGTTAAACTTGTTAGTTTGAAAACGGTGTCAATTTGACCAAGGTGAAAAATAGAACACATTACTTGTAAATTTATGTGACAAAACATACTACAAAAGAGTAAAAACAAAAGTTTATTTAATACACTTTAAAAGGGGTAGATGTTACTGTGATTAATTAATTTTTAACTAAATAAACAGCGCGTGCTTTAATAAAATGCTCCTACTATGGAGCAGTGATTTTTTAGAGTTTGGTGGAAGTAGTTATTTACTTACAAGAGTGGAAAAATGGGTTTGCACCTTGAGCTTAAATTTTACGGCATGAAGGAAAGTTGAGGGGCTTAATTAAGCTCAAGACGCAAACCCAATTCCATTCGCGTTAAGAACAATATTTTTCCTACAAAAATAACATTTTGATATTTTCTTTTACTCATTTATTTTGCTTTACCCAATAGTATTGACTTTTTTTTTAAACTTGGCAGCCACGTCGTAGCTTAACTTATCAACTTCGAACTTACTTAACAATCTTTCAGTCAGGAGAATATTATATTAATTTAAAAAAATCTTTTATTGATTGTTACTAGTTAAGAACGCAGGTACTAAATAATATTTGGGGGGTGTTTAATATTGCTTGATTGCATATTATACAGGGAGTAGAACTTGGCTAGATTCATTGACAGTTCCACAGTTAGTTTTGTTTTGTAGTTAGTATAATGGATCTTTTTAGCTAATAAATGATGACACTGAGAAACAAGCAAGAGATAATCTCATAATGAGGTTTTGAAAATAATATTTTGATTTCTTTTGGCATGTTGGTGATGGGTATATTTATGACTATTAATAGTATTAATATTTATTTACAAGTCCTTTTAGATACAGGCGCTAAAGGTATAGGTAACATAAATTATGTTATATTGGGTGTTGTTTGTTTCTCCGAGAAATTTAGAATATTTTGGTGTCATATCTGTAAACAAAAAAATTTTGCGTAATATATATCGTTGAAATCAGAAAAAAATATTTTTATGTTTCTGATATTTATTTATTTTTATTTATAACAAATTTAAACAATAAATATATATTATGCTACTTGTATTGATAATTATCTGAAAAAATAATTTGTTTCAATTATTGTAATCAACAAGGCACAAAGTGACTTAGAGTTTGATGTTTCAATTATCGATTGGACAAAATCTCTCTCATTAACGTCTTCTATATGTGCTTAAGGGCACATGTGACATGAGTTAAATTTAACAATCAAAGCAGCTAAATAATTTCTACGCATGCAGTTCTGACGGATGCGACATTTTTCCAATTTCTTTTTAATATTATTTAATATATTCTTGTGTGCATACTTTCTAAAATTTCATAAATCTAGGACCTGTTCGTGAAGAAGTTCTTAAATTTTTTCAGGTCACTAATTTTGTGTGTACGTTAATTTCTTTATTTGTTGTAATTTTCTTCAAATGATATCGAAAATCCAGTTGTTAACACAATTTAACAAAACTAATAAAAGCGATAATATAGAAACTTTGTTTTTTTTTAATAAGCCATTTTTTAATAGTTTTTCTCCCAATAAACTTCATATTTTTTCTTAATTATGAACATGGTAGAAAATTTAAAATAGTATATTGTAATACAATTGTTACAATGACAGGTTTCGTAGTACGAGTGCAGTTTGTGAAACGAACCGCGAAGCGGTGAGTTTCGCAAAGAACGAGTACTACAAACCGTCATTGTAATTCGAGTGTTACATACTATTTTTTATAATGAACTTTTAAAAGTATAAAAAAATAAATAAAATGAGAGTTTTTCGAAATATTTATTAATGTTAACAATCTTGACATTTTTGACACTTGACAGTTTTAATGATTTTAAATTTGAAAGTTTGTCAAATTTGTATAAAATATTCCGAATTTAGCAATAACGCTGATAATGTAGTTAATAATTTACTACAACATACTTCTTGATTTACTACCTGAACTCTTTCGTTGAAAATCAGTGCTGTGCAACCAATTTTGTAAAACAAAAAATTTCCAAAAACAGTGTTACAATGAATCTATTTCGATACTGTTCTTAGTGTCGAAATAGAAACTTTGTGAACGTGAATTATAAAATAGTATATTGTAATACAAGTGGTACAATGACAGGTTTCGTACTACGAGTGCAGTTTGTGAAACAAACCGCGAAGCGGTGAGTTTCGCAAAGAACGAGTTCTACAAACCGTCATTGTAATTCGAATGTTACATACTATTTTTTATAATGATCTTTTAAAAGTATAGAAAAATAAATGAAATGAGAGTTTTTCGAAATATTTATTTATGTTGGCAATCTTGACACTTTTGACACTTGACAGTTTTAATGATTTTAAATTTAAATGTTTGTAAAATTTGTATAAAATATTCTGAATTTCGGAATATCGCTGATAATTTAGTTAATAATTTACTACAACATACTTCTTTGTGTAAAACAAAAAGTTACCAAAAACAGTGTTTACAATGAATCTATTTCGATACTGTTTTTAGTGTCGAAATAGAAACTTTGTGAACGTGAATTATAAAAAATATTTTATGGTATCAGTTTGTTTACGTCAAAAAGTTTACGTGAATTTTTAGATAAATGTCAAAACGAACGGTATCATGCAGAAGAACTTGAATTTTATATCAAACTTATTCAAGAATAAATTTTAAATATATATTATACCATCTTAAGAAAATCGTTTTCCACCCGACTCCAAAAAGATCACTCCACCAGAATGGTATTATAGCGCGCTTTTTTTTCTTTTACTCATGAATGAACCATGTATAAGTTTATTCAGTTTTAAAGTCTATTGAATAAATTTTTCTCTTTACTCTTTTATAGTAGATACCTACGTCTTGTCTTGTACAAATTTAAAATAACTCTTATTTTTTTCGTCTTGATCAAATTAACTTGATTTAAGTGACTATACTTTTTGTCTGTGATTCTATTCATTTGAAACAACCAACTGGGCCATTGGCATATATAATGTATATATATATATATATATATATATATATATATATATATATATATATATATATATATATATATATAAGGGGTGCCAAGTATGCGTACTTAGACAAACAAAAAGGGGCAAATTAATGGGCATGTACGCAAAAAGGATCATAGGGTCACGAGTAGGAATGGTAACCGCAGACATGCATGTTTCTGGCTCGTTAGCCGTCATCAGTGCGGGATAACCAAGTAAGGTATTGCACTTGGCTAGCAAAAGTGTTGGGTACTTGGGAGCAAAGGATGGTAGGGAAACATGTGTCAAAGAACACAAACAACGAAACTCACACAGCAGTCCTATCGCCATTTGTGTCTTCGGCCAGCTGTGCCCACATTTCGGGGCTACGACTAGCGTCGCCACATTGGCGAAACGGACTCATTGTGTTTGAGCCGTTCCAAGCCCAGGATGTAAAACAAAAAAGGGTACCAAGTATGCGTACTTAGACAAACAAAAGAGGGCAAATTAATGGGCATGTACGCAAAAAGGATCATAGGGTCACGAGTGGGAATGGTAACCGCAGACATGCATGTTTCTGGCTCGTTAGCCGTCATCAGTGCGGCATAACCAAGTAAGTTATTGCACTTGGCTAGCAAAAGTGTTGGGTACTGGGGAGCAAAGGATGGTAGGGAAACATGTGTCAAAGAACACAAACAACGAAACTGAAACATGTTTCCCTACCATCCTTTTTATTTTTTGTTTTGCGAAGAAACAGTTTTTTTATTAGTAACAAATTATTTGGTAATAACAAATTTCCTAACCATTTCTCGGGAATCCACCCTTGATATTTGTAATCAGGGTGTCAAAATACATAGAAAAAATTTTGGTGGACCCTTGTCTCTTTAACGGCTACAAAAACCCTCTGGGCTCCCGAACTAAATATTAATTTATTTATTTAAAATTAGTTGTCATAAAAGCTGTCAATAGCAACAAAACTTTCCGCAAGGATTAAAAACGAGTATCTCTTGAACAAGGGCGCACTCTACCGGCAATAGTTCTGTCCCCTAAATTGAGACCATTTGTTTAACATTACGTTTAGACTCCTGGTATCTATACTTCGTGGTTTTTACATATTAAAACCACTACACGAAGTTAAATATGTCAGTTATTTAAAATGTACACTGAAGGTGCTAGTATAGGTGGTCAATTCTTCGAAGGGTGTTTCAACGCCATTGATTTGCACAAACAAAACCAAAGCGATTAGTGCTAATGTTATATCGGTCAATCCTTTTCAAAATTAAAGCAATTCATTGGCAATTTTCACAATGCGGGTAAAATTATATTCTAACCGCAGTTTGTAAGCTGTCATACCAAAAAAAGATTGAATTGTTTGATCAAGCAAAAAATTTCGTTTATATTTAAGAAGAGTAATCTTTTAAAGGTACCACAGGCACGTTCGACGAAAAATTTATGGCCAGTTCTCAAGCCTATGGTGTACGAAAAGAGCTTGGAGGCACAAAACGAGAACGAATCGAATCAAGATAAATCTGAAACAAATGAACAAAATCTAAATCCCTACATTTGCTCTACGTTACGAAAAATCGAAGACAATGGTCCATTAAGTGTACCCTATGTAAATTTCATTTTTTTTTTATTTGGGTCGCTTTAGGGCTTCTATGCGGGACTATGATGCTTGGTTTCGGGATCTTATTGAAAACACCACGTTTCGTCACCAGTCATAATGGTGTACAAAAAGTTTTTATCTTTCTTGGCCTCTTTTATGATGTCTCTCAAATGTTGAATTCAAAACATTTTTTGATCATCCGTGAACTTGTGCGGAGCAAATCGTGACCACACAATTCTTATGTCCAAATTTTCGGTTAAAATGCGATAGATTAAATCCTTGCAGATATTAAATTCCATTTGCATGTATATTAATGACGATTTTGGCTCATCTATTCTATACTTATAATAAATGTGTAGAGATGTCAATTCTGTACATGAAATATATATCCAAAATAACTATCAGTGGGTGATTAGGGATCGATACTGATGCCAAAAATGCAATTTCTGTCGGTCTGTCTGTCTGTATAACCGCTATAGAAACAAAAACTACACGACAGATTTTAACGAAACTTGGTACAATTATTTTTCATACTCCTGTGCTGGTTATAGTATACTTTTCATCACGCTACAATCAATAGGAGCAGAGCAATGAAGAAATGATGGGAAAACGGCAGAAGTTACTCCATTTTTTAAGCTTCCGTCGCGTGTGCAACCTTAATGGTTAAAGCTATACAGAGATCATCTTATTTTTATAATTTGGAGGTCAACTGTGAACGGATTTTACAAAATTTCACCCACAAGGGGAGTTGCGGAGGCGTGAAAAATAAAAAAAAAATAAAAATTAAAATCTGTGAGTCCTACAGGTTTGAAACTTTGCAAAATGGTTATTTTTATAATTTTGAGGTCAATTGTAAACGGATTTCACGAAATTCCACGCACAAGGGAGGATGCGTAGGCGTAAAAAAAATTAAATTTAAAATCTATAAGTCCAACAGGTTTGAAACTTTGCACAATAGTTATTTTTATAATTTTGAGGTCAATTGTGAACGGATTTTAGAAAATTCCACCCACAAGGGGGCATGCGGGGCGTAAAAAATAATCTATACATATAATAAATCTGTAGAAATGAAAATTCTGTACATTAAAGATATTTAAAAAATAATTAGCGGGGGGGGGGGTGTTACTACATCGATATAGAACCCAAAAATGTGGTTAGATTTTTTTGTCTGTCTGTCTGTATGTTTGTGCGCGTATCACATGAAAACTACTGATCCGATTCGAATGCGGTTTTCACAGATGTATTTGTCTTCTTTTACCTTAACATCTGGTGTATAAAAATTTCTCCTCCCACCCCTTTAACGGCGTGAGGAGAGAAATTTTTATACAATAATTAACACACCACGCGAACGACGTCGCGGGTACACCTAGTTTTTAATAAACAGACGCACTTTTTCGACAGTTTCTGGCATAATCACAAATTTCGGCGGGCCAACATATTTGTCGTCATCCAGCGAATCACGACCCTCTTTGAACCGTGTAAACCACTCGTGGAATCAGCTATAGGTTAAAAAAAATTTACCATAAACTTGTTTTAAAAATCGATGCGTTTCGGTAAATGTTTTACAAAATTTAAAACAGAACTCAATATTGGCTCTTTGTTCGATGCTCATTTTTGGACCGATGTTAAAAAGGTACTGGGCAATTTAAGCCCGATAAATCGGCGTGAAGTGGTTCAATTAACATGAAATTTTGACAGAACATCAATGAAAGAGGTGCCTATCAAACGCTAGCCACAATAACAGACGATGCTACTAGTAATGTATATTTCTGTTGACTTTCTGATAGACCTTGTCTATCAGAAACGTAGGACTGTGAACTTTCAAGAATATAGAATTTAAGTAAAATATATAAAGAGTTCATGTTAGCAAAAGTACATGTTTTCTGCAACTGCTGAATACAAGAAGAGAATTTTTTTATAATTGGTATAATCTATATTAAAAACTTAACTGTCTTAACAAACTAACGGCATATATTTAAAACTAGAAAACAGCGTTTATAAATATGTCCAACAATTCAAAAGCTTTCTTTAATTTTATCACTCTAACAACTACTTTGCGTCGTTCATCATAAATTAAAACAATTTAAAAAACGTTTTGGTTTAAAGCCTTTTTATAAATTTGCATTGCCGTATAAACCTAAATACGAAAAACTTTATTGTTTAATAAAATTTGTATAGGAATACTTATTTTAATTTTCTTATTGTTTACTACAATGTAAATCTAAATTAACTGCAATTACCATTCTTCATTGAGCCTGTTTTCTCCCAACCCTAACAAAGTTAAAGCCAATATTTACCTCAGATAAAAATTTAAAACAAAAAATTTACACACCCTTTAATCAAATTTCAGTTTTATTTACCTTCATAAAACACCAGATTCCCAGTTCCCCTTGTTTAAATAAATCACACCTTTAAAAATCAAATATAGACTATACGGTAAAAATCTGAAAGCTAAGTTACATTAGTTGAGAAGCAAACTCCGTTTTATAGCTTTTAATAATCAGTTGGTTTAATCTATCCACCCTTCTTCTGTGGTTTTCTTCAAGTGATAATACTGAATATATTTATTTTCTATTTCGATTATTCTTTAATCATATTTGGTTTCGATGTTTTCGTTACATGGAGATTTTAATGAGAGAGACAATCGGTCAAAGCATTTCTTTCGTCTCTTTTGAATCGACTGTGTAGAAAGTAAAACCAATATCTCACCTGTTGATATGCTCTGCCCGCTTGCACAGGTAGAACATGTTCAAGTCGGTACGCGTAGTCCAGGGTAATATATGTCTATTGTCGTAAGATCAGTATTTTTGGGTTACCGTTTGAGGTTAGGTAGTACTTAATTAGTCATTTTGATAATTTGAAATGTTTTTAATATACAGGTACTTTTCAATATTATCTACTTGATTTACAGTTTCCTGCTAATCAATTGTCATTTTAGTAAAGCGTTTATCAAATAGATGTTAAAGGTAATAATAGTTTAATACTATTATAACGTTTTACAGGGTCTTTGAAAATCAAAGTACATAGACCGTTTACTAAGCACCAACAACTACTTGCCTGGCTATATGCAAATATACTAACCCCGTTTAACTTTGAACTGTAATTCAATGTCCGTCGGGGCATATCGCCAGGGAAGTAGTGGTTGGTTCTTAGTAAACGGTCTATGTTCTTTGATTTTCAAAGACCCTGTAAAACGATATAATAGTATTAAACTATTATTACCTTTAACATCTGTACTTTTCAATGTTTATTTGCATAGGCAGCACTTGCGCCTAGAATATTTTTTAGTACTTCTATTTTGTCTTAAAACATGCGCACGTATTGGTTAGTTATCCTGTTGCTTTACAGCTATATTTTTTTAAAATTTTGTTCCCCGAGTGATGACTGAAGCGAAGAAGTTTTCCTTAAGTAAAGCTTAACTCTTAAGACATTTTTTGAGAACTACCTACTGATTTATCATACCATGATATAATCTTTTTGATTATTATCTTATTGGATATTTTTAACTTTATATCTAAGATTTCGGCTTTTTAGACAAACATTTTCGAAATTTTTTATGAAATTGTCCGGATTTTAGCCTTTTAGAAAGAGAGGGTGTTAATTATACGATAAAAGGCTAAGAAATCAAAAATTTTATGTTCATAGACCAAAACGATTAAAAATTGTCTGGAAAGCCGGGATTTTTAGCTCTATGGAGCAGAGAGTTTGGACATTGAATATCATTAGACTAAGTAAAGCCAGAAATAGGTTTCTTAGCTGATTCTTTATGAAACTACATAAACCTTTATTTTGTTTTTTCTTGGAGACACATTTTGTCATAAATAGCGGTTTTACTGTTTCTTATTTCATGTTCCTTGTGTGGTTTTGTTATAAATTTCCAAGTAGGTAATCTTTTAACATTAAAGCTTGAAATTTTTTTGTGAATTTTTTATTTTCCATCAATTTTTGAATCCCGTCGACTATTTTTAGATTTAAATAGTTGTTATTGTATAAATAACCGGAAAATTACCTTTTATATTCAAAGAAATTTTAAAAAATATCATTTTTATTACCTAATTCGGTAATGAAAACTTTAGTCTAAAAGGATTATGTCCGATGTGTATATAAGAAAGAATTGGATTATCATAAATTTTACTATACATTTTATAAGCAAAGATTAATTTTAAAACCATTCGAGAGCATATGGATTAAATGAAAATTTAAATTTTCTAGTTTGATGCTAATATTTAGGTACAAGGAGCACCACTAAAATATTTTACTTTGTTTTGTTAAAAAAGTTGTGCGCATGTACTAGTGTACACACGTAAAATAAAATGTATGCATATAGAGTACTCACCCATTTTTATTCAATATTTTTTAATCACTTTCTTCATTTATAAATCTACTTTGTTTATTCATATTTAAAACAAACACTTTATACACAAATTTTAGGCGTAAAACTATTCACCAACAATGTATTTTGGTTGACAAGCTGTCAATTTGACAGGTCAGCAAAATATATATATTATGTTGCCTACCATAATATACAATTACAGATTTAACTTTTATTTAATATAGTAGGCGGAATCGTGTTAGGTTTTTGTATCAGGTTTTTTGCGTTACATTAGAATATGACGTCACGTCCGTTAGAATTACTGAGTTATCCCTAGTCGCGCCTAAAGAAGTTTTACTTCAAAATTATTTTTAATTTAAATTATTTTGGGGGCGTAATTTTTTTTGTTCCAAATAATTAAGGTTATTACTTGTATGCGCGAAAATGATAAACATAAAAGTGAAAAATGTGCAGTAATAACCTTCTGAAACCTAGCAAAATTTCATTTGCATATTTCGATCGGGATTTGCCGACATGTTTTTATGTAACAAACTGTCACTATTTTTGCATGCAGAATCATTTTCTGAAGTTTGTCGCACTTAACAAAAATTAAAAAATGGATTGGATTATGTTGCAATAAATATTTTGGGTTTTAAAATTACGTCGTAAATAAACAAAATGTATTATTTTATTATTTCTCTTATTTAAATTTAATTTTTATAAATATATGTACGAAGCAAGAAGCTGTTAACAATTTTTTTTTAGTTTTTTGTGTGTGCGTTCGAACAACAAATTTTATCATATTATCCCATTTAACACTAAACAACAATATACATGAAAAGTCATTATACTTATCTACTTACCATAGTATTTAAATATTTCTTTCATATGCCTGTTCGCCCTAGTGGGAAACTCTGTACACTCAGATGAGTGTTTCAAATTTGCATAATCGTAAGAACTAACATAGGAGAGAAAATTTCTGGTGCTCTCGGTTTTAAAGGTATTTTGAATATGTAAAACAGTAATCTTCGTGAATGTCTACGAGATTGATCTTTTTACAAGAACAATCTTCTAAAACCAACGAATATTTAAGTTACAGACTTGAAAGTTAAATCAATCAAGATGTATAATAAATCACAGCAATTAAAGAATTTAAATATTATAAACTCATATCAGTTTAAATTAAAAACTAAGGGTTAGTTGAAAAGTTTTAAAAGCAACACCTATTACCATTGGAGGAATAAAAATTTATACGCTATTTTAATATTTCATTTGAATACACAAAATAATCTATTTTGATTTGTCAATAAATTCTTTCTTTATAAGACACTTAAAATTGACGTGTCAATGTATTTTGTTACAATGGAAGGTTTTGGAAGGTTTATCAACCACAGAAACACATACAGAAATGGTGAAAGTGATAAAGGAATCAGCTCCTTCATTTCCAACTGTGCATCGGGTGCATTTAGAGTTGAATAAATAAATGAATATTAGAAAAGATGGGTAGGTAAATGGGATAGATTTATAGGAGCATGTTAGGTATGAGGAGCCTGTTGTAGGACTTATGTCCTTTTTAGGGAGTGTCACAAACTTCTCCTTTTGCAGCAGGTTGGATAGCTTCATCTGTTGTTATTGCATCTTCTTTTCATCCACGGTGCTTGAACGCTAAATAGTCTTTTCTTTTTTATGTGAGTGTGAGTGTATGTGGAGGTGTAACCCACGTGGTGCAATGTGGGGTTGGGAGATTGACGCTGTGGCGTGTCTTCTCCGTCGTGGAGCCTTTCCATTTAACAAGGACGAAGGGAACCACAGAAACCTTCGCCAAGGGCTCATTTTTTTTAGTATCCTGTGGGTCCTGTGGGCACCATCTACCTGTAAGAAAGGGGGGATTCATCTGGAAGGGCTTCCAGGTCTTCAGGAAGGTAACTGTCTACTGTTTGGAGGAGTCTTAGGTTGGAAAGGGAAATCTTGTTTTTCGGTACTCTGGATCTTCTTCGCAGTGCTTCTTTCCAGTGGGTACTCTGGGCGGTGGTGTTCGTTCCCTGAAGAGTTCGAGCGACGTACCAATGAGCTTAAATCTGGTCGTATAAGCGTCGAAGATGAACCAAGTGGTGGACATCCAAAAAGTGCAATACCAGAAATCATTTAACAAGTCTATAATATTATTTGTAAAGATTCTAGTTTGACTAAGCGTGAAATTACTAACACCATAGGCATCTCAGATAAACGAATAAATAAATACTTCATATTTTACGAAGAATTGCTTATAAAAAAGTGGTTCGGAAAGTTAGTGTCGCATCCGTTAACAATTTAACAAATCTGAATCGAAAACCGATTTCCCAGCGGAATTTTGAGCGTTTTAAGCAGTATAAAACCGATTTTGTGCGTCCGTTTATTACTATGGATAAGACTGGGATCTACCATCATGATCCTAAACTAAAACAAAAATGTTTACAGTGTACTTATGCTGGTTCTTCAGCATCAAAACAGTTGAAGTCAGAATGATTGGCAAAAAAGGTTATGGAATCAGTTTTTTTGGGAAGCAAAATTAATTTTGTTAATTGATTATCATGAGAAAGGTAAAAAAATTAACTCTGAATATTATTGCAAACCTTCTGTACTAGTATGAGAATAAAATTTATGAAAAAAGACTCGGTTTACAGAAGAAAACAATCATAATTCATCAAGACAATGCACGTGTTTACACAAGTTTGTTGACGGTATGGCCAAATTGAACGAATTAAAGTACGAATTGCTTGAACTCTCACAGTATTCACCCGATTTGACTCCCTTCGACTATTACCTCTTCAAAAACTTGAAACAAATCCTTCGTGGAAAGCGTTCTTGGTCGAATAAAGATGCTATATTGCAGCCGTGGAACAATATTTTGTTGAGCTTCATTCGTGTTTAACTTTTTATGACTTGGCATGAATACTCGACACAAATGGTCAACAAATGCACTACCTACGTGACTTCTTCTTAAAGTTTTTGTATTTAATAATATTTTTTATATCACTCCTTTTCTTATATTTTTCTCTATTAAAGAGACCCCCTTACCTTGTTGCCAACCTATACGCTAGTCAAAATATTTGACACTGCACATGTTGGAGCACTGATTAACCTTATACTTTATACAGTTTTTAGTTTTATGTACACACGATATATATTTTCGCAATAGATATTTATAGATTTTAATCGATAAGCGATATTTTGTAACATACTATTGGAAAGATGAAGAGCTTTTATTATACGATGATAATTTTTTTTGACTGTAGATTGGATTTTAACCTATTAAATGAAAACGGAATTCCGAATTTATAGTATAGTAGGTCCATGCTTCAAGCATATAGTGATTTTGTTAATTCATTCCCATACAAATTTCTAAACCCGAGCGCGCGCATAGAAGTATAACTTCTACCGGCACTCCCACTGACTGCCACACCTGTTTTTTTATTAGTTTGTTTTGGTGGCAAAAGATTCCCAACTAAACAAGTAAATAAGGGAGACTATATTCAATAAATACACGATTTTCTATAAAAAATACACATTCTTTTATTTATGCCTACAAAACATTATAAACAACCTGTATAATCATGGAAATATAATTCTTTTTAACGATATACAGCTTCTTTATTTTTCTAAAATCTATATAAAAAATCTTTCCACAAGTTGTCAGCTTTGCCTATATTTATTTATTTATAACAAGGATAGCGGCTGAATTGACAGAAATAGTATAAAAAATAGGGATCCGAACACGATTTCAATAAATAAAGTAATCTGTCTTCTGGAGCAATATATATAAAAACATTTTAAAATTTCATTGCTTATAAATTTTCTCATATAAGCGAGAACTATAATATTTCCATTGTGTACTTGTTTTTCGCGCCATTAAAAATCCGATTTCTGCTCTAAGAACAAATTGAGTTAATTTATGTTTTTTCCTCTCATGTTATGAAGTTATTCCCAGTGTTCGCCCTTCGTTAAATTTATGGCTGCAATAAAAACTGGTGATTTTTTTCTGGAATGCTTATTCCTTGCTGTATAAGTTTCTAAAGAATTTAGCATGCAAACATATGTTTCTTTGTGATTTTGTGTTTTTTATTGTAACATAAATTATGATATACATTTTTCATAACATTTGGGCGTTATAAAATTTATAATATTTTGCTAGATTACAGCGAAACGTAGCTGTATAGTATTTTGTTCTCTTAACTAGGATTTAAGAATAAGTAGGTAAATTAAACCTCATATTTATGCTATTTATGCTTTATAACGATATTCCCATTTAATGTTCGCAACAGAAAATTAAATGTTACATAAAGATTTTGAATTCCGTATATAAACATAATTAAACAGTTTAACAGGCCGTTAATGATTTTCTAGTTGTATTTGCTATAGTCTCGATTTCAAGAAATTTTCTCCTCTCGCTTTAAGAGTATCATATAATATATCATTAACAATTCTTGTTTACCGTAAGTCGTACAAATATTGACACTAAACAAATACTTAGCATTTTGGGTAGAAGTCGTAGAATTCAAAATTAAATTATTTCATATTCTGCTGAGAACGATGCTGCTGGGGTAAACTTTAATGTTTGACGGAAAATGAAATTAACCATTGAATACTTTAACGCTTCCAGATGGAATTGAAGGAAATCCATATTCCCAACTTTAGGGTCGAAATAAACAGACCGCCTCGGTATTAATATCACGAATTTGTTTTCGGAATTAGGATCTTTGATACCTTATTCAAAACGATATTGGTTGCTTTTTTTATGTTCTTTGTGTGTTTACTTTAATAAATTAATGTTTCTGAAAATCGTATTTTACTAAAACCGCTCTAAGAATAAAAAAATTGAACCTTGAACCTACTTTGTTTAAGATTGGATTGTGATATTTCGTATTTTAAAAACATCATCAAAATTTGTATGTACCTAATTGATTAGTCTTTTTATGCTTTAAAAAATAAACGTTCAGTGATTTCTTTGGACGCTTCGCTTCAGCTCGTAAAATCGGAAAGTATATAATTGTGTCGTCCTTACAAACCTCGACTGTTAAGAACGCGTAACAAACTTCAATTTAACCAAAAAATAAATAAAAAGGTGGTTTTCCAGTTGCTATATTTACTGTAGAATTGATGTTCTACCTAAGAGTATCTTAAGCAGAAGTCAATTGCAAATTATATCAAATCACAAATCTTAAACCGAATATTTTTTTTATTTTAATATTTTTAATGATTTAATCGATTGATTTAACTTTATATTTTTGAAAATACTTACGTTGAATAAACTTATTAATTGCGACTATATTCTATCATATGACGATTGTCAGTTAACTAATTGTTACATTAAATTTTTATAATAAAATGCTTTAAATCATAACTTTTTGGACTACCAAATATAAAAAAAAATCGAAAAAGTTTGACCCTACAGGCCAACTTCCTACGAATTTCAGACACTAGCTTTTTGAGCTCAAAAACGTAATTTTTCGGCTGTTTTGAGCTTCTCGGGATATTTTTGGTCCTTTTTTAATCTTCTTGAGCTTAAAAATGTGTTCTTTTACATTATAATTTGTGTTTTTCTAGATTTTGATTTTTAATTTGCAATAACTTATGAACGCGTTTAGCGATTTGGATCTTTGAGACGGCAATCGCCGAAGTTTCTTAAATGCTAAAAATGCTATCTTTAGTACAAAATTGATTAGCCAAAGTTATGAAAAAACATTTTTTTCCAAAACGACATTTGATGTCATTTTTTAACCGACTTCAAAAAAGGAGAAGGTTATCAATTAGACCATATTTTTTTAATATATGTTACCGAATATCTCCGGTATCTATAATCTGCCACGTTCTTTCAATGTAATAAAAGAATAAAAAGAAAAACAATAAATTTTGAAAAATTATTCAAGTTTCTCAAATAGAAGTTCAACTCCTGTCGAGATCGGTAAGTGGTTTCTCTACTGGCAAATTTGTGCCCAGCTCAGCCGTAGAGGGTAAGTACAAAAGAGTGAGTCGCGCCACCGATTTAAACGGTTAAAATCGGAAACCCCTGTTGGTCCAGGCACTGACCTATCTCGCTGGAGATAAATACCTAAATAAATTACGAATCTTAATCGAGATTAATTGAGTTGCAAGTATGAGAACGTTAAAGTGAGCTAAATAAAACAAAATGTCTTCAAAACTAGACCCTCCGTTAATGATCCAAAATACTGAAGTTAATCTAAATTACAAGTTCAATTAACACTAGCGCAGAACAAATAAATATGAAAGTAAAAAAAAAAGAGACAGATAATCTGAAATGTGTGATCACACGCACGACTTAAAATTAAAATCTACAATTAACAACTTAAATTCACAAAGTATAATGGCTTATAGCTTATCTGGTAAATCCAGAAGTCGATTTCCTCCAGTCCTTGGCTTCAAATGATCCACAACTATTAGGCCTGAACCAAAATTTTATAGGCCGTCACAAGAAATCAGTCAATACCATAAATTCAGCCCACACTGTAAAAATTAGGCCCGTACCAAAAACTTAAGCCCGTACCAAGAACTTGAGCCGTTCCAAAAACTTAGGCCCGTACCAAGAACTTGAGCCGTTCCTAAAACTGAGGACCGTACCAAGAACCCTAATAATAGGGTATTTCTTTTATGATTGACACAGATTGCAACTCTCCAGACTGGTAAGAGTGTAATAACGTACCTATTCGTTGCTAACTGTACTGATACGATCTACCACCGTCATACTAGGGCTGCAATTCGCCGGTCTTGTATGGTAGCTAATTAACTGAACATCTCGCTGACTGTTCCGTAATCTTATCAACAGAAGATATCATAAAAAATCCCTACACGAGGTTATCCTTCGAAACACTCCAAAAATATCAACAGAATCTAATTCCAACAACGATTCGAATGGATAATAAGGTTTAGTTTCAAAAAATCCAAAATCAATTGATACAGATGCACTGTGATTTAAAACTTAACCCGAAAAATCTTCTGGAGACACTTAAACAACCTGTCCAGTATAATGACAATCGAAAAATCGCCTTACTTGTCGTCTCTTATCTACGAGATGACACCTTCCGGAAGGGGTAGGTACTCTAACTTAGCTATTCTCAAACCAAAATTTACCGGCCTTCACCAAGTTGGATGCCAATATAATGAATTACCTGACTGCAGACAACAACATACTAAGTTTTACAAACAGAAGAAACTACTGTCAAACAGTTGTTTACGATTTAAGTGACAATATTTAAAATAATATAAATAATGACTACAATTGAGAACAGCACATAATAATAGATGGTGATTGACTATGAACAATAAAAATCAACTTATTCTTGATTGCAAAAGCTTCTGTTTAACCCGAATTATGATGCTATACTTACAGTAAGTAGTTACTACTGTTAACTTTTAAAACAATTATTCCTAGCGCGGATTTCGCCCGTGACAAATCCGATTTGAAAAATTCTGCGTTTAAAAGAGTAGAGTTACCCATTGGTCCCATAGAAATAAGGTCTGGTCATCAGTGTGGAAGATATTTGAAGAAACACCACAAAAATCAATAAAATAAGTTCTGCAGTTAAGTTAATATGTTAATAATGCTGTATAACATAAAAACATAATAATTAGCCCGTTACTGACTCTAAAGCCAAAGACCTTTTCTCACAAGAAGAAGGAATGAGCATTTAATCAATTCTCTTGCACAAGGCGTGTTGGTGATTTCATACAATTAAGTCCGATTTTCATCACGATGTTTTCCTTTACCGTACGTGCTTCGTGTTTTTAGGTGTTAGATAATTTACTTATGTCTCCAAAAAGTCACATTGGTACATGTCTAGATTTTTGGGGATTGAACTCATTAACTCTTGCACGGTATTTGGAAGGTTTTGAAAATTGTACATCATGAATCAAGTAGCAATCAATCAATCAATCAATCAATCAATCAATCAATCAATCAATCAAAAACGTTTATTTATAAATTTTAAAATAAATCTTACAGCAACAATAAAGTAGGTGGGTAATTCTCATAAACGTAACGAAAAATCACAGAAGCATTTACATGCTTGTAGGTGATTACTCACATTATGGTAAAAAAGTCACATATTGATAAAAAGAGTCACATATTTGTAAAAGAAAAGTCACATATTGGTAATAAGACACACATATTGGTAAAAAGTCACATATTGGTATAGAGACACATATTAGTTAAAAAAGAATGTCACATTAGGATAAAGAGTTACAGATAATTTTATAAATTTAACTTAAAACAAATGATTAGAATTAAATATCTATTTTAAATAATTTAAATTAACCATATCATTAAATATTTTTCTCCCCTTTTCAATAATCCATTTTTGAGTTTGAAAATTAAACGTTTTACGGTTTTTTAGGAAACGTATATTTTCAGGTAACATATTGTACAAGCGGGGTGAAAAATAGTTTACTGACCGCTGACAATGTGTTTTAAAAGCAATCGTTGGATATGCAGGCTGACCGTTGTTTTGTCTAGTGTTAACACTGTGATTTGGTATTTGGACTTTTATTTTATTTCCAGATATGTTTTTTAAAATTTCAAAACAATATAACTGCCGCATGTCCAGCAACCGACTTTCCTGAAACAACACGTCCGACGGAAAAGTTTTCTCTCGGCCATATATGAGTTTAATAAACCATTTTTGAATAGAGTTTAGACTTTTAATGTGATTTTCAGCCACTCCTCCCCACCCAAGAATGCCGTAGGTGAGATGACTTTGTACCAAAGACAAGTATAAAACTCTCATTTCTTTTTCAGGCAGAAAATCTTTTAAATAAGAGAATTTAGACAAAAGACCCCTAAGTTTGTTAGTTAAAATATTTACATGTATTTTCCAATTTAGTTGATTGTCGATGGTTACTCCTAAATATTTTATTGATGCAGTTTCTGGTATTTCACTATTGCCTATTTTAATGTTACCTAATGATGGTAAATGATTCTTATAAGTTGAAAAAGGCATATATTTTGTTTTGTCAATATTAAGGGTCAGTTTGTTAAAGCTAAACCAGTTCTTTAATTTTAGTATATCGTTTTCAATCTGCTTTTTTAGTTGCTGCCAATTTTGGCCCTTACAAAATACTGCTGTGTCGTCAGCAAAACAAACGATGAAACTTTTGATTTTTAATTTTAGCATGTCATTAATATAAATTGTAAACAATAGCGGTCCAAGGACTGACTGTCCCTTGAGGGACGCCGAAGGTAACTTCTTTTTCTTCGCTGATGACACCGTCAATATTAACACGTTGTTTTCGTCCAGTTAAATAATTTTTAATTATATTATATATTTTTCCCCTAAGACCGTATAATTCAAGCTTTTGAAGTAAAGTTTCATGACAAACTGTGTCAAATGCTTTTGAGAGATCCACGAACAAGCACATACATGGTTTACTTTCATCAAGAGCATTATTTATTTGTGTAATAAGAAAATGTATTGCAACTAAAAATGATAAAAAAAAACTTTTTAAAAAAAAATTAAACCTCCTTCAAAAAGATGCACTAAAAAGCCAGAAATAAAATCTTTATTTTTTAAAAAAAATGGAAACAACTAGGCATCTGATTTCGATTTCCTTGAAGTCAGCTCCAATGGCAAATTACCCTCTATTTTAATCTTAGCTATTAAATCTAGATTTCGAATGTTAGTAACTCAAATCTTTTACAAACCATTGGAACCGACTTTAAGGAAATCGAAATTTTAAGGTTTAATTTTTTTTTAAGTTTTTATTGGGATTAAGAGCTGATTAGGTTATGGAATTGAGCGGTGCAACAGCCAAAAAGTTATTCCCAAAAATCAAAGATTTTTTCGTTTTTTTTTTTTTTATTTCTTGGAATCTACTCAAACAAATGACTTCACATTCTTAGGATATTTTGATTGGTCAAACCGTTCAAAAGTTGTAAGATAAACATAAACTTTTGTGCGCACACGGAAAGTTAAAAATTATTTCGATTTTATCAGAAAGTTAAAAATTGGCTGTCAATGTTGTTAATAACGAAGAATGGAATTTTCTTATTAATTTTTTTAAACAACAAAACAAAATGTATTGTAAATTATACGAAATATGCATATATCAATTGGTTACAAAGGCGAACAGATCGATACATAAGAAAACAATGGTAAATTATATTAATCTTTCTCAAAAAATTGTAGTAGATGAATGAATGATGTCTTAAAAAAAAAGTTAGAGGTGCCAAGGGACACCCAAGTGGAACGAAGTTCCTTTCGATTAATTAGTGAAGGAATTGTAATTTGTAAACACAACAGAGTGTTTATACATACATAAGCCTTTATTATTGTCTGTATAAAATCTATACTTACCTAACTCTATCAGCAATATCCGGAACTTGTGCAGAAACACTGTCAGGATACATTATTGTTATTATTTTCTATTATTTTATTATTTATTATCTACAAAAAACCTGTATAAACTTAACAAAGTCGCGACACTACACTATCAAAGCAAAATAGAAAAAAGTAAATCCATTATCAATTGAATATTTTCAACAGTTCGTTTCTTTTAAAAAAAGTGTCCCTTTATACAATACCAGAGGTTTAGATGACATACATCTACCTAGAATTACTTTTTATTTTAATTTAATTTAAAACAAGAATTAACAATTTAATACAAAATTTTAAAATTAAAATATTTGACAGTAACTGACAGTTAAGGTAATTTGACGTACCTAACTAGTCAAGTTACGAACTATTTTTAAAATGTTTACGAATTTATTAATTTATAAAAACAGGATGAAATATAATACTATTATAGGTAATTATTTTTTTTTTTCTACAGTATTTTCTTTTTAATATACATTTTCTTTTAATTTAAAATAGTGTCTTTTTAATTGTAATATATCTATCTATGAGAGAGAGCGAGAGTTTTTTATTTTTTGGTCTGTGAGAGAGAGACAGAAAGACATGCGTGTGTCGTGTCGTGACAACTTTTGGTCTGAATTTTTTTCGGCTAGCCTTTACCCTCAGTCGGAACTGGTCGTAACGCCCGAAAGGGAACTTCGTTCCAATAAAAAAAAAACAGTAATAAAACTTATCATAAATTTTAACTTTAATGGTAGAGGCCAGGTTAACATAGTGGATTATAAGAGCTCACCAGATGGAGAGCTCAACTTCGTATTAACATATTTTTATCTTTAATATATCCAACATTTTCTATCAACAGAGCTTTATTGTCAAGTAATTTAGCCTGGTGCAACTGGAGAGAGAATCTCTTTGTCTGTAAGAAATTGCACATAGTATAATGTTTTCCACGTCGCGACCCATCTTGTTTATTTGTCTCTGAAAACTGTTATTGCTCAAAGGAATATCTTTAGAATATCATGTACGAGTTTGTGCAATAAATTGTTGAGGATCTCCGCATTGGCTGATAAAATAAGCTGCTCTCCAATTTCTATTAGTAAAGATATATTATAGGACGCTCGTAAATAATTAACATCTTGCATATATCACGCAAACATATATGGATGTTATGGATGAGATTTTCTCTAATTTTTCTTTAAGTGTTTGAAAAAATACCAACGGTTTATTTTTTGTCAGCATCTAATCTTCACAATGCGTCCTCCATTTTTAAAGGCTTTAATGTATCGTTACTAAAATGTTTTCACATATAAGACACATCGTAAGTGGTAATTTGATAGAAATGGAATAAATCTAAACTTTAAGTAATCCATACTGTATTGTCTGCATTATTTTTGTATCTACCATCATAAAACTCGCAGTAAACCTGAAAATCAAAAGAAAAAAAAAAATAAAACTATTTAAAACATCAATTATTAAACTGTTAAATGTTCGCCCAACTTGTCCCTGTAGTATAGAAATATTTGTATTAAGTACCAATCAGCGTGAAAAACGAATACAAAGAAAACTGAACATTTACAATTTTGGATATTGACTTTTGTAAAGTAATTATAAGCAAAAAGTAGGTACGTAACAAAATATTAAACCATTTGTTTGTACCTACCCTTTTTTATAAACTGCAGAAATTTATGTTTGTGTTATTTAAGCGCGTAGCTAACAAATTGCTTTGCAAATTTGTAAATTCTTTATATATTTATATTGATACAGATCTTTCCTCGAGGACACATTCTTTAATGGTTTACGGGAATGGATTATAAAATGTTAATGAATTAAATATATATCAAAAAGAAAATAAATTGCAGTTATATAAAAGGTAAATAATTAAAAGAAATACTGAAAAAAAAAAGTTATTGAACGTGGACCCGAAGGAATTAACAAATAGAGAAGCAAAAAATAATTACCAAACAACACTAAGAAGGAAGAACTTTTATTTTTCTTTTTTTTTTTGAAAAAATAACCGATTTCCTTACGTGCAGAATCCACAACCCGGAGATTTTTATGATATAAAATTCTTTTTTCCAATCATAAAATTAACAAAATTAATTTTTTTCTTCTTCCTCTGGCTGGTCTACTTTTTTCTCCTCTACTTGCTATCTCCTATGGTTAATTCTTAATTCTTCTACCTCCTAGCTTTTGTTTCTTCTTCTACTGTTTGTTTCATCTAATTATTTTTTTTTATATCTTTTGATTAATTCTTTTTTTATTTGCTTATTTTAATTTAAAATTTAAATTAATTCCTAATAATTCAACAGATTTTATATATTTCAATCATCTAACACATATACAAAATTTTTAATAACAATTTAATCAATTAACATTCCTTTTTGACAACACGAATCAATACAAAAAAAAATTTAACAAAAACCTATCTTATACAAAACTAAAACTAAAACTAGCAACCGATTTTTTTAAGACTATACGCCTATCCACTTATTCTTATTACTTTTTCAAATACAACAATGATAATTTCTTTTAAAGTAGTAGTAATTCTAATAACAATTTGGTACACTTAACACAAGTTTCTTTAAAGTGTCAAATAAGAATTCTTAGATCTTTTCAATTCCCAAAATCAGTCTTTGTTTATTGTTTATGCCTGATAAACCGATTTTGATCACTTTGGGAATAGGGGAAAAACACCCTAAAAGTTGACTTTCACAGACAACCTTAGACCCGGATTTCGCTTGTCCGATTTCAAAGACTTTTAACTCAAAGGTGACTGATTGACATAGTGATCTATCAACGCACAGGCCAAACCACTGGACGGATCGAGCTGAACATTGGCATGCAGTTAGATGTTATGACGTAGGCATCCGCTAAGAAAGGATTTTCATAAATTCTGCCCCAAGGGGAAAAAATAGGGGATAAAATTTTCAATAAAACTTTGTCAATTTTAAACCGATCAGGGGCCTGTAACACAAACTGTACAATGGTAACAAGTTTACAAGTTACAAGTAATTTGCCTGTAACTACAAGTCCTACTGAATTCCGTATCACAATGCAAATTGCTACAATTGTAAAAACTTAATAATTTTTTACATATGTAGTTACATATGTAACTATTATTCCCATTCTTGTTTGTTTATGTGCCCTGTTAAAATAATACTGGGCTGGATTTAACGGATCTTCATATGTTGGTGGAATCAACCATTGCTTCAGCGAATAACCGGAGTCTCCATTGGGATGAGGTCTCCAATACTATCGGGCCAGTTGGCACTAACGTAGTAGAATTTTAGATCTGGGCCACAAACAGTCATACAGTTTATTAAGTGGTTACCCAGTCGATCCACATAGGCTGGTTCGTTAATTCTGGTAGCGTCTATATTTATAAGTGTTCCATACACTACACCACATACTTCAGGAAAACCAGCTACTGCATAAAATCTTTGTACAATATCCAACGTATTATGGGGCCATGACATTACTTCTTCGAATTTGATTTCATTGACAGCATTGACAGTATCATGTACACACCTACACGCAGTCATTTTTGATAGCCCATGCATATGACAAACACCATGGTACTGACTTCTATTTCCCAACCAATGGAGAGCAATTAATGTCTTCTGTGGCGGTGTTAATCCATACCATCTAACTGTTGTGTTTGCAAGTCTTGGGCCAATATTCCGAAGAAGATCTTCAAATTGAACTCGGCTCAGACGAAACATTTCGTTAAATTCATTATCAATGAGAAAAGCAAAATCGTTTCTTGCACTGAACCGGATCTTCATGGTCACTCCCAGAATCACTTGACCACATACTAGCGACAGTTTACAGTACGAGATTTGCTATAATACTGAGTCTTTACCCAGAGTTTTAGATAGGTAGAACATTAACTACACTTGTAAAAAATTCTGTAACACAATTTTACAAGTGTTAACTTTATGTTACAGAATACGTGTACATATATAGAAATTCTTCCGTAATTAATAGTGCAGTACGGGTAGTTACAAGTTGCAATGTGTTATGGAAAAGCTACAAGTGTAAAATTTATTCTAACAATTGTAGGACTTGTATGGTTTGTGTTATAGGCCCCAGGCTGGTATTTTGCATGCATATAGCTACTATGACGTAGGTATCCCCTAAGAAAGGATTTTGATAAATTCCACCCCTAAGGGGATAAAATAGGGGTTAAAAGTTTGTATAAATCTTCCTTGATTTTCGACTGTTTGAACTAAAATTAAAGATTGGAGCTACTATGATGAAGACGTCCGCTTAAATAGTATTTTGATAAATTTAACCCCATGGGAATAAAATAGGGGATGATGGAGGATGTAAATATATTAGTTTAAGCCTATCAGTACCTAATGGAACGAATAAATTAAGACGAACAAAATAATTTTTAGTTCTAAATGTTGACAATAGATGGCGTAGTATTTTAAAACGCGCTATCGTTTTGTTTTCACTGAGTTACATATACCAGATATCTTATAGTACATACTACACCTAAATAATGCCGCAAAAACTATACCTAATTAATAATAATACTTGTTAACTTTTTTCTTAATCCTTATCCAAATAAATAAGTTATTTATCACAGTATTTTTTTTTCAACCAATATGTAAATAGTTTTTATGGTTTTAAAATAGTAATAGGTGTGTGAAGCGGTGAGGCGGTAGCTGCTAGAGTCTTGAAGATTGGAGGATTAATTTGTTTTATTATGTAGTGATGTACTAAAAAATGATTTTTTTAAATTCCACGCCTAAGTGTTTAAAATAGGGGTTGCAACTTTGTATGAAACTCGGTGGCAAAAAACTAAAGTACACGCGGACGAAGTTCCGGGCGGCCGCTAGTTTTAATATAAGAGAATAAAAAATAAACTATGGAAACTCGCCTCGAGATCCAATGTACTGATTTAGACCTAGTTGAATGTAATACGCAACAAGACAGTGATCTATAAAAATAATCAAACAATAGATATGTAGAACAAAAGTACCGTATGTAAAAACATTAATGGTCACGAATTCAATCAGACAGAATCAAGCATTCCAAACTGCAAAAAATTAAAAAAGTATGTTTTTTTGTTATTATAAAAATACTTAAAATAGAGTTAATTTAATGCATTCAAATCGGCTTATTATTTATTTAAATAAATGCAAATAATCGACAAAATTTTCATGTATTTTTCCTTTTTTGAAAAAGCAACTACGCTTTTAAAAATGAAACTACTCCTGACCGTCCCTGAAGTTACCTAAAAATTTCATTATTTATTTATGATATATTTAATTTCTTTATCTAAAAAGTGTAATGTACCTAGTAACCACCCTATATAAAATAAACAATAATATCAAGGAACTTGGAGACTGAAGTCTGAACAAATATTTAATATAACTAAGTATTCTGAAATTTTTTGTAAACAAGTTAATAACTATTTATGTAAATAATTAAGGGTCAAAACAGATAAATGTCAAAACAGAAAATCCCCACGTTTCTTGGTAAATTCACTATCTTTGTTATCATTAAAATATAATTATACTAATTAACAATAGTTTACGTATTAGTCAGTACAAGATTCGAACTCTAACAAGTAACTTAATTTCTCAATACCAGATCCGAAAGGTCTTTTTTTTATTAAAATAAGTATTTTTCATCCTTTCGAAGTTATAATTAATTCAAAGTTGTAATATTATTAAGTGCAGAAATAAAGTGTAATTAAGTTGAAACCACAATTTCAATTGCTGCCATAATCCAGTTCCAAGGTTTCGGAAGTCCATTACAAAAGGATTAAATGTTTATTTAAAAACGACCCACTTCCGTTCTCACACAAGGCTCATAAGATGCTCATTTTTATGTTGGTGTATGTTTAGGGAAAATTGAATGTAAGCTTTTGCGATCGTAAGTCGGTGTTCAATCATATCTTTAATCAATTCATGGCGTATAGGAGAGGGGAGAGGTACTCCTAAACCTTCCTCTAGGATATATGTATTTACATGACAATAATGATCATTTTCGACTACTCCCATAATTCGGTGGGACAAAACTAAAAGCTTGAATTTGTAGTAACCAAGCAAGAATTGTACAAAAACGATATAATTCAAATTTCATTCAATTTCAACCAGTAATTTAAGAATGATAAAGAGCCAAAATTTCTTAATTTTTTCCCTCCCTTACCCACTTACTGATCGATCATAAAAAGTTTAAGACACTTCTAGCAAACATAGAAGCTTCAAATTTAGAATACAATTAGTATTTAGTGTATAAATGAAGGAAACAATAAAATATTTTTTAATTTTGGTCCAGTTGCCTATGTGCATCAGTTGCATAAATAACTTTTTGGTCCTCCGTCCAGAAACAATAATATTAATTACTTCAAAATCGTCCGGAAAATGACATTTTCCGGCCTAGGCCGGCAAAGTAGCTTTTAGATTATCTAAAGAGATGGCGCTATGAGTTTAAATTTTAAGTCATCAAAAATACATAATGAATAATACAAATTTTAATTAAAATTATTTAATTTATTTATATACTAAACTTACCTATAACTTTTTCTAAAGGTAAGCAGGACTCTAATTTAAATTTAATTTCTCTCACAACTTGTATTATAAAATTTGACATTTATGTCAATTTACAACTACTTATCATTCGATTATGAAAATAGTTCATTGTCTCTGCTATTTTTATATAAAATTATTAGATATTAATGTTAATATTTTCAATATAACAATTTTTACTGTGCTGCTTATTAGCACAGTATTTGTATGTATAAAAATTAAGAATCTTGAAATCGATTATCAGAAAACCATTCCTTATTACTAATTCTTTTAATCGTGCAATAGATGTCAATAAACATCTAATCTTGTATGTCACAAAGTAAAAAGTTT
This sequence comes from Altica lythri, assembly GCA_964028335.1. Lineage (NCBI taxonomy): Eukaryota > Metazoa > Arthropoda > Insecta > Coleoptera > Chrysomelidae > Altica > Altica lythri. Next base: position 57,671,635 of record OZ034801.1, on the reverse strand, counting down.
TTGAACTGTTGTGTTTGCAACATATGTTAATTTAAACACTAATAACTGCTGAACACGTATATTAAGTATCAAACAAGTTATTATACAACTATAATTTTAACATCCAATGTGGCGCTTATATCTACCCGAAGATCACATCATACCAGCTGACAGTCTGTCGGCTGACTTCTAGTCACTGGTCTTACTTTAGGTAGTACAAGCGGTCAACTCTTGAACATAACAGAACTTTTGAAAATATTAAAAATTAGTCTGACCAAAAAATAGTGTGTGTTACGCGTCCGGAAAATGTTTTGCAAGTGCTCGTATTGTTTCGCCTCGGTGCTAGGCACCTCGGCTACACAACTATACTCGCTCTTGCAAAATGTCATTTTCCGTCCTTGTGTCACAAATAACTATTGTTATCCCATATTAATACATATATGGGGACACAGCAGTTTTATACCTAAAAGAAGTAAAAGGTACGAAAATAAAGGAAAAAAGGACTATCTACAAAAAGATATGAGACCCCATAAAAACAATACTTGTCAATCAAACCAAGTCTTGCAACTTAGTTCTTCTACCGTAGAAAGTTGTGAGATCCATGTGATACCAAGTCAGTTTATTAATGTATATTCAGTCCCTTAAAACACAAGGTTCCGTAAGTAGTGTTTTAAGTTGTTATAATGTAACCTTATAACCTATTGGAGTGACCATATGAGATATAGGTATTGTGTTTTCATACGATGGTCAATACATTTATTTAAAACGTTAACTATTTTTAATATTGATATAGATTCTATAAGATGTTTACATAGTTATATTACAACTTAAAACAGAAGGTTCCTTAACTATGGACTAAAATATTAAATAATGACCGACTTGGTACTACATGAAACTCACAACATTTTACTGTAGAAGAATTGAGTTGCGAGACTTATTTTCATAAATATTGTTTTTTATAAGGTATAGTTTACATATTTACTGTTCATTATTTAAAAATAATCATTCTGACAAAATATTTCCAAGAATAAAATGTCCTCATATAAAAAATAAAACAGTGTTAGAGATATTTCGTGATTTAATATACCACCGGTTCATGTGTTTATTGTTAGTAAACAAAAAACATGGTTCAACATGGTTTACTAAATTATTCAGTCATGGTATCTTAATTTCAATCTTTTAATTTGACTCCGAAAGCTGACACTTTCTTCAAGGTATTCGACAGTGTCATGTCTCAAGGTATGATATATTAGAAGAAGCATATGTTAATAATTTTACGAGAAACTGGCATATATAGATACACATTTTATTACATATATATATATATATATATATATATATATATATATATATATATATATATATATATATATATATATATATATATATATATATATATATATATATATTGAAATGGATCCTCCTTCCGGAACACCCTTTTTCAATAAAATTATCGGTCGTGGATTCAAAATTTTTAAACTGATTGTCCTAAAAATAAAGTACAAAATTATAAATATAAAAAATAATTCTTTCTAAATCTTTCTTCCTCCGTTTTTCCACTCTTTCTCTATATCTTCCTCTTCCAACTACTTTCCAACTCCTTCTTGCTGCTGCCTTTCCATCTATTTAATACCTTTCTGCTGCTCAACTCTTTCTTTATACCTTCTTCTTTTACAATTTTCCAACTCTGACCTCTCTGTATCCTCTTATCCAATTCCAATTACTTTTTATTTATTTATTTAATTATAAATTCTTCTGGCTATATTTTTCTTCAACTCTTTTTATTTCTATTTAAATCTCAATATTTCTTACTAATTTAATCAAATTCTATGTATTTTTTAACTTTTTATTTTCAATGACTTTTTAAATTACAAATCTTTTGACAATCTAATCAACAACAATCTCTTAACAACATAACATCCTATAATCTAAACAAAAACAAATCCAATATAAAAAAAAATACTTAATCAAAACAACCGATTTAAAAATCATGACCACGTTCCAACATTTCATTGAAATAACATGCACCACGAAGAAAAATCCATATCAATATATATATATATATATATATATATATATATATATATATATATATATATATATATATATATATAATTATTTTAATGGTACTTATAATAATTTAAAATTTGCCCATTTTCGAATGCTCAACAAGATAAAAGACTGTCAATGCAAGCAGGATGTACTAATATTTATTTACGTGGTTATAGAAATTTCCATTATGTAATGAAAGTCATTGATGCAGTAATGAAAATATATTTGATATGAATTTTTTTACAATGTAAATTTATAAAGCATTCGATTTAATGTGAAAATCTTATTTGTTTTGTTGTGACACCAAATTATTAACGAATAAAGTTTTTTTCTAAATGTTACCAATGATCAGTCAAAAATGTGTGACTTGGTAATATTCCAGAAGCTAGAGGGGTTTCCGTGCCCCATTCTCCTTCTGTTGATCAAGAATGCTGAATCCCACTCTGAAAAATGTTTTCCGAAAAATGGTCGGGTAAATTGTTATTAACAATTTAATTGTTTAGACTGTTATAACTAGAAAACTAATAAGTAGATTATGTTATTTACTTTTAATTCAGTGAAACATTTTACATTATGTAAATCAATGGCAAAAAATGAAACGATCGTTGACTGTTAAGGTTTAAATTGACAAAAAAGAAATTAAATTTTTTATATATATTTCAAATTTTATTATCTTTTAGATCTAGTAACAACCTCTGTTGGTCAATAGGTTTTCAGTTTTTTCTATAATTTTGAGATTTAAGTAATATATAATGGTATACTGAGTTTGAGTATAATTTGTACTTCGTGCCCTTTTTTTTAAAACAAAGATCTTTGTGTGCTAATGCTTATTAAAGTTCGAACACTGAAGTAACCTCTGTAGATAATTTTTTGTTGTTATTTCAAAATTTAGTAACGCTATAATTCTTGAAACTTTATTAAAAATTTTCAATATGATAATTATTACCGCTGTTAATGTCAAAAGTATGTTAAAAATTAGGCTCCAAACTATGGAGACTAGACAAGGAGTACCTACGCACTCGACCGGGGGAATTGCCAAAATCTGTCCACGGTATCGTACATATTAGGTTTACTTTTTTCACCACTTGTGGCGCTAGTTTTCCTTTTGTATATAGACAATTAAATAATGGTGAATTATTAAATTGTTTTTTTTTTATTTATATCTGAAAGATCGAACTAATTTTTCCTTGTGTAAATAAATTTATAATGAAATAATTAAAAATTATTTATTTTATTTGAAACTACGTCCTCATTGGTCGCCATTTTGGTATAAAGGGAAGACCAGCGCCCTCTTATTTTGGTAGCCCTATTTGCATACATGGAGTTCGTACTCTCCATGCTCCAAACGTTAAAAATCATACAAGTGGTAAGATTGTAAAATATTATAAGTTTCAAAAGTTACTTGAAATAATCATCTTGAACACATAACCAGGAGGGCTATAACCCCTTAAATAGCGAAAAACACACTTACTGCAAAACGTGTTGCTTTAAACTAGACATGATTTATTGAATGTGTAACATGGCGATTAAACCGGAGCCGTCCAAGCGTAGCATCACTTGAGCGCAGAGCCGTTTGGGCACGGCATCACCTGAGAGCAGAGCCATTTGGTCGCGGGTACGTTTGGGCGCCAAAACTTTAAATTACTTTAAGTTTTAATTTGCGATGATTTTTTTTTTCTTAATTAAAGTTAACATAAAAAAGTAAAAGTATTGTTATAAGATAATGTTTTTATATTGAGATTTTGATTGATAGATGATAATAAGAAAGGATATTAAAATATAATTTAACATCGGGATTGAAAGCAACATTTCCGGAGATAAATAATGTCATGATTCTTTCATTTAAATAAAAACATTCGTAAACATCTAGGAGAGCTGAATCTTCTGGGAAGATACAACAATGATGCATACATTGCGTTTCAGGTGCGCATGATTTTACATCTTACGCATTTTTGCCGACGGACCATTTGAACGAAGCAGTAAACGAATTATCAAATGTATTGCCTCTAGAGCCAGAGCCCCTTTTAAAGTATAGTTCGAGGATTCATATATAGGACGTCCAAATAGGAATGGAAACATACGCCGACAGGTAATGTTTCCTCCGTCTCTGTGGTCAGTACATAAATGAGTACTGACAAATACTGACATAACCAAAAACCACACAGAGGTGGCACCAGTCACTTATGTCTTCAAACTGAGCTCTCATGCATTTGGAAATTCATTGACATAAAATGTACAACGCGGGAGAGATCTGGCATATAAGCATCTACTTGCGGGAACTCAACCTACTCCCAAAAACAAAAAGTTCTTCATGCTAATACGTGAATAAAAAACCTGGTAGAAAATTGTAGTCGAAATATTCTTGAATTTTTAAGAAACGTGCCTTATAATTAGGAAATGAATCCATATTTGTCACTATTTTACTTGAATATATTGTTTTTATTGTAATTATGGTATATTTCTATTAACATATTTTTCTCTCTACAGTGTACTATATGATTAAGATTAAATAGTGTTAAATTTTTCCATCGTGGATTCGAGATAAGTGATAAACAGCAGACAAACTTAACAATTTATTGGTAAACACAAATAGATAACAATTTCTTATACTAATTTACACAACTTTTGATATAGCCACAATTAATTAATAACGTCTTTAAAATATCTCGTACAACAATCCGCACTTTATCGCCAGCTATTACAATTACAATTATTCTTCCCCTTCCGAAGCGGTCCCTTATATATAAAATTAAATCCTTCTAGAAGAATCTCTAAAGTTACAACAAAAACAACAATAGAACGTTCTAGTAGCCACTCTAATTCTAAGGATTCTAAGAACTAAGAACGCTTACCCACTGTCTGGTCTCGTAACAATAGGTTATTCACGTGTCTAAAAATTTCTTCCTTAAAAAAAAATAAAGGTTTCAAATGAAAACACTTATAATATGTTATGATCAGAAGGAAAATTGTATTTTATTAACATAAATTATTTGTTTCAGAGATTTTCCTGGAGTTCATATAAAGGTAAATACCATTTAGTTTGATAATAAAATTTCTAGCATTAATTACTATTCACTTATCGATACTAATTATAGGTTATGATTATATTATATTATATTAATTCCAGAGTTTATTTAAAATCTAACGTTAAAAAGTTATTTGTACCTAAGGGCGTATGCTATTGAATCAATAATCATAAGGATATATTATGAAATAATCGTTTTGTCGATATCTGTCTTTTCTACATTCACAGCTGTCAAAATTATTAAATACCGTTATAGTAATTTACGGTAAAAGGCCGGAAGCTGATTATTTATGGTACGAGTTTAATGTTCATAGCAGAGGTGACGAAGGAGTCCAGGCTGGAATTTCTAATCGAATGAAAATTCACTGCTATGTATCGTACATCGGTTTTTTGATACTGTGTTAGATAAAAAATGAAATTTTATTGTTTTATTTTAAATTACCTACCTGTATGTAGAGGTAAGCGTGGTTTCGATTAGTGTTTTATCACATTTCTTATGATTTACGTTGCATAGTGATGCATAAACGTAATGTAGAAACAAAAATAACGAATTTGACAGTTTGGAAAAACTAAAACGTGCTGAAGCCATTAGTAAATTGGTGCCTAGTAGGCCTTCTTCTCAGTATAAGAAGGAATATTAGCTAAAATGTGAATATTGTGTCACTTCTTTAATAATATTTGTTATTCTTAGATTAGAATTACTTAAGGGTTTAGATCGTTTTCATACGAGGGTTTAATCAGGAATTTTAAATCAGGTATAACAATTCGACCAGTATTTAGAATTACACATTTTTGTAAAATACGTTTGTATGTTTGGATTAAAGTCTATTGTTTAAAAATAATTTTGTAAATTTTTACCGATTTTTCCTTCAGTTTCTATTAGATACTATAAGTTTCATTTTATTTAAAAGAATTTTATGAATAATTGGTCGCACGCCCATAAAGAGATAGGACATTTATCCTAGTTATACTGAGAAGTGAGAAGACTATTTATTGTCCTTCAATAAATAAACAGAACAAAATTTTATAAAAATCTTTATAGGGCTGGAAGAAGAAAGACGGAAACAGAAAAACACCTACAATATTACCAACTACGATATGATCAGTTGTAAATTTCAATTAAAAAAATTGATAGGTACTGGAACTTCCGTTTTCAAAAATTGATATGACTAGTTTAGTATTGGTCTCTTCATTTACCTTTTCGAATTATGTTATAATTCTGTATAATAGTAGATATATATCTTATTAGAAAAATTAACATTACAGCTATGATAATATTAAATCTACGATTTACATATGTTTTATCATCAAACAAGAACTTAGGTTATGTTTGTTTGTTCAAGTTTTCTCGAGGGTTATCGGAGGTTAATTTGTTTAAACGAATGTAACATTGTTTTGGTTTGCGATCTCTGATACTTGAATTAACGAAAACCAATGGAAATTGTACTTTGGGTTCGACTCATTTATCACCTGTATGTATGTATGTGGTTAGGAGTAACAGATACACTTACGACCTATAAGATCTATTGTGTCCCCCTTTTCTTGCTATATTTCTGATGATTTCTCAGACTTATAGCAGCTCTTCTAGTCCTATCTTCCTTAGAAAGTTTAGGATATCATTGGGTTTTAAATTAGGTAATTCTTCCCTTTCTATTTCGTATGACCCTAGGTATTTGACCCTACAAGTACTTAATGCTATGCATTCTGAAAGTATGTGTATTGAAGTTTCATCCTCTACCTCACAGAATCTGCAGTTTGCTTCATCTACTATTCCTAGTTTCTTCATGTGTCCTCTTAATCGACAGTGACCGGTTAGTATTCCTGTTATAATTCGGAGGTTTTTCTTACTCAGGTTAAGACAGCTGTGAGATCTCTTCTGGTTATAGTTTCCTAGGAGCGTCTTCGATTGTCTTAGTCCTTCTAGATCATTCCAGTACTTGGATTTTTCGCTATCCATTTTTTTCCTTAGTTTTTCTAAGATTGTACTACTGTACTGTACCATGTATGGGGTTTCAGCTCCTTTTTTTGCCAGCTTGTCTGCTGTTTCATTTCCTTCTATTCCTACGTGTCCTGGAACCCATAGGAGGGTAACAGTGTTATTCTGTCCTAGTTCATTTAATTTGCCTAGGCATTCCCAGACCATGTTTGAACAGATTGTATCTGAGTTCAGAGCTTTGATGGCTGCTTGACTATCTGACATGATTGCAATCTTCTGTCTACGATAGTTTCTTTCAATATTAAATTCTATACATCTTTCAATGGCACGAATTTCCGCTTGAAAGATGCTTGGGTACGCACCCAAGCTTTCGGAGTATTTGGTTCTAGGTCCAAACACCCCTACTCCTGTTTTTTAGCAATACACACAATAATATAAATCATACATGAAAAACAAAACATTACCTTTAGCAGCTTAAACATCGTTGAATCAAGAGTGAATTATTTCTTTAACCCGATAATGAAATAAAATTAAAAAATGGCCCTTGGTAAGCCAGGCGCATCAGTAGATTTATATTAATTGAATATATAAAAATTATACGTTTCAGAAAAAAATGTTTAAGATAAAAGTTGTAGGTCTCTTTAAGACAAACAAAAAAGTTCCCTAAAATTTTTTTGTACAGGGTGAAGTAAAAAAGTTACGAATTTTTTTCCAATTTGATTTGATGTCACGCCAAAACGGCCGTACCGATTTGGCCCATTAACGAACTTGACCGAGATTTTGGGACGATTGATTTTTGTGCCAAATTTCATTTCGATCCGTTAAGAAATGCGACCGCTATCGTGTCCACAGATTTTGTTATATCGGAACTATACATACATACATACATATACAGGGTGTCCCAGAATTAACTACGGAAACTTCGTATACGTATTTCTTGATGACAAATAAGTAGGGTCTTTCCTATAAAAAAAAATTTTTTAGAGACTCCTGTCAGAGTTATAACCCTTTAAAGAGGGGTGGTAAAATGTGCGCTACTTGATCGCGATACACGATACGCAATTGACATGGTTCTACTTTTTATTTTTTTACTCCAAACCGAAACGATTTCGCAAAAAACGACAAGGAACAAAAAAGTTTCTAAATAATCAAAACTTCCTAAAATACTTTTTTGTTATTGCAAATATTAATTGCTAAGAAAGTTACAAAAAAAATATTAAGAGGGGTTCCTTGATTTGCACCCTTAGAATGGGGTAGGGCAGGTGAAAAGTGGCAGGAGAAATGCGTCTTTATAAAAATGATGTTCACCCAAAGTTTTAATTTTTTATTTTGGACCAATCAGAAGATATTAAATTAAAACCGTATTTTACCACCCCTCTTTAAAGGGTTATAACTCTGACAGGAGTCTCTAAAAAAATTTTTTTATAGCAAAGACCCTACTTATTTGTCATCAAGGAATACGTATACGAAGTTTCCGTAGTTAATTCTGGGACACACTATATATATATATATATATATATATATATATATATATATATATATATATATATATATATATATAAAAGGGGAAAATTATTGGGCATGTACGCAAAAAGGATCAATAAGGCCACGAGTAGGAATGGTAACCGCAGACATGCATGTTTCTGGCTCATTAGCCGTCATCAGTACGGCATAACCAAGTAGGGTATTGCACTTGGCTAGCAAAAGTGTTGGGTACTTGGGAGCAAAGGATGTTGGGGAAACATGTGTAAAGAAACACAAAAACAACGAACGCTCACACAGGAGTCCTATCGCCATTTTGTGCTTTCGGCCAGCTGTGCCAATGGGTTTTCGGCTAGCAACCAGCGTCGCAAAGTTGGCGAAACGGACTCATTGTGTTTGAGTCGTTCTAAGCCCAGGATATGAAATAAATAAAGTGCCAAGAAAACGCGTATTAATATAAACAAAAGGGGAAAATTATTGGGCATGTACGCACAGCTGGCCGAAAGCACAAAATGGCGATAGGACTCCTGTGTGAGCGTTCGTTGTTTTTGTGTTTTTGTGTTTCTTTACACATGTTTCCCCAACATCCTTTGCTCCCAAGTACCCAACACTTTTGCTAGCCAAGTGCAATACCCTACTTGGTTATGCCGTACTGATGACGGCTAATGAGCCAGAAACATGCATGTCTGCGGTTACCATTCCTACTCGTGGCCTTATTGATCCTTTTTGCGTACATGCCCAATAATTTTCCCCTTTTGTTTATATTAATACGCGTTTTCTTGGCACTTTATTTATTTATATATATATATATATATATATATATATATATATATATATATATATATATATATATATGTAGCGCTCTTAGTTCCAAGACATTTCTAGCGGCCTAACTCCTAGTTCCAAGACATTTTCCGTTTTCCAAGACTGTCTTGGAAGTTTTATATGCCGAATTACGAGTTCCGGGACAGTCTCGGAACTCTTACTTTCTGTGTATCTCTGAGTTCCAGGACAAAAAATGTCTTGGAACTATTATTGATGTTTATTGGAGTTCCAAGACATAAGTAATTTTTTTAATAATATGTAGTCTTTTATGATTCTTTCTTCTTATCGTTTAATTTTTTTATAATTTTCAATATATTTATTTTACTTTCAAAATTACGTCAACTCTTGATTCAATCAATTTTTTAAATATTTTTAATTTTATTTGTATAATGTTCTTAAACAGATTTTTGAGTTTTGTTAAATTTTCTCAGTAATGATTTGTTTAAAAATACAACAAAAAAAAACAAATAATTTTGATCTAAATTTTTTAAAAAATGTAATAAATTTCAAAACAATTAAAATTGAATTTAAAAAATACCTTTTTTTAATTTTTTATAAAAAAACAAAATTTTAGAAAAGCTAATTTTGAGGTCAATTGTGAACGCATTTTACGAAATTTCACCCACAAGAGGGGTGGCGAGGGCGTGAAAAATAAAAAAAAATTAAAACCTAAAATCTGTCCTACAGGTCTGAAACTTTGCAAAGTAATTATTTTTATAATTTTGAGGTCAACCGTAAACGGATTTTACGAAATTCTCCCCACAAGGAGGGTTGCGTGGGCGTGAAAAATAAAAAAACTTAAAATTTAAAATCTATAAGTCCTACAGGTTTGAAATTTTGGAAAATAGTTATTTTTATCAATTTAAGGTCAATTGTAAACGAATTTTACGAAATTCCACACACAAGGAAGTTGCGGGGACGTGAGAAATAATAGACCACCGCGCAAAACACTTTTTTTTAAATGATTAATACATACTTGAAACTCTGTGTAGTTGGTTTTTTACGTTATTACTAAGACTACAAAAAAATGAAATTTACTACAATCCTCAGAATCGTTTGTAGTTTTACTTAAGCAAAATCAAATTAAATTTTATCAAAGTCAGGTTCCAGCGTCATGGAGCTCGACTTTATTGCTGCGTTTTTACTGTCCGACAGCTTTAATATTACGTTTATTTCTAGCTCGAAAAAGCAGCAGTTTTAAATTTAGAGAATTTTAAACTTTGTTGGACTCGTCAATAGGAAGCTATACACAAAGTTTCAAGTATGTATTAATCATTTTAACAAAAGTGTTGTGCGCGGTGGACTATAATCTATACATATAATAAAACTGTAGAAATGAAAATTCTGTACATTAAAGATTGGATTAAAAATTGGAAACGTATTTTTATTTCGCAGAAAAGGATAATACGTTTGCTTTTTAATATCCAACCTCATTACTCCTGTAAACCATTTTTTTTTAAATATAAAATTTTACCAGTTACTTGCATATACATTTTGGAGTGTTTGTTTTATTAACGAAAAACATTCACCGATTACCTAAAATAGCAGACTACCACAATTATTTATAATACCTACACGTCATATGGATTTGTTGGCTATACCTATCCATAAAACGTCCAAATTTAAATGTTCACCTACGTACGTGAGCATTCAATTCTATAATCATCTTCCTAAATCGTTTTAAATGCTTAAACACCACTAGGTTTAGAAAAGAAGTCAAAAAATTTTTGCTACCAAATGTTATTACAGTGTCGGAGAATATTTGGCTGACAATTTTACTTAAATATGTAAAAGGTTATTTGTAATTTAAATGTTTTTGTTTATTACTGTTTGTACACTTTTTTTTACTTTTGACTTATCCTATACATTATTTGTAAATGTCGTAAAGGATCAATAAAATTATTATTATTATTATTATATAAAAATAATTAGCAAGGGGTGTTACTACATCGATATAAAATCCAAAAATGTGGTTAGATTTTTTTCTGTGTCTGTCTGTACGTTTGTGCGCGCATCACATTAAAACTACTGATCAGATTCGAATGCGGTTTTCACAGATGTATTTCAACTTAACATCTGGTGTATAAATATTTCTCCCCCTTCTCCTTTAACGAAGTCCGGGCAGATATTTTTATATAACAATCAACACGCCACGCGAACGACGTCGCGAGTACAGCTAGTTTTTAATAAGCGCTAATAAAAATTTAAATAATCTTGTTCTAACGGGAACGCAAATATTTATGTAATAACTGTTTATACATATAAATAAAATTGAGAGAAGCCGATATAGCAGAGTAAGGTAGCCGGTAGCATCATCAGAATTTGTCCCTTCTGATAGCGGGTTCGATATTCTTAATAACTTCACTTTTTACATTTCTAAAACGTTTGTTTTGCTTTTATTATCTATACGAATAAGAAAACTGTAACTGATTGCTGTCTGTACATCGCAAATAATATATAATATATAATGGGGGACATTTATACATACAAGAGAACCCAAACAATGTTTTTATATTTCGCCTGTTTGTCTGTATGTTTATTAACGCTATTCTCAGAAGCGTCTTAATCGATTTGGATGCAATTTTCAGAAATATATTGTGATGCACTTAAAATTTAGTGTTTTTTCGATTTAAGTCGGTTAACAAATAGAGAAGTTATATCATTAATCATATTAAATAGGATTCAGCTTAGGATGTAATCACGTCAGTAGAACGCGACGTGTGAGAAGTGTGACTGTATGGAGTGCTGGAGGAGCACAAACAACCCGATCGGCGTCATTGTGAAACGTAACGAATGTATGATTTTTTTGCCTAATCTAGAAATGTACTATTTTTTATTCAAGTCCTTGATTGAAAACAATCAAAGGAAACAGTTAAGTATATTACATTTTATGCGTCCGTAATACCAGGCATTTTTTTATGCGAACGAAGTGGCGGGTAAAAGCTATGTATGAAATGTAATTATACTTTTTGTAGTACTGAAAAAGTTAATCACATACATATACGTTAATTCTCTATAATAATAATAATTTTCTAATTAAGAATTTAACAACTATACTGAAGGTATTAAAAATTATTACTGTCTTATCTTTTTTAATTTATAGTAGTTTGCGTAGGTAAAGTATATTACCACAGCCCTACTCCACTTATATATAGTCAAGTCCGGCTGTGATATTACATAACTGAAGTGGTAATTCATTTTACACACTCGTGTATAATCCGCTACTTATCACTCGAGCAACATGCCGCACAAAATGTATCATAAATGATTAACTGAGTTGAAATTGCAGCAGCGGCAATACTTTAGTGTTGATAGATAGTAGATTCGCCTCGACAATTTACACAGTATTTGATAAATTAAATTTTGTTAATTAAAAGAAAGTGTCGTTAACAAGATTTTAAAGTGTACGATATAAGTTATCTAAAGATCTCTCAAATTTGTTAAAAAACACCTCCATGTCATAACGATACTTGTCAAATCCAATACAAGTGAATACCTACTTGGTTTTATGGGCAAGACAGTGTCAGTTTTCTGTTGGTTTAAATCATTTAATATATCCGTCCCACACTTGGAAGAATATTCTTTGTGATTAACTAATTAAAAAAATAATATCCAACTATTTAAGATAGTAACTGAATTAAAAGATTTTATGTCGGTGTTATATGGACACTGCGTTGTGTAGTTACTTATTTATAATAAAGGAAATATTTAGAGGCAGTGTTTCTTTGTTGAAACTGAATAATATATGTATTAATCTAAGTGGAAATTGAGTCGTCAAATATTAATAAGTATCTAAGTAATATGTATAAAAGTTAAACAAAGGCAATATATCGCAGCTTAGATCAAATAGTGTCACAACCCAAAAAAAGTTAATCAAAATTAGTAATTTATTATATAAATAAGATTCTTGATGAAATAAATATTCTATTACGTGGTAAGCTAAAGCCAAAAAGTAGTACATAAAGTAGATAAGTGTGCTTTTCTCGGGGGTTGTTACTATTTGTTTACTATAATCGTAACTTAGATAAGGAAAATGATTATACTTTTAATATCTAAGACTTTAATATCGAACCAGCTATTATAATTTATTCTCAATAATCTTTCTTAGAATTCCAGGTAATTTTATTTCTGTTAGTCTTGTTCACTAGAAAACATTATTATATAGTTTCTTTTTCTGGCATTTTTTTTCATTCTATTAATATTATTAAAACATTGTTTCTTGTAACTATAAGGTTTCTATAATAATGTATTAAAAGTATCATTATTCTATTTGTTTTTTTAATTAAAGAGAACAATAAATTAAAGAATACAGTAGTCACTTATTAACTGTGAAATTAATAAACTATAAACCTTTTTAATTTAGCTGGGTATCTACTTTATATAAATTAATTATGTGAGAAATTTAAAAATAAAGATTAGTTATTATAATAAGTACTAATTACTTACGAAAGAAAAAATTTTCACTTTTTGATAATAGGGGATAAATAAAAATAAGCGTTTAACTACAAAATATTCAACAAAGTTTATATTATAAGCCCAAACGAAGAAATAAAAAAAATAATTTCAAACTTCGACTTTTTAATGGTTTAACAATTGAACAAAGCGTTTCGGATATTACTCCATGGGAAACATTTTTTCTATTTTTGTTTTTTTTTCTTATTTAATATGACCACTTAACTCTGAAACACCCTGTAAAGAGTTGAGCCCGTTTGATGTATTACGTTAGCATAATTCTTAAAAAAACAAAACTAAATTCTAAAGAAAAATTATTTAATTAAGTATTAGTTCACAAGTATTAGCAAAATCTAAAAAAAAATGTTAATATAGACATCAAGCACATTTTCAATTGCTGTATAAAGTTTTATTACAACACCACATTTTGAGATGGGAAATGGTCAATGTAAATCCAGTTGCCAAAAGGGCAAAGCAGGTAAAAAACTAACTGTGGTCAGAAAACAGTGGTGTACCGAAAAAAAAAGTCTTCCATAAATAATAAAAAACAATAGTCAAAAAAAATATAGTTTTCTTTTTTTTCGATTTTGCTGTCTTTTTATTAATGGCAATGTAGGCTTGATAGTTCTTGTTGTGCTGGCTGAAGACTGTGGTACTGCTTAAAACAAGTGCTAAAAATATAATATACATTTTTTTTTTTGCTATGTTTTTCTTAAAGCTCGATATCGAGTCGGCATATCGTGTATAATTTCTTAATGGTAATAGTAAAAAAAGTATCGGTAAAGAATAATAGTGAATGAAAAAAAAAATTAAAAAAATTGACAAAAATCATCAAAAATTTATTGTATTTAACGACAGCGTCTGATAATAGACGTATTTATTTATAACCCATTTTAAGGGATTTAATTTTTGTAAGGTGCGTCATTGTATAAATTATAAATTTTTGTGCAAAAGATTGAAAAAGAATATATTTTTTTAAATAACGTAAAAACTGGTGTATTTAATTGTCATTTTGAAAAGCAATAAAATAAAAATTCCGTGTTCCCTAAACATATCGATAAAATTTGAGTTTTGACAAAAAAATGATCACTCAATACACCTTCTACGGGAACGGGTAATTTTTGGGTAATTTTTTATTGAATATTTAACCCCGTTCTAATAAACAATTCAAATAAAATATCTCATAAATAAATAAATATTGGTTAATGAAATTTTTATGGTAACTTTAGGGTCACCAATAACTAATTTTTAGAAAGTTTTTATATTTTCGCCGTGTTCTTTGTCTCTGTGGCATTCCGTGGAATTTTGTAATCGAATTTAAACCTATTTCCCGACTACCTAGAGCTCTGAAATTTTCAGGATAGCTAAGAACTGGATGACAATGCATGTTTGAAGTGTGTTTAGGCATATATATAGATTTCGAAATTTATACTGAATTGTTATTAAATTAAATATGTAAACATATTATCATTTTAAAAGACTTCATATAAGCTTGCGGTGGCCTATTTGGATAAGCGGTTGAAGCGGTTGATTGTGACAATTCTGTTGGGTTATCGTAATAGGATCGATCTCGCGAGAGTGAAGTTTTTTTTCTTTTTTTTTTGTTCTTACATGTGAAAACAGTAATTATTATTTTAACTGGTAATAAAATAAACTGTTTTAGAAAGTTTTTAGATGCAACTACCCTTAATTTTGTTAACAAGGAAACAGTCTTCTCTATGATCAATCACAGCGTTGTATGACTTAATATTTTTGCAATATCAGGGATGCTGTGCATTGTTGAGATGACACTAGTAATATGATCTATAAATCATTAAAAAGCTTTCTATTATAAAAAATTCTTTTTATAAATTGTGCTTTTAAAGAGTTGTATGATTATAGTTGCTTTTCCGACAAAACCAAAAACATTTCAAAATTTTGCGGTTTTATAGATTGTTTTCAGTTATGGAAGCAAATAATTAGCTGATTTGAAGTTCCCGAGTCTCAAATTAATGGAAATTATCTAACTTCAATAGTCTTCATGTTATCTAAAAAAAATTTTTTATATTTTTTGCACATTAATTTATTGCTTAAACAATGACCCACGTTATAAAAATTGAATCCCTATATTTGTCGGTAATTACAATAAACAATGTTACTAATTTAACTAGACTAAGTATATGCCACTTTGCCACAAGATTGTACGAATTTTTCTATCAAAAATCTATTAAATCTACCTAGTAAACACAAGTTTTGGGTAGTTTCATAAAAGGGAATACTTAAAACTGGCAAATGTTTGGTTTTGCCAGATTTTTTATTACAAGGAAATACCTAAGTTGTAAATTATGCGATAATTTTAGCCCCGCCATTTTATAATGGTTATTTACTTTGGTATAAAACTGCAAACCGTGGTAGTTTTTTCTCTTTTACTATTTAGTTTATTCTAAACTATAAACATGTTCGGTTTGGTTTGTTTTGGGGAACAGTCTTACGAGATATACCCTATTAAACAAATAGCAAAGTTAAATAGTGATGGTGACAAATGTTTGGTAAAGCATAGAGGATGCAAATATGAAGGGCAGTTACTTCTTGTAAATGGTAAGTATCTTATGTAATTACTGGATAATTCACATAAAAACTATTAACAGTTAAATTATAAAAAGGTCTGTGAGGAATTTTTTGGAATTTTGAAGATTATATTTAAATATTTCAATTATTCGTTCGAAACTTATGCTTCTCAATAACTAGCAACATCTGTTTTAGAAAAATGAAAATATAAAAAAATAGGCTTATAAAATGTATAATTATACATTGTATAATGTTGATAGTACTTAAACAAATAATAACAACAAAAATTTACAAAATAACAACATCTCTAATTGAAAGCTAAACAATATTTTACGTTGTTTAAAGATAATCAATTGAAAACAATGATTTAGTAAAAAAATTCGTACATTTGGTAAAAACAAAGCAGTGCAATTCAAAATTGAAGAAACGACTTCTTTGAATAAAATTTTCCTAAATTCGGTCAAAATTTACCAATTGTGTCCAGTTTTAAATCAAATGATCAATGTTCACAGATAATTGACAAGTTTATATTTTCTCCGAAAGAATTGTGAAAATTCCTATACCTGTCAGAACACTGTATTGTACAATTTCAGATGTGTCCGACGTATTTATAGATATTGTATAAAAATATTTAATTTTTAAAAGTTTTTATCAATTTAATATAGGTACAAGCGATTGCGATCATATTTATTTATAATTTTAGAATCCAAAGAACATTTGCAAAATATTATCGATAAAGAAGAAAAGTCTTCAAGTATCTGTTCTGATATTGATGTCAATGATTTAAACAATTGCGGTAAGTAATCATTTATTTATTTGTTTTTACACAATGTATCAACAGCTCGGTGGAATTAAAAAAAAAGTATTAGTAGTAGCGATTTCTTGGCAAAAATGCTTAGAGGTTAGAGGTATTGGATTTTCTCGTGGCAGCTAAGTCATCGTAGGCAAATCCCTGTTATTCGTCTAACGATCAAGTTACTGTAGAATCTGAAAACATCGCCAAAAACAGATCGCTGCGTAGTGAACGTATAATTAGTCTGGTAAAATAGTATATTATGTTACTAGGAGTAGAAGGCCAACATTATTGTTGAGCCCAGATTCTTGCACTGCCGAGGCGCTAGCCGAGGCTGTGCAAACTGGGCGAAACATATAATGGGCCTTCTGCTCCGAGTAACATATACTATTTTTTCTTCAAGCGTAATAATAATATGCATTTTATAAAAAATATAGAAGGCTTTGTTTATATCTCAACTATTTAATTAATACAAACGAAAAATTACATAAAGTGTTACCTATTTATTAACAGTAATATTAAATGTGCAGTTTTGTATACTGCAGTTGTTTAAATTTAAGCCACTGCCACCGCTTTCAGCTTCGACATTTACAATTTTGTCATTGGTATACATCATATTATTAGTAAGTTGATTGTCGATTATTATGTCAGCGATTCCAGAACTATTACTTGGTTGTTCTTGCCAATTAAGTATTTTTTGTGCAGTTTGTGTTTTACTGGAAATGGAATCCTCTAAGTACCCTTCAGCAACACTGGTGGATTTCCATCCACCATGCCGCTTTAAAGCGGTAATATCACCTCCGTTGTCAACTAAAATAGTTGCGGAAGTCCTCCGAAGGCAATGTCCTGTATATTCATGAGGATTTGTTAATTTCAAAAACGTAGCAACGTCTTTTGGTACGTTTGATATTTTGTGGATACCCATTACCACACGGTGACATTTACCATTCTGGTATTTAATAAAAAATCGCGGCAGGCCAATATCATCCGGACGAAGAGCCGTATACTGTCTTACCAAATTCAAATAAAAATCGCCAATTATAGTAAACGACCGTTGTTTTTTGTTTTTTGTGTTTATGATTTTAACCAAAATTAAATTTCCCAAATCTTGGATTTCGCTAGACTTTAAATTAACAAGTTCATCGCATCTAAGGGCTCCTGTGACTCCAAATATTAATATAACCTAAAACAAACGTTGAAATAAATAAAAAAAAAGCTGGTAGCACCGGGATTAGAACCGCTGACCTTTGCGACCGAAGACAAAAGCTCTGCCACTGAGCTACCGTCATTAAATGTTATAAGTAGGAAATGAGGTAATATTTGCTGTCAAGTTAAATATTGATCTGCTAGTAGATATCACTGTCAACGGTTTAATAAACGTAATAATGATTAAAAAGAAATAAGAAAGTACCTACCTTTGTTGCTAAATAAACATTATTTGGTGCATCCTTGAGAAATTTATCAAATTGATCTTGTGTTAATACTTTTGATTTTTTCGGTGTATAATTTTCCCCTTGGCGCTTTATAAATGCAATAATTTGCTATATTTTTCTATTTTAACATTATGTTTAATGTTTAATTGACTTTTAATCATTGAATACTGTGCCCATAGAGTAGAACTTTTAAACTTTCTGGAGAAATTCGTGAAGTATGCAAGCATAACGTTTTCCGTGTATTGCTGTACATTATATTCATTGCACCATTTTAGAAATTTTTCGTATGCAAAATCATACAGTTTACGCGACTTCGTTGGAATTAGAGTTTCAATACTGGAATTAGCTATTTCAACTAATTCCGGAGGCGTACATTGCAATTCTTGAGACATTTTTCACAAAATTTTCAAAACAGACAAACGTCAAATTAAATAAGTTTAAAAATGACAGTTCCTACCTACTTGATTACAACGCCCCATTATTTTATTAGTACAATAATGAAAATTCATTTTTGTACTAGTAAAATAATGGGATATTTCTACGGTCTGTGTTGCAAAAAGTAATATAGTTATTATTATACGCTTGAAGAAAAAAAAGGTTTATTTTGTGTCAAAATTTTTTAAATCTATATTTTATTTTTCTTTTGGTTATATTTTTTAGATTATTATTAAAAAATAAATATTTATTTTTTACTAATTGTAATAAAACAAACTGATATTATAATAAGGAATTTAAAATATTATAGTATGAATTTATAATTAAATATTTTTCAAAATTTTTAATTAAAAATGTTCTATCACTAAAAATGTGTTTGGACACAGAATAAGTTCGTTCTAGATCTACTGACATTATAGGACAAAATTTTAATGGCATTTAAATTAATTTGCCAACTCATAAGATCTTCAGAAAAGTTGCCTTTAAAAATACGTACAAATTTTCTCAAACAATCGTTTTTCATATTTTTCTAATAAACTTTTTTTTAATTTCTAATTTAAATTTTTGTATTTCCGGGAATTTAGACCCTTAAAAACAGGTACCTACGACTTGCTACTCTAATATAATTATCTTGTCTTGAAAACCCGATCATTTTTAAATTCAGGTAGTAATGGGTAATTCCAGATAGATAATGACATTGTTCATTCCAAGTTATAAAATTTAAATTAATAGAGGAAAATTTTAAATTTTTATATTATTTATTTTTAAAATATGCAAAATAAATCATGTTTAGCTTAAGTATACATTATTGTTTGAAATGAGCAAATATATGCAATATATGCATCTATATGTAATTTGCATATATTCCACTTTCTAGTTATCACTAATTGTTAGAAAATTGTACGTAGTAAGGGTTGAAACAATCAATTTGATAATCAGATATTAAAATCCTCTTATCCCGTGGGTTAAAAAATAATTGAAATGCTTTTTCCAAAATATAAAAAAAAACTATTTATCGTAGGGAAATTAAAAATTTTAATGCTTTGTCAATTAAAATCAGTAAACAATAAAAAAATTGTGGAAAAAAAGCACGAAAAAAGAGTCTTTGAAGTCCATAAATAAACCCTTTTCTCGACCCTCGATCCAGCATATCGTTGTATGCACGCATAATTTTACAATCTATTGTTTAAATTTAAAAATATATGATTAATTTTTAATAAATAAACATAAATAAATACCAGAAACATAAAGATAATTTTTTCTGATTTCAACGCAAAATTTTGAAGTTTACAGGCTTTAGAGGTATTTTATATTGTTAGTGTTATTTTTTTTTCAATGTCATGTTTTGGTGTCTAGTCTGTAAAATTATGAGTGCGTACAACCACATGCTGGATCGAGGGACGAGAAAAGGGCCGCATTTATGGACCGTCCGCTGTTCCCAGGTAATGGGTGACTTCAAAGAGTCTTTACCCAAGTGTTTTCTAATTTTGTTTAAATACATACATGTCGGGAACAGTTTTACTTGCTTTTACTCGGGGATAAGAGGTTTTTAACTATCAACTCTTAATTTTTCGCTAAAAAAATTGCTACTGCTCATGGTTTTTACCAGTTTTTTTTCTAATTGCACTTAATTTGTTAAGTATACAAAGTAATGCTGAATTGTTTAATAAAGTATGACTATTTTTTTTACAGAAAATACTGAAAATAACTCTTTTGATGATCCTGATGACTCGCTTTGTGACCCTTGTAACGTTCCAAATTGAATTTTGAAACGTTAACTTACCCTTGCTAGCTCTAGGATCGTGGTTTCCTTCTGGTTTTCTTCAACTCCCCCCAAACAAATATTTAAGGGCGCCAAAATTACAGACAAGCAAATAAAAGATGTTAAATCAGTGTAAATTGTTTATTGCCAAAAAAGAATTATTAATTTAAGTTAATAAAGATTGAATAATAATTAACTAATTTCTTATCTTTTACTATCCAACTTTGGATGACGTCTGGAAGCCAACATAAGGATGCGGTCGGGTCGAGGTCTTCCCAAAACTAATGGTTCTGTAGATGGGTTGGCAAGATTTTTTCTAACACTTGACGGATCCTCTGAGGCTTGATGGCAAGATGTTTTCAACAAAAGGAAGCGGTAACTGTTAAAACCTGCTTACAAGCTTCTCTTCAAAAACCAAAAAAATGGCTATCCATAACAGCCCTATCTTGGGACCCTTCAACAAATTTGGCAATGGCCCTATGAATAAAAAATTCACACCGTCAAAATTCCATCTCAATAAATCTAGTTTTCGATTACAATCATCCAAAGTTACTCCAAGTTCGAGAATAGAAAAAAAGTTAATCACTTTATCTGTTTACATATTTTTAACACAATAAAAACTGATTTAGACAATGATTGTAATCGAAATAATTTAAAAGTTAGAATAATAAAATTATTATAATCAATAAAATATATTCACCAAGTTTTTGACTATTAATAAAAATTATTAAACAATTAAACTCTTACTCACCAAATGAAGGGAGAAGAAAAACGAAGAGAACTGCTGGCTAAGAAGCACAAAATGGTAATGATATTCAAAATACCGACTCTCTTTTCAAATGAACAACGGTACCCGGTTTTAAACAGAAATCTATTCTGCGTCGACTCCAAAGAATCTTCGATAAACTCGAACCGTCGTAGGCCAGGCCAAAATATCGTAGCAAAATAAACGAGAAATTAATGAAATAGAATATTTGTAGGCCAGGCCAAACAAATAACGATGTAATCGTTACACCACGGTAACCTGACGGAAAAAAAAGAATTGAAAATTCTTTTTTTTTTCAAAAGATAAACTATTAAAATCCAAAAACATTAAAAAGGTGAATAATCAAAAACTGGTGAATCGGTAAAGAGAAATAAACAATATTACATAATTAAAGGCAACCACAAGTATTTGTGTACTTAATAACAAAACATTCTCAAAAAAATTTAAAAACACGAAACCTTACTATTGAGTCACAATCGGTAAAAATAAATTAATAACTGTCCTATTTAAGGTCGTTTAAAAAAACAACACTAACAAGATGTAACGAAAGAAACAAAAGATTAATGTTCACAATACAAGGCAAAAGTCTATCTCCAAAGGTAAAATAATTTATCAAAGCAACGAAGACAAAGATAAGACTGACGTCAACAGGAATCATTGAATACAAAAGAAAAATTACTCAACTTGAGTAATAAAAATGAGCCCGAAAGCCAAGGAAATATTCAATGAACGAGATAAATTGAAACCAAATATCAGTTGAACGAAAATGTGACTAAACACTAAAAGATAAATCAACTAATATTCAGATCAAAAATAAGTTGACAAGTCTTATCGCTAAGCAATCAAGAGGCATATAAAAGATAAAAGGAAATTGCTATCATAAAAAGACAAGAAATAACTGGAGATAATGAAAAAGATAAACGATAATATTTATCATTCAAAATGACAACAATCAACGGTAATAATGTGAACATCAAAAAAAAAAAAAATAAGACAGTTAATAAAAGAAAAAAAAAAACGACGAAATCAAACAGAATAGAAAACAAGCATTCAAACGCCAAGAACACTGAAAGGCAATAATCACTAAGTAAAGAAGGAAAAAAAAAATTTGAAAAAGGAACAAACTAAGAATCCAAAAAATACTAATACTTTTTTTTTTTTTTTTTTTTTTTTTTTTTTTTTTTTTTTTTTTTTTTTTTTTTTTTTTTTTTAAATTTTTTAAAAAAATAAACTGACAATCGAATTAATCTAAAAGGTTGAAAAGAATTTTGAAAAAGTTTTTTTAAGAATTTAAAAAAATCTAAGAAATGGAAATTGAAAAGTTAATAACTTATGCCTTCAGCGAAGTGACTCCAGTGTAAAGAAATCCAAAAAAAAAATTCAATCAAAAGTAAGGAATTCAAACAAGTCGAGAAAAGATAAAATATAAGACGATAACTTAATATTTTTCACAAACAAGTAACTACAAAAAATTACAAACAACGAAACATAAGAAAAATCACAAACTTTTTATCAAAATGTCCAAGGTATGTGAAAAAACAGTCCTAGATATTAAGGTATTTCTGTACTTGGTATATCACAAAATCAAAACAGATAAAAAAATTGAAAGAATGGTATGTGGAAAACAAAAACCCCGAGTAGGTACACAAATTCATGGAAAGTCTATATGTTTCCCAAAGATAAGCCCTAACGGCCGAAAAAGAAACCAATATAGACCATAATCCCACAATACAATAAGATAAGATAAGATACGATAAATTTCTATTGTGTCCCAACCATACGGAACACCAATAGAAGCGATAAGAAGCAGTTACTACCAACTGCTCCACGATAAAGAGGTCTCACGGACCCCTACAAGATACTAAGGTCTCACAGACCTTACACGGTAATAATGTGGTCTTCCAGACCACACCAAAAATATGCCCACGGCAAACAACGATAAGTACCCACACTCAAGATATAACCAAAAATTTCCTAAAAACCAACTTCCAAATCCTAACTGAAAGAAATGAGATATAAAGAGAGAAAAAGAAAAAAACCAAGATACAGAAATTGAAGGAATTCAAAAAAGATAATGACTGTAACTCTCACAATCGCAGAATAAAGTCATGAAAAAAAAAAGACAAAAGCTAAGATAGCAACGAAAAAAAAAGGACATATTGATAACACGACACAAACACTTCAAAATCTGCTAAGAAGCCCTAACTGCCTAAACGATTCTGCCAACAAATCAGGAATAATAAAGATAAATCAAAGATAAAGCCATATTTTACAACCATAGATAATGTATAGATAAGAGACAAACGGTATCGTAAAATATCTAACTGGAAAAGCGACATTATTGTAAGGTAAAATATTTAACTAGAGATAATAATATTCTCGATAAATGAAACTCGGTAAATTAAAAATTAAACTCGAAGTATACCAAACAATAGTGGTTAGCCTTGAATCTATCGATAATGAATTCCGACAAAACAAGTAAGATAAAAAGTGTTATTTGTTAGAAAAATATTACTAAAATATTTGCATGTCTGCAATTAAATTGATGGAAAATATAAAAATTAATTTTTAAAGTGAATGATTAAGAAAAGTTTCAAAAAACCAGAATACTAAGTTGGGCGCCAGTTTGTAACGTTCCAAATTGAATTTTGAAACGTTAACTTACCCTTGCTAGCTCTAGGATCGTGGTTTCCTTCTGGTTTTCTTCAACTCCCCCCAAACAAATATTTAAGGGCGCCAAAATTACAGACAAGCAAATAAAAGATGTTAAATCAGTGTAAATTGTTTATTGCCAAAAAAGAATTATTAATTTAAGTTAATAAAGATTGAATAATAATTAACTAATTTCTTATCTTTTACTATCCAACTTTGGATGACGTCTGGAAGCCAACATAAGGATGCGGTCGGGTCGAGGTCTTCCCAAAACTAATGGTTCTGTAGATGGGTTGGCAAGATTTTTTCTAACACTTGACGGATCCTCTGAGGCTTGATGGCAAGATGTTTTCAACAAAAGGAAGCGGTAACTGTTAAAACCTGCTTACAAGCTTCTCTTCAAAAACCAAAAAAATGGCTATCCATAACAGCCCTATCTTGGGACCCTTCAACAAATTTGGCAATGGCCCTATGAATAAAAAATTCACACCGTCAAAATTCCATCTCAATAAATCTAGTTTTCGATTACAATCATCCAAAGTTACTCCAAGTTCGAGAATAGAAAAAAAGTTAATCACTTTATCTGTTTACATATTTTTAACACAATAAAAACTGATTTAGACAATGATTGTAATCGAAATAATTTAAAAGTTAGAATAATAAAATTATTATAATCAATAAAATATATTCACCAAGTTTTTGACTATTAATAAAAATTATTAAACAATTAAACTCTTACTCACCAAATGAAGGGAGAAGAAAAACGAAGAGAACTGCTGGCTAAGAAGCACAAAATGGTAATGATATTCAAAATACCGACTCTCTTTTCAAATGAACAACGGTACCCGGTTTTAAACAGAAATCTATTCTGCGTCGACTCCAAAGAATCTTCGATAAACTCGAACCGTCGTAGGCCAGGCCAAAATATCGTAGCAAAATAAACGAGAAATTAATGAAATAGAATATTTGTAGGCCAGGCCAAACAAATAACGATGTAATCGTTACACCCTGTTTATTCTCCTAGTCCTAGCGAAGATTCAGAGGACGAAGAAAGGGATTCAGTATTGTTTATCAAAAATCAGGATGTTGTTTCAGTATCTTCAACCAATGATAATATGCACGGAAATTTTACCGCAAACGTTTGCAAAGAGAATACAGACAATAGCGAAAATACTTCGGTTTGCCATATTATGCCAAACGCTGACATAAGCATATGTAACGTTGATCAAAATGTATTACTTATAGATAAATCAAGGGGAAAGAAAGGTGACAAAAAGGAAAACTTCTGTTTCTACTGCCATACCAAACAACAAAAAATTGCACGGCACCTTGAATTGAAACATGGAAGTGAAAAAGATGTGAGGTCCTTTTTAGATTTACCTCCAGGACATCCTATGAGAAGGCAACTTATAGGAAACATACGAAAAAGAGAAAATTTTATATACAATACAAAACAGGAATACAACGATGGAAAACTCATTGTATCTAGGCGACCGAAGCAAAGAAAAACGGCACCAGAGTACAAACCTTGTGCCAACTGTCAAGCGTTTTTTTCAATAAAAACACTATCTGCGCATTATAAACTTTGCAGCAAAGGGGACACTTCAAATCGGCAGCAAGGTATTCTGTTTCTTAGCAAACAGATTCATGGTAGAGTACATAGTAAAGCGTCGGAAGCCGTAAAAAAGTACATTATACCGAAAATGAGGGAAGACCATATCGTTGACATTATTCGTTACGATTCACTCATTACTATTTTTGCTAACAAAAATTGTGAAAAATATAGGCATCCCCGGCACTATGAAATGATCAGACAGCGAATGAGGTTGTTAGGACGATTTTTGGTTCAACTTAGAAAATATAATAATGACATTTCTGATTTTGCGTCAATATATGATCCTAAATTTGTAGATGATGTCATGAGAGCTATAAATTCGACGGCAAGATTTAACCCTCAAACCAGCAACTATGAAGCTCCTACAGTAGCGTTTAACTTGGGTACATATATTAAGCAAAGTGCCAATATTTTTATTACAGAATGCATTAAAGAACATAAGGATGAAATGAAGAAAAACGCAAAAAACTTTTTAAAAATTTTTACGCAGGAAATAAACATTAATATTAACAGAACAGTGTCGGAATCACAACTCCAAATTAAACGGGCTAAGAAAATTGAACTTCCCAGTATGGAAGATATTAAAAAATTAAGAAATTATTTAGTCCAACTTCGAAATAAATCGTTGCGTGAATGCAAATGCGACGTTAATTTAAAAAATTGGATCAGTTTAGGGGAAGCTACTTTAACAACATTACAATTGTTTAACCGCCGAAGACCAGGTGAGGTGGAAAGAATCCTTATAGATGATTTTAAAAGCTATCAGAGAATGGATGAGACATGTAACTCTGATTTATACATGTCATTATCTAGCATTAATAAAAAGATTGCAAATAAATATGTTCGATTCGAAATACGAGGAAAACTAAATCGAAATGTGCCTGTTATTTTAGACGACAATACATTACAATGTATAAAAACAATTTTAAAATATAGAGAACATCTAGGAGTCATAAATAGCAATCCTTATGTGTTTGGAATTCCTGGAGGTCAACACCGGCATTTAAGAGCTTGCAACCTATTACGTAAGTTCTCTGTTGAATGTGAAGCATTAAACCCTGAACGTCTTCGAGCTACCCACCTCCGAAAACATATTGCAACGACCTGCATAACATTAAATTTGCAAGAAGATCAAGTTGCGGACTTGGCAAACTTTATGGGTCATGCTGAAAAAATACACCGAAATATTTATCGGCAACCTATTATTAGTAGAGACGTTCTCGGTGTAAGTCAGTTACTAGAGGCGGCGCAAGGTGGAGAATCGGACGATGATAATGACAGTGACACTGACAGTACCAAAACTAGAAATTGCGAAAACAGCTCCCATTTTGAAAGTGATGACAATGACGAAAATTTCACACCAAGGAGAGAACCCTGTATTAAAAAGAGAAATAGTAAGTAAAGCAATTGAAACTTAATTTTTTAAACTTTATTTTATTTAAGATTTAAGATCCAATAAAGAAATGTTAGATTTTTATTTAATTGGTTCCAATAAAAAAATTTTTTACATTAATATATCAATTGTAAAATTTAAAATTTTAATTAAAAACTAATTTACTGCTTTTGAATTAGTTAATAATATTTATTTTGTTTTACTAATTTTGTTTCTTTTTTAGCAGGATCGTTCGGTAGTGTAAAAAGGACGAAATGGACATCGGACGAAAAACAGATAGTAACCAGTGTTTTTAAAGAAAATTTTGAAAAACTAACTCTTCCATCACTCAAGCATATACAGGATGCCATTCAGAAATACCCTGGTTTGGGTAACCGAACTCCTCCTCAGATTAAAACATGGATTAATAACCAGCATAAAAAAAAGGGAAGAAAAATATCATTTAATATTTAAGTAGTATTTATGTTAACTTAATAAAAATAATTTGTTACTAAATTAAAAGTGTGTTAATTTCAATAATTAAAAGTAATTATTAAACGTCAAGAGGATATTTAGTACATATCTGGTGTATTTATAGTTTTTTTTTTGTGGCTATTATTAAATAGTGTTTTGTGCCATAGAATCTAATTAACCTTAACTGAGAGTAGCCTGTTTAAGTTATATTTTTCCTATAATTTTACTACAAAATTTTTGATATTAACTAAAGTAATTTACCAATAAAAATAAAAAAGGAGAAATTAACCCAATTAACATAATGCAATAAAAATAACAGGATTTTTTTGATTATATTTGGAACCAAGTTTAAACCATATAGTGTGGTAAACAGGTGTAATAGCTTACACAAAAGCCAGTTTAGTTAATTTTTATTTTAAAAAATAACAGTTAATAATTTAATATTAATCAAAGTTCAGACGTAAAGAAACAAAGCAATATTTAAAGTTCAATGGTAGAAAAAAATTTAAGTCCCAAAATAGTAGTTTACGTAACAAGTCCCGAAAGTGGTCTTTTACTGGAAGAGTAGGCAAATTGCAAGGCGAGCTATAAGGCGAGTAAAAGCACTTTTGGGACGTATTACGTACAATATTTTTTTAAAACAGGCATTGTTGTACCATAACCTTAATATTATTCAGTTTACATTTTTATAACAAGAACTCTTTATTAACTAATTTTAATTTTTTTAACAAACCTTACTTGGGTGATCGCTTTAACAATTTCATCTGGTATAATTTCATCTTCCATTAATTTACAATCAAATGAATCATTTTAAATATCCATTTTATAATAAATTTCACGTTTTCAACTAAACGTCAAAATATATCAAGGTATTTTATAGTTTTAAATGTATACAAAACTCGATTACCATAGAATTGACCGCTATCTTAGACTAACTATTTTATTGTAAATGAGTCCGGTGGAAGCTTTTACCGGACTCATTTTTATTTTCTGGCCTTGTTTGACAAAATGAGATTTTCTGACCTAAAAATAAACCGGAAATTATTAATTTCTGGCCGGTTTAAAAAAAATAGATTATTGATATTTTTCTAGTTGTCAAGTTGATAGCTTGAAATATCTAAGTTTATTATCGCAGTTTTAGCATTTATATTAAAAACTATTGATAATTATGTATAGTTCTGCAATTTTTATAATTAGTTTGCACTCGTTTTTCTGTGCTAATTACCACTAACGCAGCCAGCTTTCAAATTTTCACTATTACAAATTATTCATCGGGATATTTTATCAAAGGTAATACCACGAGTCCTTAAAATTTTATTGATAAATTTTTAGTTTCCACGAAAACTTTTTTATTTGGCAAAAATACGAAAACAAACTGAAATGTGATAAAATCATATTCAGTTAGTTTGAGTAGTTTTGCCTAAAATAAAAAAGTTTGAGTCCGGAAAATAAAAATTTATCTAGTAAAATATTACAGGACGAGTGGTATTTGAGAAGATTATTTTTTGAACCATTCTGTACAAAAACTACTTTATTTAAAAAACTTCCTAGAACAACTTAAATTTCATAATTATCACAAACGAAATGCCGTTACCCCACCTATTAACTTATCCTGTACACTAGATAGTATTGACAGTTGTCAGTTGTCGTGAGCGTCGTGAAAACAGAGTTATAATTTGAATAAATATTTATTTTTATACCTATTTATACAATTGTATTATTAAATAGAAAATTACCAAAATAAAAATTATTAGGTATATCTATTTAAAGTTTACCTACAAGACCACATTTGCCTGTAGGCATATAAAAGTTTTAAATGCATGCAGAACCAGGAAGCAGGTTAGTTTTAAAGTACCTACATATTTGATTTTTCATTATCGTTTAGATGAATTGAATTGTGATAATAATAATAACAAAATATATTTAAGAATATTTAGATAATATAAATGAATGTTGATTTATAGTAAGGTACTTATAAACAAGAAAATTGATTGTTCAATATTGTTATTGAATTTTTGACAGTTCTATAATTTTATCAATACTAGTAAAACCACTAGTGGTTTTATCAATATAAACCGGAATGATTGGCTAGATTTAGCATAAAACATTCAAGATTAAGCGTTTTCATTGGACGAAATCACAAAATTGTGATATTTTGACAGGTGAAAAAAATAATCAACATAAAATTTTATTTCAATGAAACTTAAAATTTTTGTTTATAGATTTACGGAAGCTGAGTACCTAAGTTTCCATCGAGTTATTTTTTGTTAATGATGAATTTCTAAGACCGAATTACAATTTAACACCAAGAAGTGCAAGTCGTCTTAGGTTTAAGATACTAGAACAGATAAGAAGGCTAAAAAAATTCTGACCTCCTTTATTACATACGAACAATAAAAATATTATTTAATCATTAAGTTTAACAAAAAAGGTGTTTTTTTAGTTCCTCTGAACTAGAGGGCGCCAAAGTCAATGTTTTAAAAAAGGCGCCCGATAGATTGAAATTGAAAATTTAAAATTATTGCAAGAAGAAATACATTTTTTTGTCTTTGAAAACGACAACCGATCTAGTTGTCGAAAGCTAAAAAGACAAAATTAAAAAAAAAATTATAATAATATTAATTAGCAGTTTTCAAAGACGTTAACAAATTTGACATATCAATCAAGATAAATTAAATAAGTGAGGGTCATTTTGAAAATAATGATTAATTGATTTATTTTTAAGCTATTGTATGGCTTTTATCGCGGGCCTTAAGTGCGGCGACCGAATCAAGAAATTCCGTAACAAAAAACCTAACACTTAAAAACCTAACACTTCGCGACCCTGCCTACGGCGCCTACTATATTAAAATAATTTGTTTTTAAATAAAAGTTAAATCTGTAAATGTGTATGATAGGCAACATAATATACATATTTTGCTGACCTGTCCAATTGACAGCTTACAACCAAAATACAATTGCTGGTGAATAGTTGCGCGCGTAAAATGTGTGTATAAAGTGTTTTAAATATGAACAAACAAAGTGCATTTATTAATAAAGAAAGTGATGAAAAAATATTGAAGAAATAGGCCACCACGTTCAAAAAGTGTAAATAAATAAATAATTATAATTGCATAAATTGATAAAAAATGCTATGCAATAGCTTTACCGCGGCAGTCTCCGAGTGCCACACGTCTTTTGTTATTGTTTTTATTCTAGTAGCGAAAGTTCCCCTAATAAAAGAAGAAGAAAAAAGAATCACGGCAATTGGAATCGGAAACTTTGTGTCCGCCATGTAAAAAGCGTCATTTCGTGAATAATGCGTTTTTTACACCTGCGAGAGGTTGTGAATGTGAAGGCGCATGCGCATGTGCAACAGTTATACAACTTTTATATAAATTTGAATATCGCTAAGAAATTTCAGGAGATGATGAAGTGTAAGAATTTTTTTTTAATCTCTACTGGTACCTTACATTTTTTAATATGTAATACCTAAGACAACCCGATACAATTTTTTTTATACATGTACGTATTTTGTTTCCTACAAATCCCTTAGTTACTGTCATAATTGTTTTTCTAGGATCACACTTTCAGACCAATGTATGTGGCTTCTCATAACAACTTTTTGAGTTTAAAGTGGTCTTACACAAAAACTTTTAAATTCAAAATTTTTTTATTCAAAAGGTACCTACATGGTACCTACATTGCTCACAATTATAAAACTGGTGCTTAATTCTTAATTTATTAAATTTCCTTTTTTATTGAAAGCCAGGCAAACTTTTTTATAAAAGACTTTATTAACTATTAAAATTATATGTTAATAAAATAATAAAATGTCCCGGAACTAAGAGTGTGATACATACTAATTAATTAAGGCAATTCTTATATATACATTTGAATCACATCCAGTTTAAATAAAACAAATGTATTTTTATAGTTATGTAAACCGTATGTATACGGTATGTATACAATATTTTAGGATGTACAAATGTCCCGGAACTGGGAGTTCTACATATATATATATATATATATATATATATGTCAAATTTTTCCGAAGTCGTGAATTGCGAACCAGCTGAATAGTAGATATAAATCTACTAAAAAGCAATTTCATTGTTGGAATTCGAATTAAAATGTTGGATTCTAATTTCATTTTAACCCTTTTGGAACCTAACTTAATTACTTTATTAATACTAAAAACTGACTTTGCAAAGAGAAAATATTTCACAATCACTATTTAGGTCTTTAATTCTCGACAATTAACCTGTGTAATAATAGTATAATAGATAAACAGTTAAATTTTATACTATATATAATTTAGGTACTAATAACGACGTTTAAATCTTTACAAACGTTAGCCAGTCGATATCTGTCGAAATGCAAGCCATAATGCCATATTATGTGCTTAAGGAGGAAGTGAATAAGTGTCACATGTGAAATGAGTTGAATTTAACCACCAAAAACTAAATATTACTAACCATCTATAGTTTAGTGGTTAGAGTGTTACGGCGTAGGGGTAAAGGTTGTGGGTTCGAGTCCTGCTGGATGCGACATTTTTTTCAATTTATCTTTAATGTCATTTAATATATTCTTGTTTGTATACTTTCTAAAATTTTAAAATTTCGGAAAACTGTTTTTAAAAAATAAAAATTATTAAATAATAGAATGTACTTTCAAGAAATATTAAATTACATCGTAATGTTTTTGTTTTCTTGTACTCAGCCTCTCGCACTTGAATAAGTTGCTTTTATTGGATATTTTATGATATATCTTCAACAATTGTGTGTAAATTTTCTGTTTGGGTTTTGTTTATGTGTCTTAATTTTCTGGTTAAATTCTTTTAATTAATTTTTAAATTATGTTGATTTTCTATAATATTAAATTCTAGTTTCAGACTGAAACTTGTTTAATCAACTAATATCATGAGATAATAAATACTCCTTAGCGTCCCTAAATGGGATTATAAATTGTTTATTTAACGGGCGCAGCTAACAACTTACCAACTAAGTAGAAATAAATGCCTGCTGCTAAAAGCTCCGACAGCATAGAGTACCACTTTTAAATTGATGACTTTCTGAAACGAACTTTGCGAAGTTAACCTCGTGTAAGGAATTAATTAAACTGGAATTTTATGGTTTAAAACTATTCTCTATAAAAAATCTTCAAAACAGATCCATCAGTAGGTTTTTTTCAAAGAATAACAAATTGTTTAAACCTTGTTTCAAGAATTTTGTATAAACACTTTTTCAATAAAGGGGCTCATATATCTGCTACAAAAATAGTAACTCCATGTGTAGTCATGTTTTGAAGAAATACTTTAATATTTATGTTTATTCTCGTTAAAGTATGGCAAATAAAAAAAAAAACATTAAATAAACAGTTCGTGTTTCTAAAATGGATGTAGTGTTAGTGAGGAACTAACGATAGAGGATAGACTATTAAAATCTTTAGCAATGAATAGGTAATAATGACGATAGAATTGATTTTATAATAATACGAAATAATTTCTGCCTTTAAGTTATATCTTAAGTAGTCAAAAAAATAACTACACAGTAAGCTGTAAATTAAAATAAAAGTATCATAGTAAATCTATATATATAAGAACGGATTTAAGGAAATTCCACCCACAAGGGGGGTTGCGGGGCATATATATAAAATGTATATAGTCAGTCATCACGATACCTCTGAAACTATAAGGCCGATCGACTTGAAACTTGGTAGGAATATTCCTTAGGGAAGGTAGAGGTCAGCTAAGAACGGATTTTACAAAATTCCACCCACAAGGGCGGTTGCGGGGGATATATATAAAATGTATATAGTCAGTCATCACTATATCTCTGGAACTATAAGGCCGATCGACTTGAAACTTGGTAGGAATATTCCTTAGGGAAAGTAGAGGTCAGCTAAGAACGGATTTTACAAAATTCCACCCACAAGGGGGTTGCGGGGAATATATATAAAATGTATATAGTCAATCATCACGATATCTCTGGAACTATAAGGCCGATCGACTTGAAACTTTGTAGGAATATTCCTTAGGGAAGGAAGAGGTCAGCTAAGAACGGATTTCGGGAAATTCCACCCACAAGGGGGGTTGCGGGGGATATATATAAAATGTATATAGTCAGTCATTACAATATCTCTGGAACTATAAGGCCGATCGACTGGAAACTTGGTAGGAACATTCCTTAGGGAAGGTAGAGGTCAGCTAAGAACGGATTTTACAAAATTCCCCTACAAGGGGGTTGCGGGGATATATATAAAATGTATATAGTCAGTCATCACCATATCTCTGAAACTATAAGGCCGATCGATTTGAAACTTGATAGGAATATCCCTTAGAGAAGGTAGAGGTCAGCAAAGAACACAAAAACGTTTATTTTCTTTGATATTTTCATTAGTTTTCAAATTAGCAATATACGATTTTTGAGAAATGATGAAATAGTAAAAATCTTCATATCTCACTAATTTATAAAAAAATTTAAAGTTTATAAAATTTATAACCACGCTGACGTAGTCGCGGGCAACAGCTAGTGTTGTTATAAAAGGGAGCTTTTTAATGAAATTAGCAGCTAGAGACAATGTTTTAAAATTATATATAGTAATTCTCACGTATTCAATACTCATTTTTTGAAGCCTAATATCTTGGAAAAACCAGAAAACCACCATACGTAACGTACAACAGTTTTGCGTGTGAGAGTTTTATAAACTTTATTGAATTGTAATATTTAAAAGTATTAGTTGTATTTTATGTACCAAACTAATTATTCCATAAAAATGGATGAAAAATATGCAAAAATGAAAAATATGTTAACATTGTTGAAAATGAACAAAAACACTGGGCGAATGCAAAAAAATATTGTTTACAGATAAATTTAGCTTGACTGACAATTTATTATGGTCAAAATAAGGCCTAAAATGAGCGCGGGAGCGTTATGATCCACGCACTCGGTCGTCTCAAGTTGCTTTTGAAATGGATTTATAATGTCTTGACCAAGAATTTTCTTTGTGACACATGTGATTGATAAAAGCGCATTAAGCACACTACTTTATGTGGAAAATATTTAATATCATATGATGCTATATAACGGTTTTTTTGGCAGTATTTTCTTGCTAATGTAGAATAATACGAGACCACATACGGTAAGAATTATAACTCAATACGTAAAAGGAGTTGGAATTCCAAAATTGATATGGCCTGGCCTGTCCAAAGTCCAGATGTCATATCAATCGTGTATACCTGAAACGAGCTAAAAAAGTGTATAGGAAATCGCAGTTTTACTAACAAGTCAAGAGTTTTCATTTGCACTAATTAATTCCAAAACTTTAGAACTTTAGAAAGTGTATGCCAAATTAAATAAGACACTTTACCCATAATTAAAATAGGAATACGCATAATTAAAAAGTGACCTTTCCTGGTTTATTTATCTTTGAGTCCCTATATTTTACTGTTAGTTTAATTAAAGTTTTTTGTTTTAAATTAACAGAAATTCCTTATGACATGGTAAAAGATTTGTTAAATTACAGTGAATCAGTAAAAATACGAAGGGTAGTTTATTTCTTCTAGATACATCAAAGCAACCATTCTTAGACAGTTGGGAATGTTAAAACAAAACTTTGACAAAATTTTTCACTGTGAGGAAATGGCGTTTTAATAGTACAAGCAATCAAAAAAAACATTCACTTGGCACCTTAAATTGTTTCTACTAAGTTTGTAACCCAAATAATCAATTTAACATTTAATTATGCAGGTTCGACGCCCATTTGTAACTGTAAAATATCCCAATAAAGGGCGTAAATCCCCTTGCTAGCTCACTAGATTCGCGGCTTCTTTTAAGAGTTTTACCAGTACTCTCCAATCATGAAATATAAGGGCGCCAGAGTAGGTACAAACTAAGCAAATTACACACAAACTCTCGTTTAAATGATTTATTTTAAAGTATTTAAAATATCACTTATTTTAATTAATTCAACAATAATATGGTTAATTATTAGTTCGTAAATTAATTTATTCTCTTATCTGCTTTTTTGGTGATCTGCAGCGGCTTTCGGAATAGATTCTCCAGAGACGAATTTTCCTCAGTTTTCTCTAGTAGTCGAAATCCGGGTTTCTAGTCAGAATTCAGGTTCCTCCACAAAATTTCGATAATTCGCCTCCAGAAGAAAAACTTTTACTCTCCTTACAGATATGGATTGACCATAATGATGAAGTTAGTAATCAGAAATCCATCTCTTAATGAAATTACAGTCAAGTAGAATCAGTTTCGGATTTTTCCATATTATTAAGAGTAAATTAATTCTTAATACACGTGTAAAAACCGGTCTAAAATTTAAACAAGATCACAAATACTGATGTTTGGCGAAAATGAAACTACTGCTTCGTCTCTGTAAAGTGATATCTCTCAGTCACAAGAAATATCTTTTTAGACGTAGCAATGTACACGATATATGCAACTTCTTAAAATCGGAATATTCAAATCGAGTTTCTTTTAGGCACAAAAAAGAAAAGAAAATTTATGGTTTCAGCTGCTTTTAAATGCTTAAAAATAAAAAACACGAAAGTATTTTTGTAATTACAATCAATCAAAATACATGCATTATCATTAAAAAAAAAGAAAGAACTGAAGTATCGTTTCAATTTTATTTAATATCAACTAGAACGACATCGAAATGCAGATCCTTCACTTCACATTGAATTGAATTGAAGTTTACTTCCGAAGAAACTTTTAGCTCCCGAGTGAAAATTCTTGGCCATTTCCGTGATAAAGTTATTTTTTATCAAATAAGTTGCAGTAGTCTGTAGATACCTCGATAGGTATACAGTTAAGAAGTGATATATTTTTACTGTGTCGAATACCAACATCTTATTTTGTATTCAGGTTTTTATTTGTGGCGAAAACACGTATTCTACATTTAACGTACTGTTCATGTCAGTGTAGACGTGAAAAATGTGTAACTATTTCAATGACAGCTATTTAGAGCCAATTCTTTTCAGTCGATATTTCAATAAATCGTGGTAATCAATTTGGACAGAAGTTTCAAACATACTAAAGTTAAGTGGCAGAAGACGATTTCTTCGTGTCACCTGCTGACAGCTCAAACCATTTTATGTTCAATCTAGTAAAAAGATATAAAAGATGTAGAAAATCAGACGCAAAAATACATTTGTTGACTTGATTTATTTGATTTTTCACGGATTTTTAAGCGCTTATCTATCTATACATAGACAGTACTGTTAATTATAACGTTAAATAATTAATAATGGTAAAAAATCAACAGAGAATGCAAAAAATGTGAAAAAATTATAGGATATAATACTAATAATAATAACAATATTAATTAAAATAATAATGATATTAATAATATTACTAAACTTTTTATATTTACAATCATACACTCAATATGAAACATGGTTAAACCGTTTTAACAAAAACAAGCTTTACAAAAAATTCAAAAAGATGTTTGACCCTGCAGGCCATCCTTGTAATTTACCGCTAATAGACGGAGAGCTCGCAACATTTTCGGTAAGTCATTTTATCATGTATTGTATTTGTACAAATACTGATTTACTTATACCATTGTGAATAATAGTGGGACTAGTACAGAGATAATAGAACAGATATGTTGGTCCCTAACATAAAGTTGGCAACAAGTTCCGACATCAGCGCGCCATGGTCTCCTGGAAGAAGCTCATCGATTTAAAAATTGGCGGGATATACAGCATATCTAGTTTAAACGTTATATTGGAATAGATACACTTATATTTTAAAATTTTATATTCTTGTTTTAAAACAAGAATATATAAATTTTAAAATATAAGGTATATATTTTCTTACTAGTAAAAATAAAATCAAAGAAAATCAAATTTTAATAATTACTATTTTTATTTGAACACAAAAACATAAAAAATAAATACAATATTGCACAAGTTATGTATTTAAGATCTTAATAATAAATAACATATGTTTAACAGATATTTTAATATAGGGTTTTTAGATAAATTGGAAAGAGATGGTTCCGATGACTAGTTCTTTCCTACCATTTCTCAAAAAAGTGGTCTTTCTTCTGAATAGCATCTGAAACAAAACAAAACCGAGTTGTACTTCTAATACATAAACTTAAAGGATTGCTCTCGATCTAAAAAGATCTCTATAATATTTCCTTATTATACAAAGAACTAAGATTTATGCTCTTGGCACGTAAACCAATCAAAATCAATAAATTCACTTAAACATATTATTTTTCTATTAATCAATTTTAATCAATTAACCTTTTTTCCCGGAGTGAGGAATTTAAAAGAAATATTTGAAACTTCTAATAATGAAAATATGTTTCATATACAGGATAAAAATACTTACTTTTACAATCTACAACACAGCATTTATATCTAAAATAACCTGGTAGTGACATGTTCAAAACTATTCACTGTACTTTTACACCTTTTTTTATGGTAAAACTACCTTAAATTTATTTTAAACTAAAATTATTAACACTTAACCTATCACTATGCCGCCATAACTGCTGTTTCGGGCTACCAGCTGATCATATTTTGCTGGTTTAGTTCCAATTTTCACCACTATAGAATGCGATTGCGCCTCCAGGAATGCGCACAAACATGTTGGCGCCTTTGGGCTATGTTTCGAAAAGTCTCTTAATTTGTCTATGGACTAGTATCTTACCTGCGGTTATTCGACGTCTCACCTGACAGGTAAGCTAAATACGTTAATACTAAAGTATCAGACCTGAGATTTTTTCTGCAGATAATATATTAATTCTTTATTACCCTTACAAAAAACCAAACAAAAATATTAATAATAACACCTTCAAAAAAATTATTGATAATTCTATATTTTCATGTAAAGTATTGGCCAGAACGGGCAAGTGAGGTGTGAAGGGTTGGTAACGGGTGTTGCCGCACATTCTATTTTCTATTCTGCTTACGTAGGTACATAGATATAGATATATCTATGCGTAGGTAAGATACTAGTCCCACTATTATTTACAATGGTATAAGTAAATCGGTATTTGTACAAATACAATACATGATAAAATGATTTACCGAAAATGTTGCGAGCTCTTAGACTATAATTTTAGACACGAAGTGTTTGTATTTGATATTTTTGAAATTTTTGTCTGTTTTGAGCTCCTCGAGCTCCAGAATGTATTTTTTTGTGCTCTTCAATCTTCTTAAGTTTAAAAATGTGTTGTGAGTTTTTTAATAAGTTAATCATTTTCAAAATCACTAGCTGTCATTTTCAATAAAATAAAAAATAGAAATTAAGAAAATCACGAATAAAAAACGAACAAGTAGGTACAACAAGTAGGCGACGCGCGACTAGATACGCGCTTCACAAAAATACTATAATTTAATAATATTATATTGCTTCTGATGCTGCATAAATTGCAGCTCAAATATTACTCACAATAACGGCTAGATTTTTATTAGTCAAGGAAATGGAATAGGGTGCGGTGGCTTTTGGTTCGTACAGAACACCAATGTTGAATAGCTGTGCTCACACAAGCGACGTCATATTTAATAACTGACTGGATTCATTATCATACATTCGTTTCTAATATGTACGAGCGCTTACGCGTATTATAGCGGCATGCAGCAGTCTAAAACAAATGTAATTTAAGGGTGTCAAAATTATTACATATTGTATTAAAGATATTATTTGGTTATTCTGCAGTAAATAGGCAAAGCTCACATATTTTATGAAATTTTGACACTTTTTACCAAATTTTTCTACAATGGTATATCCCGAACAAATCAACCGATTTTGATTTCCAAAACGGCATTCGACGTCATTTTGTGAGGTTAAGAGCTGAAATTATTTGGTGCAACAGTCAAAAAGTTACATCAAACATCGTTTTTGTTTTTTCTTTTATTTCTCCAAATTTATTTAAACAAATGACTTTAAATTTTCAGAAACTCTAAGTTGAGTTAATCTCTTTCTAATTTTATGTCTCGTTTTGAATGGTTAAGCCGTTCAAATACGCACGCACGCATACGAACATCATGCATGGCGGGAATAGTGAGCATGGCTTCTTAGGACCTCAAAACGTGGAGTTTTGTGAAAATCCGATTTTCGATAATAGGAGTGAAACCAATAACTTAAATAACGCGGAAATTAAAAAAAAAATTGGCTATATAGTAATTAACCTTGGCTCTGCGTTTAAACATGACATTAAATATTCTAAAATACATCTGATATTCTTGATATAACTAAAAAAGTTTCTAATGAGATATCTATCGATTTAATCAAATTAACTGCAACTACATGTAGACTACATAGTATAATAACAATTTAAATGCATTATATCTTGATGACAATGACAAGTGACCCAATATAGCCGCTTGGTGTGAGCATGCCATTTAAAGCCTTTTTTTAAGTGACCAAATTTCATTCTCTATTTTAGTTGCTAAATTTAAAATATTTTAATAAAATTAATCTTCCGTTTTTAACTTCCTCCTTCCAATGGTAAAATGTATTATCAATTTTATTGAATCTTCAATGCTTTGCTTTCAGCTTTAATGAAACTTATCCGATAGGGACATCGTAAAAAATGACAAATGCATCTCTCAATTTAAAAAGATGATGTTTTTTTTGGATACATCAGCCAAAGTTTCTGAATCGAACATATTTGAATAATTTGGAAATTATTGAGAAGAGAGGTTAAACCCATGTGTTTTTACTTATTATCAAGTTTATTCAATCAATAAATTTATATTTGTGTTTTGGTTTAATGTTTAACGGTTTATTTTGATCGCAAATCTGCATAGTTGGCATATCATATCAATTTTAAGATAAAGTGTTTGGTTTCAACATTTCATTTCTCTCTGTATATTCATTCCAATTTTTAGATACATGAAAACGTCTTTCTGGTTTCTAACGGTCTTTTTGTTTCAAGAAACCAAGTTTTTATTAGATATTTCATATTTCTTCCTATTGTTTCTATTTATGTAGAAGTTATTATAAGGCTTTTTTTATAGAATTCTCGTCATTAAACGCATAAAAAACCCCACTACTTTCGTTTCGGAGAATATAACCGCACTTTTAAGGTAAGAATGCAGCAAAAACCGTTGCGACTACGAAAATAGATTTCTGAAAATTTGACCAGCTCACGGCGACCGTTGGTCATGTATTGCTCTGCTAAATCTTCTTTTTCGTTTTTTTTTTGTGCCTAGAAGCATGGATAGACTACGCATCAAAACTTTAACGTAAATAGAGCGTCTGCCCAAATTCTTGATCATATCTTATCTTTTCTAACAGAGAGGTTTGTTAGATCCACTTTGCAAGGAGTGTAACTTTAGTTTGTGATTGTGGAAATCAACCGGTGTTTTTTATTTGGTTTGTGTTTTTATACGGCTAACGTGAATACAGTAGTTATTAAATTTATTTAGTTCTTTCTAAATAAGGTGAAGTATCCGTAATATAGCATTAAATTTGGTAAAAAACTGTTATGGTTTTTGTGTCAAGAATGCCAGTAATCATCCTGTTCGGGTTATCTAAGCAAATACTGTTTTCTCAGCTTATGGAATAATTAAAAGACCCAAGAGGAATAAGCCACCAGGGTTTCAATCCAGTTATATGGTCAGCTATAATTGTGAGCAAAGTTCTAAATATTTTTACCCACGACTCATAAGTAAATTGCCTATTTT
Source organism: Altica lythri (assembly GCA_964028335.1). Classification (NCBI taxonomy): domain Eukaryota; kingdom Metazoa; phylum Arthropoda; class Insecta; order Coleoptera; family Chrysomelidae; genus Altica; species Altica lythri. The sequence goes on along the minus strand of OZ034801.1, from coordinate 57,630,393 downwards.
TTAACCTATATCTCTGTCAGTAAGTGTTAAATTATTGAGGAGTTGTGTTATAGTTTTATTTACTCCAGTAGTGGAGTAACTAGATAGAAACCTGTATTATTATGTTGGTTGCCTACTGTCTACTGTATACATTAAATTAAACTAACATTTGACATTTCTCAGACAGAACTGTCTGCGAAATCAAATATTTATTAGAATTTATGCCAAAATTTAAATTTTATGTTTGTTATTTTTAGTTTTATACAAAACCATTTGGTAAGTCATGGGTAAAGCATAGTACTCTACTCGAGGAACAAATTGCATATTTAGCTCGTTTCTTTAGCCCATTCGTAATATGTAATTTACGCCACTTGTAAAGTAATATACTATTTTTGTAGTAATTACTGCTGCTTTAGATTAGAGTAGCTTTGTTTTTATATTTTTTTTTTGCAATTCTTAAGAAAAAGTTTTTTCATATTGACCGAACTGAATAACAAAAGAATTAGGTAATTTGCTCACTAAACTCAGTATATTTTTGTTTTTGTTAATTTTCATGCAGTATTTAAACTTTAATAACTTTTTTTATTTGCTTTTGAATCAGTTCAACGAATACATTTTGTTTTATGTGGATTTACTTGTTGAAAGTTTTTTGTTTATGTATAACTTTGTAGTTGTGCCGCAGCTGTTAAGCTCGTTACTTACCGTTTTGTAAATAATCAGACTCAACTTGTCCACCTTGTAACTGGTATTTTGTTATTATCGGTAATATAGTTGTTATCTAAAATCTTAAAGCTTTCTTTCAGTTAACGAGTTCACTAATAACATTTTTTTAAGAATTTTTAGCCTAAGAAACAAACGGTAAATGTGTGACCATCAATCTTCCAAAATTTTTATATTTTCTTCATATATAACATTCCTATTAGTACCTTTATTTTTTCTTGTTTTATATAAAAATCTTGTGGCGCTCCATATACTATCCACTTAGGTATTATCCTTTAATTCAATCCACGACTCGCTCTCTACCTACCCTCTGCGTACCGTCCGAAATTGGTGACCTTTATTAACACCTTAGAAAGCGGAGAAAAAGCTTTCAGTATTAGTCCATAAAATATTATACAATAAGTTTTACAAACTTTATTTAATTTGCAGTCGTTTTCTTTCAAAATATATTTCCAATTCTAATTAATTATTTTTTTTTATATTAGTCATACATTGTTCTTTTATTTGAAATCATTTTATCGAAAGTTTTGCAACGCCAAATCTTTTCTCCATGCCATTTTCTCTATTGTCATTTTGTAAGCTTTCGAGTTATTTCTGTATTATATAGGAAGTTGTATATATTTACCTACTTAATTATTGAATCTGTACAATAAACGGATTTAGATTTCTTTATGTGAATATATCGATCCAAAGTTAATTAAAATAGAAATATTAATGATTACGAATCTGATTACTTAATAATTTAAAAATTTATAAGAAAAAAAATGGTATTATTTTATAACTGGCTGACATAACGACACGAAAAGAAACAAATATGTTTTGGTCATCTTTCAAACCGCTCGCGTTAAGAAGGTCCGAAAACTATTAAAACTCAGGAAGTTGCTGTAAACATATGCTCTAGTTGGTAATTTATGGCCTCTGACTAGAACCGGAAAGCGTTCCGGTGTTTTTGTCTGTCAGATACAAAACAGCTAATAAATTTGTGAAATTCTGTAAAACTAAAAGTTTTAAGTGTTTGTATAACTATTGTTTCACAAACTTTACTAGACTAGAAGGTCAAAAATATACACGAGTAGTGTGTTTATGAATTATTCAGATATGTTTGTGGTTTAATTAAAACATGCCGTTAGATTACTTTTACTTTTAACGAATTATTAATAAATTATGATTATTTAATGATAAAACTAAATAAAATTTTATACGAAAAATGCTCGGAATAAAACATCTTACAAACTCCAGTAATCAACATTCTTTGAATACTTATCATCATTCAATTTTATTGCCGTTGTTAGAGAAACGTTGATTTAAGCAGAGTGAAAAATTAAATTTAAAATTGTATCCCATCAAACATTTCATCCATGTACTGTCTCATCAGGAAAAGAGAAACAACGGGCGCGTCCTATTTCCTTGTTTCGTTGTCAGACAAGTGCAAAATAATTTTTCAGATTTATTTCGAGCGAGAGGCCCACGAATAATCCCTTTAGAAATTTTTATAATTCGATCAAATCCCTTCATAGCTCTGCCGACAATAATCCTATCTCAGCATTTCTCAAATTAAAGCCCAGATTCAGACTGAATAACAAAGGAAAGAACTCAAACAGCCCTATTGAAACCACGTCGTTGTGAAAAAAATGTGCATTTATATTTTCAATGAATATTCGCTGTGTAGTATGACATAGGCGGTACTGGAACGTTTTTATATAACAATCATCATAAAGAAAAAACTTTTATGTGATTATATATCGAGAGTTACGATTTTTACCTACCACTTACTTTGATTGTTGATATGAAAAACTAACACTAATTTAATAATTTTGAAAATAAACTAGCTCTCCCGGTGGACTTCGTACCGCCTAACATTGTTTTTTTTTTCCATTTTTCGTTTTTTAAAATTTTTACGATTTGTGTTTTTTGTTGTTTTAATGTTTTTATCGTTTTTATCATATTTTCTCGTTAATTTCATATTTTTTTCGTAATATTCTGCAATTTATTGATTAAATATGTAACGATCTATCGAATCGTTTTAGTTAATGAATTCACCAATATTCGGTGAGATTTATTTAATTTAATAGCTGTAATTTCAAGTTGTGCCGTGAGCGGTCTTACTGTATAATTGCTTTTTCTTCCTCGTTGTGATTTCAAGTTTTTAGTTCATTACAAATTTGTTTGCCCGATAGAAATCGACACCGACACAACAAAGGCTGATCTCCAGTAGTCCAGAAGTTAACAAGATTAAAGAAAAAATTTATTCAATATTTTTTTAACCAGCTTTAACAGTTCAAATATCATTATTCCTTTTAATTAAAATAATTGTTTTCTTTTAAATATTTAAATAAATCATTCAAACGGGTGTTTGGGTATAATTTGTTTAGTTTGTACTTTGGCGCCCTATATTTCATGTGCGACCTTCCTAAGAATTGCTCATTTAAATCTATGTGATATTAACTGCGTTACCTTACGATGGCGTCATAAATGTTGAATATCTAAAAATCAAATCACAGTTCTATCTACGGTATGTCTATCCAATCTACAGGTATATGTCAAAGGTTAGTAGAGTTACATCAATTAGCTTAAACTACTATATATTATTAATTAGTAAAACTAAACAATAAATGTCACTTAAGAACTTTTGTCACTTTATCATCATAATAAACAAATAAGTGGACCAAATAGTGAATCTATTTTTAGTGGACACAGTTTTTACGATCATCGTGAGTTAAAATAAATAAAAATATATCAATAAAGAATATTGCATATAAAACTATTAATTGAGTAAATAAATAAACTGCAATAATAATTGATTTTCAGTTGGATTCAATTAAATTCTTATGTATAATAAATTTTATTTAATCGCATTTTGACTGAAGCACTCGATGTAGACCACTGTAAAGGATGACTTCTAATATAAAGTAAATGCATGAAATATCGTTATATAAACTTTGTGTATCAATTAACAGTACCTGGATGACCGAGCTTTGCTCGTGAAACATCTAAATCATAAAGCTTTCTGTTCGTATGTTAGTCAAATTTTGCAAACATCTTACTTTAGCAGCGCGGATTCGACGAGCATAAACCTGATCAATTGCAATTCAACCTAACCTGTTTGTATTTGTTTGATGAGGATGGGCCCTTGGATTAGTCCAATACTTTGCGGAATGTGCTACCTGAGCAGTTATGCATTATTTCACAGGTTATCTTACCCTAACAATCATGTTATGTGAAAAATGGAAAAGACTTGATACCTGCTAGATCGTTTTTTTTCCTCCGTGTGCACCTATATTTCAAATTTTAACGAAATCGTTAGATCCGCTTTCGAGAACCTATGGCAATACATGCAGACAGTTGCTCACTTAATATTGATTATCGATAAAACACGAATAAAATGACATTTTCTAAAAATGATTCCTAGCTAGATCGATTTACCGCCCCCAAAACCCCGTATATACTAAATTTCATGAAAATCGTTCGAGCCGATTCCGAGATTCCAATTATATATTTATATATATATATATACAAGAATTGCTCGTTTAAATATATTAGATATTACTTCGTAGAAGTTTGACTTACTATAGAGGTATACAAACGTCACGAACAAGAGAAGATTTTATGCAATTGTGAATCCTATAATAATTTAGATTTTTATAAAGAATAGCACTCTTACATTTACAAAAAAATATTTTATTATTAAAAATCAAAAAATAAATTAGTAAAAATATTCCGGAGAGGGTTTACCAATACAATAAGTATTTATCCAGCATTTATTTTGTCTACTTACGGTAAAAATAAAGTCAATATTGTTTTACTTGCTAGTTGATAACTAAAGGATTTTAAGGGTATACTATTAATGTTTTCAATACATTAAGTATTTATTACGGTTTATTTAACCACAGTTTACCAACATAAACACGCCTTCTAATCCTATTAAAGACCGGCCGTCAATTATTTGCAGTCAGCTCACACCATGCCAAGAAAAAAATGCCAAACCACTTCCACCCCGTGTACCTATATTTGTCATCGTAAGAGTTGCGTGCAAAGTTCAGCCTTCGTTGTTTATGGATCGATGACAAAAAAAAAGTGTTGTCCTCGTTAATTAGCATCAAGTAGGTGCTATTTGTCGATCTTTAGCGGAAGTAGTAGCACTAGGACACCCTGACTGTGGCCTATCTGCAAGATTAGAGCATTCCAAACTCTTATTTATTATTTTTCGCACACCATCTGGACTACCTTTAAATAGTTTTTCCACAGCACTAAGGTTTTTTAATCACATTCTTTCTTTTTTCTTTTACGGTTAATTTTGCCTCGGAGCCATTACTAATTCAAAAAACAGTTAAATCACCCCACAATATCTTATTATTAAATTTAAACTAGTTACTTACATTGCCCTAACAATGTTAATAAATGAGTTTAAAACCGTGAGAGTATCGAAAATATGTAGTTTAAAGTTTGCTTCTGGTTGGGCTTTAGCTCTAGGGCTTCACCACTTTTCTGTGTTCAACATAACTTGGATCCACAGAGTCAGGAATAAAAACACTTTACTAATTTTATGTAGAAATATAATGAAAATAGCAACTGGAACAATTAGCACTAGTCAGACAGATCGTAAATACATAAAATACTGGGTTTTTTAATGATTTAACTATTACAATGCACGCGGCAAATAATACAAAAGTTTCTTCCAGGAGGTCTGTCGTTAGGTTAACAATTGACAGCGTCTCTTCTTCTTTTAGGCGCGTTCGGTACACTTACGTACGTTGGCTCAAACATGGCCTTTTACAATTAGGAATTGCAACTAGCACAAAAGTAGTTTAAAGTTAAGCAAGTATAAACAGCTTCTTCAACGGATTTTTAATGTACTCAATTTAAAAAATAAATAAATAGTTCATTCATTAAAACTGAGTATTTTGGATATACTTTAAAACATTTAAGTAATATCGTTTGTAGGGAAACAAAAATATTAACGTAATAATAGTAGATTACACTTCAAGAGCAGAAAGTTTGAGATTTCTGCACTGCGCGCCATGATGCCCAAAGCGAAGCCTTCTGTGTTAAAAGATATTGATGCCTGCCCCGACATTTGCAGTGACAGTGACATCAGTGCAGGAATAATTTCTTTCGGCCCGCTTTCTGCGCGACATATTATCACGGCATAAAAGTTAGGCTTTCTGCCGTAATATTGAAGCCGGAACGACGTACGTACGGCATAGTAGGAAAAATATATAATTATAAAAAAAAGTGTGAGGTGTCAAGGGACACCCGGATGGAACGAAGTTCCTTTCGATTAATTAGTGAAGGAATTAGTAATTTGTAAACATAACAGAGTGTTTATACATACATAAGCATTTATTATTGTCTGTATAAAATCTCTACTTACCTAACAGTTCGTTTCTTTTAACAAAAGTGTCCATTTATACAATACCAGAGCTTTAAATAACACATCTTTTTAAAATTACTTTTTATAATTTAAAACAGGAATTAACAATTCAATACAAAAAATTTAAAATTAAAATATTTGACAGTGACTGACAGTTAAGGTAATTTGACGTAGTCAAGTTACGAACTATTTTTAAAATGTTTATGAATTTATTAATTTATAAAAACAGGATGAAATAAAATATAATACTATTATAGGTAATTATGTTTTTTTCTACAGTATTTTCTTTTTAATGTACATTTTCTTTTAATTTAAAATAGTGTCTTTTTAATTGTAATATATCTATGAGAGATTTATTTTTTGGTCTGTGAGAGAGAGAAACATGCATGTGTAGGTGCATTGTGTCGGTGCATAGTGTCGTGACAACTTTTGGTATGGATTTTTTTGGGCTAGCTCCCGTCAGTCGTAACTGTTCGTAACGCGCGAAAGGGAACTTCGTTCCAATAAATATCAGCTGAGTTAGCCCAGTACCCTAGCTAATGGCTTGATGACATTTCGTCCCGTATGAAAGCAGGTTTGAATATGCCAATATAGTTACTTTTTTTAGATTTTTAATTATTTTTTTTGTTTTCTATTTTATGATTACTTATAATAAAAAATATTTTTAAGTACTTTTAAAATGTGTTAACAAAAATATAATTTTCTGTTTTTTTATTTTCATTGGTGTTAGTGTAAACCGCTAATCTACCTTGTTGTTATGTAACATAGTATCCACGCTATATCTAATATATAAAATTGACACTTAGATTAATTTTTTTTGCAGTTGACTTAGTTTTGATAATAAATCGAAAGCTTTTTGGATTAGGGTCGGTGTGAAAAATTAGCTAAAAAAATCGTATTACTTGACCATAATATTGACGATATCACCCAGGAGGTTTATATCTTATGCAAGACGTCACTCCTTTTTAAAATTAGTTTCCATACAATAGATGGCTCTTTAAACATTTTACTATCTATATAGACAACGAATGTTGCATTAACAGCATAAAAGGAAAAATCCATAATTCATTAAATGAACCTAAGCCGGCTCGCATACCAGCAATTTGCAACTAGCAACATGCAATAAGGAATATTATCGCCAATGTGTTTTTCCATTATATTTTTGTTGATCTCGCACACCGACGCAATACGATATCGCTATCGCCTTTCTAAGGCAACATTATGTTGCTAGCAACACGACGTGCCGGTTGAAAAGCAACTATATCGCCCATAATTTGCCAATATTTTGTTCATCAAGCAGTGTTATAGTTTTTTTCCGAACCAAAACCGAACCTTTTGGTTAGATGGCGACGAGAGGCATCGTCGGATGTATCGATACGGCGATTCTGAAACTGTGTGGGATGCGTCTTTAATTCTTAAGCACATATACTGGCTCCATGTTTACTCAACGCTTCAAATGCTGGATGAATCCAATATCGTCTACTTTTTCTTTTCTTTCTCCTTAAAATTTGCCACAAAATTATCACTTCGTCTTCATCAAACGACATTTTAAACACTTGATTTTTTATTGCTTTGGTATGCGAAGTACAACAAAATATGTTGCTAGTTGCATATTGATCCGGTGTGCGAGCCGCCTAAGGGTATTTTTTAGATAATTATTTGATTTTAACATAAATTATTTATTTGTCAATAAAGTTATTCATAGACATATTTAGTAACCGATTATTTGAGATATCTCTCATGGAATTTTTAAAAAATTTTGAAATTTTTAAAAGTTTTTAGAAAGAATACAAAAAAGAATATATTCAATGACATTAAGGAGAAAATGACAAAGTCTCTGGGTCATTAACGTGAAAGTGAGTAAGTGTCACATGGGGCAGGAGTAGAATTTAAGACCGATAAGCGATTTAATGGCTAGGCATTCATAGCTTAGTTGTTCAGCGCGTAGAGCTGAAGGTTGCGAGTTCGAGTCTCTCTGGATGCGACAATTTTTCAATTTCTCCTTAATGTCATTTAATATATTCTTGTTTGTATACTTTCTAAAAACTTTTAAAAATTTTAAAAATTCATAGACATATGAAAAGTTAGACTAGGCGTTCTGACCTGGGCCGGTTTTATAGTTATAAGAAAAAAATCGGAGCATTTTTAATCGCCTCTACAGAAAGCAAAACCAATACCTCATTGCTACGTCAATATCACGTGGTTAATATGCTCCACTTATTAGATAACGAGCAAATACTGCTCCGATATTTTTTCTCTAGAATCATGACGTGCAGTCTAGGATTATAGGTCGGTAGTGTCATTTGATACAGCCAGTAATTTAATTACTGTTCATGAGGTATTTGTAACATTTATATAGTGTTATTTAATAGTTTCAATGATATTGCAGTACATGTAACAAACAGTGAGTTATAAGTATATATGTAGGAATGTTGTTGAAAAATATAAAAGTGTAATATATTAATTTTATTGGTTATTATCACGATTCAAGTCCTTCACAACTAGACCAAGGTCACAGAATCCGGACAAACGGGTACCGCCGATCGAGCGCCGCCATTCGGGCGCCTGACCGTTCGGACGCCAGGCTGTTCGGGCGCCTGACCGTTCGGGCGCCAGGCTGTTCGGGCGCCAAATTTTAATGTCCCTTAAAGACCAATGTCGGTCGCTTATAAACCCAAATTACTGTCAAAACATTACTTAAAATTTATACTTTCTCCATTAAGACTTTTTATTCAGAATGCATCAGTTACGTTACCAAACTCAAAATTTAAAGAAGTTACAATATTTCCTTTTTCCTAGGACCACCTATAAAAATTTTTTGGTATAAAAATGAATCCTTCATCTTACCACGAATACAGTCAACTTCCACCTTTGTTGCATTGCTGTCATGGGACTGAACATTTATTATCTTAATTATTGTATCATTGGATATATGGATCCGACATTTACACCCATTGTTTTTCAGTTCGCAACGCCAGAATTCTTTTGTTCCACACTTTCTCCGTTTGTCGAAAACATAGCAATATCCATTATTAACAACTTTTTTTCCTGCTTTCGAACGGCGTCACACTAATTGCCCGTTGCCCGAACGGCAGCGCCCTAACTGCCCGGCGCCCAAATGGCCGTGCGTCCGATCGGCGGCGCCCGTTTGTCCTAGACCCCAAGGTCACTATGCTCTCGGCCTCTTGTTTAATAATAAAAAAACTGTTAAAAGGTTCGATGCCTATTTTTGTTTCCTTTCTCGTCAAACAATATTTAAAATTGTTTATTTAACCAAATGTTTAGAGTAAAATATGTATTTAAAGTTCATATGTTTCGGTTTCATGTCATATGAGATTCCCGAATTTTACTCTTTTATTTTTTGATTATATTATCATCCAGTTTGTAATACTAAAATTGTCAATATTATTATATTTCATTTAAACACGAACAAGACGCCATCAAAAAATCTACTTACTTAAATAAGACAGAACTTCGGTAACTACTTACTACTACCCGTTATTGAGTCATGTAATGGTAGGTATTGGAACTGTAACGTTATGTTATTATTTATCAGTACTTTATTTTTATTTTGGTAATATAAACGATATAGTAACTACACTATAAGATAACGGTGCAAGTAATCGTTACTTTGAAGGTACGCCAGATCCGTCGCTGTAACATAACAGTATGCCATTGAGGTAATCTCTTATGACGGTTTATTTTCCCTGCTTTCCAAACGTCGAATATGTAATTTCGATTCACTCGTACAAAATAACCCTGCACAACGATAAATTTCTGGTTAGTCTTAGTCAATGGTTTTGTATGCAAGGCTGTTAATTTCGAATGATTTACTTCGTTCGCAGTGACCAAAATTGTACAAACTTGTGACGGTTTGCAGACACGTCTAGAGCACATACAAAGTGAACATAATGACTGTCGGTGCGCGTTGATCATTTAATTTACTGATCTTTGAACGATTTGTTTTTATCTTTTAATATATTTATGAATTTTTTTGTCATTTATAGTGAATAGCCAGTTGTTGCCTTTGAGTTTCTATTTTTGATAGTGTTTGATAGCGATAGTTTTAAGGAAATTTGAGCATTGAATTAATTATTTGTAAGCTTTCGTGTGTATCAACCAATAACTCTTTCGTTTCTTTTATTTATCCATCCATTGGCTATCTGGAACTTGCAACTAAAAAAAAAAAAGAAACAAGAAATATATACAAAATATATTAGAAGAAATGTCAGAAACGTTACAACTTTGTTCTCTATTTTAAGATTGCACGCACAAGGAGAAAAAATGCAAGTGTATAATACTAATTGTTTATAATATGATTTGAAAATACATTAAAATTATATAAAAAACTAGCGGCCGCCCGCGACTTCATCCGCGTGGACTTTAGATTTTTGCCACCGAGTTTCATACAAATTTGCAACCCCTATTTTAAATCCTTAGGGATGGAATTTAAAAAAGTAATTTCTTAGTACACCACTACGTAATAAAACAAATTTATTCTTGAATTTTTAAGACTATACGCGTCTATCGACAGTGCCATGTCGGCCAGCAGCAGCGTGCTACCGTCTCACCGCACCACACACCCCGCTCAGTAAAGCGCGAATGGTATTAGACTATTATTATTTTAAAACTTTAAAAACTTGCATGCTATGTGCATGCAAAATCTCAGCCCGATCGGTATGAAATTGACAAAGTTTCATACAAACATTCATCCCTATTTTATCCCTTAGGGGTGGAGTTTATCAAAATCCTTTCTTAGGGGATGCCTATGTCATAGTAGCTATATGCATGCAAAATCTCAGCCCGATCGGTTTAAAACTGACACAGTTTCATACCAACTTTCATCCCCTATTTTATCCCCTTGTGGGTGGAATTTATCAAAATCCTTTCTTAAGGGATGCCTACGTCATAGTAGCTACATTCATGCAAAATCTCAGCCCGATTGGTTAAAAATTGACAAAGTTTTATACAAACTTTCATTGCCTTGTTTATCCCCTTAGGGGTAGAAATTATCAAAATTCTTTTTTAAGGGATGCCTACGTCATAGTTGCTATATGCATGGAAAATCTCAGCCTCATTGGTTTAAAATTGACAAAGTTTCATACAAACTTTCATCCCCCATTTTATCCCCTTAGGGGTGGAATTTATCAAAATCTTTTTTTAGGGGATTCCTACGTTATAGTAGCTATATGCATGCAAAATCTTAGTCCGATCGGTTTAAAATTGACAGAGTTTCATAAAAACTTTCATCCCCTATTTCATCCCCTTAGGGGTAGAATTAATCAAAATCCTTTCTTAGGGGATGCCTTTGTCATAGTAACTATATGCATGCAAAGTTTCAGCCCGAACGGTTTAAAATTGACAAAGTTTTATACAAACTTTCATCCCTTATTTTATGTCCTTGGGGTTGGAATTTATCAAAATCCTTTCTTAGCGGATGCCTACGTCATAACATCTACCTCCATGCCAAATTTCAGCCCCATCCGTCCAGCGGTTTGAGCTGTGCGATGATAGATCATACAAACTTTCATCCCCTATTTTATCCCGTTGGGGTTGGAATTAATCAAAATCCTTTTTTAGCGGATACCTACGTTATAACATCTACCTGCATGCTAAATTTTAGCCCCATCCGTCCAGCGGTTTGAGCTGTGCGTTGATAGATCATACAAACTTTCATCCCGTATTTTATCCCCTTGGGGGTGGAATTAATCAAAATCCTTTCTTAGCGGATGCCTACGTCATAATATCTACCTGCATGCCAAATTTCAGCCCCATCCGTCCAGCGGTTTGGGCTCTGCGCTGATAGATCACTATGTCAGTCAGTCACCTTTGAGTTTTATATATATAGATATATTTGAATAAAAATAGCTTGTAATTGATATTTTTTGGTTCGTGCATAAAAAGTGGCACCTAAAATGGTTAGTTACAATGGTATATATATATATATATATATATATATATATATATATATATATATATATATATATATATATATACAGTGATATAATTTATTGGGTTTGCAGCAAAATAAAAGAACAAGTGTACTCTTTTAAATTCTTTACTCCGAGCTTTCGGCTGTGGATACAGCCATCGTCAGGGAAGCTACAATACATTATAATTAAATATAATAGTACTTAACATAATATAATTTACTTACAACTTTTTGAGGTTTTTGTTAAAAAGATGATATTATATAAAAACATGGGAAATTATTTTGCTGCAACCCCAATAAATTATATCACTGTATTTAATTAGTCAGCAAATAGTTCTCTTTCATATATATATATATATATATATATATATATAATATTACAAATACTTACTGAATTTTGTTCAATTGCAACTTTAAATTAAATCTCAGGATTAAAGGTCCAAAAGAAGAGTCGAAATAGACTCAAAAACTCGAAAGCAAATCAGTTTTTTGCTTACCTTTGGGCTGAACATAAACTACAGCTCCATAATTGACCTTTCTTCCATATTAGATCGGACAAAAATACAAAAATCATCCATATATATATATATATATATATATATATATATATATATATATATATATATATATATATATATATATATATATATATATATATATTGAAATAGATCTTCCTTCTGAAACACCCTCCTTCAATACAATTCTCGGTCGCAGATTCCAATATTTCAAAATTGATTGCTAGTGACAAAAATAAAATACAAAAATTTAGTATCCCGGTCCCTTATTACACGATATAAAAAAATCACTTCCTTTCTTTCTCTGCTTGGTATTCAATCCAGGTCTCTATTTATTAGCTCCTTTATTCTGCTTTTCTATACCTTCTGTCTCGTTCTTTCTGCTCTGCTCTGACTTCTGCTATTTGCCTCTGTACTAATCGGGTTTCAATCTATTTTCTTCTTCAATATATTTTTTTATTTGTTATCTTATTTCATTTTAAAATAAACTTTCTTGATACCAATTTAATAACTTTTTATTTAATTCCAATTTTCTGTACAAAATTCTCTGACAATTTCAAGTTTCTCTTATGACAATCAAATCAATAATAACCAAAACCAAAACAACTTATAATCTAAACAAAAACAATTGAAATACAAAAATACTTAATCTAAACAACCAATTTACAAATAATGGATCACCAAAAAAAGAGTAGTTAGAAAACTGAAAACAAACAAGAAAATAATGTAAAAATCACTAAAATAAAATCAATAAATTAAAAATAAGTTGCAAAACTTGGGAAAAAATCGAAAATCATTGATTTCCGTTCAGACGGCATTTCCGGCCCGGTTTTAAATTAGAACCGGTAACCGTGACACTCATTCAAACGACACCTGGCGAACCGGAAAGAATTTCTATACTTTCTAAAATCTTTAATTTTATTTTAACTATTTTTCTCCTAAATAAAATAGAAAAAAAATATTAACAAATAAGTTGTTTTTGTATTTTTGTAATTGTTTAAAAAAACAGGTCAAAATTAAAATAACGGATTTTTCATCTACTACGTTCAGACAAAAGGTTGCAGGTAGTTTATCGAATGTCGAATTGCTAAGGAAATTTTGCCGGATCCAGCCAAATTTACACATTGTTTTGTCACTGCAAACCAGCTGCCGGGGCACTATAAAAAATCTGTTTCAGGTATTTGAAGGTTCTAAATGGGTATTTGGGAGATAGTAGATGAAAAATCCGTATACATACTGCTAATATTGCCCTGTTTTTTTCAAACAATTAAAAAAATCAAAAACTTATTTGTTAATATTTTTTTCTATTTAATTTAGAAAGAAAATAGTAAAAATAATTTTTTAAAACGTTTTTCAATATATGTAATAGTTATTTAAGCAACAAGTGTATTAATAAGGGCGATTAACAATCGAGATATTTTAACGCGCGAGCATAGCGAGCGCGTTAATGTTCGAGATTGTTAATCGCCATTTTAATTCACGAGTTCGTTACAAAACTTTTCCGTCGACCGTACTTTTCAGAAATATCATTTTTTGATTTTTCAAATACAAAATAAAGTAAATAATGATATACAATGACAGTTCTTACATTACTAACATTGACAGTAAGTATCAAGAGGAGCTGCTTGATTTTTTGATTTTTCAAATGTACAGGATTTTAAACAATAAACTAAATAATGATAAACAGTGACAGCTAGCACTAACAATGACAGACAGGCTACTCGATTTTAATTGTTTTAGTTGAAATCGTTGATTAATAGAAAATCATTCATTAATAGGGGTTATTAATCAACGATTTTGAGTGTGTTAAAATTCATCATAAATGAACGGTCGACGGAAAAAGTTATTTAAATCAATAAACAAATAACCGAGATATTTGAAAAAAAAAAACACATGAATATATAAATTCATTCATGTTCGCCGGGTGTCTTGTGAATGAGTGTCATGATTACCGTTTCTTATTTAAAACCGGACCGGGAATGCCGTCTGAACGGGCTGTTAGTTGTTGGTTTATTTAAATTTTTTGTTCTTCTCTAAAAACTGGAAAAGGCATAAAAATTTTTAATATTTAGATTTTCATGTGTGTAACTTTTCTACACTTATGTGTTTTTTTATGTTTTTAATTTTTAAAATTGTTTTTACTTTATTCTATATCTCTTACAGTTTAGATAAATAATCCTGATATGCTTATATTTTTTAATTGATAATGTTTTTATTTGTTACACCTTATTTCACCTCTTAGATATTGATTTATAAAGATTTTATTTTGCAGATTAAACTAAATTATTTAAATCACTCTATAGAAGAAATCTTGAAATATTTATTAATTTTTAAACTAGGTGTACCCGCGACGCCGTTCGCGTGGCGTGTTGATTGTTGTATATATTTATATTTTTTATACACCAGATGTAAAGTTGAAAGAAGACAAATACATCTGTAAAAACCGCATTCGAATCGGATCAGTAGTTTTCATGTGATGCTTGCACAAACATATAGATAGACAGACACTGGTACAAAAAAAATCTAACCACATTTTTGGGTTCTATATCGATGTACCCGCGACGTCGTTTGCGTGGCGTATAGATTGTTGTATAAAAATTTCTGCCCCCACGCCGTAAAAGGGGTGGGGGGAGAAATTTTTATACACCAGATGTTAAGTTGAGAGAAGACAAATACATCTGCGAAAACTGCATTCGGATCAAATTAGTATCTTTCATGTGATGCGCGCACAAACAGACAGACAAAAAAAATCTAACCACATTTTTGGGTTCTATATCTATGTAGTAACACCCCCGTAATTTATTTTAAAATATCTTTAATGTACAGAATTTCATTTCTACAGTTTTATTATATGTATAGATTAGTATCATATTTGTTATTATTGGAAGATATGACACATTCAATTTGATTTGTGCATATTAATTGGTCAGGTATATTTTTTTTTGTCCTTTTAGGATTAAATTTTAAATCCTACCAAAATAACTAATAAGTACCTATTTTATAAAATAAACAACAACCGCCTGCCTGCCTGTGCATTCGCGACCTTATACAAAAATAATGGACGATAAGGACGTAGGACAACTGGGCAAACGGTTGTTACCATTTTTGGGATTACAATTTTACCTGCTAATCCTATACATCAACTGGACAAATGGCACCCGATGTCATTAGGGTAATAATAATCTCTCACGTACTATTGTAATGATTATATTATTGACAATTAATGGTTGTGGGTAGCATGGTGACTACACAAGGAGCACGAACTCGAATGTGGCATTTGCCAGAATATGTCCGCTTTAAAGTATAAATTAAGCTTCATTTTTCTATCACTAGACAATTAAATAATCCTAAATTATTAAATTGGTTTCTATTATTTATATGTGAAAGATCGAACCATTTTTTTTATTGTCCAAATAAATTAATAATGAAATAATTAAAAATTATTTATTTTATTTGAAACTCCGTACTTATTGGTCGCCATTTTGGTACAAATGGAACACCAGCGCCCTCTTATTTTGGTAGCCCTATTTGCATACATGGAGTTCGTACTCCTTATCTAGTCTCCATGGTTGGTAGTTTCAAAAGTCTTCTTAAAGGATAAATTTTAAAAAGAACGTCAGTTACTGTTCCGAATTTGAACCTTTCACAAGATTGTCAAAAAAAAAAAAAAAAAATGGAAATTATAAAGAGTGAATGTGGGTGATCTGATTGTGATAAAAAAATTTAAATTTAGTTTTGGTTATAAAAACCAAAATGATGTTGAAATATGGCGCTGTGTTGTTAAAACGTGCAAAGCAAAAATCTCCACCAATTCGGAAAAAACGTATTCACAGAAGAAGGTGCGCATAACCACAACAATAAGTGTAAAACGCAAAGCCGTGGGAGATATTTGGGAAAAACCACAGAAAATACGTGAGATCGAAAATACTCCAATATTTGGTAATACTATAACTTACAAGCAAATATGAAATATTCGAAAAAATATTTATAGATCTCGTCGACGAGTTTTACCTCCTTTACCAAAAGACATTAATGATGTGCATGATGTGATGGATGCTGTTAAAGTAAAAACTGTTCGTGATGAATTATTCTTAATAATTAACTGTAAGGATAATAATATCATCAGCTTTTCATGCGACAGTAATTTAAAATTATTGTGCCATTACGATATGATTTTTGTTGACGGAACATTTTCATTTTCAACCGACTTCAAAAAAGGAGAAGGTTCTCAATTCGACCATTTTTTTTTTATGTATGTTACCAAATATCTCCAGTATTTATTATCCGATTTGAATTTTTTTTTGCATTTAAAGAGTAGAGTGTCCCATTGGTCCCATAGAAATTTGGTTTAGGTCTGGTCATCAATGTGAAAGATATTCCAAGAAATACCACAAAAATCAACAGAATAAACTCTGCAATCAAGGTAATATGTAAATCATGATGTTTAACATAAAAACATAATTGGCCCACTGTAACCGATTTAAAAAAATTCGACCATAGTTTGTTTTTGTGTCTTACCGAATATCTCCAGTATTTATAATCCGATTTACAAAAATCTTTTTACATTTGATTGAGGTCTGGTCATCAATGTGGAAGTAATACCACAAAAATCAACAGAATAAGCTCAGCAGTTAAGTTAATATGTTAATAATGATGTATAATATAAAAACCTAATAATTAGCCCGTTACTTTTCCACTCTAAAGCCAAAGACCTCTTCTTACAAGGAAAAGGAATGTGCATTTAATCAATTCTCTTGGTCACTGCGGGTTATTGATTTTAGACAATTAAGTCCACGTTTCATCACGATGTTTTCCTTTACCGTACATGCTTGGTGTTAGACAATTTACTTATGTCTCTAAAAAGTCACATTGGTACATGTCGGGATTGTTGGGGATTGAACTCAGTACCTCTTGCACGGTATTTGGAAGGTTTTGAAAATACTACATTATGAATTTGCGCCAACATATGACAAAACCAAGAAGCAACTAAAAATGATAAAATAAAAACTGTTTTAAAAAAATTAAACCGTCTTCAAAAAAATGCACTAAAAAGCCAGAAATAAAATCTTTATTTCTTAAAAAAATTGGGAGCAACTTGGCATCTGAATTCGATTTCCTTGAAGTCCAATGGCAAATTACATTCTATTTTAATCTTAGCAATGAAATCCAGGTTTTGAATGTTAGTAACTCAAATCTTTTACAAAGATATAAACGATTGGAGCCAACTTCAAGGAAATCGATATCAGATACCTAGTTGCTTCCCATTTTTTTAAGAAATAAAGATTTTATTTCTGACTTTTTAGTGCATTTTTTTGAAGACGGTTCAATTTTTTTTTTTAAGTTTTTATAAACAAAATTTTTCTGTCAGTTATTTACAGTTAATATTGTTCGTAATGGATTTTATGTGCCTCTTGTTTACAGTCTGTTACCAAATAAGACAAAAGAATCATATTCCAATTTCCAAACTGACACTTACGCTACATTAAACAGTATTCGTAAAAATGAAAATAACTATAGAACAATTAAAAGTAAAAAAATTGTTACGTCTCTTATAGCAAACTATAAAAATAATTAAATTTCGCGCTATGACTTTGTAAAACGCGTATCCCAATTTTATAAAAATTATTAAATTATTTAGATGAAAATTATGTAGTATGTTTTTGTGTGCATTTGTATATAATAAATAAATAGTTTATATTGCATAAGATTTATAATTTTAATTTCAAGGAATATAATTTGCCCAGTTAAAACATTATTTTTAAGCAACCGTTTTGCCATTTGCCCAGTTGACTAGTAAGATTAACGGAAGACTGGCCATTTTGCCCAGTTCATTACTTTCGAAAATAATCCTTATAGCATGATTCAGTATTCACGCGCGATGGCTTATTATTAGCGTATTTCATGTATAACTTTGGTGTTTCTATGATTCTTTTTTATGGAATAGTTAATAATGTTAACTTTTTTAATTAGGGATGACTGAGAGTGTTATAAACGTAAGAGTCGACAAATATAATCAGAAAGCTTCGAACTGCTATATAAGCTATCGGGAGCTACACGTGTTATTGTGAGTGAACCATAAAAGATAGACATATGCTGTCGTGGGATATTTTTTATATAATTTTAAGGAGAACATTTCGGTAAGACATGATTTCTGTATAGCTTTAATCATTAAGGTTGCAAACGCGACGGAAGCTTAAAAAATGGAGTAACTTCTCCTGTTTTCCCAACATTTCCCTTCACTGCTCTGCTCCTATTGATTGTAGCGTGATAAAAAGTATACTATAACCTGCTCAGGAGTATGAAAAATAATTGTACCAAGTTTCGTTAAAATCCGTCAAGTAGTTTTTGTTTCTATAACCGTTATACAGACAGACAGACAAAAATTTTACTGATTGCATTTTTGGCATCAGTATCTAATAATAAGAATCTTTATTATTTCCAAATTAAATATAGTACATTAAACTACATAACTTACATTTTAATCTAATTTAAACGTTGGAAATAAAGGGCGAAGTTCATCTCCTCAAATGAATCGAAAGACTCATTATGGAAATGCTCTTCCCTAATCACCCCCTGATAGTTATTTTGGAAATATATTTCATGTACCGAATTGACCTTTCTACAGATTTATTATAATGAAACACTTTTGGGGGCTTTTTACACAATTTATTTACAAAATTGTTAAGATACACTGAACTCTGCTGGATAACGTCTAACTACTTGACAATACAATGAATTCTTGTGAACACTTGACTCGAACTGACGTAAACTGCCCATGCATCCCCTTATATACAACATTATTTAATCCAGTCAGTGTGTTTAGAAGTTTCTAGAATTTTCTAGAAACATTATATAAAATGGTCAGTTGATTTTTTTACAAACTTCTAAAAATCAACTGTCAACAACAATCTTTCAAATTAAGGTCCCTTCCTTTACGGTTATCCCGTTACACTGCCCCCTCCTTAGATTCATTCCTCCTGGAATGTTATTTCCTACATCGGAATCCCGCACACTCCCCGAGCCAGCCAAACCATCTTCTTGGAGTTGCTGCGCATCTCCACTGTGGTTTCCCTGGTAAGGTGCCAAACGATCATGATGGACCACAACGGGTTTCCCTCTGGGAATTTTCATGATCCGATAAATGACATCGTTAATCTTCTTCTTGATGGTGTAAGGACCTTCCCAGTTCTTTTGTAATTTGAGACAAATACCTCGACGCCGTCGGGGGTTATAGAGCCAGACTAAATCTCCAACTTGGTAACTCTTTTCCATTGTCTGTGTGTCATAGTACCTCTTCATCCGATCACTAGATAATTGTAGTTTTCCACGCACCAGGTTGTGTATATTCTCCATTCGATTCTAAAGGTCGGCGACATATTGTTCATGTGCCATTTCTTCTCCAGGTTTACAACTAAACACCAAGTCACATGGTAGCCTCATTTCTCTACCGAACAGGACCTTCGCAGGCGTTTGGCCAGTTGATTCGTTGATGGCCGATCGAATTGCCATTAGAAATAGTGGAATATGTCGATCCCAATCCCTCTGACAATCTGACACTACTTTTGACAGATAGTTGGTTATAGTCCGGTTCATTCGTTCCACCATTCCATCAGACTGAGGGTGCATCGCTGTGGTTCTCGGTTTGTGGATGCCTAATCTTTGGCAAACTTCTTGAAACAGCTTGCTCTCAAAATTTCTTCCTTGGTCTGAATGTAATTGTAATGGTACCCCAAATCGGCTTACGAATTCTTCAACCAGTATATCTGCTAAAGTGGTAGCTTCCTGATTGGGAACTGCATATGCTTCAACCCATTTAGTGAAGTAGTCCATTACAACAAAGATGTACTTGTTTCCTACATCGGCCTGTGGAAGTGGCCCCAATAAATCTACTGCGATTCTTTTAAAAGGACTTCCAACCAGGTATTGCTGCATTTCCGCCTTCGGTTTTCGGTGCGGACCGTTACTGGCAGCACATGTAGTGCATTTACGACACCAATCTTTAACATCATTAGTGCAATTTACCCAGTAAAATCTATCTCGGATCTTTTGCAGCGTTTTCGTGATACCCAGATGTCCTCCAGAACTATCATTATGCATCTGTTTTAAAATTTCCGGTACAGCATTTCTTGGGACCACTATTTGTTTCCTTGTTTCTGTGCCCTCGGAATTTTCTACAAGTCTTTTAACGAGCCCTCCGTCCAAAATTAAGGAGTTCCATTGGGACCAGTATGCTTTTAAAGCAGGAGAGGATGAGGATATCTCTCTCCACAACGGACGACGGTCCATTCTCTTCCACTCCCTAATCTTTCTCAGAACGGGATCGTTTTCTTGTTGCTCCTCCAGCATAGAGCTCCCGTCTTCTGGCACAACCTTAACTAAGGCAAGTTTTTCCTCGTTCTGCTCCATACGGGTACAATGGGGGCAATCAGGTCGACATGGTCTTCTGGAAAGTGCATCAGCATTACGATGTCTGGTTCTAGGTCTGTGCTCGATTTCAACATCATATTCCTGCAGTTTTTCGAGCCATCTTGCTATCTGTCCTTCTGGGTTTCTAAAGCTAAGTAGCCACTTTAAACTAGCATGGTCTGTTCTGATCAGGAATTTTCTGCCATACAGATATTTATAAAAGTGTTCGACGGATTTTACAACTGCTAACAGTTCCCTCCGAGTTACACAGTAGTTCTTTTCAGCTTTCGATAAAGTTTTGCTGAAGTAACCTACCACTCTTTCCTTACCGTCTTGTAGCTGTGACAAGACGGCTCCAATTCCCACATTGCTGGCGTCGGTGTCCAGAATAAGCTTACCATCAGGAAGTGGATAAGCAAGAACAGGTGCTGACGTAAGCTGTTTCTTCAATATTTCAAATGCCTTTTGACATTCCTGATCCCAACAGAAGGACTTATCTTGTTCTGTCAAACGTATCAAGGGTTTGGCGATGTCTCCAAAATTCTTGACATATCGTCGGTAATAGGAAAAAAGACCCAAGAAACTCCGGAGCTGATGTTTGTCGATAGGGATTGGCCATTCCTGAACGGCTTGTATCTTAGCGGGGTCAACAGCAACGCCATCCTTGCTTACGTTATGTCCTAAATAGTTAACCTGTCTCTAGAACAAGTGGCATTTCTTAACATTCAATGTTAGATTAGCGTTCTGTAATCTTTTAAAAACTTCTTCCAGGTTAGATAAATGTTCCTTAAAGGTCTTACCCATTATGATGATGTCGTCTAGATAAACTAGACACGTTTCCCATGACAAACCCCGCAGGATGTTCTCCATTAGTCGTTCAAACGTCGCAGGAGCATTACAGAGGCCAAATGGAAGGACCGTGAATTGCCATAACCCTGATCCACTGGTAAAGGCAGTCTTTTCTTTGTCTGCAGGATTCATTTTAACTTGCCAGTATCCGCTTTTAAGGTCCAAGGTAGAAAACAGAGTAGAACCCGCCAAAGCGTCGAGGGCATCATCAATCCTTGGCAGAGGATAACTGTCCTTCTTAGTGACATCATTTAGCTTTCGATAGTCGACACAAAACCGCATTGATCCGTCTTTCTTTCTCACTAATACCACAGGAGAAGCCCACGGACTACTGGATGGTTCGACTATGCCATTTTGAATCATTTCTTTAAGGGCTCTGTCTGCTTCTTCCTTTTTAACTTGAGGCATCCTTCGGGGTACCTGTCGAATCGGACGTGCATCACCAGTGTCAATTCTATGTTGTACAACATCAGTTCTTCCCAGTTTACTTTTAGAACCAAATACAGGTTTATACCGGTAAAGTAGATCTCTTACTTGTTTCTTTTCTAATTTTGACAAAGAGGGGTCTAATTTTGTCATTAATTGTTCAATTTCGTGATCTCCCTTAGTCGAGCAACTCCACGTGAGGCCTCCGTCGCCGCCTCAAACTCCAGGGCAATGGTCAAGGCGTCCACAAGAGTCTTCGGCCAAGCCAACCGTACAGCGCGCTGCAACTCGATGTCTCGAAGACCATCGGTGAAGGTTTGGACTGCTAGGCACTCCAGGAAATCCTCCGCTGCATTTGAATACGCAAGTCGTACCATTCTTGCTACATCCGCTTCAAATTCCTGGATAGTTTCTCCATTTTTCTGTTTTCGGCTCTTTAACTGCATTCGGTACACAGGTTGTAGATGAGTTTGACCATAACGCATCTCTAGACGATTCACCAATAACTCGAAGTTGTCAGCTTCATCCGGCGTCAATGATTGCAAGACGTCTAAAGCTTCGCCTCGCAGAGCTACGGTTAGGGACAATGCTTTCTCCTGGGATGACCATCCATTAGCTCTGGCCGCTGCGTCGAATTGTTTCAGGTAATTTGGCCAGGAAGTCTTCCCGTCGAAGGTCGGGGGTTTCATCGTCGTTCGTCCATGGGTCGTCTCCTCGCTTCTTGGTCGTTCGACGTCTGCGTGGCAGGTTTCCATCCTTCTTGCATCTCCGTCGCCGTGGTGGATGGTTTGGTTTCGGCGGCTAGCTTCCTGTTCTTGTTGAAGCTTCCTTATCTCGGACTGCATTTGCTGGTTGATCTGGTTTTGCTCGTCTCGCAAGTTGGACACTTGCTGATTTTGTTCGTTTTGCAAGCTGGACACTTGCTGATTTTGTTCGTCTCGCAAGCTGGACACTTGCTGATTTTGTTCGTCTCGCAAGCTGGACACTTGCTGATTTAAGTTGTCTACTTGCTGATTCAAGTTGGCTACTTGCTGATTCTGCTCGTCACGAAGATGTGATATTTGCTGGGAGAACGAACTGGATAACTCATCTGATAGGGTAGACATCCGTTGTGATAGCTCCTTTTGTTGGCTCTTCATCTGACTGGATAGCACCTCTTGTTGGTTCGTCATTCGTTGCGACAGCTGGGACATATCTTCGCGCTGGCTGCTTATCTGACTGGACAACTGGGACAGTTGTTGAGCTTGTTCTTCTTGCAGCCGGGAAAGTTGTTGAGTTTGTTCTTCTTGTTGGCTCGTCATTCGTCCTGATAGCTCCTCTTGCAACCGGGAAAGTTGTTGAGTTTGTTCTTCTTGTTGGCTCGTCATTCGTCCTGATAGCTCCTCTTGCAGCCGGGAAAGTTGTTGAGTTAGTTCAGAATTTAATTTTTGAACTGGGTCTTCGAACTCCACAGCGTCAGGATCCAAATTATTATTTAGGTAGTATTCACGGAGCCTTCTCAACAATACGGATTTGCTCCCAGTAGTTTCCAACTCTAATTCTTCGAGCTCTCTTCTGAGCTCAGCAACCAATAGTTCATTTATCTTTTTTTCAGGCATTCTTATATCTTCACCCCACACCTGACACCAATTTGAAACACTTTTGGGGGCTTTTTACACAATTTATTTACAAAATTGTTAAGATACACTGAACTCTGCTGGATAACGTCTAACTACTTGACAATACAATGAACTCTTGTGAACACTTGACTCGAACTGACGTAAACTGCCCATGCATCCCCTTATATACAACATTATTTAATCTAGTCAGTGTGTTTAGAAGTTTCTAGAATTTTCTAGAAACATTATATAAAATGGTCAGTTGATTTTTTTACAAACTTCTAAAAATCAACTGTCAACAACAATCTTTCAAATTAAGGTCCCTTCCTTTACGGTTATCCCGTTACAATAAGTATATAGATTATTTCTTTAAATATTCTTATTATATCAAATCAGCAGTTTTAATTTAGCCGGATTTTCGTGCGCCAATGCGTTATTCGTAACTGAAATGAGTGCTTTCTGTCCTATTCTACGAAAATCCGAATAAAGCAACAACGATTTACAAGAATAGTAAAAGCACACTGCTCTTTTGCTGTATCATCAAAGAAGTCGACTTTTTATCTTTTTTACTGTGCAATTTAATCTTTATGTGGCAAAGCAATTTGTCATGTAAATCTTATTTCTAAGAGCAATATATTCCCAAGAATCTTTGATAATTATTCAAGTCTTTGTCAAATATTGGATGAGATGAAAAGGAATCAAACAAAGTTATCAAAATAGACACACAAAAGAATCTGCCAGTATAATTTCGTTTTATTTGACTTTAATTAAATAAATTTGTTTTAGAAAATACGAACATTTGAAAATAAGCAATAATTTATAAAGAAATAAAATTGCTTTCTAAAATTGCTATTGTATTTTGAAAATAACATAATAAAACAACAAAAATGATATTATCGAAAAATTCACATCCTACAGGACTTGAACATGCGACTTATATCTAAAGCTGAAAGCAGCCTTAGACATTCGGCTACAAATGCCTTAGTGGTTAATAAGCCTTTTTAATTATCTATATCTAGATTCAACTTATGATAATAGTACCTTACGTAACAAGTGCGGAAAGCAGGTGATCCCATCACGCGCACGAATGGTGGGATTACCTGCTCACCGCACGAGTTGCGTATTCTATTTTTCATCAGTCCGTGAGGAAAGCTCTTGAGTTTATGTAATATAAAAGAAAAGAAGATACTAAAAGTAGTATTATGTCGCTCGAGCCCTAGGCACTGAGTATCGCGAAAAAAGAGTTGGTGGTTAACACTGCATTTTACTAAAATATGATGTAAATATTTCTTTCGCAAAGAACGAGGATTTTTTGTTTTTTCTCCATGTTTTAAAAGCATTATATGTAGATAGTTGTTTTGACTTGTCCAGCAATAAACTTAACTGTACAGTTTTTGCAGTTTCTCGTATATCTACCGGTATTACATCCGGGTAGGAATTAGAATCACTCATTGTAAATAAGATCGGGATATTCACTCACTTTGCGTGATATTTTTTTATATTTTTTTCTAGAGTAGTTGGGTAGTTATCACTAGTTATATGCAATTTTAAAGTTCATATATTAAAAAATTACAGGTGATTAAAATTTTAAATAGTTTTTATCAAAATGGTCTTCCAAACAAACTTTATTTAATGCAAATATCTTGGTTCTCTTTCTGGATGATGATGAGCTTCTTTGAATTTTAAAAACCGAGTGGTATTTTAAATTTCTTGCAGGCTGTTCCAAATAAAGATCTTTATCCCCTTCTATTGATATTGGACTTGATCCTATACCTTAAGGCCCAATTGTCTGGGAGATTAAGGTACATAGATTTTATAATAAAGTAAGGATTACACAGTTCATTACAAAAGTTATGTATCAATTTAGGTTTTTCGAAATTCTCATAATAATCCAAAGATCAGAATTCTAACGAGATTAAAAATTTTAATCTGATTTATTAGTACTCACTTTAATATTAAACCTGTAAACCCATGTATATATTACATTATAACAAAGAATTGAGGTGGAGATACTATATTTTAGTTGATTTTCTTATAAATGCGATCAAATATGGATACCAAAATACTACAAAGTTAGTTAAAATAAAATACCCTTAGCTTTTCAAATCAAACAAAATTAAACGTAGCTTACCAACTAATAAAGATGTGAAACGGTAAATAAACGACTCAAATACAAGAAGAAAAATGTGTTCATCGGTGTCCTTGGGGTGATATGGGAAGGCTGTAGGTATATTTAGAAGTTTTAAAATTTAAATTTAAAATGCAAGTATTTAAAGTATTTCTCATTTTATATAATCGCATTTACGATTCAGAAAAATACTCAAAGATTGGTTCGAATCAATACTCACCCTACTACCGAAAAAATCAAAATTCTCAACATTCCAACAAGTTCATATTAACGATTTTATGAGAAATGTGATACTTCTTCTTCTTCTTCTTTTATTTTATGGCTTGCATACTAGTGCATCTGCCAGCGCATTTATAACGTTGCATGCCGTCTTGCTCGAGGCAATGATGCAACGCTTCTTCTATATTTTTTCCTTCTCTATTCAATATTCAATCTTCCTTTTTGTGGCTTGTTGAACTGTAATATAAATGTAATTACGATTGACTTATGTCATTTATTCATATTTCGTATGGAATTTGATATTATTATATTTGATTTATTTTTATCATCTTGTTGTGTGTATTATTTTTATAATTGATTGTCTGGATTTAAAGAATGTTATACATATAAGGAAAAGACTTTTCTCGCTCCGGGGCAACGGCGGAGCCTTACACAACCCCCAAGGATGTTGCCTCGGAATTGTCCCAGGAATGGATGGATAAAAATTGGTATAAGGAATTATGTATATTTTCCCTCAATTAAACTTTAAATATTGATCTTATTTATACTTAGGAAATGATTTATAAGTTTTATTTGTTTTAAATTCAAATTTTTTAGTATTGTTTGCAAGTTATATGCTTCTCTCGCACCTGCTTTTTTTAGTTCTTCAGTGAGATCCCACGAAGGACTTTTATTTATTGGACAATGCAAAATTAAGTGATCCAAGTCTTCCAGTTGTCCACATTCACAGAAGGGATTGTTTTTGATGTTTAATCTATTTAGATGTTTAGAAAAGATACCATGACCGGATCTCATTCGGATGATATTGGTGAGATGCCTTCTATCTATGAATGGATATTTTGTAAACCATGGTTTATCTGGGAATGTATGTTGTATTTCTTGATACCATTTTCCTTTATACTTGAAGGATTCTATCCAATATTCCATGAAATTATTTTTATTTTTTTTTTTCAGGATTGACAACAGTTCCGCTCTATTGATTTTTTTATTTGCTGGTATATTTAGCGCGCAACCTATTTTAGCTAACTTATCTGCGTGTTCATTTTCCTTTATATCTGCATGTCCCGGTATCCAAGCTAGTCTATAATCATTCCCTCTGGCATTGGCTTCTATCAATAGTTTTTTTGTTTGTAATGATGTTGTATCTGCTTTAGCATTTATACCTTTTTGGGATATTTTATCGATAGCACTCTGTGAATCGGTAAAGAAAATGCATTTTTTTTTATTTTTTTTTATTGTTGTTTTAATAGCTTCATTAATTGCTATAATTTCAGCGGAACAGATATGGTTTTCCTGGACCAAATTGGAGGAAAAAGAATAGTCTAATGCTGGTATATATACACCGTAACCCACTCGTGAAACCCCATGCCGCTCTTCCTGTTTAGAGGCATCCGTAAACACAAACGTGTAGTCTTTACGATACCTTTCTGTTTTTTCTTTGAACAATAAATTCGCGAATGAAACTTTTTTGTTTATATTGAGATTGATTTTCGGTATATCTTGAAATTGTATGTTATACTCAGTCAGATAACACGGTATGTTATCATATCTCTCGATCATACTGCCATATGGTTCGATCATATTGAGAGCGTGGATCAAGCATATTTCCCTACTAACTCTGGATGATAAATTACCTCGGTTTTGTATTTGTCTGATATTATTGATTAGTTCCAACAACGGGTGTTGATTATAACTATAAATTTTAGACATAAACTTTAGCGCTAACCACTTCCTTCTGAAATCCAAGTTTAACTCTGCAGTTTCCCCTAGTAGTACATTTGTTGGCGTAGAACGCATACATCCTAACACAACCCTAAGAGCCTGATATTGTGCTGTATCCAGTTTTTTGAAAGTTGTGGTGTTATTTGGGTTTATAAATATTGTACCAAATTCTAAGTGCGAACGAACTAGTCCATAATATGCCAGCAATAGTGTTGTTGGGTCCGCCCCCCACCAAGTTCTACAAAAAGTTTTAATCATATTAATTCCCTTTATTGCCCTACTTTTGACATTTTCAATATGTTTGTTCCAGTTTAAGTTGCTAGTAAATGTTACTCCTAAATATTTTATCTCTTGCTGAAAATCTATTATCTGCTGGTCCAAAATTAAATTTTTATTAATTAATGATTTGTTATTTTTTGAAAACCAAACCGCCTTGCTTTTGTTTACCGAAACTTTGAAATTGTGTTGTTCTAACCATGTGTGTAATTCAGCTAACACTAGATTTGTTGCTGAAATTGCCTGTTGACTATTTACGTATTTACTCATTAGGACCAAATCATCTGCATATGATAGTAGAATAAAATGATTCGGGATTAATTTGTATATTGAACTAATGTATAAGTTGAATAAAATTGGGCTAAGAGGTGACCCTTGCGGGAGACCCTGCGAAGTCGTAGAGGGTCCTAATATTTCTTCATTACAATCCTTAATATATAGGAATCTTTCATTAAGAAATTGAAATATGAGATTTATTAACTGAGTAGATAAATTTATACCCAATAATATTTTATATAATTTATGTATATTAACTTGATCGTATGCTGATTTCAAATCCAAAAAAACCCCTAGGACGTTTTTGTTTTCCATTAACGCTGATTGCACATATGATGACACATACGCTATGTTCTCCTGAATGCCCATGCTTTTTCTAAACCCCGTTTGAAAGTAATTAAAAAAACGTTTATTTTCCACAAACCATTCTACTCGATTTTTTATTAAGTGTTCCAGTATTTTCCCCATACAAGAGGATAAAGCGATGGCCCTATAATTATCCTTGTTATTCGGTTCTTTGTATGGTTTTAGTAGGGGTATAATCATATGTGTCTTCCAGGATTCTGGTATTGTTGCGCCATTTAGATTGTTATTAAAAATTTTTAATAGATTTTCCAGCGCTATTTCAGGTAAGTTAAGAATCATCGAATATGTGATATTGTCCAAACCTGTTGCTTTATCCTTTTTGTGTTGTATGCAAACTTTGAGTTCATTTAGAGTGAACATATTCAGTTCTTCAATTGGTAATGATAGGGTGAATTCTGGATCTATGTTGCAGACTGATAGATCGCTTAGGATTTTTTCACATATGCTTTTTTGTGGTAATTTTTTGTTATAAGTGTTATTATTTTTGTTGTGAAATTTTTTTATCGTATCCCAAACGTGACTAGGGTTTGACTCTCTGTTTAGAGTTCCACAGAATTCCTGGAATTTTTTTTTCTTCTTAGTTTTTAAAGTTAATCTAGCAATGGCTATGGCTTTTTTTGCTAGTATGTAATTCTCCAGTGTGAATGAATTTTTAAAATTTTGAATCGCCATTTTTCTTTTTTTCACAATATCAGAACATTCCTGGTCCCACCAGACGCATCCTGATTTCTTTTTTGAGTTGTTTTTATAGGGTATTGCTTTGTCCGCTGCTACATTTATTATGTTTTCCAATTCTCCATATTCCATGTTTTTATTATTATTCACCATTTCCACTATGTTTGCATGATAGTTATTCCAATCAGCTAGTTTTATGTTTCTTCTTGGTGTTATATTGGTAACATATTTATGATGATCCACATTCAAAGTTAGTATTGTGGGAAAGTGGTCACTAAAACCTACATCCGGGTAGACCTTCCAATCCGATTTACCGGCCAAATCTCTACTAATTATTGTCAAGTCCACTGCACTTCTTCTTTCATCTGGTGGTGTTAGTCTCGTAGGGGTTCCATCGTTTAAGTAAATTAAATTTTTTTCATCTATTATGTTAACGATAATGTTTCCGTTATGATTACAAATTTCACTTCCCCAAGCTAAGTGATGCGCATTTAGATCACCCATTATTATTATTGATCCTTGAAGTGTATCAATTATTTGCTTAAATATAGTTTCCGATATTTTATTTGTTGGGTGTGAATAAATATTTACAATGTTACAATTATTTACTTTTATAATTAATAATCTGAATTTATTTGTTTGCCAATGATTTTTCACTTTAATAGTTTCAAATTTGATGTCTTTATTTATCAATGTTGCTATGCTTGTTCCACGCTCCAAGTCGTTCCTAATTAAATAGTAGTTTTTTATTTGTAAAGTATGTTTAGATTTTAAAAAAGTTTCATTCAGAATGACTATTTCTGGTTGTTCATTCCTTATTAAAGAGATTAAGTTTGAATGGTTTGAATTTATACTCCGTATATTCCACTGAATAATTTTTAGTGGTTTATTTGCCATTTTTGTTTATTGTTTCGTTATTATTCTTTGTATATAGTATTTTTGTTCTGTTTAATAAGGATTGATTTTATTTTTATTGTTATTCTTATTTTTTATTTCTTTCAAACCGTACTGAATATATACATGTATAATACACCTGTATATAAATCTTTTTTCTATAAAAAAAGAATGAAAAAACGAGAAGAAACAAACTTACTCCTTTGGTCTGTCTAAATCCAAAAAGGCTCCAGACAGCTCAAAGTAATTGTTTATCAATTCTCTTATTTTATGTTTAGATTGTTCCGGTGTATTTAAAAAGAAGTTGTAAAGTTCTGTAACTGTGTTCAAATTTGTATTTTTATTAAAACTTTGATCAGAATTTTCCATGTTATTTTTACTTGTAGATGCTTGTTGCAATGTTTCTGAATTTGTAAAATTTTTCCCGAATTTGAAAATTACTCCGTTTCCAGAATCTGCAATTCTCCCGTTAGGATTAATTAGAGCATTATTATGTTCTTTTTTATCGTACCCTGGGACGGTCCTCTTTGCCGGAGCGCTAATGACCGAGTCCGCGTATGTTCTTTTAGATTTAACTGTATTATTCGTATAAAGCATTCTTCTTTGATTTATTTGAATTTGATTGTCATTATTTGAATTTTTTGATTTTATTGTTGGAAATTCTGTGCGTGATGGGTAATAGTTTCTTTCATTATTAATCTCATTATTATTGTTGTTCTTTTCTAAATACGTTTTAGGAATCATTTGATTAGCCTCAT
Source organism: Altica lythri (assembly GCA_964028335.1). Classification (NCBI taxonomy): domain Eukaryota; kingdom Metazoa; phylum Arthropoda; class Insecta; order Coleoptera; family Chrysomelidae; genus Altica; species Altica lythri. The sequence continues at coordinate 57,599,283 of OZ034801.1, read as the reverse complement.
AAAATGAAATATTTTCAAATGCCATTGTGTATTTAATTTTTTTTTGTCTTTCGTACTCTGGGCAAACATTATGATCCGTAGATATGTGTGTTGATGATTTACAAAAGCGGCATGAGGTTTCACATGACATCACGGAACCTTCTATCAGCTCATGTGCTTTTCCGCAATTTTTACATTTTTGTTTACTTTTACATTGCGTCTTAGTATGACCGTAAGCTAAACAATTATAACATTGAGTTACCCTAGATACGTAGGGTATTAAAGGTAAATTAATATGACACAATTTTACCGATCTGGGAAGGACCGTTCCTTCAAACGTTACCAAAATTGTACCTGATGGTTCATATTCTACAGTGTTATCTTCTTTTGTAATTTTCCTTTTAAATCTTTTAATTTCTGAGACTTTAAAAGGGCTTTCACACATTTCTAGAATATCTTCATTAGAAAATAATGGATTTACATGCCTTGCAATGGCTTTAGAAGTTACATAGTTTCTTGGAATATATTTATTATATCCATCATTTTTTAACGAATCATTTTTCATAAAATTATTTGCTGCCTGAGCTGATAGAAAGTGTATCCCTATTTTATTTTTACCCATAGCCTTTACCTCTGAAATATCTTTTAATTTTAATTTAAAAACTTCTTTAGCTATTTTCAAGTGATTGTATCTACCGATAAAATGTCCCTTATCTATACCTTCAATGACAACAACAAACGGACCTGTTGACTTGTTAGAATAAAAAATTGTTTCCATTACTTTTGGTGTTTTTTCTTCAACCTTATCGTTGGTTTGAATTGAATTTACTACGTTTTCATTAGTATTTAAATTCATTTCAACATCATTTTCCTCGCATGCAGAATTATTTAAATTTATTATTTGATTTATATTTAATATAGGAGGGGGACCCTGTCCCCCGCCTGGGTCCTGCATAGTCCTACGTATTATTCTCCCTTTTCCTTATGTATATCGGGTCACAATAAAAATAAAAGAAACTTACCGATTAGGTAACACACAAAATAAAAAGGTAACGGCACAACAGGTGTTAGTAATTTCTCACCAGACCAAAAATTTAATTTATTATACCGGCTTTTATTTTAAATAAAAAACCCGTTTCGCGCTCTTCACACAACCTTCACTATCAAGCGTTGAACGAAGAATCGAGAAATGTGATAAAAATTCTATTAAAAAAAATATTACATAACCGAATTTATAGAACATGCGAATCTATCATTGAATGCGATTAGATTGGATTCAGAGCCGGCATAGGAACGAGAAACGCTCTGTTCAGTTTACTAGTCTTGGCCCAAAAATGCTACAATCAGCAATAAGATCTATTTATATCCTTTATCAACTTACACAATAAATTGATTGAGTAAAACACGACCTGCTATTAAAACGTTTGCAACAAGTCGGTTAAGATGTGAATGACATTAGGGTTCTGTGCTGGAACCAAAATTCTAGAATTAAGACCAAAGACTTCACATCCGCTTAAGTAGAAATTAGAAGACGTGACAAATAGGAACGCGTTTTTCTCGCTCTTGCTATTTAATCTTTACTTTGAGTTCCTATTTACAAAAGCACTATTACTCCAGTCATTATTGGGAGTTCATCTCGGAACTCGACATACTTTTATAAACTTGTATTTTCACATCCCAAAAAATCTGAAGTCAAAAGGTCACAAAAATCGAATTTTGCCAATATTCCATTTCCTGTGGGTTTTACGGTATTTGTATTTATTAGCAATATTATGGAGAATTAAATTCTCTACAACATTTGTTTAAAACATTTGTTTACCGGTCGAACTATTTCTAAGATAGAGAGCAGAGAGCGCGCGGTTAGAGTATCATTACAGGTATAAACTCATAGTCTTGATCCCAAATACATAGATAATATAAAGTATATAAATTATTAGCAAATATATTATCAGTTTTTATTAACTCTTACATTATATTCAATATTTTGTTTTCCTTTCTATATATTTTTAATTAAGTGTAAATTTAATAAATAACACATATCTGCTCGGTTAGTTAAGGGGTAAACTTGAATCATATTTTAATTCTAATCTAATTTATACTTTACAAATAAATAAATAAGAAAAGAAATATAGTATATTACACTACAAGGGCAGAAAGTTTGTGATTCCTGCACTGCGCGACATGATGCCCGAGGCGAAGCCGTGGGCATCATGGCGCGCAGTGCAGGGCTCTCAAACTTTCTGCCCATGTAGTGTATACTATTTTTCTTTGTACTATGCCGAAAGTACGAAGGAAATTGCCTTCTGTGTTAAAAGATATTGATGCCTGCCCTGACATTTGCAGTGACAGTGTCAGTGACAGTGACATCAGTGCAGGAATAATTTCTTTCGGCCCGCTGTCTGCGCGACATTATCGCGGCATAAAAGTTAGGCTTTCTGCCGTAATATTGAAGCTGCAACAACATACTTTCGGCATAGTACAAAGAAATAGTATATTACACTACAAGGGCAGAAAGTTTGAGATTCCTGCACTGCGAAGCAGTGGGCATCATGGCGCGCAGTGCAGGGCTCTCAAACTTTCTGCCCATGTAGTGTATACTATTTTTCTTTGTACTATGCCGAAAGTACGAAGGAAATTGCCTTCTGTGTTAAAAGATATTGATGCCTGCCCTGACATTTGCAGTGACAGTGACATCAGTGCAGGAATAATTTCTTTCGGCCCGCTGTCTGCGCGACATAAAAGTTAGGCTTACTGCCGTAATATTGAAGCTGCAACGACATACTTTCGGCATAGTACAAAAAAAAATTTTTATTTACCTTTTTATTTAAAAGTGTCATTTGATATATTTATGATTGTCAAAATTGATAAAAATGAATTATAATTTTGAGAACAAATTCTGATTTTAAATGTTTGTTCCTCTTCTTTTTTGTCGTCGTCGTCTCTTTGCTGTAGAATTTCAATTTCATCATCACCATGGACGACATTTGTTTGTAAGTCTTTGATTTCTGGGTCAAAGTTTTTATCATCATTGGCTTCGGTCTGATATGGTACAGAATTGCAACAATCTTGCTCGTTGTACTGGCCGCTAGCTAATACAACTCCGCTTTCATGCATCCACATCTTGAGCCAGACCACTCTTTCAATTACAGAAAATTGTGTTAAAGAATTTATCCGGAACATGTGGTGAAATTGTAGTGCTAGGTTCCAGGAATTTGTTGTGCATTGTGCGCAATCCCATTGCTGGGGTTTCAAATCATGACCTAACTAAGTTTGAACTTTGTAATCAACACGATTAAAATGTTGGTAAGCTGCTCCACTTTTTGATGAAATATTTGACAACTACAAAGGTTTATTTAGCTTTGTTGATTTGATGTATAACGCATAACAGAGATAAATGATACTGCTCATAGAACATATAAACATTAGAAACTGTTATTAGTGTACATGTAATAAACTAAGTCCCTTAACGATTTTTTAATTACGGAAGTAGGTACATTACGATTCTGTTTGAATTAATATATTTTTGAAATTGTAAAAAAAATTGAATATAATGCAATGGTTAATAAAAAATGATAATAATATATTCAGCAATAATTTATAAACTTTATCTACGACTGCTTAGATAAGTGACGAATTTGACATTCATTTGAGTTACGTAATGAAACTCATTACCTAACTAGTGAGGTAATGAAATCAAAAACACACTCATTTTTTAATACCAACTAACGATCAAATTTATTAAACAATTATTTATGAAAATTAATAATAAAATGTTTACATTTATTCAAGTGTATACCTGAGGACATTTCTGTTTTAGAAATTTCCAAACTACTGCGTTTACTGGTTGAAGCTTCTACAAGTACATTCTTTTCTACAAGAATATTCGTTGCGATACGTTTCTTATTTTGAACCGAAGTTTCTATGTATCCTTCGGCTACTGTATTGCTCTTCCAGCCGCTTTTTTATTGTTAGCAGGTCCGCCCCTGAGTTTGCCAAAAGTGAGGTTGACGATCTTCTGAAGCAGTGACCAGTGTATTCTTTAGCATTTGGTAATTTTAAAAAGGAAGCAATATTTTTCGGCATGCTACCAATCGTGTTAATGCCAACGGGCTGTTTTATACATTTGCCATTCCTGTAACCAACAAAAAACCTCTCTACGGCATTATGTAGACGCAGTGCCATGTATTTTTTTATAATGTCTACGAAATTGATCCCATCAGTGTCTCCTGATGTTATAACAAACTCTCGCGAAATTTTGGTCTTTGTATTTGGTATTGTGACGCAGAAGACCGCCCTTCGTTCCTAACGTTGGTCACTTGCATGTAAGTGAGTTCTTCTTTTCTACAGGCTCCACCAATTCCAAAGATCAAAACTACCTGAAAATATTTCTTAATCTAAAATTTCATGCCTTGTTCTTATTTACCTTTGTTAGTAGCCACTTTTCATCATCAGCTTCTTGTAAAAATCGGGTTATATGTTGTTTTGTTAAAATATTGGATTTCTTCGGTTTATATCCTTCCGACTGCCTCTTCAGAAATGCGACCAATTGAATAAATTTACTGATATCTACATTTTTCTTTATGGATATCATCGCACGTATCATCGAGTAATATGCCCACAGACTTGAAGGTTTATAGCGTTTCGAAATATTTTCAAAATATACTAGAAGTACCTTTTCACTTGCTTAATTTTTTATTTTCTTCTCATCCCACCATTTCCGCAAACGTTCATAAGCTTGCTCATATTTAATTTTTGATTTTTCCGGCAATAACGTTGAAACTACCTGCGTGGCCAATTCTTCGATATCCGAAGGCAGAGATTCGGAGTCGCGCTCATTATTTCACAGAAAAACAGAAATTAGAAAATTAATTCTTGAAGTTTTGAATTAAATTGTTGACATTCAAATTACATGTTGCGATGGTTCTACATACATATTCCGATTTTTCGTCGAATTCAATTTAAAAGTATAATTTCCGTAATTCTGAGTAGTCGTAGATAAAAAGTTGTATCTAATACGTGGGATAAGGCATATTAACTGAGACTCATGCTCTTACTTCGACTCGGGCTACGCCCTCGTCTCAGCAACTCACCGCATTCGTCAGTTAATGATGCTCTTATCCCACTAATTAAATAAATAACTATTATATTATGTATTTTTGATCGGGACTACGAGTTGACCTCAAATGATACTTTAACCGCGCGCTCTCTGTCCCCATCTTAAAAACAGTTCGACGTATAAACAATTGTTTTAAACAAAAGTTGTAGAGAATTTAATTCTCCATAATATTTTTATTAAATACAACTAGCGTAACACCACAGGAAATGAGATATAAGCAAAAAGTATGCAAAAAAATCGATTTTTGTGACCTTTGACCTTTTTTTAGGCTAACATCTCACGATATCTGAATTATTTTTGGAATGTCAAAATACAAGTTTATACGAATTTTTAGCTGGATATGTCGAATTTCGAGATTCTCACCTATTTTAGACTAAGATGACTGGACTATATGAAAATCTAAAAGTGTTACAGTTAACGGCGATAATACCTTGTTAATCGCGATTCGGGTCTACAAAGACTCTTTACAAAACCAATTCCGTCTGCGAGTAATTCGGTATGATGATGAATATTAAGAAAACGAAAGTGATGTTAATTGAAAAAAAAAACAAAATGTACCTTAGCCTTGCATAATAGATGGATAAATTTTAGAAAAATTACATTAGTTCAGATACGCTTAGCGAATAGTAAAAAGAAAATTAATAATTGAGAAGGAAATACTGGCAAAAATACATTTTATAGGACATGACTTAATTTTAAACAGTTAATACAAACAGTTAATACAGACAGTTAAAGACAGTTTGAACTTGTCATTAATATGAAGATACATTACGATAAAGATTATTTTTCTCTTACCGCAATCATTAAATTTTTACATTTTTTCTTATTTATTTAGATGAATATAAATAATTAATATAAAGTACATATTTGTCAGAGCAACTTACCTACTTTTTTAGCGATGTTCAGGTCGGTTGAGCAAGTAAAAATTTTTGTAACAAGTCGAAAAATATTTAAATCCAAACCCAACGATATAAAAGCTTTGCTCCACATCTCTGGTTTCTGGGTTAACTCTTTTTGTTCCACTGGCACATTAAGTGTTGCCAAGTCATGGAAACTGTAACCATAAATCTTTAAAAGCAATTGAAAATGATTTCTCTGACTTAGATAACTTGTTCAATAAAATGAATTGAAAAACTTTAGGAACTACATTCTATATAACGTTGCGGTGCTTTTATCTTATAGATAATGTTTTTCTCGACGGGTAGTTCAAAACATATGAAAAGTTCGAATATAACGGGCAAGATATTGAACAAAGATTAGCAGACATTCGCCAAAGATTTTATACTTTATTTAGAGTGGTTTATAAAAAGTTATGAAAGTAAATTAAAGATATAAAACAATTTAGAAAAAAGTTGATATGTTTCGGAACTTAACTTTGTCAGTGTTTTATTAAATACTATAAATACAGACATAAAAATAGCATAAGAAATATAATATTCGTTTAACTTCACTAAATTTGTTTTGCTATAAATGAGTAATTTTTGTAAAGGACTTTATTTTAAAATTTGTAGCGTTTTTAAAAAACCTGTTAATAACTTTTTTATAATCTTTTTTTAAATCAAAAGCCGACCCTGTCTCCGTAAAGTCTGGCTTTGCTCGAGAAATAACGAAAGTCCTGGTCTACGAGATAAAAAACGCAGCGGGTACTTTTAAATCTAACGAACTTTTTAAAGCGAAGTTATCGATGTTTTTTCTGACCAATCAGTGATTGCGTTAAAAATCAGGTGAGCTTCGCGCCTTTTGTTCTAACGATAGGGAGATGGCTAAGTAGAAGCATCTCAAGTACTTTTTAGCTCTAATTATTTTTCCGGTTTTTTTATCTGAAATAAAAAAGTAATTGTGTTCCGAGTGCCCATTAAAAGGTTGATGATTTCTCTGATGTGGTTTGGTAAATACCACCTGTAAGTAACCTGTGGATGAGACTAAAGAAGGGTCAAATTCCTACCGCATTTCCGAGATTAAGCTGGTCGCTAATCTTTGATTCTTCCTGAGAGACGCTACGGAGCCAATTGTAAGTTTTTTATTATATCGTTATTATCTTCAGTACCAGCCAATTTTTTGGAGATTGAATCTTATTGTATTCTATTTTAATACTATCTACGTATCGTCACCGTTAAGCAGCAGACTCAGTGAGTGATTCATTTTTTTTTTTGAAAAGCCGGTGTGTTTTTTTTACTCTATTTTTATCTGTATTTTTTTGTATAATTTTCTAGTTTTAGCAGAATATGTAAGTACCCTTTTAACCCGAGTTAATAAGAAAGCTAAAGGTAAATTTTATTAATTTTTAGTCTAGATCTCTATTGTTTCACTTTTTGCTTCATAAAGTACATCGAAATAATAACCTAATATTCCTAGATATTATTTAAAGAGTAATCAAAGACCAAATTGTGAATTGGTCCCTAAAATGATTAAAATTATATTACTGTTTTAATACGGATATGTATGTTTTATTTGTCTAGTTTATTATTGAGCAAAATAATAAATATTGTTTATTGTTTAAATAGATATTTTTCTTTTCCTCTCTGGTGTATGTTATTCTGATACAGATTATCTATAACTTGAGTAAGCTTATTAAAGTCATTAAATATTGGATTATTTAAACATTTTCATATTTTACAAATTTAACTTCTAACCATAAGGATAAGTAAAGAGAAGTGTAAGTATAATTTTTTACTTTCTAATTAAAAGTGTGTAATTTTAATTCTAGCAAGAACATCCTATTTATTTTATATATCTCTCTTATTCTACCTGGGTTTCTTATATTTGCCCATCCTTAGGATAAAAAACATAAGTGGCGCCCATTTTCCTTTCTCTTACATTTCTTTCTTCACCTCTCTTTTGCTCCTTTTAACTTTTATTATCCTATTAAATATATTCTTTTTTATCTTTCCTATAATTTTTCATAGAGCTAGTCCGAATCCACTCTCGCTCTCCACCAACCAACTGAGTGCCGTTCGCACTAGTTAACCATTTCAAACAAGCATTTACCACCTTCCGATAAAAAGAGGTTACAAATTAATCTCCCAATTCTGATTTTGTTTAGTTTTGTTTATTAGTTATATGGTTTTTGATTTCTTATTTTAATTGCAAAGATTACATTTTCTTATTATATCTAATCTATGGTAATTTGATACATTTTGGCGACTGTTCACATATTGTGAAAACATACTAGAATCAAAATTAAAATTGTTCCAACATGTAGCAAATTGGTAGGATAATTAATAAAACCCAAGTAATTTGATATTAGTAATTAATTAATTATTGGATTATCAGTTCCGCTCTGAAATTAATGGATATAATTACTAATCGTGTAAATTTTGCAATCATCCTTCTGACCATTCAATAACAGACGGTAATAATCATTTTCGTGCGTAATCAGCGACAAATTTGCTTGGATGCACATACACATCTGATTATACCTGGGGATATTTTCATTCGTATAATTATAGGCATAGTCAAAAATACTTTAATTATCTTTGTAGATACGGACAAAAATGATTCTGAATCTAAAACACTTAAACTTTTTACCACACTTTTCGCTACCAATTAAGTTGATTTTTTACATTTTGTGTTTGTAGGACGCAGTATCTACGTGGTGTTTACTAGGGATATGGAACACACAATAAAAAGAGAAAAAACACTAATAAACTTCTTAGAAAAACATAGATTATATGCTAATAATACCTTCTTCGATAAAAAAAACGCAAAGAAAAATGATGCGAATCTCAACAAAAAAATGTAATACATTTAATCCTTTTTTTGCCTTTATATATGTGTATGTCCCTGCCTGAAACCGTCTGATCAACCTTCTTCAGACAGGGCCTTTGGTTGGTCAGGCCAGGTAGTGTTGGGCTTCCGGGGAGCTATCCCTCGGGTACCCACTAAAAAAACCCTCCTCTTAGCTGGCTTTTTAAACCATAAGCAGCTCTATCTGCTTCTTCTTTTGATTTGATAATTTTTTTAATTATTGCGGCACCCTTTTTCCAGCTCTCGTGTGTGCCTAGCATCCAGTCCAGTAACTTAGCGGAGGACCGGATACCAGGGCACAGCCCACGCCTTTCCTCGATCCATTTACCGCAGTGGAGCACCGTGTGTTCCGGTCCATCGAGGTCTGCTCCGCAGTCAGTGCAGACCGCTTCCTCCCTTTTGCCTATACGGTGAAGATATTCTCCGAAGCACCCGTGTCCACTAAGCCACTGGGTGACGTGGTAGTCTGTCACCCTATGTGGACAGCCCAACCATTTTTTAGATCACCTATGATACTTCTGGTCCATCCAGCTGCTTCCATGCTTCTATACCGTGCCACGCATTTGTCCACAGTTAATTCCTTTTCCCTTTTTTTGTCTACTGTGCTTGGCTTTCTTTCCAGTCGGTGTAGCCTTTCTCTTTCCTCTATCATTAGGTCAATAGGGGGCGTCCCGCTAAGTACACAGGCACCCTCCTCCGCGGACACTGTCTTATAGGCACAAATGACTCTTAGTAATAATCCTCCTCTGAGCACTCCGCAACATATCCCTGTACTTTTTATATCTTAAGACGCCGCCTCACACCGGTGCTGCGTACAGGATGGTAGAATGCACCACCCCGGAAAACAGCCTCCTTTTGAGGCAGCTAGGCCCACCTATATTCGGCAGCAGCCGCCGTTGTAACGCTGCCGTATGCTTACTAGCTTTAACCGTTGCTTGCCTTACATGCTCAGTGAAGAACTGTCTTTGATCCAGCCAGACACCTAATTCCAATCCAAGAAAATAGCACGGAAGCGATTACAGAATTATTAAAGAAAAAATTAAAATTAATTCTTTAAGTGGACAGGAAAAAATTTAGACCAACTTACACAGAGATCAAAAAATTAATATATAAATCAACTAAAAGATATCAACAGTTAAAAAGAATTGCATTTAGATGAAATTAGTTATTTAGTTATAAATAAAGAACTGCTAGAAACCGAGCTGAAAGCACCAAATCAAAAGATGTTAATAAAATCCTAAATGCAAACTGAAGATATCTTGCTAAATTTGCAGAACTAAACTAAGCAATAAAGAAATATACAAAGACAGATTTAACAATGTTTCAGAAAGATCGCATTGAGAAAGTCGTAGAAAATAGTAACAGTCTAGAATAATAAAGGGCTAATCAAGAAAAAAGAAAGATAGCCACTCTTAAATGTGATAAAAGATAAAATAAGGGTTTTTAGAAAAAAATTAAATTGGAGGTAAATTGTCCAGGCTCATTTAATATTAAAAAGTCGTTGGCTCAAAAGTTATTACAGACATAAATAAAACCAAATCGATTTATCGAAAACGACAGAAGCGAACACCCCAAGAAGAATAAATAATTATTCAAATGAACATGTACAAAAGCGAAAAACGGAAGAATGGTTCAACACAGCAGAAATAAAAATAAACTAGGACATCGATATCGAACCAAAGCACACAATCAGCCCTTAAAAAAATTAACGAATAAAAAGAGTGCCTCACGAGTCAAAATTCCAAATGAACAACTAAAATATATCGAAGAGAAGAACGTAATACAAAAACTGACCAAAGTAAAAAAAATACTAACATAGAATCCCAAACGAATGGCAAAATAACACCCTCCATACTGATTCTTAAAAAGAGATATATGAAGCCACTCTGGCATATACTTACCTAACACAGCACTAAAAGTTACGCAAAGATTTTAACAAACGAAAGGACAAGCAACAAGTTTTTAGATTAGACAGATCTTGCACGAACGGGTGTCTCTGTCCTAAGACAGATACCTGAAAAATCAATTGACACATTCTCATATACAAAGTAAATTGGATAAAGGATTAAATAAATAAAAAATTTACCAATAGAATATACCAGCTGAGAACAGCATTCGCCAGGAAGACGCACTGAGCCCGTTGCTTTTTAATATAAAGAAGAAAGTGTGCAAAATGAAAGGATGTAAGATGGAAATATTATAATACGTAAATGATGCAGCACTTATGGTCGAAAGTGTAAACGACCTATATCGGCTCCTTTTTCAATTTAACCTCATAGCCACATTATTTCACGATCTAATATCGGCCTCATAATAAAATATATGACGAACTAAAAGATGCGTGTAAAATGTGAACTTGAGGTAAATAAATGGATCATCCAACAAGTGTTAAAGTTTAAATAATTGGGCTATGGTGGCGTTAAGACAGAAATACAAGAAAAACGAGAGCTAAAATAATACCTGTCATAATAGTAAAATATAGCTCAATGAAAACATTGGCTTTGAGGTTAAATCTAGAATATATAAAACAGCTGACATTCACTGTTAAAAATAGTTCAGAAACAAACAAAATTGCATGGAATTCTGGAAATACCAAAAATAAAGCTACGTCGTGGCATAGCTGCAAATATTGTTTTGGGCAGAAAACAAGAGAAAGCTTAAGAAATATATGCAGGGGAGAATATAATTATGGGTAAATACTAAACAGAAAAAATGAAAAGAATGAACATAGTGGCTAAATAAACATATTGGCAGAATTGAAGATAGAAAAGAAGTATAAATCGTTCAAGATAAAACCTCGACACGGAGAAGTGTGAGGCGACCCCAAAAGAAATGGAGCGCCAATGATGAATTAGATAAAGTCTGAACAGGCGGTTTGCCTAGAACCTAGGAAGGAAGAAGATATAGGTATCGCTGCAGTTGTCGACCAATAAAATAACTAATTTTAACCCACATGACGAGAGTAGATAATGAAGCTAAAATCCTGCTTCAAATAATTTACTGAAACCAGATATAAATAGCTTCCTACAATCCAGAAAGTTCCAAGATAATTTTTTAAATTTGTCTTTTTTATCATCTCCACAAAAATTGTGAAGAGATTAATCGATATCAATCAATTAGTTACCAAGGTACCTTACAAATTACTCATTCGTAGAAGTTTCCATTGCCTAATTATATATTTGATCACAGTTCACGATAAATAATTTAAGAAAAGGAAGTACTTAATTATTGACACTATACTGATAATATTATAATTGCTCAACAGTAATTTGATATTCATGGCTTGTATTTTATTATTATATTTAGTACATTTATAATGAATGTTGCTGAAGGTATGCTAAAATTATCTAGAAGAATATAAATAAGTTATAGTACTGATTTTTACATGTACCGTTAGGTATTAAATAATATATTGCATATCAAGTGTGTAAATACGAAAAATATTACTTTTAATAATCACAAAATTATTTCGTTTAGATAAATAATTAAAATATAATAAGTCTATTATTCTACTGTATATAACTGTAGAAAACATACTTTGGCAGCCTTAACCTCCTGTCACATAAAATAACATGAAGATCTGGAAATTCTATTAGCGACTTTACTTTGAGATAGGTATTTAAATGGGATAGAGGGTTAAGGGCTCTAGTCAAACTTGGCAACACGAACTCTGCCTTTTAGCAGGATGTTTGCCAAAATAAACACTGCAGAAGATAAAGTTTCAAAAATTTAAGCTATAGTATCTATAAACATTTTGGTATACCAGGACTAAATTTGTTAATAATACAAATATAATATATACTTATTTAGAAAATTATTTAGGATTATGTTTTCACCATAGTTATGCTTTAAATTTTTTATTTAAATATTTACTTAATACCCATTTGTTTCAGCTTAAGCTCAATTAGAAACAGAGGTAAGTTGCTAATGGATATTTAGATATTAAAGAAAAGTAAAGTTTAACTATAAATAACATATTAGTTTTTAAAATAAAAAGTAAATGGTGTCGTGGACCACCAGGTAGGAACGAAGTTCCTTCGGCTAATGTACAATCGACACATAACACTACTCGCTTGTGTATACGACTGTAGCGCGTGCGCACGTCTCATTTAAGGGCCAATATATCAAAATAAGTGAAATCTTGGCGTTAAGAACAAAGCTTCTTTAAAATTTATGGTGAGCTTTAAAGAGTAATGTATACATTTATTTTTTCTCACCTTTCCTAACTACTTTCAACTATCAAGATTTTTAAAAATTATATCTCATATTACTTTAACAAAAAAAGGTAAATGCTAAGAGATATATACTAAAAAAATTGCATCGGCCGGGAATGGAATCCGGCTCATTTAACGGTTTTATTCCACGGACTTTTTGTTACGGTTTTTTACTATTACATTTTTTTCAGTTCGGTCACGCAGCAAAATCCCTATCTCCTCCAATCCTGCCGTAAGGAACTTAGTTCCAAAAATAACTAATATCATGTCAGGTTAATTACTATATATTAATTTCAATCTTGCAATAATAGTCATATAAATGAAACATTCAAAAAAACAGTATTTTTTCTATAATTAAATTTATTTACACAAATCGGGGTTTACTATGATTCAGTAGCAACAGGTGTATAGTTTATTTTACGATAAATGGTTGATCTTTTAATGATCACAATAAAATCCACCCACAAATATCCTGGATCAGTAGGTATAATTGCTATATTTGTTTTTAATAAATAAGTATTTGATAACCCTGATCTACGATTAGAACAGTTTGATTCTATTGTGTATACTCTTTAAAAGTATATAAATCCATTAAAAAATTACATAGCTTAAACATACGCTTAAGAATTTGTAAAATCTTTATATAGAATACTTAAGTTACAAAAGAACTTAATGCTACCAGCTACAGTGAAAAGAATATCATCAAATCCAATAAAGAAGCAAGAGTAAGGATTCCGGTTCTACAAAATGTATTGACGAAAATGATAATAACATAACTATATAATTTTGAACACTTTGCTACAAGAATAATATATGAATGTGCTAAAAGCATTTAAAAAGCCCAAGCAGGGAGACAGGAGAGAGCAGAGTAGTCAATCCATCAGAAACCGCGGGATATCTACGGTAATAAAAGAGAGCAATTAAAGAATTAAGGATTTTCAATTTTATAAAGAGAAGGCAATTTGTTTATCAGTTTTGGACCAAAAAAAGGTGCGTTGCTTTGGGTATGTGATAATTGTACATGAGGTATCGTCTCCAACACGTGTCAATCCATGCACGACGAGGGTACAATATTGATCATTTTTGTGCTTATACTTGTCAAGAGCTTTAATATACATGTGTGGAACTATGAAAACTTTGGAGAGTACAAGCGCGTTTTTTTGATAAATTCATAATAATATTGATTTTTAAACCATTTCCAATGCCTTAATCGTACTGTCGAAGATGCCCTCCATCCTATTATAGCCTACTGTAAGACACTCAGAAATAAGGCATAGTATATCGTTTTAAGCAAGTGTATATTCGAAATAATTCTAAGAATTCTAAATTTGTAAAGATTCCTCGTCAGTCCCTCATCCAACTTTAAGATGTTCTTGTCCCATCCCAAGCACTTCAAGCAGCTATCGGTTAAAGAGTCTTTGAAGTCACGTAGGAACAGAGGGTGGTCTATAAATGAGCTATAAATGAGACCTTTTTCTCGACCCTTCATCCTCGATCCGGCATTTGGTTGTATGTACTCATACAGGCGCTAGAGGTATTTTATGTGATTATGTTTATAAAATTTTGGTGTCTGGTCTGTAAACTTTAAAATTTAGCGTATTATATATGGTTGAAATTAAAAAAAAATATCTACGTTTCTGGTATTTATTAATTTTTATTTAGAAAAAATTAATCACATATATCCATTAAATTTAAACAATAGATTGTAAAATTGAGTGCATACATCCACATGCCGGATCGAGGGTCTAGGGTCTAGAAGAGGGTCTCATTTATAGCTCATTTATAGACCGCTCGCTATTCCCAGTAAGGGGTGACTTTAAAGACTCCTTAGCCCAGCTATCTGTAGAGATGCCTAAGTAATTAAGTGAATCACATCTATCAGGTCTAATCAACATAATCATGGTTACAAGAATAAATTCTAATTTTGAAAAAGTTTAGTTGAGATTTCTGGGAAGGACCAAAGGAGATAAATTTAGTTTACTGATTATTTAGGATGTGATAGCTGTAGTTTAGATAAGTGTTAAATTTATGTAGACCCCGACTTGCCATTTTCCTGACTTCGTCCCAGTCGATGCCCAAAAAAATGAGTGCCGTATGGTCGGCGTAAGAAATAATCGAACCACCTATGTTCATGTCCGGAAGGCTTTTAACATAAATTAAAATAACAAGTGGTCCTACTACAGCTCCCTGTGGGAATCCATAATTCACTTGAAGCTTCCCACTGTATAGCGTGTTCAGCCTGATTCTCTGGAATCTCCCTTAAGATAATCTCCCAAGAGCTCCATAGGAAAATCACGCACTTCACAGCAACTCATACTCTCTAACATTACCTTGTGGTTCACGGTATCAAAAGCCTTAGATCCAGAAACAGCGCCTCAGTCCTTTCATTTCTATCTATCAATTTATGCAATTTTGATGAATAAGAACTTAATAATCCAAAAAATTCAAAACATGTATGAAGATCAACGCATACCTACATTGGATGCTTTTAAACAACATCTTAGTAATGATGAAATGCAAATAAGTTGTAACAGCATTGGTTTTTGGAGAATTTTCTGTAAAATGGGCTTCAGATATCGCACAATTTATAATACTGATGAAATCAAATATTTAACATAAGCAATATCGTTACAAGAAACCAGAAAAAATAGTATGAATATTTTGCAATTATTAATAAAGTAATTTAAATAAAATTACGGTAAAGCCAATTAAATTTCTAATTGTAGTTTCCCAGTGATTTATATAGGATTAAAAAAGTGTACATAGGATATATACCAAAGTGCTGCTTGATTCTTTTGACGGATCCATAAGTAAGCAAACACGGATTTAGATGATGCTGCATAGTTTTTTTAAACAATATCCCAGGAAACACTTATTTCTGATCCGGTTCTCGAAGAAAAAACAGTTTAATTAAACTCAAAACTGGGTGGGCTTGCACATTTTCTAGCTCGTCCAAGATGGTTAAAACGATTTAAGTCATGACATTCATGAGCTTCAAATAGAAGAAGAAAAACTGTCTGCTGACTTCTAAGAAAAAATTATGCTCTCGAAAATCTTCACAATGCAGATTAAACTGGGCTTAATTGGAAAGCTTTACAATGAAAAACTCACGTCGTGAACTATCAGCACCTGGATCTAAAATAAGCAAGAATCGTGTCACTGCCTTAGTTTACTGACTACCCATGTCAATGGTAATAACTGGATACCAGGTTGTTTTAAACACGTTAAAATGTCTGCAATACCTATCATTTACATTTCCCAAAATTCTAACAATCAGCTCCGAGGACATTCATTCAAACTGAATGAAGGATTTCAAACCCGTGATAGACAAGCGTTCTGAGTAATAGAATTTTTGATGTCTGGAATAGTTAACCTAGCATAATAATAGACTCTGAAAGCATTAATAGTTTTAAAAACAAGTCAGACTCCTACTTATTTAGATCTGTATCCTACAATTGTTATTGGTTTTTCTTTATTTCAGCAACTATATATTTTCCATAGGCATTTTAATTGTGTATCTTGGATGGGCTTAATAGGATCTGGTCCTCTGCCATTATCAAATAGAATAAAAAGTGAGAGGTGTCAAGGGACACCCGGATGGAACGAAGTTCCTTTCGATTAATTAGTGAAGGAATTGTAATTTGTAAACACAACAGAGTGTTTATACTTACGTAAGCATAATTTCTGTATAAAATGTCTACTTACCTAACTCTATCAGCAATATCCGGTACTTGTGCAGAAACACTGTCAGGATACATTATTGTTATTATTTTCTATTATTTTATTATTTATTATTTACAAAAAACCTGTATAAACTTAACAAAGTCGCGACACTACACTGTTCAGAGCAAAATAGAAAATAGTAAATTCATTATCACCTGAATATTTTCAATTTCAACAGTTCGTTTCTTTTAACAAAAGTGTCCATTTATACAATATCAGAGGTTTAGATGACATACATCTACCTAGAATTACTTTTTATTTCAATTAAATTTAAAACAGGAATTAACAATTTAATACAAAATTTTAAAATTAAAATATTTGACAGTAACTGACAGTTAAGGTAATTTGACGTACCTAACTAGTCAAGTTACGAACTATTTTTAAAATGTTTATGAATTTATTAATTTATAAAAACAGTATGAAATAAAATATAATACTATTATAGGTACTTATTTTTTATTCTACAGTATTTTCTTTATGTTGTACATTTTCTTTTAATTCAAATTAGTGTCTTTTTAATTGTAATATCTATCTATGAGAGAAAGAGAGAAAGACACACAGAGAAACATGCTTGTGTCGTGTCGTGACATATTTTGGTCTGAATTTTTTCCAGCTAGCCTCTAGCCTCAGTCGTAACTGGTCGTAACGCTCGAAAGGGAACTTCGTTCCAATAATAATAATAACTTTTATACTCTCTCTGAAAGCCCATCGATTAGAAAATGTTAAAAAAGATAAAACATAATTGCTTCTTAATAACGCCCCAACTATAGAAAATAATTTTTATTTAAGTCAATCTTGAAAAAAAAAAAGAAGCAAAAGAAAGCGTGATGAGATATCATAAAAAGATTGACTTAAAAGACGCGTGCTAGATGATCGGAGCAATATGGAACAGTGTAAAAGAGCATAACTTGAAAAAGTGTTGAAATAAAGTTTTGTGTTAAGTGGAAAATCATGAAAGAGAATTTGTAAATAAAAAACAGTGAGATATGTCTGAAATGATAGATATGTTAAAAATACTCAATTGCGACGAATGTATCTAATGAAGATGAAATTCAACAGTGGATGGATTTCGACGATGATGATCCCATGTATCAAATTAGATTTTACCTTGCTTTGGATTGAAACACATGCTAAAATGGACCACTATCAAATATATATCCCTAAAAAAATACGTATCCTAGCCGCTCGTAAACGGGCAGGATAGTTTCGGCAAACGAAAATTAAATATTTTTTTGTACAACTGTCATTAAAAGTGACACTTTTAATGATAGCAAACAATGTTAAAAACGATTGTTTACATAGAAGCGTGTTAAAAATACTTTTAACACGTTGCCATGTAAACAAGTTTACTTTTAACACGGTTTAGTTTACTTTTAACACGGTTTGGTTTATTGTCATTGAAAATTCGCTCGTTTCATTATCAAAATAGG
The DNA here is from genome assembly GCA_964028335.1 of Altica lythri. Classification (NCBI taxonomy): domain Eukaryota; kingdom Metazoa; phylum Arthropoda; class Insecta; order Coleoptera; family Chrysomelidae; genus Altica; species Altica lythri. The sequence continues at coordinate 57,581,074 of OZ034801.1, read as the reverse complement.
GAAGTTGTACAAAAAACATTGTATGGTATTTGTGTTAAAAGTGATTTTATTTTGTTCGTGAAATTGTTCAATTCGCTCCGCTCATTTCACAAACGTTTTCACTCACAAAATAAAACCTCACTTTTAACACTCATATCATAAATAACTATTTCACGCATTAGTGATTAACGCTAAAAAAAAACTTCAATTCTCGTCAACATTGTATCTAGAATATGGTTTATTTAGTTTTTTATTCACCTGTGGATAAATACGTATGGCTATGTGAATAGAGTTCGATTATCCGAAAAAATCGTTTTCCGAACACCTATGTCGCTCATTTAATTCGGATAATCGGCAATGTATTTTGTAATAATACGTATCGATATCAATTTATTGATCATGCTGGGTTTAATATTAAATATCAATCAGTTACACCAGCAAAACAGCGCATGTAAGAAAACATGTAAAATTGTATGGCCACATCTAAAACATCTGCTAAAAAACAAAACAATAATCATTATTAAAATATTATTATGAAGTGCGCAAAAAATGTGTAAAATTTAATTTTTTAAGCTAACCAATGTTTATTGTTATGCACTTTGATTTGAATTAACAATTTATCATTTTGTATGTATGTATGGTATATATGTATGTATGTATGTATGGTGTTAGGGGTAACAGATACACCTGCGACCTATAAGATCTATTGTGTCCCCCTTTTCTTGCTATATTTCTGATGATTTCTCAGACTTTTAGCAGCTCTTCTAGTCCTATCTTCCTTAGAAAGTTTAGGATATCATTGGGTTTTAAATTAGGTAGTTCTTCCATTTCTATTTCGTATGGCCCTAGGTATTTGACCCTAGAAGTACTTAATGCCATGCATTCTGAAAGTATGTGTATTGAGGTTTCATCCTCTACCTCACAGAATCTTCCTAACATTTTCTACTTAGTATTACTTCCATTGCAGCAGTGGGACATGTTCTCATTGCTCCAGTGATACATGCACAGGCTAGTCTCTGAATCTTTGAGAGGTTCGTCCTCGCAGTGATCAGATTAGCTCTTGTGCCCCAAGCTACTGCCCCATATGTGATGATAGGTCTCACTATTGCTGTGTACATCCATTGCAATGTCTTTGGGTTACAGCCCCATATTTTCTTTGGGTTACAGCCAATGTTTCTGCACACCATAAGGGCTTTTGTAGCTTTGTGTATTATTCCGTTTTAGTGTTTGTTCCAGAGTAACTTATTATCTAGGATTAGCCCTAGATATTTGACCTCTGTCTTCCACTCAACGGTATTTCAACCTATTTTTATGGTTTTTAGTTTAGGTTTCTTTTTCCTTGTAAAGGCTATTAACGAGGTCTTGGTGGGGTTGATATTAAGTCCCACTGAATCACACCACTGCTTTGCTGTGTTCAGTCCTCTTTGCACTATGTCGCAGAGGACGTTTTCATATTTCCCTCTTGCGAGGATAACTACGTCATCGGAGTAACCTTGGCAAGGTATACCTAATTCGGTCAATTGCCAGAGTAAGCTGTCTACGGTGACACTCCACATAAGTGGGGATGCAACTCCCGCTTGCGGACAACCTCTGGTCGTATTGATGGAGATAGTGTCTTGGCCTACCTTCATTTCTGCGATTCTTGTAGACAGTAATTGCGACAACCAGGTGGAAGTCGTTCTATCTACTCCTCTATCACTAAGTGCTCTTTTGACAGCCTCGTGTGGAGTATTGTTAAAAGCCCCCTCTATGTCTAGAAAAGCACATACCACGGTTTTATCATTTTACTTTTGTATATACTTTTTAAGTGTTATAAAAGTGATTTTCTAATTTTATTCCCACCTTTGGCAATTATTTTATGTACAATTATTTTTTATTAATAGTAGTTTGGTGAAAAAAATAAATTTTATTTTGGAAGCGTAACAGCTTGTATATGAATAATTTAGTTATACGATGAAAAATAATTTATTGCATTTTCCATATTATTTTTTCAGTTTATTATATCCTACATTAAAATTTATTTTACTACAAAATTCGAGGTAAAAATCCGCTCAAATAAAGTTTTTTTTTCATTTGAAAGCATCTTATTTATCAACCGAACAAAATTTTTAATGACTTTCAATGTTATTGCAAACTTTGAATAACTGATAATATCAAACATTTTGCGTTTACAGAATTCTGTATAAAGTTTCTGGGTACCTTATCTTTTCGTATATTTTAATAACTTTCATTTAATCCAGGGATTTCCGGGCTTAATAAACTTCCTCTTGTTGACGTAATCATTGATTTGGGTGAAAACTTCGAGAGAAGTTGTGCCATATCTCAGATATTCGATTCAGCGGTCGGTATTAAAGGAGCATGGAACACAGGACCGAGAATACCAATGTAAAGGACTCCAATATGAAGTAATCAGAAGTGATATAGTCTGAATACATACCAAGTTTGATTGCCAATAAATTTAATTTTGGCCTAACTTTGCTGTATGCAGAAGAAAGTTTTCACCTTAGTTGAGTTTCGTCAGTGTTTACTAAGAAAAAACGCAACAAGTTTGATTGCTTATTGTTACATTTTCGTAAAAAAATTTTTTTTCGACAATTTTCTTGTTTTTAAAGAAGAAGTATTTGCTAAATTTCCCATTATCTCTTCTGGATAAAAAACTGCGTACCTACTACAACCTTACAACCTTTCTTTTTAAAGAAACTATTTGTCACCGGTCGTGGTGCTGTCCAATTAGACTTATTGTACTTCTTAAATTGGTCCATTGCACCTAGTTTACGACCTCGGTATTTAATTCTGTATTAATTATTACAGATATAAAAGATGGATATTATATGTTTCTAGAATCACTTTAACGTCTGTAAAAATTGACTGTTTACTGCGACTTAATGCCTAGCAATGGAACAGTATATGTATTTAATTAGTTTAGGTTCTCCGCTATATCATCTATAGCTACGGTGTCCATCAAACACCCCCATGTTGACTAGTGCATATCCTATAAGGATTCTTGTAATGACTTGTTTTCGCACTACTTTAGCTTTTCAAGCACACGTCTGTTAAATCTACATTCTGCCGTGTGATTGACCAGAGATGTGTTTTCAGTGTTGGTGTTGTTGTCTACTGATCCAGACTTTAATCCGGCTGCAGCAGTTACCCATAGAACTGGTTCTGGAACGGAAAATACTATGTCTGTTCATTTCCTTGCAAGTTTATCAGCTTGCTCGTTGTTTTATATTCCCTATGTTCCTATACCTAAACTAGGTTTACAGTGTTTTGTTTCGCCAGAACATTAAGTTAGAACTGTTTGACACGGAACTATTTTAAGTACTTAATATATACAAGAATATATTGTATTCAAGAAAATTTACTTATGTTATAGTAAATAAATTTAGTACTGAATTTAGTATACGCGCATGTGCACAGAACTTGGTAATATGTTGTAACCTCTTTTTTCTTGATGTTGAAGGCTCACCAGGGGTTAGCAAAAGGCGAACGGCACTCAGGGGGTAGGAGGAGAGCGAGTCGTGGATCGGGGGAGCAAATGGGCGAGTATCGAAGAAAAGGAAATATCTAGGGTCTACTTAGGAATCGGTAAAGGAATCGGTAGGAGAAAAGATAAGAAACCTATAGAGGAAGAATTTACTAAATTGTGAACTGTTAGGGAACACACTTTACTTAAACAATAACTACTACAATACATAACTATTTAAAGCTTACCTCGTTGGTCTTAAAGTTCCTTGAATCCTTAAATTTAAATATTTTATATATACTTATCTTTATAAGAATAGCAATTATTTATAAATAAAAATTTTAAATCAGAAGATTTACTGAGAAGGTATAAGAAATAAATACTCAAATGTTTTAGTAATAAAATAACAAAACAATGTATTTCAAAAGAAAACAACCAGTATTAATAATTAATAGGTACGAAAAGAACTAATACTTCTGCGAATACAATATTATATACCTTATTTTAAATAGTATAATTTATTTACTACCAAAATATATGGAGAACTCAATTATAAGAAAATATGATGAAAGTATATTTCATTTCATAGAAGCAAACCTAATTAAGTTCTCGAAAGAGTGCACTCCGGCGTGTTTTTAATAACTAAATAAGTTAACATATATAACAATACTAGTAAAAATCTTATCAACACATGTACCTTGGAGGTAATATTCATGTAAGATAATAAGTAATCACAATCACTTGAAAGATTATTAAAACAAATGTTAAATGCACTAAACAACTATCATCTGATTAAAGTTATGATTAGATAAAAAAAATTTAATAACTACTTGGGATTAAATAATCCACCGGTAAAAGTTCCAAAATGTAACAGTAACTTAAAACATTTACGGTTCAACTACCTATTGAACATAAAGATCGATCAAAAGAATTAATTAAAAGTTTACCTTGAGATCCAAAATCAAATTCGAAAACGTTAATGGCGGAGTCGCTCTTCTAAATTAAAAATTCTTCTTTAAACATACCAAAAATAGGACAGGAACTATGTGAAATGATTTACCAAACCACAGGGATTCTTCTGTAGCAATGATCAAGAAGATTCTAGGAGCACCAGGTATTCATTGGCCTCTCTACAATATAGCTTTCCAATATTTTCAAAATGGAGTCGCTTCTCAACAAGTTGTGTGGCAAACAAAATTCTATTTATACCATAAATCAAATAGATTGTACTTCCAGACTTAGTACACTATCACCAAAATGAAATGTATTACATTCTAATACATTTACAACACAAAATAAACCAAAATATAACCGGTAATTTCCATAAAACTAATTACACGGTCGCCATTAATGTTCCAAAGGAAGCGGTTCTACCGTCTCCTTTTCAAACTTAAACGTGAATCCCCTCGGAAAGACCGAACGTACGGCAAGTTGCTTATTTCGGATATCTCCGAGTTCTCTCGTTCAACTTCCTTTTCCGGGATGTCATTTCAAAGAACATTCTAGCTTGTAATGTTGTTTGCCTACCAGTCAGGGTTCAAAAGAGAAAATAAAAACAAATAAATTTCTATATTGAAGTAAAATAAGAGATGTGTTTTTTGGAATGCTACAATGTCATTATTAGTCAATATTGATTTGATATTTATTTTTTTGCTGATATTTAGCGGATTTATTAATAGTGATGGAAAAAGAGAAATATTTATTATTGGAGGTGAGGCACAAGAAGAAAAGATGTGCCAAAAATTGTCGAAGACCAAAAAAATTGTGGCAGAAAAAATGGATTAGTAGAAGAACACAAGGAAAAGGCGACTTAACTTTGTTAAATAAAGAATTGCTACTTGAAGATCCATCATCTGATTTAAACGTCTACTGCGCATATTTAGCATGATTGGATACAAGAAAAGAGGACATGTTCAGATGACTGAAAATGCGTGCGCATCAAATTGTATAATATTTAGACCGAAATATTGTAACGTGTCAAACGGCTCTTATACTCACCACACGTATTCGTAATTTCTATGCATGATCGAATGGATTGTTGTATAAAAGAACACATAACTTGATACGTTATAAACAAAAAGACCAAAATTTACGACATATTAAACTAAGAAATTCACAATTTAGAATTTATTGTTTATTATTCAAATTAATTGGATACCGTAAATTGATCCCTTAACTGTTGATGTGTATAGTTTCCTTTAGATTATAAAGGAAATTTAATTGGTATATATGAAAAGTGGTTTTGGGTTATTGTTTATTATTTATCAATTAATTGCGTGCTTGTTTATTATATACGGTTACTCCTATACCACATCATCTTAAAAGGTATACAATAAGGTTTGTTAATGGTTGTCGTTAAAAGATTTCTCATTTGATGATTCATCTTCATCTACATGACAATTAAATTTATTTATACAAAAAAAAATTAATCAAACAAATAGTACATTCTTAAAATTCAAAGATAATAACTTCTGTAATGTAAAATGTAAATACCATTGCAGTAGTTTTAGCTTAAATGAAAGACTACCACTTAGAACTATACTTTCACCAAACATCTCAAACATTTTAAATTAAGTTATACTTTCTTCGTGTTCTGCCTAAAAGTAAACACACCATTCAAGATAAAACGCCTTGCCAGAACGCCATTAATTTGATTAGATTTTACCACAATGTTTCGGTCTCAAGAAAGTTTTCGACTGTCTGGAGTCCTCTGAGACCTGATCAATTATGTACTCGTTAATTTTCAATGAGTTCGTTTGGAAACACTTAAGTGTAATATTGTACTTATTAAAGTTTAATTTTTCACCTTACTTCTTAATATTAATTCACAAGCATTCATAGTAATTGTTTTAAATCTCTATCTTAAACAGTATTTTTAATGAAAAGCTTTGGGGACTTTAATCTAATATTTGCCATTTAATTAATAATAGTTTGTAGTTTCTACTGTCATATTCGTTTCTAGTCTTAGAAAAATTTAAATATTATTAAAGTAGGCGATAAATTATTTTAGACAATTTATACAAAAATCCGTAGTGGGTTTACATCTATTCCCATAGAATTTTTGTCATTGTTTTCATTAAAAGATATTTTGCTTATACCACAAACAGTAGATAGATATATGTCAAAGGGTGACCGGAAAAATGCCCATAGGTAAAATGCCCACACGAAAAATGCCCACAGGAAAAATGCCAACATGAAAAATGCTCACACGGAAAAATGCCCACACGGAAAAAAGCCCACACGGAAAAATGCCCACACGGAAAATTGCCCACAATAAAGAAATAATAGTGTATTAGAAAAGTTTAGAAAAGCAATATTTTACCAAAAAAGTTTTTAAATTAATATTATAAATTCAGATTTAGATTTAAGAATTTATTATTTAGATTCATACCAAATTTTGGTACTCATTACTTTATTGTGTAACACCTCGTATAATGAAGACAATAGTATATTTTATGTTTATAAGAATTCTTAATAAAGTACTCCATAAACAACCATTATTTTTTCAAATCAATTTCATGTCTATATTGTACGGCAGACGCTAAGATACATGTCTGACAATAAACCGAATAAATTGATAGGCCCAATATTATGACTAGGCATATTGCTCGACGGTCGAATAAATTCAAGTGTTTAATGATATGCCTGACGTATGATCATACAATCCGCCTACGACATGATTCTGTTTAATTGTCTTCATTATGCGAGGTGTTTCACAATAAAGTAATGAGTACCAAAATTTGGTATGAATCTAAATAATAAATTCTTAAATCTAAATCTGAATTTATAATATTAATTTAAAAACTTTTTTGGTAAAATATTGCTATTCTAAACTTGACTAATACACTATTATTTTTTTATATTGGGCAATTTTCCGTGTGGGCATTTTTCCGTGTGGGCATTTTTCCATGTGGGCAATTTTCCGTGTGGACATTTTTCCGTGTGGGCATTTTTCCTGTGGGCATTTTTTCCGTGGGCAGTTTTCCTGTGGCATGTTTCCCGTGGGCAGTTTTCCTGTGGGCATTTTTCCTAGAATCATGACAAAGGTAATAGTTTAATACTATTATAAAGTTTTACAGAGTCTTTGAAAATCAAAGAACATAGACCGACTACTTCCCTAGCTATATAGCCAGGGAAGTAGTTGTTGGTTCTTAGTAAACGGTCTATGTTCTTTGATTTTCAAAGACTCTGTGAAACGTTATAATAGTATTAAACTATTACCTCTGACATCTATTTGATAAACGCTTTTAGCATTTTCTTTACTGAAGATAATGTATTGGTGTGATTTCAGAAATATCTCCAGTCTAGATGCTCTCAGAGCTTCTGGACGGATATCTTTCTTGTACTGATGAGGCGCAATACGCCGAAACCGGTCTACAAGCGATATCCTTTCGAATTGCAAACTAAAATTGTTAGTTCTATCTTGCAGATATACTAACCCCGTTTAACTTTGAACTGTAATTCAATGTCCGTCGGGCCATATAGCCAGGGAAGTAGTTGTTGGTTCTTATATAGTAAACGGTCTATGTTCTTTGATTTTCAAAGACTCTGTAAAACGTTATAATAGTATTAAACTATCACCTTTGACATATATCTATCTACTGTTTGTGGTATAAGCAAAATATTTTTTAATGAAAACAATGACAACAATTTTATGGGAATAGATGTAACCCACTACGGATTTTTGTATAAATTGATTAGCAGGAAACTGTAAATCAAGTAGATAGTAGATAGTAGATATATACCTCAGAGGTTCTTTTCAATTATTTTACTGCACCCTGGCATGAAAGCAAAGATGTTTTGCTTTTATTGTAAACCCAATAAAATCTACTATTTGTTATATTTTTAAATTGAAAGATTTCAATTTACTTATTAGTTTATTGATGAGCATAATATAAACTTATTATAATACAAATTAAAAAAGTGTAGATCATGATGATAACTACATTCAAGTGTCAATATCAGTATTAATCACATCGTATCGTCATTACTACTGTCTACATTAAAATCAAGTTATTTACATTAGAAAATACCAGTAAGTATATTAGCTCTACTTGTTTAACATGTTTAATGCTACTTGTCCAGTTTTGATTGTCTATTGCAGCGACTTCACATTCTGTCAACTTTATCACAGATGCACTTAGTTTTGAAATTTGGTTTTTGCTGACAATGTTCCTTTTCAACTGACCCCAAAGTAGCTCTATAGGATTTAGGACGCAGTAATAGGGAGGTAGCCTTAATACTTTATGACCTTTTTGTTATGCCAAACAGTTAATAAAATACTTGTTTTTAAATGTTTATGTAACACTTCTAATAATTGTTTTTTCAGTAGCAATCTTCAAAATAAATGTAATTCTGTCTCAAAAAAAAAATTCTGCTCATCTTCCGTAGAAATTGATGTCGATACACTTACCTTCATCCTTGAATGATAGGCCGCATTTTTCATAACAATAACGCTATATTTCTTGAGTTTTGGACGTAAAGTTTTGTTTTTAGCGAAAAGAAGGAGTGGTCTTTCAACTCAACTGTCAAAATTGGCACAATGTAGAATGCTAATTCTTTTTTTTTGTTAGAAGGAATTTCTATATGTCTTTTTTACCGTTAAATGTGTGCTGTACCAAGTTTCATCCAGATGTGATGGTTTGTAAATATTGGTTTCCCCATACAACCAGTCTCTTGCTCCATGCTCTCAATGATACTTTTTAGAATAAAAATCGCCACAAAGTTGTTCTCGCACAATCTATCACTTCTTTCCCTTTCAATTTGATTTGAATGCTAAATAAAGTAGGATAATTTTTTTTAGCCCACAAATTATACATAATATCTTGTACTTGTCCTAAATGATGCGTTTTTATAACCTTTAAAGAACTGCAATCAACAGAGGTTTTTTCCCGGAGGGTCCATTTATTTTTGTTAATTTTTATACGGTGGCTCGCAACACTTTTTTAAGGGTTATAGTCTGGTTTACAGCATTTATGTTACACTTTTTTTTCTTTATACACATTTAAAGTTATTTGCTGAGCATCTTTATTATCAAAACCGATAACGTTTTTTCACCTCTTTCGACACTGTCATCAACTTTCACTATTAGATTATTATCACTCGCATCAAAAAATTATTATCCTGATTTTCAGTTTCTGGTGTAAGCCACGTCGGCTGTCACACAGAACATAACACTAATAAATAAAATAACAATAAGATATGAAGAAGATTAAATATCAACACAAAATAACATAAATTTTTCGAAAGGTCCGGTCGACCACAATACTAGAATTTGTGAATCAATGACAATATCAAACCCAAACCTGTAAAAACAAGTTAATATAATACCATGGAAGCTATCCAGCCGTCGTTAAAGTAAGATAGGTCAGTCCGCACGAACTTGGAACGAATGATTACTTTTATAATTCAGGTTGGAAATAAAACCTTTATGAATGTATTAATCGCAACCGTTTGAAATAAATTTATGAATTGGGCTTTACAGTTTTTGTTTATCTATTTATTTTGTTTTTTTTTTGTGATAGCTTTTAAAAGTGAGTTCTTGTGTATCATAATTAAGACAAAATATGGCGTCCTAGTATGCCTGATAAACAAGAATATCCAAATAAAATTAAGGATTAAGTACGACTTGGCCAATCTAAATTGAACTGTTACTTATAAAGATGCTCACTAGCATAAAACACAAAATATCAAAAGAGCTTATTTTTCAAAAGTTCGTCGAGGTATTCGCTTCGTAATTTTAGTGTAGTAAAAATACCTCTTTTTTTGTTTTTAGGCAATATCTTAAGGAAGGTTTTATTTTTGTACAAAATTAATACTAATGATAATAAACATTTTTATTCTAATAAAAAATTCATTAACAGAGGAACATTAATGTAAATGTGAAAATTAAATATTAAATTTTATCACATAACCACAGCAATAACAATTATACAAAATCAATTACTTTGTCATATATCTTTAAATACATATGCATATTATTATTAGTCATTATAATTAAAACTGAATATTAAACGAAATTTTTTAATATAATTTATTCATAATATTTGTAGCGAATCAAAACTGGTATCGTAGTCATTTGCAATATTATTAACATGAAAATAAAATTTACTGTATTAATAATATTACTATTGTTAAGATAAAAAAAAGAGATTAGTCCTAGGTATATGAATTCTGGAGACGTGAACCTTAAGGAGTAGATAGATTTTTTGTTCTACGCAATCAATTGAGTAAAGATAACAAAATAAACTATTCTGCTCATCTATTGTGTTATTCTAAAAGCTATAAATTTAACCTTTATTAAAACGCTTGCCACACTAATGAAGCATTTTCCAGCCTAGAACTACCATAAAATGAAGTACTTTCATTGCGAGTTAGTAGTAAGTAAATAACCGACATTTTCTAAGAGACCTAAAACGTAATATTATTTCTATGTATAATAAAGTCTAATTTGTTATCCAACGTTAATTGCATACTTCAATATTTTCTAAGTAATTCCTAAGTAATGACTAAATTTCATAAATGTACAAACATTGGCTTTTTTAAAATTAAAAGAAAGTTGGTTTATTATCTACAAGTTTTTTTAAGTAACTGTGTAACAATGGAAGATTCTTATAGTTAAAAATAATTGGAACTAGTTCCTTACGGCAGGCTTGGATGAGATAGAGATTTTGCTGCGTGACTGAACTAAAAAAAATGTAATAGTCAAACCGTAACGAAAAACGTTAAATGAGACGTGCATCAAACGCATTCTGGTAGTTATTATACGTAGCATCGGTGGTTCATTGGTAGAATGCTCGCCTGCCACGCGGGCGGCCCGGGTTTGATTCTCGGCCGATGCAATTTTTTTTTGTATTTATCTCTTAACTTTTACCTTTTTTTGTTAAAGTTATATGATATATAATTTTTAAAAATCTTAATAGTTGAAAGTAGTTAGGAAAGGTGAGAAAAAATAAATGTATACATTACTCTTTAAAGCTCACCTTGAATTTTAAAGAAGCTTCTTTCTTAACGCCAAGATTTCACTAATTTTGATATATTGACCGTTAAATGAGACGTGCGCAGGCGTTACAGTCGTATATACAAGCGAGTAGTGTTATGTGTCGAATCTACATTAGCCGAAGGAACTTAGTTCCTACCTGGTGTCCCACGACACCATTTTAACTTGTTTTAAATTATAAAACGATAAAACTTTAAAATGTAACAAATCCGAAAATTCATTGATGATTAATAGGAAGAATAAATGATTCAAATTGGAACTATATGGGACACCCGAAGTCGAAAATAATAAACTATTATAAAAAACAAACTTCTTTAAATTGTAAGCTATAATTATAGAAAAAAATGTAGGTATGTAAGAGAATTGTGACTTTTAGAGTTTACAAGTATGATGTAAAGAAAACAATACCTAACTTTAATTTTACTTCTATTAGTTCAGCCAATAGGTCGATCCTATTCCACGCTGATGTTATTTTTCGTTGTCGACCTAGCTGCTTTTTTTATAGTAGTCATTGAATAGGTCTGTTCCAACACATCAAAAAACAATTCTAGAACTCAGTACATTAAACGTATCGAGATTTCATCTACAGCGCAGTTCCCGGACGGTTCTAGAATGGTTCTTTGGTCTGTTGGAACCTAAGAACAGCTTGCCAAAGCAATTCTGGAAGTTAGTTTTTACAATAGTCTTAAGTACCTGCGTCACATTTTGTTCTAGCGTCGTTTGTGCAAGTCTGTGTTAAGAGGGTGACGCATTTACACCCTAGCATCAAATCTATAACTAAATTTTATGTGCGGACAAGTTACACCCACTCTAGACTGCTAGCAAGTTAGACACGTAAATGACTAGTTACTGTATTGTTAAATGTTTTCCGGGAACGTTGGATTTTTCATCAGAATCAGGAATTTCTGTTACTGCAAACGATCAAAATTCGACAGCAGTGATTTACACTGCAAAAAAGGATTATTTCTGCAAGTACAGAGGTTGGCGAAGCAGAACCATATTATGTTCCTTAAAAGCTGTCGCAAAAGATTTGATCAGTGCGCTGACATAATATATTGTGATGGAATATGGAATAGCCAGACTCAAAAAAGAAGCCGATTTTTTTCTTACCGAAGACCGCAACCTTTTTAGTATTTCAATGTAATAATTCTTTTAAATCGTATATGCATATTCGTGGTGCACAGCATCTTCATGATAAAAAAACAATAATAAGAATCGCGTTGATATTGTTTTGAATAAGACGTGCTTTCTTCACTGTTTCAATGGAGTTTTGTTTTAAAATCATTACAATAAATAAACGATTCATTACCAGTAGTAACTTTTGTAAGCACATCATTACTTTTTTTTTTAATTTGTCCTTAGCGATTTCCAACCAAAAGTTTTTGTTACTGTGTAAATAATCTCGGGACCACTTTGCAAACAGGCATGTTCGGCATGTTATGTCTAACTAAGTATGGGGTTTGTGGTATTTCAAGATTATCTTTAAACATCGATTTTGTTTAATAGCCAGTCGCACTTTCTTCATATTATATGGTGTTTATATCGTCGAAGAAAATAGAGCAAGAATCAATATCAATAAACGTGTGACCACTTTTGAGCCGATTGTTTTTCGTCCATACACTTATCCCGAGATGCCGTCTAAATCATTAGTCTTTGAACTTATACCTTGAAAAACGTTTGTAAACAAAATCGCACTGTGCATTAATAATAGGTGTAGGTAAACGACTAATAAGTTTTACCTTTGACTTTCATGCATTACCATGGCCGCTCGGACACTTCAGAGCGAAAATATAAAAGCAGGTTGGGTACTTTTCGGATATAACCCCGTTAAATTGGTAGTGGTGGACTTATATTACATAAAATGATAACATAATCTGAAGCACTTTAGTTGACAGTACATTAAATATAAATTGTCATTTTTATATTATTTAATAATGAAATCGCTCTATAATTTTTAATATTAAATGTATCGCCTTTTATAAGAACTGACTTTTAAGTATCATTATCCGTTAGGTCATATCCACTGTTTTTCTTAGTGTTCCTGGTTAAAGATTAACTCGAAGTAATACTGGTACAGTTTTATTTATTGCTGGACAGTTTAGAAAATTGTCACTCATTACAACGTACTTTGCAATTCTTGTCCCTTTTCGAGCTTGTCCGCCGAACAATAAAGTTTAATTTGTGAAACTCCGGATTTTGCCTCTTCGAATATAAGATTTATCAAAGAGGTCCCCCAACATTCAGAAAATTTCAATGTTGGTAGAAGTTCCGGATTTAGAATGGGAAAGGGATTATTTTGAGGAAGTAATCCTAAAGTCATTTTACCTAATATTATTGAAGGATTGAAGAAATTTATTTAAAGGCACCTTTATTAAAATTTATCAATCCAATTAGGTTTTTTCGAGGATTCAAATGACTTCCGTAAAATATCTCTTTCCCGCACGCATTTTTTTTTAATCAATTGAATATGTTTTCCGATAACCTTTTTGACAAATTATTGTATTATTACCTTTATCTTGTTGGACTACATAAAAATAGTAAAAAAAATTAAGATTATTTTACATGAAAATAGGGATTTTTAAAATGTTTGTTTTTAAAAAAATCATAATTTATTAAATCACCCCTGTAAACCTTACTCAAAGCAACAACAAACTTACCTGTTTAAGTAGGGTTGCTATAGCTACAGTCGTGTATTTATTGACACTATAAAAGATTTAATTGTCACAAACGCATCTTTTCAAATATCTAAATAATTTTCGAGGTGTTTTTGCCTGTAGAAAAAATATTGATCCTAACTCTTGCGGAAATTAACTTTCCGCACTTGTTAGGATAATAACTATTTTGACAACTAATTTTTGAATCAATTTTTTTGTATAACTAAAGTGAGATTTAAAAAAAATAATAAACCCATTATTAAATATTTTGAGCTATCGAGAATGGATACAACGACAATTGGGACGAACTGGCGTGAACCAGTCTCACAGTCGTACTTTACTAAAGTTGTAAAGTACGGCTGTGCCAGTGTCATTAGATTTCGGTTAAAATTAACAATTTACTATTTTTGTGATAATGTGATGTTTTGCAGCAGTACATCTTCTGTGGCATTGGAATATAAAATTAAGGCTATAAATGCATGTGTTTTTTATTCTTTTAATTCGTGTTTCAGTTATATTTGTTACGTTATAGGATGCATTATTTCACATATTAAACAGGTAAAGTAATGGTGCTAGCTAAGACCAAACACATTATCACGTTATTCAACTTCCTTTGACCAAACAGGTAAATATCTAGCGGTATATCGTACACATTGTAAGTAATCCACCAGTTCTATAACATTATTCGTGTTTCCTATTTGTCTGTCAGTATCAAAGTAAATTAATTTGATAGATCACGATAACAAAGCAGCAATGCATCAGCCATGGACAGGATAGAGTACTCCAATAGCACGGTTATTGAATTTTAATTTAAAGTATAAATATTAGAGCTTTCGTATCTGTGTTATTTGAACAGAAATATATATTAATTATATTATTGTATAATTATATACATAATTATTTATGGCAGCTTAAAAAATATTTGAATTATATTATATAAGGAGGAATTTTAAAATAAAAAGTCAACTTATTTATCTATAAATTATTTTTGACTAAAGCTAATGGTAATAATAACTAATTTAATAAAATGGTTTTGTTTTTACGCTAACTATTCCTTCTTCATCTTCCTGTAGCACTACAACCCAGGATGGGTTTTGGCTGCCTTAACTATTTGCCTCCATTTAGGACGGTCTTGTGCTAGCTCCCTCCATTCTTGCTGGTTCACTCCAAGGCTAGCTAGGTCCTTGCTACCATTATCTCTCCATCTAAGCTTAGGTCTTCCCAGTGGTCGTTTCCCTTGCGGTGCTTCCTCCCATACTCGTTTAATTAGTCGGTCGTTTTGACTTCTTTGAACATGTCCTGCCCATCTCAATCTTTTGGATTTTATTTCTTGGATAATGTCAGGGCTTTGATATATTTCCGCCAGCTCTAGGTTACTCCTCATTCGGTAGCGGCCGGTTTGAAGGTCACGGTATGGGCCATATATAATGCGGAGTATTTTTCGCTCAAACTTTCTTAGAAGCTCCGCATCGCGAACTGTCAGGGTCCATGTTTCAATGGCGTATGTTGCTACTGGTCTTATTATAGTTTGGTAAATAACGAAATTACGATTTTTGCCCTCCTAGTGATAAATTTCGACTTCAGCAGGCTTTTAATGGCATATGCACATTTGTTAGCTTGTGTAATGCGTTGTTTAATTTCCTCCTGCATATTGTTGTCTGCGGTTATTATTGCGCCCAGATACTTAAAGGATTGAACATGCTCAAAATTATAGACGTCCATGGTGACGTTTTGTCTGACTCTGTCCCGAGCAGGGTTGCGGTGGACATGCATGTATTTGGTCTTTCCTTCATTTATTCGGAGGCCTATTCTCTGAGCTTCCTTTTCGATCTTAGTGAAGTTTTCCTTTACACTCACTGTGCTTTCTCCTATTGCGCCCATATCATCGGCGTAAGCCAACATCAGTTTAGGTCCACTTGGGCCAAAAACCTCTGCGTCAACTGAAGCTGTTCTTACCGCTTTCTCTAGTGCAAGATTGAATAATACTGGCGATAGAGCATCTTCCTGTTTTAAGCCTCTGTTGATAGAAAAGGCTTGGCTGTATTCCCCTTCAATTTTAACGCAGCTCTTTGACCCCTCTAGGCAAGCTCTACACAGACGAATTAGCTTGTGCGGAATACCAAATTCTTCCATAGCTTCCCATAACCTTACCCTTATCACACTGTCATACGCTTGTTCGAAATCTAAAAACAGTGCATGTAGATTCTTGTTAAACTCCCAACATTTCTCTAGGATCTGCCGAATAGTGAAAAGCTGGTCCACTGTGGATCTTCCGCTTCGAAACCCGCATTGGTAATTTCCAATAATCACTTCAGTATATGGAGAAAGACGTTGAAGGAGTATGTTGGAGAAGATCTTATAGGCGTGACTTAGCAGAGCAATACCTCGATAGTTTTTACACTTCATTTGGTCCCCTTTTTTATGAAGCGGGATGAGAACACCTTCTTTCCAATCGTTGGGAATTATTTCTTGACTCCAAATTTGTTGCACGAGTTTGTGTAGTTGTTTAATTAGGTCATCCCCCCCAAGTTTGATACTTTCTGCCATGATGTTATCTCGGCCTGCCGCTCTGTTATTTTTGAGTTTATTAATGGCTCTAACTGTCTCTTCCATGGATATGGGCGGAATACTAACCTCGGCTGTAAGGAATACGGTACTTTCAGTGTCGTCCTGCATCGGCCTATTTAGTAGTTCATCAAAGTGAGATTTCCATCTGTCTAGTACGTCTACTTTGGACGCGGTAATTGTGCCATCATTACGTTTAAGCATTGTCGCACTTCTTGGTCGGAATCCCTTTTTATGCTTCCCCACTTCCTTGTAGAAGCTCCTTCTGTTGCCATTGTGAAACTCCTCCTGTAACTTTAGAACTTTTCCTGTCTCGTATTCTTTCTTTTTCTTCCTGATCAGTTTCCTTAGCTGTGTTCTTAGATCGTTAAATCTTGCTGTTGTCTGCTCTGTTTTGTTACGGAGCATTTCAATTCGCGCCTCTGTTTTAATGGCACTAAGATTTTGGCACTCATCATCAAACCAGGGATTTCGTTTGGGTTTTGGCTTTGGACCTAACACCTTTTCGTTTGCTTCTTCGATGCTGTCCTTTATACGTTTCCAACTAGATTCTATATTATCCATTTCAGGTAATCTGTCGAGATTTCCTGAAATTCTGTCCTTATAATCCAGGCATATATGATGATCTCGTAGTTTGTTTATGTCATATTGTGCCTCTATGTTAGATTTCTTATTTTTGCCTGAAGATATTCGGGTTCTCACTTTGGCTGCTACCAACAGATGGTCGGAGTCTGCTTCGGCCCCTCTGAAGCTTCTCACGTCTATTATATTGTTGCCATATCTCGAGTTGACCAAAATATGGTCTATCTGGTTTCTGGTAACACCATCATTCGAAATCCACGTTTGTTTGTGAATGCGTTTATGTGGGAACATGGTTGACTTCACTCTTAACGAATTTGAAGATGCTAGGTCTATGACTATTGTTCCATTGTCGTTTGACAAGTCATGTAAGCTGTGACTACCTGCAACTGGTTGTGCTGCCGGCTCTTTTCCGAGTTTTGCGTTGTAGTCGCCCAATACTATAAGCATCTCTTGTTTAGGTACTTTATTAATAGTGGTTTGTAAGGTATCATAGAAAGTATCCTTTATGTCATCTTGTGTTTCTTTCGTTGGTGCATAGACTGATATCAAACTGATGTTGTGGAGTTTTCCTCGTATCCTCATGCCGCAGATCCTCTCGTTAACAGGTGTGAATCCAATAACTTCACTCACCAGTTGTTCCTTAATGGCGAAACCTGTTCCACTTTCGTGCCTCACTTTATGACCACTATAGAAAATTATGTATTTCCCTATTTTGACGTTCCCTGAACCAGTCCATCTGATTTCTTGTAGTGCAACTATGTCCATGTTGTATTTTTGGAGGGACTGGACCGTCACTGTTGACGCCCCTGGTCTATACCAACTTAGGATGTTCCAAGTTCCAATATTCATTTCCTTATTTCGTCGCTTGTGTCGTCTTCTTATTATTTCTGTCCGGTTCCGAGGCAAATGTGTCGGTTTCATAACAATGGGTTTTTTACGGGGTTGGGTTGTTAACCCAACGCCCAACCCTCCTCCTTTACCCGGGCTTGGGACCGGCAGAGGCAGTTGCTGAGCTACTCAATCCACCCAGCCCTACCCCAGGCGTATTCCTACATACAACTTAAATTGTTGTTATACTTCGAGGTTCGAATGAATGTTATTTGCCATGTTTAACTTAAAAAGACTTACTATCTTTGTCTCATTAACGCGCAATGGAAAAAGATAGTTTTAAGAAAAATGTCAACACTAAACAACATTATTTAGAGCGCTAGTGCTGCTTGACTGTTTTCTTAAAAGTATTTCTTTCTATTGCGCGTTAATAAGACAAAGATAGTAAGTCTTTCTAAATTAAACATGACAACTAGCATTTTCTATGGGACCACACGGACACTCTACTCTTTTGAATGCAAAAATTCTAATACTGAATATATTCGGTAACATACAAAAAAATATGGTCGAATTGAGAACCCCCTCCTTTTTTGAAGTCGGTTAAAAATGGACTAAATCTTATATTACTTTAATACGGTAGAGTTTATAGTAAAGTACGTTTCACAATAATTCGTTGACTCGGTACCTTACCTGAGGGGATTAGTAATGAAAGGTTATAAATTTCTCACTGTACAGTAAACATTAACAGATCCGTAATCCGGTTTTCAAAATAGATTTAAATAAAACTAAGTAATATTTACTAAAACTTAAATTTATATTGTAAAAAAAATCACGAAATTTTTTAAAAACAAATTTTAACTTTACTTATTAATTGCAATTAAACAAATGAACTAATTCTACATTATTTACAACTATTTAATCTAAATGTAGTTCAGTATCCCATATTTTTAGCAATAGTATCACAAACGTATTCTTTTTCAATAGCGAACGCTGCTACAACTTGTAAGAGATCACGTTTTGTGTACGATTCTTCAAAATAAAGGTCATTTTTTAACAAATACTCTTGAATTTCCCATTTATTGTTGTTGCTATTTGGTACTTTATTTAATTGACGGCTATGATAAGTTGCATTGTCCATTACAATTATACTTTTTTCCGGTATATTCGGCAATAAATAATTCTCAAAAAAATCTTCAAAAAGGTCTGCTGTCGTATCTTCGTGATAATCTAAACTTGAATCTTTAATATTCTTTGCTGATAACAATAAAGCGTTTGGAACCCAACCTGTTTCTGATCCGGCATGTATTATTGTAATTCTTTGTCCTGTATTTGATGGAGCCTTTGTTTTGCAATTTCCCGATGAATCAACAAAACCCTTCGTTGGAGTATCATGGGTGTCATACCATGTCTCGTCGAGGTAGATAATTGAAAGGTTTTCACTTCTATATTTTTGAATAGCTTGTAAGTAATGACAACGCCACATTCGTAAACGATATGACTCCATTATCACTTGTCTTTTATTAATGGTACAATATTTAAATCCCATTTGAGAAATAATTCTCCACAAACTTGTACGGCTACAAATAATTCCCGTGTCGTCTTTAAGTAACCGTTTTTTTATACAATCTAGGGTTGGTATCATTTGCATGTTCTTGGTATAGGACATATATCGTTCGTCGGATTATATCTTTTTGTATTTCATCAACACATTTGGTATTATTAACGTCACTTCGTTTTTTTCGTTTACTTATTGGCTTATTGATAATATCTTTTACTGTGGATATTGGGGTTTTGGTTAACTTACATGTTTCTTCTGCTGCATCGGTTACACTATAACCTCGATTATTCAATGTTTCAAACACATTTTTCACAATTTGTTTCGCATCCGGCGATAAATGCACTTTTTTTGCCCAAGGACGCCACATACTTAGTTATAAACACAAGATTACTTTCAGAGTATAATGTTTAGTACAAACTAAAATTCTAGGAGAGAATTTTAAAAACAAATTACCCCGAAACTCCCACTTTCTCTTCCAAGATAATTAAGAAAATCAAAAATCATTTACTAATGATTTACTATTGATGGTCAGTAATAATAATTTAAAATTTTACCTGAAAAATAAAAAATCCAAAATATATCTTCCTGGACAAAAATAAATAATACCTTTCTGTAAATAGTTCACCGGTTTACGGCCAAAGTTCGAAGAAATATTAACCACCTTTTATTAGTAATCCCTTAAGAGCAGTTAAAACAGGTACCAAGTCAACGAAATATTGTGAAATGAACTTTACACCATAATAATAATAAAGACGATAGTATCTAATGTGGGTTATAGTAAAAGACCAAAAGTTGTATATGTCAGTTGTCTGATGCTTCACAAATTTGATGCATTTGTTTATGGGTTCGCCTCAGTCAGCAACATACTGTTTTTCGATTACTTACTTTCTAATGACTATTGATTGATTTTTATTTTTTTTTTTAATTCAATTTTAATTTTGTTACAGGTGAGTACCTTTCATTTAAAAAAGTGGCGTTTTATAAAATTTAGGTAAGTCTTATAAAAAATAATATCAAAAAGAAGAATGATTAGAATACAGAAGATCGGAGAAAAGTTCTCATTATGTAAAAAAATAATTACCTGATTTTTGGTATGCAAAACTTTAATTCTAATAGTTTAATTTTAAATCGTAGGTACCCTTTTGTAATTTTTTCGATTACGTGTGTTCTTAACATAGGTACGTAATAGGCATATTGACAGTAGTTGTAAATCCATGTAAAGTTAAATTTAAATGATTAATGGTAATATTTAAATAACTAAAATCATATTTATTAAACGTAATTAATAATATTTTATTAATTAAAATTAATTCAAAAAACTTTATTTAATACACATTATCACGTGACTGTGAACGGCAATCACAGCGCATGACGTCATGAACCGATAAACAACTTAGCGTCGCTTGGTGTCACTGTGTGAACGAGTTATTTCTTTGATTTCTCTTGCTAATTACTCGCTATTAGTATTTGTAACTCACTTGTTATCAAAAACCGAATTGTGTTTACATTATGGAGACTGGATTCATCAAAGGAAACAGTTCTAACTTGCCGAGAATCGATTGTTTGATGGTGGCGAATTTCTTTGCTACAAACAAAGATTTTTGTGCAGCGGAACTTAACATAAATTTTTTATAGCCTGTTTTTCTTCGTAATTACAATGTTCAACTCGTATATTTTTTAGATTAAATTTTAAAATATTATCGGTGTATTCGTTTAATTCAGAATCGGTTTCCATTTTTTCAATAAAATTTGCACAGGGTGATTCTATTTGATTGCCAAAATTAATATAATTTATAAGTCCTGTTCCGCTTACTATGTCAACGGGTAATTTTATAATTTGGGATGTCCTAGCGGGAATATTAATAGAATAATTTTTTAATTTAAGTTTCTTTTTTAGTTGTGTTAATTCTTCTAATAGTCTAGTTCACAAGTGCTTTTTTGCTCAACTTTTTTCAGCAGTCTCCGAAAATTATGAACGAGGTGTCAATCGATTCGGAATCGCATCTAAATGATTTTTGACAAAAACGATGTTCCGCATGCAAAAACTGCAAAAGTTATTAACAATTAGCTAAAACAAAAAGAAGAGGGTTTGATTTTTTGCAAATACCTTAAAAACTAATAAAGATTTATTAAATAAAAAAAAAGATTTAAAAAGAGGAGGAAATTTCCTACAAAAAAGCTCGAACTCTCGGAACTGTAGTACTAATATTTATAATTTTCCCAGATGGTTGAAAATACGGCCGAAAACGGGTGCTCTGGCTTGCGTAAGCCACGCCTGCTTTGGACACTTTTTGAATAAAAAATATTTTAACATATTAAATATAAAATTTAGGATATGAAAAAAATCAAGTGCTTACTGGATAGATAAATAAACAATAATCCGCCTGAATTTTTTTTTTATTACCGTTTATCAATTATTTATGCAATTGTTAATTAAAATGTTTTTCTGCTTGAACATAAACATTGCAAGTGTGATAATTGTTGAACTATAAATTTTAAATTTTTTTCCTCTCTTGGAGCAATTCTTAAAAGGTTTTAGAATAGATCGCCGTTGGTGAAATTTAAAAATATATATTTTTCAGTTTTTTATTAATAATTATCGTTGTTGCAAAATTAAAAACTTGAAAAAAAGTTTTTTTTTTAATATTATTAATGATCCGTTTTAATGTTATTTATTGAACTTTGAATATAATAAAGAAATTAATCTACTTATGACTATCCCTCCCCATCAAAAGGTCCCATGATCAGCCTGCCCGCGATCAGACAGCACTGCCCTTCCCCAAAAGACCGAAAAATAAAACACAAAAATAAATTAAAACTATGCTTAAGCGATGCCACAGAAAACAATAAGAATTATGAAATTTTTATTATAATTTGAGATAATTTAAATAAATAATAAAAAAATTAAAACTGAAACATAAACATATTTGCACCCGCAGTTACGTATGTAAATAGTGCTCTATTTTTTAATTTTTATTTTTTATTTATTTAGCAGAGATTATCTATATTTTAGTACAAATAAATAGGCACTGTTATAAAATACTTCATTTAAAAGTTTTTCTTATATTTTATCAATAATTCCAAAGTAATGTTATTCTCTCTTAAAAGATTAAGATGCACAACAGTTTAAAATTATATTGGTTTATAGTGAAAACTATTTTAACATACCTAATTGGTGCTCGATTTTATATTATGCTGTATCAATATGCACAAATAGCGTTTACTTGTATGTTTTAATTCGTATAAATATTAATAATAAAATATATAGTGTTCAATTTAATATTTTAATTTGTGTTCCAGTATTAACCATTTTAACGTAATTAGTGTTCAAATCTATGTTTTATATCCATTCAGAAAAAATAGTGCTCGATTTTATATCTTATTATTTCTAAATACATAAATAGTGCTCTCCTTTATACACATTTCTAGGTTTCATTAAAATTTAGAGATAAAGTTGCGGGACAGTTTTTGATTATATGTTTTTAATGTAGACTATTTTAACATCTCTAATTAGTACTTAATTTTATATTTTAATATCATTATACATAAGCAGTGATAGCTTGTTTCAATTTATTTGGTGAGGAATTTTTTTATGTTTTAATTTGTATAAATATTAATACTAAAATATATGGTGCTCAATTTAATATTTTAATTTGTCTTCCAGTATTAACTATTTTAATGTAATACGTGTTCAAACCTATGTTTTATATCCATTCAGAAAAAATAGTGCTCGATTTTATATCTAATTATTTCTAAATACATAAATAGTGCTCTCCTTTATACACACATCTAGGTTTCAATAAAATTTAGAGATTAAGATGCGGGACAGTTTTTGATTATATTTTTTTAATGTAGACTATTTTAACATCTTTAATTAGTCCTTGATTTTATATTTCAATATCATTATACATAAGCAGTGCTAGCTTGTTAATTTATTTAGTTAGGAACTTTTTTATATTTTAATTCGTATAAATATTAATAATAAAATATCTAGTGCTTAATTTAATATTTTAATTTGTCTTCCAGTATTAACTATTTTAACGTAATTAGTGTTCAAATGTATGTTTTATATCCATTCAGAAAAAATAGTGCTCGATTTTATATCTAATTATTTCTAAATACATAAATAGTGCTCTCCTTTATACACACATCTAGGTTTCAATAAAATTTAGAGATTAAGATGCGGGACAGTTTTTGATTATATTTTTTTAATGTAGACTATTTTAACATCTTTAATTAGTCCTTGATTTTATATTTCAATATCATTATACATAAGCAGTGCTAGCTTGTTAATTTATTTAGTTAGGAATTGTTTTATGTTTTAATTCGTATAAATATTAATAATAAAATATCCAGTGCTCAGTTTAATATTTTAATTTCTCTTCCAGTATTAACTATTTTAACGTAATTAGTGTTCAAATCTATGTTTTATATCCATTCATGGAAAATAGTGCTCGATTTTATATTTTATTATTTCTAAATACATAAATAGTGCTCTCCTTTATACCCATTTCTAGGTTTCAATAAAATTTAGAGATTAAGATGCGGGACAGTTTTTGATTATATGTTTTTAATGTAGACTATTTTAACATCTCTAATTAGTGCTTGATTTTATATTTCAATATCATTATACATAAGCAGTGCTAGCTTGTTTTAATTTATTTGGTTTCTAATATAGTATAGCATAAATACAGTTTAAAATTATTTGAAAAAAATATATAATTAAATATATGTTTACTTAAAAGTGTACCAAATGATTCGATTTTTAAGATATGATATAGATGTACAAGTACATATACTTATATCATACTTGAGGCGTTTAATTTTAAGAAAGTTTATTCTCGTATTTCTCCTTATTCTAAGTATATTCTAATTAAGGAACGTTTTATATTCACAATATCAACCATTCTTCACTCCAAAGACCACAAAATCCATAATCCTTCCAGCCCCAATGCCTTCAAGTGAACATTTGTAAAATAGAGAGCAACCAAAGCCAATCCTTGTAAACACTTTGTGGCTAACAAGTTATTTACTCTGGAGAAATCGTTAGATTCCTGGTTATGTTCACGCTGATGAAGTTATACAAGTTAACATAAAATGGTTATATTAAAATGAAATGGGTAACTGCCTTCAGAGAGAATATATTTAGGTTATAACACAAACTACTGCACATTATTAAATTTAATATACCCAGTGAAATCAAATCTAGGGTTTGTTACATTATAATATATGCACTTCTAGTAATTCCATCCATTTGTGAAGAAAACTTATTTTGATTAATAAATACGAATTAAAAATATGTTCAAACAAAATTAACACAGCCAGTATAGGTGAGATAATATTAATTTTGCTCCCCTTTTTTTTTCTTTCTATTTTTATACCATCCAAAAAAGTATTTCCAAAGGATTACGCAACTGATTTAATGTGCATATTTATAATTAAAAAAATATTCGAAAATGAAAAAAAACTAGAAGGTCAGTACTCTGTGATTTGAAAGTTTAAAATTTAGATGTTTTAAGGCTGGTGTCGAGCTAAAGGCCTAATTTTAAAAGTCGAAAGACAAGATTATACATTCTATTCCTTAAGTGCTTCACTTAGGTTTTAATGATGTATTATTTAATTATTAGATCAAAACATAAAAATATAATTATCAGCCCATTACTGTTCCAATGTGTGGGCTTTTTTTCACAAGCAGAAGGAATGAGCATTTAATCACTACATTTGATCACTGCGGGTTTGTGATCCCAGACAATTAAGTTCACGTTTCGTCACGATGTTTACCTTCGCCGTAGGTGTTAGATAATTTATTTTATTTAAAAAGAAACAAATAAAATCTTTATTAAATCGAAAAGATTATCCATTCTCAAATGTGGTGGTTTATGACACAAACGAAAACTTTAAATCAATCCACATATATAATATATTTGTTGTTCAAAAAGAAAATTACATAATATTGGCAACTAGTTTCGGGAAATGATTCCCATCATCAGGCCTTATTAATTGTAAATATAAAAACAGCACTGTTCGAAAATATGGATAATAAACACCAGAATCTTAATCCATATATAACCACATGTTTGTTTAAACCTCATATTATGCAACGTCACTAAAGTACAGGAAGACTCATTAATTAAGATTCTGGTGTTATCCATATTTTCGAACAGTGCTGTTTTTATATTTACAATTATTAAGGCCTGATGATGGGAATAATTTTCTTTCTGAACAACAAATATATTATATATGTAGATTAATTTGGAGTTTTCGTTTAAAATCTTTATTTCCTAAAAAAAAATTGAAAGCAACTAGGCATCTAATTTTGATTTCCTTAAAGTCGGTTCGAATGGCAAATCACTCGCTATTTTCAAAAAGATATAAACTATTGAAGCCGACTTCAAGGAAATCGAAATCAGATGTATATATAGTTGCTTTCAGTCTTTTAAAGTTTTTTTTTGTTTTCAGTGCATTTTTCCTTCTTTTAAGAGGCGGTTTATTTTTTTTTAAGTTTTTTGATATGTGACTGACACACAGAAAACATACATTTTGACAGTTATTTTATGTATCTTTTGATCTACTTTTAAACACGGTAGCTTGATGTAAATAATCTTTAAGTGCCAAGTAGAATTCGGCAGAAAATTTGATGAGACCTCTAAATACTCCAGGATTTATTGAATTTTGTCATGGCTCGTTCAAAAGCATCACAAAATTGTATACAGTTTATAATTTTGGATAAAACGATATGCACTATTGAATTGTTGCCGTATATCTTGCTTACCTAATAAATTACATCCCTATTTAGCAGATATGTCTGCCCTTAAGGATTGATGTTTTTTAATTTTTTGGGATAAAAGTCTGTGATGCCCGTTTTTTGTCTATTCTAATTTCTCATCGCCAAATAGGAAAACAATACAGACTATTGGTAAAGATCGTTTCTAATCCCGATTTTTTCCTTTACTTATTTTCGTAATTTTTTAACTCGGTTTTGGACAACCCATACTTTTTGTTTTAATTTTTGGTTCTATTGTTAGCGAATTAAATATTGGATGGTCACGGCGTTGCAAAAATTTTCCTAGATCGCCGCAAATTATCGCGTAAATGTAACATACGCGTAAATAAAACCGAAACGATAAATGACTGTACTTCTACTCTGACGAGAAATCACTGATCACAATGACAGTGGGCTCTTATAAATTTTACAACTTGGTCACTGTTGCGGGACGCACGAAGAGAAGGAACGTAGCGTTTGATCGAATCAGATATCGTACTGGATTGAGCACTGCACGCAAAATTTCTACACTTTATTTATGGCCAAAGAAGTAGCCAGAGAATGCGACTTTGAATAAATGTTAATACATTTTTTTTAATGCATATTTTTTAGCTTGAATGTTAATACTTAAATAAAATAATATACAGGGTGTCCCAGAATTAACTACGGAAACTTCGTATACGTATTCCTTGATGACAAATAAGTAGGGTCTTTCCTATAAAAAATTTTTTTTTAGAGACTCCTGTCAGAGTTATAACCCTTTAAAGAGGGGTGGTAAAATGTGCGCTACTTGATCGCGATACACAATACTCAATTGACATGGTCCTACATTTTATTTTTTTACTCCAAACCGAAACGATTTCGCAAAAAACGACAAGGAACAAAAAAGTTTCTAAACAATCAAAACTTTCTAAAATAATTTTTGTTATTGCAAATATTAATTGCTAAGAAAGTTACAAAAAAAATATTAAGAGGGGTTCCTTGATTTGCACCCTTAGAATGGGGTAGGGCAGGTGAAAAGTGGCAGGAGAAATGCGTCTTTATAAAAATGATGTTTACCCAAATTTTTAATTTTTTATCTTGGACCAATCAGAAGATATTAAATTAAAACCGTATTTTACCACCCCTCTTTAAAGGGTTATAACTCTGACAGGAGTATGTAAAAAAATTTATTTGTCATCAAGGAATACGTATACGAAGTTTCCGTAGTTAATTCTGGGACACCCTGTATATTTTCGTTGTTTTTTGAAATGCGTATTTTATACGTTGGGGCTTCACGTGCTCATGTGCTCTTATGAACCAACCGCCACTGATTGTAAGTAAAATATGTGAGCATTTAATTGTTTAACACTTCATTACCAAATAAAATTACTTTCAAGAAACTGTCAATTTATTGTTATGTTCCTTTAGTGTAGAAGAGCTTATGATAATAATCTAAATCGTTGTATTTATTGTTAGTATTAATTTTGTATCCCTTGCAAAAAAATCATTTTTCCTTTACATTCTATGTCTTAAAGGCTTACTAAATATTATTATTTTTATTTGTACACAAACTTTGCATTTTACAGGATCCATAATTATCAAAATATAATTATATTAGCCTGCCTGTTTGCTTATGCAGACATAATGTATTTTAAATGAATTTTGTGTCATAAAACGAACCCTATTTAAATTGTTATATAAATATTCTATGAATCTATATATATAAAAGCGAAAGTTCACTCATCACCGTATCTCAGAAACTATAAGACATACAAACTTGAAATTTGGCAGGTAGGTTCCTTATAGAGTCTAGACGTCCGCTAAGAAAGGATTTTACGAAACTCTACCCCTAAGGGGGTAAAATGGGGGTTGCAAGTTTGTATGAAAGTCCTATGTTTTTGAAATAAGGGACTTAAAAATTAAAATGTTTTCTTTAGACGTTGTGGAGGTGTACAAGTTTCGTTTCAAATTAGTTAGTAATATTTGTTTTTTCTTCGTTGATTAAAGTTATATTTATTTCAAAGTTTCATGCCAATTAGGTGCTAGCTTAGATTTGTTTTTTTTATTGATTATACTGACGTGTATATCAAAGTGTCATATCGATTACTTACTTAAAAAAGTTTGTATTTTTCGTTAAGTAAACTTACGTTCGTTTGTAAAATGGATGGAGAAATTGTAACAGTCACAGTTGAAGGGTTAGCAATCCGATGTAGAGGGAAAGAGATACCTGGCGATGGAGCGTGTTTATTTTTATCTCTGTCTTATTTGCGTTATGGACATATTTCAATGATTGCTCAAGTTAGAGCTAATATAGTAAGCCACGTGTCCAACGATTGGCAAAGATTTAGGTGTTTTACTATGGACCGATCCGGGACCCCTTACGATACAAAACGCCTTTATGTAGCCGATATGGGTAGGTTGTATACTTATGGCACAACTTTCGAACTGAAAGCAGCTGGAGAAATATTTCCATTTGAATTCCAACTGTTTCAAGGTAGCAGACTTATTCCCGATACAAGGGATATAAAGAATGCGTTTTAACGGACATTTTAACGAATGACATTTTGACGTATTTATTTCTATTAATCTATCTATCTATCTATCTATCTATATATACTTATATATAAAAGCGAAAGTTCACTCATCACCATATCTCAGAAACCATAAGACCTACCAACTTGAAATTTGGCAAGTAGGTTCCTTATAGGCTCTAGACGTTCGCTAAGAAAGGATTTTACAAAACTCTATTCCTAAGGGGGTAAAACAGGAGTTGGAAATTTGTATGAAAGTCCTATGTTTCTGAAGTCTAGAAAATTAAAATGTGTGCTCTTGAGAGGTTGAGGAGGTGTACTTATATTGTATTTTTAGAAATTAACCCCCTTTATAAGGGTTGAATGGGACTCGGATACATTTTATACAACAATCAACACGCCACGCGAACGATATCGCGGGTACATTGATTTAGAACCTAAAAATGTGGTTAGATTTTTTTGTCTGTCTCTCTGTCTGTATGTTTGTGCGTGCATCCTATGAAAACTACTGATTCGATTCGGATGCGGCTTTCACAGATGTATTTGCCTTCTTTCAACTTAACATCTGGCATATACAAATTTTGGCATGATTTTTGTTTCGGGATAGTTGAAAGCATGAAAAATGACATATGCAACTTTTTATACAATAATCAACACGCCACGCGAACGACGTTGTGGGTAAATCGATATAAAACCCAAAAATGTGGTTAGATTTTTTTGGTCTGTCTGTATGTATATTTGTGCGCGCATCTCAGGAAACTTTTGATTCGATTCAAATGCGGTTTTTACAGATGTATTTGTCTTCTTTCAACTTAACATCTGGTGTATAAAAATTTCTCTCCCCGCCCCTTTTACTATACAATAGAGGGGGTCAGATTTGGTATGAAAGTATCTCATATTTAAAAATATCAATAAAATTATACACAACATGCATACATACGTGCTATAATTTAGTTTTGATATTCGAAACTAGATGGCGCAATGAGGTTATTAAAACGCGCTGTCGTTGTTTTTTATCGCAAGTACATATAAAAATGACTCACAAATTACTATATCTTACAGATGACGAGGTCCAATGTAGAACTGTCATAGACCAATATTATAAGATAGTCATAATCGATGTTGTATGATTTATTATTATCAAAATCTGTTCAGTGGTTGCAGCGTGATTGACTGGCAAATATACAATTTCAAATAAAAAAAGAAATTTAAAATAGTTAGGCCAGACCTATTTCACTAAAGACATACCTACAGAATAATTAAAATTAAATTTTTATATGTAAAATAGACAGTCATTAAATCATTTGTGAAAGTCCCAGTTTCACGCGGGCAAAGCCGCGGGTAAAAGCTAGTAATTTATAGTTTTAAAATAATTTGAACTATAAGGAAAAAATACAATCAGATTAAAATCAAATTTAAATTACTTATGAAACATGTTCGATTCTAATTCTGATCACACATGTATAATACTAATGTAAAAGTTATGTACCAGATATTGAAAAAAGACCTAAATACTTTTTATTTCTTATTTAGATGTGAAAGAGACACGTACATAAAATTGAAGCTTGTGTGCTATTTTCATCACATTTTGTTTCACAACCCCTTAAAATAAATTCCATCCAACGAAAAGCCACGTTGAAGCCAAACAAATATGTACCTCTGCAAACTAAACCCATTTGCTACAAAGTATCTCAACGACAGTGTGTATATTTGAAAAGTTTATATCTCGCTACTTTGACATCGTTACCCGATTAGGTACTCGCTCGTTTTTACGTGGAGATTGATATTACTGCAGGTGACAACTTTACGACTTTGTAATACCATTCGCGTTAAATTGATCAATAAAAAGTGGAAAATTAATTGCTTTGACCCAGTTGACGGTTATTTACAACAAAACAATCCTAATTTGCGCTTTTATCGCTTCTGGAGGGTTCATTAGTGCGAGAAGTTTACACTTTCAATAAATGTTCCTTAGGGTATCATAAATGGAGAGTATAATTACAAACACAGCGGAACATGAGTCACATACTTACTCGGTTTCATTCAAATAAAAAAGAAGCCTGTAAAACCCGGAGCATTCTGATAAAAGCGAAGCTGTTTTTGTTATCTTTGGCAGAGGCATTAGTATAAAATAATAACGAAAGTATTTATTTATACACTATCACAATTATCATCATATTCTATAACAGACACTATAGGTTTATGATAACTAAAATATGATACAAACGTCTGTAATACAATTTTATTTTAATAAAAACCTACTTTAGCCCGAGCGTATACAATGGGAACGAAAGAGAAGAGTAAAGGTCATCTTCCGTACGTACCTACGTAAGCAGACACTTTTTCTCGATTCACAGCTTTTACCAAAGCTAACGTTGAACTCTGTTAAAAAATTATATTAGAAACTTTTAGTAATACGAAAAAAAAAATATAGAAACAGAAACAGACAGTATAGGTTTGTAATAACTAAAATAATTATGATACAAACGTCTGTGATTAATATAATTTAGCAAGCCTTGTTTTAGTTTTATTTTTTCCGCCAATTTTTTTGTTTTTTTTTTACTACTTTGTATTTAACATTAGTTTTGTGTTTTTCTTTTTATTTATAAATCATATACAACACCATTTGCTGAGTCTTTCTTCAACCTACATATTAAATATCCTAGAAATCAAAACAAAGCGCCATTTACCCGGTGTCTATCCAACCTAGATGTCAAACGTTTATAACTTACACCACCGTCTATGAGTAATTTGTAAAACTAAACAATAAATGTCATCTAGAAGGTACTGTCTTGTTTGGCCCAACACAAAAGTGATAACGTTAAAAAACCTACAACTACAGCTTTAGCTCAGCATGTAAAATCCTCTTCTCACCCTGTAAATTATCACATTGTTAAGATTCTGGAAAATGTTCCAAATCAATTCAAAAGGATCTCCGTAAAAATGTGCTTCACCAATAGTTGCAAAAATCCCATTAACTTTAAAAAAGACATAGATATAGATGGACTTATATACGTTTTTAATACATCAAGACCTAACAAAACCTACTGTTACGTTCAAGGGGTTCAAATAAAATCACTGCTGACACTGCTGAACGAAAATGTCTAATTTATTTACACACACTACAAACTAAACAAATTATAACTAAATAACTAAACTAACTGTAACACACTACACACTAATTTATGTACAACAATTAACTCCGATTTATATTCACTTATTTATTTGCACTTCGCAGCTCGTAGATCGCTCAAATATTTAGACTGTCGCTGTAAACTTCCGTGGTTCGCGGCTTCTCAGCTTATATACCTGTTCACCGCTCTCCAGAACATCCTTCGGTAACAATTCTAGAAAGTCTTGCAGGCGTCGCGTATAATCGAAGGCAATCTCTCGAATATTCCGTTTCGAGAATTAGTCACCGCGTTGTTTACCTGGAGTGCTGTCAGGGCGACAGGGGCGTACTTAGGGGGTCTCGCGCGGTACACTGCCCCCTCCTTAAGACGTTCGGTCCCCGAACACCTTGGTTGGTTTGTCTGAACCTACAGGCATCTCCCTTTTTGCAGCTCCCTTGCTTTTCGAAATAGCAATCCACAGTCTTCTCCTTCATTGTGTTTCCACTCGGGTTGAAAATGCACACGAGTATCTCTATTCCTGTCTTATGGAAAAGCACCTCGAGCATGTTCCGGACGACTCTCCAGTTGAGTTGGTCTAGACCACAACCCAACTTAGGCACAGCCAGCTTCTTCACTTCCAACCTGGTGAGTTCGTCTCTTAGGTTCAGCAGGGTATTCCACATACTTCTATAGCTGGGCTTGTGATCGGAAAACCTCTTAGTCACCATGTAGAAGAGGTAACGATGACCGTCAGTGAGACTTTGAGTCCTTGACGTCTTCTTTGCAGTTGACCCAGTAAAAACGTTCTCTGACCTTTTCCAACGTTTTCTTGACACCGAAGTGTCCACCGGAGGTTCCATTATGAAGTTTCTCCAATACTTCTGTCGTCCGACTCCGGGGAATTATCAGCTGAGTCCTAGCTGCAGTACCCTCGTCATTCTCGACGGACCTCTTCAACAATCCATCCTCTAAAATGATGGCGTCCCACTGCGCCCAGTAGGACATGACCCTAGGACTCAGGTGACTCACTTCTTTCCATCTTGGTCTCTGTCCTTTTGCTTTCCAGTCAAGCAACATCTTTAGTTCGGTGTCACCTTCTTGGTCTCGCTTCAGGGATTCTGGCAGCCAATCTAGATCCACGACGGTTGTTCTTAAACAGAAATTCCTTCTCTTCTGCTTTGCTGCAGTGTTTGCAGTCGAAAGGACAAGGTCTCCTACATAATGCGTCAGCGTTGCCATGTGACTTTCCGGCCCGGTGTTCCACAGAAAAATGATATTCCTGCAGCCTTTCTATCCATCTCGCAACCTGACCTTCTGGGTTCTTAAATTCCAGAAGCCACTTCAGAGCAGCATGATCTGTTCTTAGAAGGAATTCGCGACCATACAAGTATTAATAGAAATGTTCCATGGACTTGACTGCTGCGAGAAGTTTTCTCCTCGTAACACAATAGTTACGCTCAGGCTTCGACAGGACCTTGCTGAAATATCCTATAACTTTCTCTTGGCCATTCTGAATTTGGGATAATATGCCTCCTATGGCCGTGTTGCTTGCGTCCGTAAACGAACCATCGCTGGTAAGGTTTTTCCATTTCCTTTAACTACACTCGGCTTAACTATAGTTCGGGTTGCGCCAGTGTCGACTAACATTTTTACGGAGCTCCCATTAATTTTTCCGTCGACATAAATACTTGAAGAGATGGCCTGAATTATAACCTCAGGGGCATTGTCGTGGCGGGTCGGTTTATGCCCCTTCTCACCAACCTGCTTTAGTTTTTTCTGTTCTTGGCGTTGTGGTTTAACCGGCTTCTTGCAATTACGCCGAATGTGTCCTCTTTCGCCGCAGTTCCAGCAACTTGGTCCACCATCACGTTTCTCCTGGAGAACTCGGCGAACTACTTCTTCAATTCTCTCGTCGCAGACTGGCGAATCATCAAGCTGTCTCACTTTGCTCTGTCCTCTGTGCGAAGCTTGTTTAGCAGCTTCAAATTCTAGGGCATGGGCCAGGGCGTCATCTAGGGTTTTGGGCCGGGCCAACCGCAACGTCTGCTGAGTCTCCGTGTCTCTCAACCCATCGACGAAGGTCTGGACAGCAAGTTGTTCTA
This sequence comes from Altica lythri, assembly GCA_964028335.1. Classification (NCBI taxonomy): domain Eukaryota; kingdom Metazoa; phylum Arthropoda; class Insecta; order Coleoptera; family Chrysomelidae; genus Altica; species Altica lythri. The sequence goes on along the minus strand of OZ034801.1, from coordinate 57,546,952 downwards.
GGAAGCTGTCTGGTGCTGAAGGATAGGCCAGCCTTACCAACCTTGCTATGTCTGCTTCGAATTCCTGCAAGGTTTCTGCGCTCTTCTGATGGCGACTCTTGATTTGTGCGTGATACACTTGTTGGAGATGTGCATCACCATATCTCATTTGCAGTCTACTTGTCAGAGTCTTATAATCACCTTGTTGACTTACAGGAATGGTCTGAAGGATATTCAGTGCATCTCCTCTTAATGCAACAATTAAGGCAGTTGCTTTCTCTTCATCGTCCCAGCAGTTGGCGTTGGCTGCTGCTTCAAATTGTTTCTGATAAGTGCTCCAGGGTGTTTTGCCATTAAAAGTTTGAGGTTTCATCTTTGTTCGCCCTGGCTCACCCCGTTCTCCCAGCTTAACAGTACAATATTTGCTGAAGTTCTTACTCAATCGCTCTTCCATGGTTTTCACCTGTTCTTCCAATTTTACCTGCATTTCTTCCCCATATTAACCTTCAATGTTTCCAACCCTGTCTTCAAATTTTCCAATTTCGTCTTTTACGCTTCCAATCTCATTTTCCAGTTTGGAGTAATTATTCTTCAACTCATTTTCAATTAATGTCAATTTATCTCCCAAATTATCTTCCATTTTCTGGGTATTCTCATCCATTATCTTTCTAGTATTTTCTTCCATTTTATTTGTGTTTTCGTCCATTTTATTTTCCATTTTCCTAATATTTTTCTCCATTTTATTTGTGTTTTCCTCCATTTTCAAGCTCATTTTTTCAAGGGCTTGCTTGAAAAATTCCATTGTCGCCTGATCCATTTTCTTCGCCTGTGATCTCGTTACTGACATTCAAAATATTCAAACAATGGAGTCCACAATTTAAATTAACACAGCAGTTCAATTTACCCCACACCTGACACCAATTGTTACGTTCAAGGGGTTTAAATAAAATCACTGCTGAACGAAAATGTCTAATTTATTTACACACACTACAAACTAAACGAATTATAACTAAATAACTAAAATAACTATAACACACTACACACTAATTTATGTACAACAATTAACTCCGATTTATATTCACTTATTTATTTGCACTTCGCAGCTCGTAGATCGCTCAAATATTTAGACTGTCGCTGTAAACTTTAAACTTCCGTGGTTCGCGGCTTCTCAGCTTATATACCTGTTCACCGCTTCCAGAACATCCTTCGGTAAGACTTTCTAGAAAGTCTTGTCGGCGCGCGTATGATCGAAGGAACTCTCTCGATTATTCCGTTTCGAGAATTAGTTGTTTACCTGGAGTGCTGTCAGGGCGACAGGGGCGTACTTAGGGAGTCTCGCTCGTTACACTACAAAGGTCTGTAACAGCATTTGATTCAATTTGCTTGTTTAATAACCTGTTTATTTACATACAACATAACCTAGTATCAACTGGTTAAGTCACAATGGTTGTCAGTCAGTCATTTGTCACGTACAGCCCGACAAGTATCTCGTGAAATAAGGTGAAGATGCGCCGTAACAAATTTGAAAGCGGGGATATGGTGGGCGTACACCAAAAACCATTTGTGTGGTAGTCTTTATGCTGTGAGCATCTCTTTACATCTACACTGTTGCCTTATTCATACTTAAAAACAGCCAATATTACTGTGATCATCAACATATTGACAACATTGTAAAAAATTTAAAATCTGGTGAAATCTTATAAGCGTTAATGTTCAGGTATATTCCATCCTAGTCTGGCCGAATACTTTCTCTCTCTGCGCACTGGAAGCTCCGCCTTGTTACGAGATACTTGTCAGACTGTACACTGTACAGACGTAGAAATAAAAAGATCATCGAACTTATTAGCACTTTACAACATTTTCTGATTTCCTCAACCTTTGGACGCTTTCCCGAACGTCATTCCTACAACATTCTATATTATATTCGTCGTTAATACTACCAAAAGTTTCAAACAAACACGCAACAAGGTTGCTATTGTTAGAAAAAAACAATCTCGTTTTCAATTACAACTTTGACCTTATTTAATCATTTAGTTTGTAAACCGTTACAAAGTTAAAATTAACTCATTTGTTTATTCAGAATAAAGGTCTCTTTTATTGAGGCACCTAGGTGTCCTACCTGTTTAAAATTTTGTTAGGGAAACAAGGGTCTTGATTAAAAATATCAAATTTCCATTTTTAGTCGTTAACACAATTTAAATATACAACGATATTTCGTTTAAACTTGAATGAGTTTAGAACGTGTTTTAATAATGTATACCCAGCAATCTAATCTGCTTAAACAAATGTAACATGTGTCTTAGATTTTCTGTTACATAACAAATAAATACAGAAGCTTATACAATGTTTTAAATACTTAGTCATCGATTTTTAGAAATATAATACCCCACCTCGTATTTATCATTATTTTATTTTTATTTAGAATGGCATATTAAAAAGGTAATAGATCCTTAAATGATTTCGTACGGATAAATAGGAACGAACTGACTTATGAACAGAAAACGCAATCACTTATAACGATCATCTGTAAATCAAGTGGTCTTGTATATTAACGAATGAATTAAGATGCTACATAGCTGTAGGTTAGAAAGAGTTTAAGGCCACTAGTAATTACAAAAGAGCGATAGAGAAGAAAGGAGATCCTTTTACGAACAAATTGTAAAAAAAGTAGGTCGAGGTTTTCAGTGGTTTCAAAGGCCCATGTTCGACTTGTCTTCTCCTGGAAACAATGGCATCTTCTGTGTACAAAGTGGGGAAAATCCTTAGTAAAATGCTGGAAAACAATATAATTGTAAGACTACCTTAACCTTTCATTATTGGCGTTCAAAAAATAACGTTGTTAGTGGCGCCGGTCTGACAGACCGACACCAGATATTCTTTTTACTTTTATCTCTAAAGCGACATCGTGAGCCTAAATATTTCCATCGAGGTTCCATCCGTTTTCCATAAATCATTAGCATTCACATGGTTGCTTTTTCTCTAGCTGCAGCAATATACAACAAACCCAAACACGCCTTTAGTTCAGAAATATTTGTTGGATTGCAATTCCGTTCTCTACTGTAGTTATGCTTCTTTTTTTCAATCATTAGGTTGGTATTTTCTACTACCATATCTCCACTACTATATATTCACTAAAAAAGATATGCCAAATAGAAATAGGATCTTTCAGATTTATAAAGTTCTTTTTTACTCCTGGCAAATGCTTCACTAAATTCACCGACCTGGTCCTTACATTCCTATTTTGCGGTGCATGTTTCCTCCATTTAGTAGATTTATTTTTTCCAAAAAAGTGTGGTCCTTCGCTTTCAACTTCATCGTCATAACTTTCCAACTCCTGCTCACTTTCGCTATCCTCGCTCCTTGCCGCTACAATATCTTCTTCACCATCGGATTCGTTGTCGTCAAATTCGATGTCGGTTTTAACTTCTTCCATCAATTTTAGCAGTCTCTCTTGCTCCTTCTCGTACTACATTGCTAAAATAACTAGTATGAGCTATAGAAATCCTAAAAATAACAACACAAAACTTACCAAATAAAAAAATTTGAACACTAACGTGAATAGTGGCGTCGGTGTATCAGACCGAATTGCAAAATTCTAACCCACTCAAAATACCCACGGCAAAAATACTAAAGACACGCGAGCTCGGTGAACCTCTTGAAAGGTATGTCTATGTGAACGCTGCACGCTCCACTCTTAGCCATTACGTCATAATGACGAAGCAGAACGGCGTCGGTCTGTCAGACCGTACGCCACCAAGAAAAGGTTAAAAGGGACATTAGATCCAAAAGCAGGGTACAAGAAAGTAATACATTTATATTTAAATAAGAGGCAAATTACTTAAGTAAATATTTTAAATTTTGAACTTTAATTTCAAAGAAGATAGGACAGGAGAAATCGGATAGCGGTAGGGGTAACATTTTATTTTGTTTTTATTCTTAATTTTATTTTATGTGGTTAATAAAACGATTTAGTACCGTTTAGTCGATTCCCGTTTCGTCGATTTAAGAAATATTTTCCGTTTCGTATACCGACCTTTATACCTTTTGCTTAATGTATTTAATAATTCCCATTTTATAGACCCTCCATATTTTTTACCTGGAATTATAAATAGAATGGACATCGCAGAATAACTGGACGGAATAAAACGATTTTATTATTTGCTTTAAGCAGCAAGGCATACACGACTTTTAACATTTCGAAGTCAAACTAACAAAACATTACATCTGTGGTCAAATTGTTAACGGCGCTATCGGCTATAGGTAGAGATCGCAGGTTCAAGTCCTACCACATTTGATATTTTGTGGATTTTTCTTTAATGTTATTTCTTGTTTGTTTAACACTATATCTTAAATATATCCTAAAAAATGTATCAAAATATTTAGTTTACTACTGAAAAGTTATACATAATAAATAGTCCTAAATCGAGTGGAATACAATAATAATAATAATAATAATAATAATAATAATAATTTATTTGCCCAAGATAACATGAAGTTTTTTGGAAGTCAAAATATAAAATATGTGTATATAGAAACATAAAATATAAAATATAAAAATACACAATATAATAAAAAAAAAAACATAGTCACAAACATTACATAAAACGAAGATTAAGGGGTTATCCCTTAAATCACAGGAGTCTCCAAAAATTCTGAGACACTATAGAAAGCTTTCTCCACTAGGTAGTCCTTTATCTTTTTCCTAAAGGTAGCGATAGTCAAACTCTTAATTTCTTGCGGCAGGTGATTATATAGTTTAATGGCTGTATATGTTATGGGTTGCTGAGTTCTTGAAAGTCTGTGATATGGAATTGATAATAAATTTCTGTTCCTGGTATCATAATTATGTATTTGTGAATTAGTAATAAAATTATTTTCTTTCACATACACAACGCAATGCAAAATAAAAATACTTGGTAGGGTAAGTAGTCTTAATGCAATAAATAGTGGCTTGCAGTGCTCCCTGAAGTCGACTGCCATCAGAATTCGAACTACCTTCTTCTGAATCCTAAATATTCTCTCGGACTCTCCTGATTCACCCCAAAGCAATACTCCATAATTGAGAAGGCTATAAAAATTAGAAAAATAAAAAGTCAAAGCTGTGTCCAAAGAGGTTAAATCCATCAATCTACGTATTTGATAAACTACTTTATTTAGTTTTTTTGCTAAATATGCAACCTGGTCTTGCCAATTTAATTTTGAGTCAATATATATTCCTAAAAACTTTTTACTGTCGTAATTTCCATTAAACGTTAGTTCTTCTGTTTTTTCACTATTGACTTTTAACCTGTTATCGTTAAACCATTTTTCTGCTTGTTCCACAGTCGCCCTAGTTGTTGCTCCAATATTTCCTATATTTTTACAAATATTAAGGTAGGTACTATCATCTGCAAAAATGATCACCTCATCGGCTGGGACATTACTAGGCATATCATTGATGAATATGATAAAAAATATTGGTCCTAAAATGGATCCCTGTGGTACTCCTACTTTTACGTCGACGGTGTCCGATTCATTATTAGCGTCAAGAACAACTTTTTGTTTTCTGTTTCTTAAGTACGAAGCAAACAACTGTAATGCGTTACCCCTAATTCCATAAAAATCCAATTTTTCTATTAAATTTGAATGGATTACGCAATCGAAGGCCTTTGATAGATCAAGCATATTTACACAAGGATACTGGTTGTTGTCAATAGCTTTAATAATTTTCTCCAATAATTTAATAATGGCTTTTACCGTCGATCTATTTTTCCGATAACCAAATTGATTTTCTGAAAAAATTTTATTTTTCTCAAAATATTCTACTACTCTATTTTTTAGAATCATCTCAAAAATTTTTGAGAAAATCGGAACAATTGATATAGGGCGAAAATTATTTATTTCTTCCAAAGATCCTTTTTTGTGAAGGGGCACAACTTTAGAAACTTTTAAGCTATCTGGGTATATTCCCTGTTCTATACATCTATTAAAAATATACTCCAATAAAGGTGCTAACTCTTCGTTCAAAAATTTTATTACTTTCACATTAATTCCATAAATGTCTTTACTGTGAGAATTTTTTAAACTTTTGATAGAGGTCATTATTTCAAAGACGTCCGTTGGAGCTACAAAAAATGATTGTTTAGGTGACACATGCTTTGTTTGTAAATATCTCATGAAATCGGTTTCAGCTGGTTTAAGAGAAGACAAAACATTTAAAGGTATGTCCGCAAAAAAGTTGTTAAAATTCCTAGCTGATATCGAAGTATCTCTTTTACTAGTTGAACCTATTTGTTTATTAATTAACTGCCATGTTGCCACACTTTTATTTTGTGAATTTTCAATATATTTTTGATTACAACTCCTTTTCGCTTTATTAATTTGCATTCTGTAATTAGATTTTAAAATTTTTAGAAGACTAGTGATGTCTTCAGAATTATTGAATTTTTTCATAGTGGAGACAGCCTCGATTTGATTTCTCAATTTACGCAAATCATCATTAAACCAATTTATTTTAAAATCATTCTTTGTTTTCACCAATTTTACGGGAAAATGCATGTTAAATTTTTCTAAGAAGATGCTAAAAAATTCCGAAAATAGTCATACTGACGACAATGCGAGGACAAAACTATTATTAGAAAACAATAGCAGTTTACGTAACAAGTCCCGAAAGTGGTCTTTTACTGGACGAGTGGGCAAGCCTGCGAGTCCAGTAAAAGCACTTTTGGGACGTATTACGTACAATATTTTTTTAAAGCGGGCAAGTTTGTACCATAAACTTCATATTATTCAGTTTACATTTTTATAACAAGAACTCTTTATTAACTAATTTTAACATTTTTTTTAACAAACGTTGCTTGGGTGGCCGCCTTAACAATTTCATCTTGTATAATTTCATCTTTTATTAATTCACAATCAAATGCATCATTTTGAATATCCATTTTATAATAAATTTCACGTTTTCAACTAAACGTCAAAATATGTCAAGTTATTTTATAGTTTTAAATATATACAAATTTCGCTTATCATAGAAACCAATTGACCGCTATCTTAGACTAACTATTTTATTGTTTTTTTTTTCAGTAAAGATAGGCCAGGAAGTAAATAAAAATAAGTCCGGTAAAAGCTTTTTTGGTCCTCCGGCCAGAAACAATACTATTAATTACTTCAAAATCGTCCAGAAAATGACATTTTCCGGCATAGGCCGGCAAAGTAGCTTTTAGATTATCTAAAGAGATGGCGCTATGAGTCATCAAAAATACATAATGAATACTAAAAATTTTAATTAAATTTATTTAAAAACAGCGTATAATATACTAAACTAATAACTTTTTCTAAAGGTAAGCAGGATTTAAACTTACATTTAATTTCTCTCACAACTTTTATTTTAAATTTGACATTTATGTCAATTTACAACTACTTATTATTCGATTATGAAAATACATATCTCGATTTTATTATTGCTCATTGAACTATAATAGTTCATTGTCCCTGCTATTTTTATATAAAATTACTACCTATATAAAGTTAGCACTACCACATGCGAAATAAAATATGGCATTATGTGATTAATTTGTCGCTTTTTTGTCGTGATTTTGTCGTGCCAACAAAAAAATTGTCGCGATGTTTTTTGTTTAAAAATCAATGGTAGTGCTAACTTGATATCAAGTTAGCACTACCACCTCTTAGAAACGATCTTCCAATTATCGGACAAATGTCCTATGTAGTGCATAATTTGTCGCTTTTTTGTCGTGATTTTGTCGTGCAAAAATAAAATTTGTCGCGATTTTTTTTTGCCTTAAATCGATGATAGTGCTAACATGGTATCAAGTTAGCACTACCAGCCATCTTCTGATATGCCGATAAAAATCTCGGCTAGCGCATAATTTGTCGCTTTTTTGTCGTGCGAAAATAAAATTTGTCGCAAAATTTTTATGTTATTTCAATGATAACGCCAACTTAATATCAAGTTAGCACCTCACCACCTTTTGAAAACGGTCTTTCAATGATCGGACGAGTTTCGCATCTAGTGCATAATTTGTCGCTTTTTTGTCGTGATTTTATTGGCAATTGGTCTTGTTACAAATTTTAATTGCCGGTATAAAGCGCTTTAGCTCCACGCGCAAGCACGGTTAAACCTGTCATTTAAGATGATTTGGAAGACATTATCTATTTATCCTCTTTCCCAATAGACGGTTTCCGTTTTACGCGTCTGTCCCGCAGTACAGTAGGTTCCGAGTCGTCATAATAATAGACGTTTAAATTCTTCGGGGGAGAATAGACTCAGTGGTGCCAATGCATTAACTACAAGTGGTACTCAAACAATATCCATCATTGTCGCGAACTCAGTAGCACCCAGCCACAACGTACCAATGTCAAACCTTTCTGACTGAGGTTAAAGCAAAATAAATTCTCATATGGTGAAAATTATTACTGTGAAAAAATGACTACCCGGGATCAGGAAACGAGAGGACGACCCAGTTTAGTTAGCCAGAAAGAGTATAAAGAAGTCATCCTCAAATATAAAGCAGATATCGTACAACAAAATGTGATTGTTTTTTGGGCAAAAATCGCGTCAGAATTGGGAAACAAATTAAAACCAACTTCCCTGCACTCAATAACAGTGTCGAATAGGTACAATTTTTTGGACAAGGTTCACTTCGTAGTAGTATATAGAAATAATAAATTTATAAGTCAGAAAGAGTTGATTCCATATATAATGTGTAGTAGTGCTAACTTAATATCTAGTAAACACTACTAATGATTTTTTAAACACATATTTTTGCCAAAAAAATTTTTTCGCGCGGCAGAAAAGGAATCAATTATGTGGGTACAAGATTTACATCCGAATATTGAAAGACATTTATCAATTTGCGATTGTACTAATTTAATATAAAGTTGGCACTAATATTAATTTTTTTCAATACCACAACACATATTTTTCGCAAGACATTATCATAAAAAAAAAACGACAAATTATGCACTAGATGCGAAACTCGTCCGATCATTGAAAGACCGTTTTCAAAAGGTGGTGAAGTGCTAACTTGATATTAAGTTGGCACTATCATTAAAATAACATGACAAATTTTATTTTTGCACGACAAAAAAGCGACAAATTATGCGCTAGCCGAGATTTTTATCAGAGTATCAGAAGATGGTTGGTAGTGCTAACTTGATGCTATGTTAGCACTATCATCGATTTAAGGCAAAAAAATTTCGTAAAAAATTTTATTTCTGCACGACAAAATCACGACAAAAAACCGACAAATTATGCACCAGATAAGACAGTTGTCCGATCATTGAAAGATCTGTTTCAAGAGGTGGTAGTGCTAAGTTGATATCAAGTTAGCACTACTAATGGAATTTAACAAAAATTTGCAACAATTATAATTTCGCACAACAAAACCACGACAAAGAAAACGTTAAATTATGCACGAGACGAGACATACGTCCGAATATTACTAGATGGGTGGAAGTGCAACTAAAGATCAAGGTCGCACTACTATAAAGATGAAAAAAATTTCGCGACAAAAATTTTTTTCGGACGACAAAATCACGACAAAAAAGCGACAAATTATGCGCTAGCCGAGATTTTTATCGGAATATTAGAAGATGGTTGGTAGTGCTAACTTAATACCATGTTAGCACTATCATCGATTTAAGACAAAAAAATTTCGCGACAAATTTTATTTTTGCACGACAAAATCACGACAAAAAAGCGACAAATTACACACTACATAAGACATTTGTCCGTTCATTGGAAGATCGTTTTCAAGAGGTGGCAGTGCTAACTTAATATCAAGTTAGCACTACCATTGATTTTTAAACAAAAAAAATCGCGACAAATTTTTTGTTTGCACGACAAAATCACGACAAAAAAGCGACAAATTAATCACATAATGCTATCTTTTAGTTCGCATGTGGTAGTGCTAACTTTATAGAGAAAAAATTACTAGATATTAATATTAATATTATCAATATAACACTTTTTACTGTGCTGCTTATGAGCACAGTATTCGTATGTATAAAAATTAAGGATCGTGAAATCGATTATCAGAAAATCATTCCTTATTACTTATTCTTTTAATCGTGCAATAGATGTCAATAATGTCAATATACACCTTGTATGTCACAAAGTAAACAGTTTTTGAACTTTTGAAAATATTAAAAATTGGTCGGACCAAAAAATAGTGTGTGTTACACGTCCGCAAAATGTTTTGCAAGTGCTCGTATTGTTTCGCCTCGGTGCTACGCCCCTCGGCTACACAACTTTACTCGCTCTTGCAAAATGTCATTTTCCGTCCTTGTGTCACAAATAACTATTACCGGACTCATTTTTATTTTCTTGTCCTTGTCCTTGTCCGACAAAATGAGATTTTCTGACCTAAAAATAAACCGGAAAGTACCAATTTCTGGCCGGTTTATAAAAAAAACTAATTTATTAAAAATAATTCTAATCTTTGAGTCATGTAATTGAGCCAAAAGTTTTAGATGTATATTGTGACGATTAAAAGAGGCAATAAATTAAAACAAATATAAATATAGCGTCTGAAAAAACTCACAATTATAATCTTGTGCGATTGTGATAATTTCTTCTGAATATTGCAAATAGCGACATTTATTATAAACATCAGCATCAGCAGTAGATGTTTATATGGCCTTCTAATATGGAAAAGCACTTTTGTTTGTTTATTATTTGATGATTAAACATTAATATAATAACGGTTTTATAATATAGCAGCGCTGTTTGCTGTTTTTATTTTTATTATTTTCAATATTTACTATTTACCTCGTGTTGCCAGATATTAAGAACAAGAACACTCTCTTACTCTTACAAAGCAAAAGCATAATAGGAAAGTCAATTAACTCAGTTAAATACACATTACATTTCTTTGTAACTCAGTTGGTAAAGCTGTTAAACAGTTATATTATATATTATATTATGCTTTTGACACTAAATCCTGGTAGGTATATAAAAATATAAATAATGAAATATATAATAAAATAATTAAATTAATTATCGATATGTCTTTTAATATCTAATACATTTTATCGTATAGGAATTTAAGTAGACTCCATTTATTCCAGTCCTCTGAACCGATACTTAATTTAACGATTCCATTCCAGTAAGCCAAAAGTTGGAGAAAGATGAAATTAAAGCTTCGAATTGATTCGCATGTATATTGAATTAAGTGGACGATTCGAGTCCCAAAGGATAAGGCAAATCACTAGGGATTTTATGAACACTTTGGGGATAAACTCTAAGGTCTCGGGTTGGAGTTTAAGATTTTCTTTCCCTGTTTTCCTTTTTTTTTTCTTGTTTTTGGAGATATGCTTTTATTATGCATAATATATAATATAAATATATATTACCTTTACACTACGTTTCGGTCAAAGATTTTGTTCTTTGTCAACTAAAAAAAAACTTATTGGCAATATGATTTGTATTTACACATTGAAAAGCAAATTTAATAATAATTCTTGGATAAAAATTCATCGTTTTAGAGTAGGATATAAATTTCTTTGAAAAATAAAATCCTAAAATTAATGTATTTAAATTATAAATAATCGTTTACACATGTTTTAAAATAAAAGTAATAAATAAAGTAAAAATTTACTTAAATCCATAGAATTACATCAAATAATAACTGGCTATGTTGCAGAACTAAATAAGTCGGTTCTATTACTGGTTCAACTCATTGCTAACAAGGAACCTAAATTAAAACCAGGTTGGTCCAATATAACATTAAGAAGTCAGCTATGGATTGTATTCACAAAATTTTGTTACATACTGTAAATTTCTGTGGCTACTGGGTAGAAACACTTTAAATGCTATTTAGTGATCACTTTTACAAACTTTTTGCCAGATACTATAATTAGCTATAATAGATTATTTTCGATTTTAGATCAACAATATCAATATTTTTAGAATTTTGTAACATAAGCGCATCCACCATTTTATTGACTATATAGGTACTATATTACTTATAATATAGACTCTGTTAGAAGATTTGGTGAAGCGGTATTGGTCGAATATCTTACTTGTCTATCCCTAATTCTTTTTAAATTTGAATAAATAACATAATTCACTTGTTCTATGTATATTACAAATATAATCGAATACACGTTATATAACCTAAGCTTTATATTTTCTGCGAAAATTACAAAGTTGAAAATATGGCATTCGTGCAGAAAAAACAATGTTAAATTTTCTTTGGATAAAATTGATGGTGGCAAGATAATCGTGGATGAACGTAAAGTATCAAGTGCAATCAAAATTAAGTGAAACGTACCTAAAAAAGCAAATCTTTCTTCAGAGGCAAAATTGATTATAAATAATGTTTTCTTGCCACTAATAGAAGAAAAAAATAATGCAATCGAAAGCGACGCTGCTCCAGAAACTGCTATTTAAACTAAAACACCACTGTCTTTCATCTATATAATTCTAAATAATAATATTATTATATCTGCCAGAAAAAGTAATACATCGTACACAGAAACCTAGATACTATTTAAGAAGATATAATTCGACACGTAAAATTTATAAATTGTAATAAGAACAAATAAAACCTACATTAGATCAGTTGCTTAAAATAGTACTTGACGATAAGACCGAAATAAAGTGTGGAAATACGATTGTACGTAATTATTAAAAACACATCGTTTTTAAAAACAAAAAAATTTAAAAAATAACACTCTTTATGAAATTTAGACATTTTTGGTTTAAATATTTAATTGGACAAACGTGATAAAATGCCCACGATACTTCGTCAAAAGATTTCTTTGACGGTGTCTAATAAATAATCACAATGTTCATAACGAGCTTTTTGTAGACTACCTTTTTATGATTTATAGGACGCTGTACTTCAATAGTTATTTGTGACACAAGGACGGAAAATGACATTTTGCAAGAGCGAGTAAAGTTGTGTAGCCGAGGTGCGTAGCACCGAGGCGAAACAATACGAGCACTTGCAAAATATTTTCCGGACGTGTAACACACACTATTTTTTGGTTCGACTAATTTTTAATATTTTCAAAAGTTCTGTTATGTTCAAGACCTGACTGCTTGTGCTAACTGAACTAAGACCACTGACTAGAAGATAGCCGACAAAATGTCAGCTGGTAATTAATTTTTATACATATAAATACTGTGCTATTAACATAGACAAATTAATTAATTAATTCTATTATCTCTGGCTAATTAGCAGCACAGAGAAAATTGTTATATTGAAAATATTAAAATCAATATCTAATAATTTTATATAAAAATAGCAGAGACAATGAACTATATCCATAATCGAATGTTAAGTAGTTGTAAATTGACATAAATGTCAAATTTTATAATACAAGTTGTGAGAGAAATTAAATGTAAATTAGAATCCTGCTTACATTTAGAAAAAGTTATAGGTAAATTTAGTATATTGTACGTTGTTTTTAATTAAATTTAATTAAAAGTTATATTTATTATGCATTTTTGGTGACTTAAAATTTAAACTCATAGCGCCATCTCTTTAGATAATCTAAAAGCTACTTTGCCGGCCTAGGCCGGAAAATGCCATTTTCCGGACGATTTTGAAGTAATTAATAGTATTGTTTCTGGACGGAGGACCAAAAAAAGTATTACTTTACATTTTTTCTTGTATTGTCCCCTAATAGAATTTTATTAATTTTTCTTAATAATATATACAGTGTCTCCAATTTAGTCGGCATCATATAGGAAACTTTTTTATTCTTAGGTTTATGAAAAAAAATTATTCTTCATAAAAAGTTGTGCATGGTCTACAACTCAAAATACAACCATCAGATATCAATTTTTTTAAGCCGTATACGAGGTGTGTCAAAAAATATGAATTTTAATCAAAAGTAAAGTAGGTACCTTTTTTAAAATAGATAATAAATAACCGAATAAAAATATAAGACAGGGCACAAATAAAGTGACTTAGAGTTTGATGTTTTGAATTGTCGATTTGACAAATCTTCTCTCTCATTAACGTCATGTAACATGTGCTTGAGGGGGAAGTGAGTGAATGTCATATCTGATGGGATTTGAGTTCATTATAACGTTTCGCTTCCTAACCACTTGAGCATTCAATAGCTTAAGTGGTTAAAGCATGCCTGCGTATAAGGCAGTGATGGTGGGTTAGAGTACCACTGGATGTGACATTTTTTCAATTTCTCCTTAATGTCATTTTAATAATTTCTTGTTTGTATAATTTCTAAATTTAAAAAATTTCAAAAATCCGTTGAGAGTGATCTCAAGAATAATAGTTTACTAGAAATGTTGATCATAATTGAAAACTCTTGTCAGATATCCAATATTATTCATCCGCCATGAGAAAGCAGCGTTCGTTATTTTTTTATCATGTCATGTTTTTCAATAAAATTGCTGATGTGTAATTTATACCGAAAATTGTTAAAGGTCGTTTTTTCGTGGCGGATGGGTAATATTGGATATCTGACAATAGTTTTAATTATGATTAACTTTTCTTAATAATAATTGTCGCTATTTAAAAAAAAAGGTACTTTACTTTTAAGTAAAATTCGTATTTTTTGACACACCTCGTATACGGCTTAAAAAAATTGATATCTGATGGTTGGATTTTCGGTTTTAGACCATGCACAACTTTGTATAAGGAATAACTTTTTTTCATAAACCTAAGAATGAAAAAGTTTCCCATATGATGCCGACTTAATTGGACACACTGTATATTGGTATATATACATATATTTACTAAAATATATAACCTTTTAAATTTCAATAGAACTATTGTTTTGAGAATTTTTGAACTAAAAGTAAACAAAGAAAGTTGATAATTTTTACACCACAAAGAAGGTTATAAAACGTTTGCATATTTTATAGCAGCGCCATCTATTGATAAAAGTTTAAAGTAGTTTACCAAAAAAACGAAATTTAGAAATTGTTATTAAACCTCAATACAACTGTCTAAAAACCCTTAAATTATGTATTTTCATCGAGTCCTGGGCGACCCTGAAAGTTTTAAATCTGTACTTAGTCGGGAAGTAAGTATAAAATCGATTACAACATTCCACCCGGATAGACAAAAAGAGAAAGAGAAAACAAGCGAAGAGTATAAAAAGGTCAAGGGCATCTAAATAATAATTTCCGTTACAAGGCTGAAAACAGATTAATTACCGGACAAGTTAGATGTTTAAGGCCGATTCTCACATAGCAGCGCAGCGCGGTGCTGCAAATGAGGCTCCATAAAATATTCAAAATGGAACAGTTCCCACATAAGCAGAGCAGTGCGGCAGCAGCATAGCACGTCAACATCCAACGCCTTCGAGAGCGTTGTATGCTGCCCTGTGCCGCGTCGCGCTGCCAAGTGGGTATTAGGAAGCAGCAAACACTACTGAGGTTGATGTAATTTGGTTAATATTTGCCATAGACTACAGAAAGCTAAATAAATAAAAAATAATTTTTATGAAAGATCCCTAAGAAAACAACTAGATGGATTTGGAACAAATAACGACACCTTTTCTACATTTCTGTAGAATAGAGACAGATTCTATATTTGTTTAGTGTTAATATTATTAAGTAGATGTCGTTAATTTATTAGAATATTCGTTCGGTATTTCACATAGTCAGCATTTATTAGATATTTCCTTTTTTATGCAAGGGTGCGGTTTTATTTGTGACATTCTCATGTATTTATAAAATTTAACTTCATCTTCCACCAATCTTCCCGCAAGTAAATGAAACTGACCTTCCTCCATCCTGTGTTTTCACAACTCGTGCACCCAATAGCTTCTTTTTTTTCTTTTTTCCTCTTCTGATAACAATACGGCTACTGCAAATACATCATCATCACTAGACGAGGAGCTCGACATTTTAAAAATCGTTTGTTCTTTTAAATAGTCTGAACAGTACTGAGACAAATGTTTCGCAACCGCTACGTTCGTGATATTAGATATTTCCTTTTTTATGCAAGAGTGCGGTTTTATTTGTGACATTCTCATGTATTGTAACCCCTTTTTTGATGTTAAAGGCTCACAAAGGGTTAGCCAAATGCGGACGGCACTCAGGGGGTAGGAGGAGAGCGAGTCGTGGGTCGAAGGAGCAATTGGGCGAGTATCTAGGAAGAAGGAAACATAGGAAATATTTACAAATCGGTAAAGGGCGCCACTTATTTTTTTTTTTGTAGAGAAATAGGAAGAAAATAAGAAACCTATTGAGAAATAATTTATCAAATCTGAAATGGTTAGGGAACACACTTTAATTGAGCTATATCCTTAAGTCAATAATTATTTTAAACTTACCTTATTGATTCTACAATTCCTTGAATTCTTTTGTCTTATTAAAATCTAAATCTTTATTAAACAAGAGGTTTGAATCAGAACAGTTACTGGGAAGGTATAAGAAATAAATACTCAACGATATCAATAAAAAGCAATAGAACAATGTATTTAAAAAAAAATAAAAATAAAAAAAAATCACCAGTATTAGTGAGAACGGTTATCACCAAAATGCTAACACTTCTGTTTATACAGTGAAAGATATTAACCGGTATTTGACAATACGGTTACTAAAAAACTAATATTCCTGTACATATAATATTACAGATCTTATCTAAATTGCATAACTTATTTTCGATAAACGAAAGTATGTAGAGAACTCAATTAAAACAAAATATATACTGAAGGTATATTTCCTTTCTTTAAAACAAAATTCAGTTCTCTAAAGAGTGCACACTCTGAGTGTTCTAAATATCTAAAAATTACTATATACATGAATACAAATATGAAATTTATAAATACAAGTACCATAGAGGTGATAATCATGTAAGATTACGATTGAACACCAACACTTTGAAGAAAGTTAAAAAAGACAAAATTTAAAAACACTACATATTTATCATTCAATCATAGTTCCATAGATTTGAATAGTAACTAATGTTATTAACTGATTTAATACCGCTAAAAGCTTATAACAATTTAAATTTAAATAGAATCACTACAAAAAGTTTCCAAAAGCATATTCTTCCGAATAAGCACTAAAATTGTGACTGTTTCTTAGAATATTCGCAGTTCAACTAAGTCTCGAACATAGAGAAATAACAGAAAGAATAGTCGAAAGTTTACCTTGTAATCCGGAACCAAAAATCATACTTCGTGACCGGGTAGTCACACTTCTACTATAATAAAGCTTCTTTAAACATACCGTAATTAACCAAAAACCATGTAGAATTAAACATCAGCACATAAGAAATCATCTATAAAACCATCCATAAGGTTTTTAGATCACTAGGTATCCATTTACCTCGGTACCATATAATTTTATAAAAATTTCAAAATGGAGTCTTCCACAGACAGCACGTAGCACCAAAATTTTATTAATACCATAAATCAACCAGATTGTATTTCCAATTTAAGCACATCTACATCCAAATTGAAATGCAGTATTTTTTATACACTTCCGATACGGAATAAACCAAGAACAAACGGTAATCTTAATACTGTGAATTAACCGGCAGCCATTAATTTTCGCAAACGAGGGAATTAACTTCCTTTCGCTTGCTACGTAAAATCGTCAGTGCTGTTCAAAAGGCGCTCTCTCACCCTGGTTGCTTAACTCGGGTCTTATCGAGTATTAACGCTCGATATCCGCTTCCGCCTGTCAAAATTTGAAGTAAGGTTGGTTGCATACCGACAAAAGTGTAAACGAGAAGATAATATTATTTAAATGTAACTGTCTTCGGAATAGGTAAAGTTGGTTGCCTACCGACAAAAGTGTAAACGAGAATATAATATTATTTAAGGTGGTTTTTTGGGAATGCTACACAGCCCCCTACGAAGAGAGGAAACTGGGGTCCATTGAAGACCACAGTTTTCGAGAAGAAACTACTAGGGTGGGAACCACAGTAGCATTATTCGAATGATCTTACTTATTACAAGGGTAAACTTGACCGGCTAATGGGAAATGTCAAAAGGTGACTCAATAGAACCTAAATAAAATAAAACATGCGGAGTTCAACAGGATTACACCTTACAGTAATAATAACTACCTTGGTAGTCATTTGTCCACACAGACAAAACTAACAATAAACATATGTCATACAAGTTAAACTAAACGTTGTTCTGAAGGAACAAACGATAGGTATAAATGAATCCTAGTTATTCAAACTAGAGATTCTCGTGACCAGATTTCTATAAGCGGTACCGGCCAACCGAAAGATCACAGAGTGATCAGGAACGACCTACGCCGAAGTTTCTGTACGGAAACACACACCGGTGTACAGCTCGACCTAGATGGGTAGCCCTAAACGTTGGTTTAAATAACCATCATATTGCAAAGCAAAAAATATTCGCCCAAAAGGCGTTTATACTGTCCCTTGATATAAAATATCAGGACCACATAACATTTACTCACACACTTAAGAAGAGAGAAAAAGAAGGCTATGTTCCTATAAAGTAAAATTTCCCATAGGCGGCACAACGCGTCATTCCATTTTAGGAAACACCCATGAAGAAAGAAAGGTGACGTTAAACCAAACTGTTAATAGTAATTTTGAAAAGCAAGAAAGAAACACGGTACGATAGATATAATTAGGAATTTAATAAGTCTATTGACTCCATTAAATCCAACAGTCACGGTAAATACGAGATACGTAAAGTCTAATTTAATAGTAGCTACTAGCACGATTTTAGATAGAACTCAAAGGTAGTAAGAATTGGAAATGACGTACACAATTATGGTTTTCAACTAGAAATAGGAAATATAAGAAAAGAAAAAATATTTTATGGTTGTCTGTAGTTTTGATAGCTGCGCGTATCATACGTCTAAAAATATTTTAGAGACAAAATCGGTAAGTCAACATCGGTATGAAGTAACCAATAGTATGGAACTCCAAAGTCATAGTAGGTATACTCTAACAAGACAACTATAATTAATAAAAAATCAAAAGGAGATAGAGATAGGATTAATGGTTACTTGTCTTCCTTAAAAGCTCAACAGACCACTACCGGGAAGAATTCCCTACGGCTTCCCTAGGCTTATCTCTCGTGACAACTGATAAGGTCAAAGTAATCATAATCTGGGAGAAGAAAAGAAATAACATCTAGCTGAGAACGTGTTCATTAATACTTACAGGTGGTGATTGAATTCATCAATATTCGCCAGACAAATCAAAATCGTAGACTAGCTATTAAATACTCTTAGGTCAAATAAAACGAGGTTAAACACAACGGCTCTAAACAAATCCTCACATAACGATATACTAAATTCCACTTAAGAAAATAGTGCTAAAACTATCTAGTACTGATCATACTAAACCAAAATGTGTAAAAATACACCATACGGAAATACAACATCTAATAATGTCGTCGAAAAACAAGCAGTGATTAAACACTTCAAGATACGGTAAATATAACGAGAGAATAATTCTTCTGAACGTTATCGGTAGAGTAATGAATGTCTTCTTCATTAAACGGTACGGTAGAATTAAGTGACTATTTTCACTAAACGGTAAGATAAGGACAAAATTAACAGGAAGTAATTTCCAATTATACAAAGACGGTAAGGTAGGTACTTTAAGTGACACATTCACTTAAAGGTAAAGTTCTCAAAAGAAATCGTATCACTAAACTGAAAGCAAAGAATAAGATCAGGGATGTGATAACGCTGAAATGATTTAGGTGAGTTTCCACCTTATGGACGATAACAAATCAAACAAAGAAAAAATTCCCAGAAAGTACATGAGATACTTAAACAGAGAGGGGAAAGGTTTCATTTAGTCGCCTCGTACGACAAGCAGTTTAACACTTTGGGGGTTATTCTATTCCAGCCGCCCAAACGGGGTTAAAAACTAAAAACAGCAGAAAAAGGAAACGGAAAGTATACAAGGGTATGGTAAGTTCATATCAAATGAGAACTACTCATGACAAGAATCATCTAGAGTTAAGTTACTATTTGAATCTTTAGCTAACAATTTTTTTTAAAATCTTACATGTCTCATCAATTTTCCTTCCAGTAATTGTTCCTCTTATTTTCAATTCATGGTTAACTTCTTCAGTAGTTAGAAAGTTTACTTCAAAATTAGACATGTTTAAAAGGATTCAAGTTTTTTAATTTACTAACAACAAAAAAAGTTTTAAAGTGTGTTTAGAAGTAACGATAGACAAATTGGGGTGAATAATTAAAACTAAAAGTTTATTAAGATTTAATGACATAAAAGTTTCTAAAGAAAAGATACTCAGGCCCCACGTTGGGCGCCATTTTTGTGTAACCCCTTTTTTGATGTTAAAGGCTCACAAAGGGTTAGCCAAATGCGGACGGCACTCAGGGGGTAGGAGGAGAGCGAGTCGTGGGTCGAAGGAGCAATTGGGCGAGTATCTAGGAAGAAGGAAACATAGGAAATATTTACAAATCGGTAAAGGGCGCCACTTATTTTTTTTTTTTTGTAGAGAAATAGGAAGAAAATAAGAAACCTATTGAGAAATAATTTATCAAATCTGAAATGGTTAGGGAACACACTTTAATTGAGCTATATCCTTAAGTCAATAATTATTTTAAACTTACCTTATTGATTCTACAATTCCTTGAATCCTTTTGTCTTATTAAAATCTAAATCTTTATTAAACAAGAGGTTTGAATCAGAACAGTTACTGGGAAGGTATAAGAAATAAATACTCAACGATATCAATAAAAAGCAATAGAACAATGTATTAAAAAAAAAATAAAAATAAAAAAAAAATCACCAGTATTAGTGAGAACGGTTATCACCAAAATGCTAACACTTCTGTTTATACAGTGAAAGATATTAACCGGTATTTGACAATACGGTTACTAAAAAACTAATATTCCTGTACATATAATATTACAGATCTTATCTAAATTGCATAACTTATTTTCGATAAACGAAAGTATGTAGAGAACTCAATTAAAACAAAATATATACTGAAGGTATATTTCCTTTCTTTAAAACAAAATTCAGTTCTCTAAAGAGTGCACACTCTGAGTGTTCTAAATATCTAAAAATTACTATATACATGAATACAAATATGAAATTTATAAATACAAGTACCATAGAGGTGATAATCATGTAAGATTACGATTGAACACCAACACTTTGAAGAAAGTTAAAAAAGACAAAATTTAAAAACACTACATATTTATCATTCAATCATAGTTCCATAGATTTGAATAGTAACTAATGTTATTAACTGATTTAATACCGCTAAAAGCTTATAACAATTTAAATTTAAATAGAATCACTACAAAAAGTTTCCAAAAGCATATTCTTCCGAATAAGCACTAAAATTGTGACTGTTTCTTAGAATATTCGCAGTTCAACTAAGTCTCGAACATAGAGAAATAACAGAAAGAATAGTCGAAAGTTTACCTTGTAATCCGGAACCAAAAATCATACTTCGTGACCGGGTAGTCACACTTCTACTATAATAAAGCTTCTTTAAACATACCATAATTAACCAAAAACCATGTAGAATTAAACATCAGCACATAAGAAATCATCTATAAAACCATCCATAAGGTTTTTAGATCACTAGGTATCCATTTACCTCGGTACCATATAATTTTATAAAAATTTCAAAATGGAGTCTTCCACAGACAGCACGTAGCACCAAAATTTTATTAATACCATAAATCAACCAGATTGTACTTCCAATTTAAGCACATCTACATCCAAATTGAATTGCAGTATTTTTTATACACTTCCGATACGGAATAAACCAAGAACAAACGGTAATCTTAATACTGTGAATTAACCGGCAGCCATTAATTTTCGCAAACGAGGGAATTAACTTCCTTTCGCTTGCTACGTAAAATCGTCAGTGCTGTTCAAAAGGCGCTCTCTCACCCTGGTTGCTTAACTCGGGTCTTATCGAGTATTAACGCTCGATATCCGCTTCCGCCTGTCAAAATTTGAAGTAAGGTTGGTTGCATACCGACAAAAGTGTAAACGAGAAGATAATATTATTTAAATGTAACTGTCTTCGGAATAGGTAAAGTTGGTTGCCTACCGACAAAAGTGTAAACGAGAATATAATATTATTTAAGGTGGTTTTTTGGGAATGCTACAGTATTTATAAAATTTAACTTCATCTTCCACCAATCTTCCCGCAAGTAAATGAAACTGACCTTCCTCCATCCTGTGTTTTCACAACTCGTGCACCCAATAGCTTCTTTTTTTTCTTTTTTCCTCTTCTGATAACAATACGGCTACAGCAAATACATCATCATCACTAGACGAGGAGCTCGACATTTTAAAAATCGTTTGTTCTTTTCAATAGTCTGAACAGTACTGGGACAAATGTTTCGCAACCGCTACGTTCGTGATTCTGCTGCTGCTGCACTGCTTAGGTGGAAATGCCTTCATGGTTTTTGCATCGCGGTGGAGCAATAAACAGATTTTGAATAAAAAAAATTCTTCAATAATTATGCAAAAATATAAGTCACAAAGGGACTTCCGCCACATTAAATTTGGAGTAAAACCAAAAATAGTTCACTTCACCTTGAACGACTGTTTACTTTAACCAATTGAAAAAATTTGTAAAATCTGTATCCCATGCCTCATGCAATTTTATAAATATAAAACCATAATTAATATTTCATTTTATACAATACAAAAGACGTAATTAGCATAGACCATCAACCGGTTTGAGATGGACTATGTAGACAATCATGTGAGGCTTTTTAAGTGATCTTACTATATATTTAAATAAATTTTACCTACTTTTTTATTAAATAAACTATAATTTTTTGTTTCAGATTAACCACAGGAAACGCTACATTTAGAGTAAGTTTAATGTGCCTATTTAATAAATATTATTTATGCACGACCGGGCGGTAAAGTACAGATTATTACATACATTCAGCGGGCGTAAAGTGCCACTTTACCGCCCGTGGACTACTTTACCGCCCGCCGGGCGATAAAGTATAAATGGCGGGCGGTAAAGTAATTTTTTTGTTTTAAATATTGAAATACTTGCAATCATCTAAACTGACAATGAGTCTAAATAAAAATGGCCACCACCTATTTTGACTTTGTTGTAAGGGTAACGACAATATAGGTATATAGATTATTGTTTTAAAATATTATCTCTAGCCTCTGTGCATATTACTTTCAATCAAATTATTTATTTTAAATAACGAATGAATACAAATTATTAGGTGAATGGTTATACAGGGTAAGTTGTTAATAATATCGAGGTTCGAGGTATAAATTTAATGCAAGTTGAAATGGCATTTATATTAAATTGTTCACAAAAAAAAATATCCTTTATAAATTTTATTATTAAAACAATCGTTGACATTGGCAGTTGACATTTGACAGCTGACAGATAATATTTTACATGTGACAGTAGAGATTTGACATTTCAAATTTGGCATTTGACAGTTGGAACTTGACAGTTGACGTTTGATATTTGACCATTGACAGTTGACATTTGATAGTTGCCATTTGACAGTTGGCATTTGACAGTTGATATTTGACAGTAGAATTTTGTCAATTGACAGTTGACTTTTTTCAATAGACAGTGCAATTTTTTTTATAAATGATTATTAAATCGGTCGTGCATAAAAGTTTGTATGTATTTCGGGCGTAAACAGCGTTTATGAACCTTACGTGTTAATAGCCCTCGCCTGCGGCTCGGGCTCTTATTTACACGTTGCGGTCCATAAACGCCTGTTTTACGCCCTTGATACATAAATAACTATAATAATCTGTTCAAAACTAAAACGTATTTCGACAACCACAAATATTTAATTTTAAAATTGTAACCTTAATTTTACCCTAGGCTAGCTCCTGAGGGTGGTGGCTTCCTTCTGTGCTTTTGCTTAGTTCCCCCCAAACAAGTATTAAAGGGCGCTAAGTACAGACAGACAAATAAAAATCGAAAAATCCGTTTTAGGTGGCTTTATTTATCAAAAATTAAAATAATAGCAGTTGTTAATAAAATAATTAAGTCTCTTATCTTATTTTTGCTTCTTGCAATCCAACCAGAGCTGACACTTCGGAACGAGTTCAAAATGTTGTTCAGGATTTCAAAGAAAAATTCCCAATTCAGAAATGGTATGGCTTCTCTAGGAAATTTAGCAAATATCCAATCCAAGGATGGTAGGATTATTCGTCGATAAGCTTATCGATACCGCGATTCAAAATGACAGACGGCTTGTCAAGTTCACCAAACAATTTCAGCAACTCTCTAATAGGGCCCTTCTAGATCTGGCAATTACCTAAATGAAGGGCCAAGGTAAGCAGAAAATACTTCTGCTAATTTTTCGAATCGAAAATAAAATGAAAAAATTGAAATAATTTTCTAACGAGGTAATCATCTTTTCCCCTTCCATCGACGCGAGCATATCAACCGCACAGACTCGAAACGAACGAAATAAATAAAAATATAGTCCGGAGGATAAACTTAAAAACGAACGTTACAAAATTTAAGTATAAACAACAATTCTACTGTTTTTATGTGACGCTATCAGAGAAGTAAGATAGGTTCAAACACTCCAAATTAAAAAAATCATTAATCCAAGTCACAGGGTTACCCATTTACATTCGGTTCATGTATTTCCGACACTTTAATAAATTGCAATTTTTTTTTAAATATTATCGTTGTCTTTTTTGTTTACTTATTGACTTTTTACTTGAGCGGTTCTTGTCGTTACATTTTTTACTTGAACACATTTTAGCTGACATACCACTGGATCTCTCGCTCTTTTGTGTCCTTGCGAATTTTCATCCAATTGCATTTAACTTCGAACCATTTCGGCTACAATGAACAAACGTATTTATGGAAAAGCTCCAACTGTCATTGTTATATTATTCATTTTTAGCACAAAAATTTATCATTTTCTGTATTCGGACACAAGTGAAAAGTGTGTTTCACCAAACAATCCTCTAATACCGCATTGTTTGGCATCTGAAAGGATTGGTCCGCAGCATTAATCAGAACAGTAATAAAGATATATGTATGTTAGAATGATAAATTGATCCCATTCGATCTTCAGCGGAGAAGGACACAAGGTGAAAAAATGAATAATAAATAGTTTTTGGCAGTGGTGTACAAATAGCTCAACAGGATTGTTATTTATTTGTCTACAATTTTTTACAGACTTGTCAATCATACGGAAGTAAATAGGTAATATTTTTCTTCAACTAATGAAACGTCCACTTACTTACAAATTAGACACTTAATTTTTTGGCAACCGGGTAAATTTGGGACAAAATGTTTGTAATAAAAATCTGCACAACTCTTCTTATTAAAACGATTCAATCAAAATAAGAAAAATAAACAAATAAAAAAGAGACTTTATAATTCTAATGAAATTTTATGTTTAACTTGCGATATCTAATCTTGGTTTAAATATTTTTTGATTTCTAGTTTTAGACAATATACTATTGACATTTCTGCTAAAACTAAGACGTATCCCATTTGTTAATTTTAAATATTAACAAATTGGCGATTTTAATAGTTAGTTATGCAACTAGTGCGTAAAGTGACCTTTTTTGACGAATGTGAGCCGCAGGCGAAAGCGACAATCACATGAGTCAAAAAAGGAACATTTACGCACGAGTTGCATACAATATTTTTTCTACAACCGAATTTCTTTACAAGAAATACAAGTATAGGCCTGATTTTTTTTACGCTTTACTGAAAAAAAAAATTATATTTAAAACATATTTTAGATAACAAAATATTTATTTTCTAAATTAATCTCACCTTATAATACCGGTACGTAGAAACGCGAAATGCTTGAATTATAAATTAATTGAAATGTCAATCAGTCATTTAAATAAAAATACTTACCCTTATTCATGAACTGATATTTCTGTCATATTAAAAATCAAATTAAAAATTACTGAATATAATATCTAGTTTTGTATGTATTAAACTGCAATAATTTAACAATTAAATATATTTACACAAATTTACACAATTAAATAATAAAAAAAAAAGTTTCCTTACCCGGAATTGAACCCGAGTCATCTGGGTAGAAGCTATATACCTTACAACCTCGGCCACTAACATACATAAAAGTATTTGTATAATCTTATACAAAACAGTGCTTATTTTACTTTTTTTCACTAGTAAAAAAAAAACTTTTTTTTTCACTAGTGAAAAAAAGTTAAACTTTACGAACCTTAAACCGTGCGTAAAGGTAATACTTTACGCACGGTTGTAGAAAAAAGAAATTATGCTATTTATCAGATATTTTTTTCAGATTAAAACATTGTGATACAATTTTTTGAATTTTCCTTTATAACCAATCATACATTAAAACTTAACACTTAAGTTTTCTAAAAGCTTTACAAGTTTAAAAAAGTGTGTGCGTGTAACCTTTATGCGCGATTGAAGTAAAACTTAATTAACGTATCTACGTATCGCAAAATAAATATTAAATTACAATTCAATTATATTTATTGTCTATATACTTTACAAAAAAATTTCTCTTATAATATTATTTAACAAAAGAGATTTGATATATTTTACTTAAAAATGACGAAAGAAAACTTAACAATGATAAAAATTAACACTACTTACGTTTTTTACAGGTCAAATTATTATCAGGTTTTTGATTTTTTCTTTTATTATTATTTATTGGTGAAAGAGTAAAATGTTCTTGAGAATCTGCCATTTTATTCAAGTGACAACTATTTTGTTTTGTAATTTATCTAAAATTCATTAATTTCACTGTATATAGAGTACTCACTCATTTTCATTTTTTTCATTTTCATTTTTCTTCAAATCTTTCTGGCGCTGATAATATGCCCTTTGACGTTCACAATTTCTTTTTCTTTTTAGCTCTTTAAGTCTATAAAACAAAAATAGCTAGGTATAAATAATTAGGTATAAATAGTGTAATTACACACCATATAGAGTACTCACTCATTTTCATTCAATATTTTTTCATCACTTTCTTCATTAATAATTCAACTTTGTTTATTCATATTTAAAACAAACACTTTATATACAAATTTAAACTATTCACCACCAATGTATTTTGGTTGACAAGCTGTCAATTCATACAATTACAGATTTAACTTTTATTTAATATAGTAGGCGGAATCGTGTTAGGTATTTTGTATCAGGTTTTGTTTCCGTTACATTAGAATGACGTCACGTCCGTTAGAATTACTGAGTGACCCCTAGTCGCACCTAAAGAAGTTTTACTTCAATAATCAAAAAGTAATAGCAATTTTCATCCCATGTGCAAACGCGCAATCACGTTTTTTGTAGTGTACAACCTTGTTTATGCAATTGGTACGTGTATGCGCACAAGAAATTTTTTTTCATTTTTATGACATATTTTTAACCCTTGGATAGCTGACTAGATTTTTTTATAATTTTGATAGTTTTCATTATCAGCATCTGGTATAAGAGTGTTAGTAATAGGATATTATCACAATTTTTAGTAGATTTATATCTACTATTCAGCTGGTTCGCAGGTCACGACTTCGGGAAAATTTCACTACAGTTTTTCGTTTTAGGTCCCCCTGACCTCAAAAACACCTTCCGTTCAAAAGTTTATATATATATATTGTTATGAAATCTTTTCTTTACTTTTCTTCGGCTCCGGCTGCTTCTACTGCTATTGGGTCTGGATTCAACTTATACTTCCTTTATATTCTTGTTTATTTAATTTAAATTTTTATTTTTAACTTCAACTTCTATTACACAAATTCATACATTAAAAAATGAAACTCTCTTCTCAAATTCAAATTCTATAATCAATACAAACTTTTCTTTTTGACATTTTTTCAAATTAACTTCATGACAATCTTTCATAATAAAAAAAAAAAAAAAACATTCCAAATTTTTTTTTTTCCTCGTCCCTAGGTAACCTCTTCAAAACAAAATATAAAACAAAACTAAACAACTCTTTACACTTTCTGAAATAAAACTTTTAAACACCTATATAAAGACAGTTACCTATTATCAAATACAAAAAATTTTTTATCCAATCAAATCATAACAAAATCCCCCTAAATTTAAAATTAAAATTTTCTATTAAGACACATTTTATAATTTTAAATTTACTCTATATTTACTTTTTTATCAGATCATTTCTTACTATTCTACCTTTAAATTACAATTACTTTCGATTTCTACCCATTTTAATAATTTTACTTTATTTTATTTAATCAGTTTCTTCCCCCTTTTTCTAATATTTCCCCATTACTTATTTGAATTCTTATTTTTCTTTGGCTCCGGCTACTTCTCCTGCTATTGGGTCTGGATTCAACTTAAAACTTTCTTTATATTTTTGTTCATTTACTTTAAACTTTATTTTTAACTTTAACTTCAATTACACAAATTCATAAATTATAAAATTAAACTATCTTCTCAAATTCAAATTCTATCATAATCTCCCTTTATCCCCCTTGTCCCTAGGTAACCTCTTAAAACAATCTAATCATAAACAAAATCAACAATTATCAACTCTTTCTGAAATAAAATTTTTAAACATCTATATAAAGACAGTTACCTATTATCAAATACAAAAAATTTTTTATCCAATCAAATCATAACAAAATCCCCCTAAATTTAAAATTAAAATTTTCTATTAAGACACATTTTATAATTTTAAATTTACTCTATATTTACTTTTTTATCAGATCATTTCTTACTATTCTACCTTTAAATTACAATTACTTTCGATTTCTACCCATTTTAATAATTTTACTTTATTTTATTTAATCAGTTTCTTCCCCCTTTTTCTAATATTTCCCCATTACTTATTTTCCTCTTTATTTTTAATTTTATCTCAATCCCATTTGCTTTTAATTAACTTCTTTTTTCTTTTTTTATAATTATAAATTATATCCTTCCAAATCTTTTTTAATCTTCTAATTTCATCACATATTTCAAAATAATTTATATCACCATCTTCATAAGGTTTATTCTTATTCTCCTTATTGTAATTGAATTTAGTTTTATATTTAATTTTATTATTATTATTATCATAATATCTATTTTTATATTTATTTCTATCACCTTCATATATTTTATTTTCATATTTTTCTTCTTCATTTTTATAATATTTATCTTTATAATTCTTCTTATCATCGTCATATTCATCATTTAATTTTAATTTCCTAATTTCATTTTCTTGTATTACATTTATTTCTTTTTCTTTTTCTTCCATCTCATATATCTTCTTTACTGTATTTTTCATTTCTTCTTTTACATTTTTCTTTTCCATATTCTCTTGTTGTATAATTATCTCTAATTCTGTTTTTCTCATTTTCATTTCATTTCTTATTTCTATTTTCGTTTCTTCTAATTTTTCTCTATACATTTCCATTTGCTTCTTCATTTCATCTTTAAATGCTTCCATATTCTTGTTCATGTCTTTTATTTCTTTTTTCATATCTTCTTTTATTTCTTTTTTCATAGAATCCATTTTTACATTTATTGCTTCAATATTTTTATTCATTTCTTCTGTCTTTTTGTCTTGTTTTTCTTGATTTTCTTGATCTTCCTTTCTATTTTTTTCTTGTTTTTCATTCATTTTTTCTAAAAATTTAAACATCCTATCCATATCACTTTCTTCATGTTTGTTACCACTACTTTCAATAATTGCTTCTATTATCGTGGTATTCTCTTTTTCATCTCCCGATTCATTTGTTCCCATAATCTGTATGTCCTCATCTTTTTGATGATCTCCTTGTTGCATCTGTACATCCTGTTTCTTGTTTTGCCTTCTTCTTGTTTCCATTTTATTATTTAAAATTATTCAATTTGTTTTTATTTGATTTAAATTTTAATATGTATATTAAATTAATAATTTTAATTCACCCCCCGTATATCAAAGTTTCTTATGTCTTATTGACACTGTCAAAATCAAAATTTTTATAAAAATGATTTGTATCAACCTAAATATTTATAAATTATGTCTTAACAGAATTTATGTATCCCCCCTATTTCAATTATAAACAACAAAATAAAAAACTGTCTCTATATAGAAATTTAAAAATCTTACCCCAGATTACAATTTTTCTAATATGAAATTTCAAAATTTCTATTTCGGTTTCTTGCGATCGGGTTGGTGTCCTGTTTCTTTTTATTCTTTTCTGGGTGTCTGGGTGTTCTTTTTGACAAATTTATTCTGGATTTAGATTTTTCTTTTCCTGCCCCACGTTGGGCGCCAATTTGTTATGAAATCTTTTCTTTACTTTTCTTCGGCTCCGGCTGCTTCTACTGCTATTGGGTCTGGATTCAACTTATACTTCCTTTATATTCTTGTTTATTTAATTTAAATTTTTATTTTTAACTTCAACTTCTATTACACAAATTCATACATTAAAAAATGAAACTCTCTTCTCAAATTCAAATTCTATAATCAATACAAACTTTTCTTTTTGACATTTTTTCAAATTAACTTCATGACAATCTTTCATAATAAAAAAAAAAAAAAACATTCCAAATTTTTTTTTTTCCTCGTCCCTAGGTAACCTCTTCAAAACAAAATATAAAACAAAACTAAACAACTCTTTACACTTTCTGAAATAAAACTTTTAAACACCTATATAAAGACAGTTACCTATTATCAAATACAAAAAATTTTTTATCCAATCAAATCATAACAATATATATATATATATATATATATATATATATATATATATATATATATAAGTGCCAAGAAATGTCCTGGGCTAGAACGACTCAAACACAATGAGTCCGTTTCGCCAACGTGGCGACGCTGGTTGCTAGCCGAAAACCCATTGGCACAGGTGGCCGAAAGCACAAAATGGCGATAGGACTCCTGTGTGAGCGTTCGTTGTTTTTGTGTTTTTTTTGTTTCTTGACACATGTTTCCCCAACATCCTTTGCTCCCAAGTACCCAACACTTTTGCTAGCCAAGTGCAATACTCTTCTTGGTTATGCCGCACTGATGACGGCTAATGAGCCAGAAACATGCATGTCTGCGGTTACCATTTCTACTTGTAACCTATGATCCTTGTTGCGTACATTGCCCGTTATCCTCCTTTTTATATATATATATGTACGCAAAAAGGATCATAGGATTACGAGTAAGAATGGTAACCGCAGACATGCATGTTTCTGGCTCATTAGCCGTCATCAGTGCGGCATAACCAAGTAGGGCATTGCACTTGGCTAGCAAAAGTGTTGGGTACTTGGGAGCAAACGATGTTGGGGAAACATGTGTAAAGAAACATAAAAACACAAAAATAACGAAAGCTCACACAGGAGTCCTATCGCCATTTTGTGCTTTCGGCCAGCTGTGCCAATGGGTTTTCGGCTAGCAACTAGCGTCGCAACGTTGGCGAAACGGACTCATTGTGTTTGAGTCGTTCTAAGCCCAGGATATGAAATAAACAAAGTGCCAAGAAAATGCGTATTAATATAAACAAAAGGGGAAAATTATTGGGCATGTACGCAAAAAGGATCATAGGATTACGAGTAAGAATGGTAACCGCAGACATGCATGTTTCTGGCTCATTAGCCGTCATCAGTGCGGCATAACCAAGTAGGGCATTGCACTTGGCTAGCAAAAGTGTTGGGTACTTGGGAGCAAACGATGGTTATGCCGCACTGATGACGGCTAATGAGCCAGAAACATGCATGTCTGCGGTTACCATTCTTACTCGTAATCCTATGATCCTTTTTGCGTACATGCCCAATAATTTTCCCCTTTTGTTTATATTAATACGCATTTTCTTGGCACTTTGTTTATTTCATATCCTGGGCTTAGAACGACTCAAACACAATGAGTCCGTTTCGCCAACGTTGCGACGCTAGTTGCTAGCCGAAAACCCATTGGCACAGCTGGCCGAAAGCACAAAATGGCGATAGGACTCCTGTGTGAGCTTTCGTTATTTTTGTGTTTTTATGTTTCTTTACACATGTTTCCCCAACATCGTTTGCTCCCAAGTACCCAACACTTTTGCTAGCCAAGTGCAATGCCCTACTTGGTTATGCCGCACTGATGACGGCTAATGAGCCAGAAACATGCATGTCTGCGGTTACCATTCTTACTCGTAATCCTATGATCCTTTTTGCGTACATGCCCAATAATTTTCCCCTTTTGTTTATATTAATACGCATTTTCTTGGCACTTTGTTTATTTCATATCCTGGGCTTAGAACGACTCAAACACAATGAGTCCGTTTCGCCAACGTTGCGACGCTAGTTGCTAGCCGAAAACCCATTGGCACAGCTGGCCGAAAGCACAAAATGGCGATAGGACTCCTGTGTGAGCTTTCGTTATTTTTGTGTTTTTATGTTTCTTTACACATGTTTCCCCAACATCGTTTGCTCCCAAGTACCCAACACTTTTGCTAGCCAAGTGCAATGCCCTACTTGGTTATGCCGCACTGATGACGGCTAATGAGCCAGAAACATGCATGTCTGCGGTTACCATTCTTACTCGTAATCCTATGATCCTTTTTGCGTACATGCCCAATAATTTTCCCCTTTTGTATATATATATATATATGTATATATCTATATGTGTATGTATGTATGTATGTATGTATGTATGTATGTATGTATGTATGTATGTATGTATGTATGTATGTATGTATGTATGTATGTATGTATGTATGTATGTATGTATGTATGTATGTATGTATGTATGTATGTATGTATGTATGTATAGTTCCGATATAACGAAATCTGTGGACACGATAGCGGTCGCATTTCTTAACGAATCAAAATGAAATTTGGTACAAAAATCAACCGTCCCAAAATCTCGGTCGAGTTCGTTAATGGGCCAAATTGGTAAGGCCGTTTGGGCGTGACATCAAATCAAAATGGAAAAAAATTCGTAACTTTTTTACTTCACCCTGTACAAAAAAATCTTAGGGGACTTTTTTGTTTGTCTTAAAGAGACCTACAACTTTTATCTAAAACATTTTTTTCTAAAACGTATACTTTTAATATAATTAATTAATATAAATCTACTGATGCGCCTGGCTTACCAAGGGCCATTTTTTTGACAAATATTGCTGTTAATGTAATTTTTAAAGTAAATAAATTAATTGATTTATAATAGCGTAATAGTTTTTTATGTTCGTATAGCTATATATTCACAGCAAATTAATTAAAACAAATTATAATAAATAATACTTTAAAAGCAACGTTAGGTTATTAAATCCTCAGAAAATGTGTGGCAAGGAAAATTATTATTTAATTAACGCAATCTTATTTGGAGCATGAACATATAGCAGGAGAGCTATAGCCAAAATTTCGCTGTCATCCGTATTGTGATATTTCTCCTTTAAGGAGGTGGCAGTAAAGGGTAAAGAGCATGAGCCAAAAATCGTCATCGATAATATGTTCGCCATTTCTACCACGTAATGTAGGATCTTTGAGGAGTCTAACTCCACAATGAAGGACAATGAAGGGTGGATATAAAGAAATATCTTTTTGACATTTCAAAATTTAATTAATGACAATTTAATAATAATGATAATCTCTATCACAACACAAACAAAACCTTTCTTGTACACAACTCAAAACTAAAACTAGCAACCGGTTTCCTTAAGGGCCACTAACACTCCCGAAAACTATTAAAAGAATTGCCACGTTTTTTTCTCTCTTAACAAAAGGTTAAGGAATATTAAAAATTTTATTGTTAAAAATTAAACAAATTGCACAAGGTTTGTTAGTGGTCTCTCTCTATTGGCAAATTATGCCTGAGCTCAGCCGTAGAAAGGAAGATTCACAAGTGAGCCGCGCCACTAACTTAGACGGTACCAGCCGGAAACTCCTAGATGTAATAGGCACTTACAACCCTTCCAAAATCAGAAAGAATAAGATAAAGTGAGCTAAATAAAACAATTCAGTTTCGTAAACTAGACAATACAAAATATGTTGTAGACAATGTAGACCAAAAAAAAAAAATACAATTTAGAGTTTGATTACAATTATACGCTGGCGCCCTAAATATATAAAATAAATGTGATGTATGTGTGATCACACTTTGCGAATTACAAAAATAAACCATTAAAAGAAAATACAAGTTACAAGATAATAAAGCTATTGCTTATCTGTTCTGGTAGTAGTGGCTTTCAATCACCAATTACAATAGGCTTCAAAATAAAACTACAGTCCGGTTCCCGACTCTGGTAATTCAAATGCAAATACCATAAATAATGCCAGAACCAAAAATGCCGGTACCAAAAACTCCGGTATTAAAAATGCCGGTACCAAAAATAATGCCGTTACCAAAAACAAAAGAAATGCCCGTACAAAAAAAAAAAAAAGAAATGCCGGTACCAAAAACCCTAAAATTATACAATAAATTATTAAGACGCAAGGATATGATAACAATTGATCAAGGAAATTAATTTAGTTAAATACTGACTCGAATAGTTAACAATAAGTACAACTGATTTAAAGAAACATAATAATTGCAAAAGGTTTCTAAAACAGTTTCATTCATTTATAAATTTAGACTAATAATAGGTAGATACCTATATAAAAAAAAATAGATTTTGTGAATGAAAATTGTTACTATATTAAATTAAATTAATTTAAACAATTAAATACCGGTTTAGCAAGTTAAATTTATAAAATAACGATAAATATTACAAATACGGAAGCCCAAAAAACAGGTGTCTAGTTTTTATACGTAGAAACATTAAAGAAAATAAAAACAACATGAGTTTAATAATTAAAAATTGTAATTCGTTATTAAAAAAAATCCGCGAATTAAACTAATAGCGTTAAAAGGGGATGAGCCGACGAAAGTAAGCAAGAAATTGGAAAACAACTTACCTACCTAAGATGTTATAGGGTAATAAAAATATGACCATGCGCTCCTACAATTACCTGGGACGTTGATTTTGCCCCAAAAGCTGTCTTTATAACGTCCTTCTACTATATCTACGAATCAATGGAATTACAATAAGAATAATGTTACCATATGAACTACGATGTCTGGGTTTTAGTACTTACACAGAAAATCTCTCTACAAATCCCACAATGCGGTTTTCTAACTGGATACGAAATATCCCAAAAATACAACCAAAACGCAGATGGATATAATGGCCCAGTCGGAAATTAAAAGCTTGTCTCAAGATCCTCACTTAAAAAAAACCGAAGAAGAAGAAGAAGAAAACAAAACACGAGGTTACTTCTTAGTCGAAAAGGACAGCGTGCCCCCAAATTGTCATATAGTAACATGCGTAGAAGAGAGGTCTTTTACCATTCAACAAGCTAACGAACTGGTTAACCGGTAACAAAGGGGTTAACCGCGCAAAACAGAAGTTTAATCACATCATAATATTTGTTTACCTGCAACAATTAAATAATAATATAAATATATGTAAAAAATAAAGGCACAAACGATAGTTAAGATTAAACGAAATTATAGAAAAATAAAAGGAAGAACACGATTAAATAACGAATAATATTTATGTAAACATTGTAAAATTTCCATTAATTAAATAGGGAAGTTTCATATGATTTTACAATTTCGATATAGTTAATAATATAAAAACAGTAAAAGAAATAGGACCTGTTACAGAATGTGTATTCGAAAACAAAATATTAATATAAAACAAAAGTAGTTAAAACAATAAATCCGGTTTTTAATTATTATTAAAAATATAAATACAAAAAGATTGTGGTTTGTATTTTTATAATAAAATAACTTTTAGGTATAGGTATGTCTACTATATATAAAAAGTAAGTTTTAAATAAACGCATTTTTAAACAATAGTAGTTTACGTAACAAGTCCCGAAAGTGGTCTTTTACTGGACGAGTGGCAAATTGCAGGGCGAGCCGCAGGCGAGCTCTGCAAGCCTGCGAGTCCAGTAAAAGCACTTTTGGGACGTGTTACGTACAATATTTTTTTAAAACGGTCATTGCTGTACCATAAACTTCATATTATTCAGTTTACATTTTTATAACAAGAACTCTTTATTAACTAATTTGAAATTTTTTTTTATATGTCAAGTTATTTTATGGTTTTAAATATATACAAAACTCGGTTACCATAAAAACCAATTGACCGCTATCTTAGACTAACTATTTTATTGTTTTTTTCATTAAAGATAGGCCGAAAAGTAAACAAAAATATGTCCGGTAATAGTTATTTGTGACACAAGGACAGAAAATGCCATTTTGCAAGAGCGAGTAAAGTTGTGTAGCCAAGGGGCGTAGCACCGAGGCGAAACAATACGAGCACTTGCAAAACATTTTGCGGACGTGTAACACACACTATTTTTTGGTCCTACCAATTTTTAATACTTTCAAAAGTTCAAAAACTGTTTACTTTGTGACATACAAGATTAGGTGTATATTGACATTATTGACATCTATTGCACGATTAAAAGAATTAGTAATAAGGAATGATTTTCTGATAATCGATTTCACGATCCTTAATTTTTATACATACGAATACTGTGCTAATAAGCAGCACAGTAAAAATTGTTATATTGATAATATTAATATTAATATCTAATAATTTTATATAAAAATAGCAGAGACAATGAACTATTATAGTTCAATGAGCAATAATAAAATTGAGATATGTAGTTTCATAATCGAATGATAAGTAGTTGTAAATTGACATAAATGTCAAATTTAAAATAAAAGTTGTGAGAGAAATTAAATGTAAGTTTGAATCCTGCTTACCTTTAGAAAAAGTTATTAGTTAAGTATATTATAAGCTGTTTTTAAATAAATTTAATTAAAATTTGTATTATTTATTATGTATTTTTGATGACTCATAGCGCCATCTCTTTAGATAATCTAAAAGCTACTTTGCCGGCCTAGGCCGGAAAATGTCATTTTCCGGACGATTTTGAAGTAATTAATAGTATTGTTTCTGGACGGAGGACCAAAAAAGCTTTTACCGGACTCATTTTTATTTTCTGGCCTTGTCCGACAAAATGAAATTTTCTGACCTAAAAATAAACCGGAAAGTATTAATTTCTGGCCGGTTTTAAAAAAAAATCTTTTAAAATAAAAACATTAAATAATCATTTTTACACAATAATTAATAATGAACATTTTGAAGATGAACAACTTTTCTTTTGGGTAGTTTATCGTCTGTTATTTTGTCTGCTAATGTCTGAGTATAGTCTTACCCCAATAACTTTCTATACTTTTATATGTCGAGGAATATTTGTATACATTACTAGCTGTCCCGGTGGACTTCGTGCCGCATAACACTGTCGTGACCTTTTTTCATTTTTCGAATTTTTACTATTTTGCTTTCAATGTTTTTTCTTTTATTTTATCATATTTTCTCATTATCAGGTTTATACTATTTTTTCGTTGTATTTTATAATTTATCGATTAAATATATTAGATATCTACTGCGCCACCTTACGGTGGCTTCATAGTACTTAATTTAGTAAGAATTTCTCGTTTAAATATGTGAGATAATAACTGCGCCACCTTACGGTGGTTTTATAGTATTTAATTTAGTAAAAATTGCTTGTTTAAATACATGAGATATTAACTACGCCACCTTACGGTGGCGTTATATTATTTATTTTAGAAAGTTATTTTTTGGCTTTATTTTTTTAGTATTTTCCCTTTTCTTTTAATTTTTCGTTTATTTATTTATAAATCGAAATTCAACATTATCTATTGGGTTTTCTCACAAAGTAACTGTTCAATAATCTAAAAATCAAAATACAGTGCCATCTACCGGGTGTCTACCTAACCTAGATGTCAAAGGTTTATAGAGTTACTTCAATTAACTTAAACTGTCATCTATTAGGAATTCGTAGAACTAAACAATAAATGTCACTTAGGGGATATTGTCACTTTACCGTCGAAATATACAAAAAAGTAAAAAAATCATTAAAAAACATTTTATAGTGGACCAAATAGTAAATCTAAACCATTCTCGAATCCATTTAAATATATACAAAAAAAATTATGAAATTCGGTCCAGCCGTTTAGAAGGAGTTCACTAACATACACACGAACACAAGAAATATATATATATATAAAGATTTGTCCTTAGTGTGGTATATAAGTTGATGCAATTGACTGGACCTGCAAAAAGGAAATAAAGAGTATAAAAAATGACGTAGATATAAGACATGGACCAGGTTCAGGAAGACCGCATAAGATTTAAGCAAACAATTTAAACGCTTGCGGAAATAGGCGTGATTATATTTAAAATAAAGTTTTTTTAGTTTTTAGTATATATCTAACTTGTGCTACGATACAATTAAAATATTTGATTGTAAAAAGAAACACCAAAATTTAAATTAATCTATTATAATGAAGTGTCTTATAATATGCAATGAAGGAAAACAATACAAGATGGTAAAATTCTTTAAGGTTTAAATTTAATTTTCATATATACCTATGTAGTATAAATTTAGTTTTGTTGTGATCGCTATTTTAATTGCTCTTCTGGGGAATTTGGAGTATAAGGGAGGAAAGTGTGTGTAATTTTAATTTTTGCGATTAATACAAATTAAATGATTTCTATAATATATTTTAATTTGTTGCATAATAGTATTTTGTGTCATTCAAATAAAATTAAATAAAAGTACGAGAGTTATTTTTATACTCTTTTCGTGCTTTTTTAAAACTCTTTAGAAATATGGAGTATTGGATCGCTTAATAGACATCATTTCGAAATACAGCGAGTACGTTAATCTAGTTAGCTCAAACGACCAATACTAAATCCGTTGTAAATTAAACTTGACAAATCGTTTGGTTACTATAATCCTATAAAATAGCTTTGATAAAAGCATATAACTGCAATTCAATCTTGTCAGCTCAAATAATAGAAAATCACATTCACTTTATTTTTATTTTTAACAAATTCTCTATACTACAAATTTGGCTGAAGAAAACGCTGTGCGTTGAAACATATCGTGTTAGTGAAATAAATTAGTGTAGATTTTTAAGTGATTGTTCCATTTATATTAATATTTTAGACATATGAGTTTAAGGAGAAATTAATTAAGTGTCATATGTGACATGAGTTGCATCAAGACAATTAAAAACACCGACTAACTACCAATGCATCAGTAGCTGAAGGGTTCAGAGGCGTTACCGGTTACCGGATAGAGTTAAAGATTTGGGTCCTTTCGGATGTGACATTGTGTTGAAAGTAGGTACAGTCTTTTTTTCTCAATGTCAATTGGTATGCTTTAAGACCTCGTAATTCATTAACAAGAGAAATACCAGTAAACCACTTTTGGCACATGTAATTATTTCAAAGAGCACTTAGATTTTTTATCTACAAACACTTGACACTGCATGTTTTAAAGTTTTCATCTATAGTGGTGTAGATCCCTATGTAATTAGAATTCTGGCATTTCTGAAGAAAAGAGGCAAAAAGTGATTTCTTTTAATAATTGTTCTTCGTTTGTTTATAAAAGACATCTTTTTGTCTTAAACACTTAAAAAGAAATCAATAATGCAGTTTCTTTTTTATTCCAATTTGATCTGTGTTTAATTTGCTGCTTTCTATAATGCAGCTAAATATAATAATCAATATAGGGCTTAAATTTTATTTAATTTAGTCAATTAATTTTTTTTTTCTGGAGAGTTTTTCTCAGTAATTTTTTGAAACATTTTCTCTGCTAAATTAGAGGCCAAATTTAGAACAAACATGTTTTTATTTAAAAAGTCGCACAATTTTATCTATACTGATATTATAAAGCTAAAGAGTTTGTTTGTTTGTTTGAACGCGCTAATCTCAGGAACTACTGGTTCGAATTGAAAAATTCTTTTTGTGTTGAATAGACCATTTATCGATGAAGGCTTAAGGCTATATAACATCACGATGCAACTATTAGGAGCGAAGAAGTAATGGAAAATGTGAAAAAAACAGGGAAAATTATTGATCCTTGAGGGCTACCATTGCGTGCGCTGCGAAAGCGGTTCAAGATACCAAAAATATATGTATGAAAGAATTATTCCTCTTGAAATGATCTACCAAAATGTCCGCGACAGTCTATGTCTATCTTTTAAGATTAACTCACTAGAACCGTTTTTATGGTAATCAAATTTGGTCGAAACTAATGCATTATTTGTTAAGAGTTGTATCAACGTAATAATATTAATCTTTATCCAAATAAATGTGTTGTTGATTAAGAGTATTTAATTGTGAACCAAATTGTCTTTGACATCACTTAATTTCAATGAACATCTGAAGATATTACAATTTTAAAATAACTAGGACGCCACTGTAAGGTGGCGCAGTTATTATCTCATATGTTTAAACGAGAATTTCTTACTAAATTAAGTACTATAAAGCCACCGTACGGTGTTGCAGTGGATATCTTATATAAAATATCTAATATAAAAAAATCATTGAAAACAAAAAAAAAGCAAAATGGTAAAAATTTGAAAAGATGAAAAATGGAAAAAAGACACGATAGTGTTATGCGGTACAAAGTCCACCGGAACAGCTAGTTTTTCAATATAGTTCGTTATCTTTCATTCATACAATTTTTTTCACTTTGTAGTACTAAAACTATACATTTACTTTGAGTGATATCTACTTCTTAGAATTCATACCTAAAGCAATAATAGGAAGGTACTTAAGCAGATGTAATTAAAACGTACCACATAATTAAAAGGCTCCAGGAACAATAAGAGTGAGAGCCACTTTCGAAAGGTTTATTAATGCATACATTTTATGAAAGAACCGAACTTAAACGGCTAGCCCCAACTGCGAATGATAATTAAAATGTAGTGTTTGCAATGAAAATCACTGGTTATCAAGAATTTTATTGAATAGAGGGGTGTAGCACCCCCATAAAGGTGGCTGACCCAAAGTGGAAAAATTTGTCGAAATTTATGTCAAAATTAGGTGCTTTTTAGGTGCTATTTAGGTGCGCAAAACAAAAATTAGGTGCGCTAACCGTTTTTGAAATATTTACGAAAAACCATGGGACCGCCAGTCTTTAACAACCTAGTTGACCCATAATAAAAAAAAACAAAAAACTAGGATTGAATAATCTTTAAATTAAGTGCTAATTAAGTGCTTTTTAAAACACGAAATATAAAATAAAAAAATTTAAAATTAAACGTATTAAAATTGAATATATTGATTGTGTATGGCAAAATGTCACATTTCTTCTTGCACTTTGAACCAAATTGGACATCGACAGTTTAAGAACAGTTAGAAATCGGTAAAATTTTTTTGGCCCGTAATTTTTTTAATGGATAATTCGGAAGGTCACCACTAAAATTTTTTTTTTAACTTGGACCTGAGCTGAGACTTGCAACCGGTCATTTCCGGAAATGATGATTAATATAAAATTCAATTTGTCAGAGATTTAAGTGCTCATTAAGTGCAATAGTTTCATGAGCAAAATAAACTGCTAATGAGCAATTTCAACTGAAAATATTTGGCCAAAGTTTTCTTGTATCTCAACTAAGAGTATCAATCTGCACTTTTTAAGCACATAGATCATTAAAATTTTCTTGTAATTCTATTACTTAATAATTCTCTCGTCCGAAATAAAATAAATTTTTTAATTTTTTGACCTGGGATCATTGAGCTGATACTTCTTACCGGTCACTTCCAAATATAATAATTATTATAAAAACCTTTTTGTCAAATATTTAAGTGCTCAGTAAGGGCAACAGACTCAACAGCAGAACAAACCGCTGATGAGCCAAGTCAACTAGAAATTCTTAAGTCTTTAAAAAAGTGTGTCATTCTGCACTTTCTAAGCACTTAAAAACTGGTACAAATACCTACGAAATAATGCCATAAAATTTCCTTAGTTTTTTTTGCGCGTAGCTCCGGTAATTAATTGACTTTTATCTCGACTCAAAACTTCTCTGCCGTTTTTTATCTCTACCCAAAATGAAGCGCAGCTATCTGAATTACTCAAAAATTATTTATACCATTACTTTTCTACTCCAAGAAATTGCAACTAAAAAATTCGAACAAGTAAAAAACGTCTCAATAGGTAATTATTTTTTTTATTTAAATTTTTGCTAGAAATGTTCTATCTAAGAGAAAAATTAAAGTAGTCAAAACAAAGGAATCAACGAATGTTGAACCAACCTATTTAGCCTTGCTTATTTTAGAGTAGAGATGGAAACCTATCATTATTTTCAACAATTATCTCTAATTGTTATTTCAACTAGTAACAATTTTCAAAAAATTATCAATTTTTCTATTAAACAATATTTATTTTCAACACTTTTTGTACATCAAATTTAGTTGTACTTAACATGGTTAACATTTTTTTATAACTGACCGGTTGCAATTCTCAGCTTAGCGGTCCGAGTTAAAAAAAAATAAAAAAAATTTTTAGTGGTGACCTTCCGAATTATCCATTAAAAAAATTCCGAGACAAAAAATTTTTACCGATTTCTAACTGTTCTTAAACTGCCGATGTCCATTTTGGTTCAAAGTGTAAGAAGAAATGTGACATTTTGCCATACACAATCAATATATTCAATTTTAATACGTTTAATTTTTAAATTTTTTATTTTATGTTTCGTGTTTTAAAAAGCACTTAATTAGCACTTAATTTAAAGATTATTCAATCCTAGTTTTTTGTTTTTTTTTATTATGGGTCAGCTAGGTTGTTAAAGGCTGGCGGTCCCATGGTTTTTCGTAAATATTTCAAAAACGGTTAGTGCACCTAATTTTTGTTTTGCGCACCTAAATAGCACCTAAAAAGCACCTAATTTTGATATAAATTTCGATAAATTTCTCCACTTTGGGTCAGCCACCTTTATGGGGGTGTGAGTAGCGACGTTATCTGATTGTTCTCGTATTTACCCTTAAACATACATTACCTAATTAAAATACAGTTTTCCATTTATGCCGGAATTTGATGATATCAACGCCTGTAAATTATGCAATCTTGTTTTCATTAACAGTTAATTCCAAGACAAAAGGCTCATTTGCCTTAATGTATCAAGTGTGTCATTAGATTTTATTGGTTTTAAAACTCAGCGTATATTTTAAAAGATATAAATAGATGCAATCTCGAAATCGATAATGTTTATGTGGTATATAACTTAATTCTAAATTAAAACTATGTTAAATTATGTCTATCTAGTGGTTGGTTGAATGTTTAGAAAGCGACACCTATTAACAATTACCTACACGAATCAAAATTTATACGCTATTCATCTTCTATTTAAAACAAAAAAAATAGTTATTTATGATATGAGTGTTAAAAGTGAGGTTTTATTTTGTGAGTGAAAACGTTTGTGAAATGAGCGGAGCGAATTGAACAATTTCACGAACAAAATAAAATCACTTTTAACACAAATACCATACAATGTTTTTTGTACAACTTCCCTATTTTGATAATGAAATGAGCGAATTTGCAATGACAATAAACTAAACCGTGTTAAAAGTAAACTAAACCGTGTTAAAAGTAAACTTGTTTACATGGCAACGTGTTAAAAGTATTTTTAACACGCTGCTATGTAAACAATCGTTTTTAACATTGTTTGCTATCATTAAAAGTGTCACTTTTAATGACAGTTGTACAAAAAATCATTTTTGATTTGTCAATTCTTTTTTTTTACAAGGCATTTGAACTTAACGTGTCAGTGTAGGTTTTTTGTTACAATAAAAAAATCGAATATCGTGCTGTGATAAAATTCAGTATTAGAAATTATTATAAAAATGGTGAAAATGTTGAAGGAATCTGCTTCTTTATTTTCAACTGTGTATCGATAGATTGGTCGTACAAGCGTCGAAAGTGAACCACACATTGGACGTCTAAAAAGTGTAACACCACCAGAAATCATTGAGCAAATAGGTGATATTGTTTGTAAAGATCCAAGTTTGAAAAAGCGTGAAATTACTGATACCATACGCATCTTACATGAAAGAGCATTTTTTACACGAAAAAGTAGGTAGTACATATAAAAAACTGTTCGGAAAGAATGTGCCGCATTCGTTAATAATTCAACAAAAACTGAATGGAAAACAAATTTCTCAGCGTCATTTGCGTCCTTTTAAAACTATGACTGGATGATGATCCATCATTAGTTTTTTGGGATGCAAAACAGGTTTTGTTGATTAAAAATGATGAAACAATTAACTCTGAATATTATTACAATCTTTTGTACCAGCTCTGGTTTACAGAAGAAAACAATAATTATCTATCAAGACAATGCACGTGTTCTCACAAGTTTGTTGACGATGACTTAATTGAACGAATTTCCTTGAACACCTACCGTATCCACCAGATTTGGCTTCCTTTGATTATAACCTCTCCAGAAGCTTAAAACAATTCCTTCGTGAAAAACGTTTGTCGTCGAATGAAGATGCTATTGCAGCCGTGGATCAAAATTATATATATATATATACTTTACTACTTAACTAAAGCATGTATGCTGTGACTCTGTTTTACTATTTTTAATAAGGTAATATATAACAATAAAATTTTTGTAGAT
This sequence comes from Altica lythri, assembly GCA_964028335.1. Taxonomy (NCBI): domain Eukaryota; kingdom Metazoa; phylum Arthropoda; class Insecta; order Coleoptera; family Chrysomelidae; genus Altica; species Altica lythri. Next base: position 57,502,662 of record OZ034801.1, on the reverse strand, counting down.
TACTAAGGACTTTTAATCTATTTGAGCAAATTTGTTATACACCAGACAAATAATCTATATATATATATATATATATATATATATATATATATATATATATATATATATATATATATATATATAATTTAAAGGTGACTGAATGACTGACTGACGTAGTGATCTATCAGCGCACAGCCCAAACCGCTAGACCAATGGGGCTGAAATTTGGCATGCAGATAGATGTTATAACGTAGGCATCCGCTAGGAAAGGATTTTGATTAATTCCACCCCTAAGGGGATAAAATAGGCGATGAAAAATGTATAAAAGTTTGTCAATTTTAAACCGATCGGGCTGAGAGTTTGCCTGCATATAGCTTTTATAACGTATGCATTCCCTAAGAAAGGATTTTGATTAATTCCACCCCTAAGGGGATAAAATAGGCGATGAAAGTTTGTATAAAAGTATGTCAATTTTAAACCGATCGGGCTGAGATTTTGCATGCATATAGTTACTATGACGTAGGCATCCCTTAAGAAAGGATTTTGATAAATTCCACCCCTAAGGGATAAAATAGGGGATGAAAGTTTGTATAAAACTGTGTGAATTTCAAACCGATCGAGCTGAGATTTTGCATGCATATAGCATGCAAGTTTATATAGTTTTAAAATAATAATAGTCTAATATCACTCGCGCATTAACGTGCGGGGTGTGTGGAGCGGTGTGGCGGTAGAACGCTGCTGCTGACTGACATGACACTGTCGATAGATGCGTAGAGTCTTGAAAATTCGAGAATATTTTTTTTTATTACGTATTGGTGTACTAAAAAATGACTTTTTTAAAATAGGGGTTGAAAATTTGTATGAAATTCGGTGACAAAAAACTTAAGTTTACGCGGATAAAGTCGCGGGCGGCCGCTAGTTGATAGTATAAACCTACGTTTTAATGGTTAAGTATTCGTAAACAGAATATTGGGTGCATATTTTGCGAAATTTTTGTAATGTAATTTTAACATAATTTTACGGCTACACCCCAACGAATTTATATTTATTGAAATAGTACAGTAATCAAATTTTTAACAAAATATGTAAATATTGCTTTTTGAGAAATATATCCATTAAAATTATAATGGCACATTTTGTAAATGTTAGTATGTTATTCCAACGGGCCTTTGAAATTTTCATTGCTATTAAATTCTTGACATTCTGATGTAATGATATAGAAATTTGTGTCTACCTTTATATTTTCATAGAAAATAGATTTTTGACAGCAATATAAAATTTTAATATTGAAACAGATCCCTAGATATTACAGTGAGATACTTCAAGTCGAGTATTAGCTTTATATGAAAGCGGTTTTGATCAAATTTTACTCTTATTAAAACCAAAATATAATATCAGAAATAACACTTTAATATATTTACATCTTAATACATTTAAATATATACTTTTTTACCACCAACTATATGCATTTTTTATAAAAAAATTCTTTATTAAAAATAACTTATACTTCCAGTAAATTAAAAACCAAGTCACGGTATATAGACAAGAATAGTAGAAGCACTCTCACTAAAATTGGTCCCATGCCGTCGAAGCTCTCGGTCCGCATTCGGTCTGCATTGTTGTCACTCACCAGCACGTTGTCAACCTAACATTTCTGAAGTTGTTAGATTGATACAAATAAAATTGATATCGGTAGATCTATAAAATAGGTCGGCAAATTTAAAATAGTGTATATAATAAAAAAGGTAACTATAAATTAAGTTACATAATTATAAAAGAAAATTATAACGGTATATAGGTAGATTAGTTCCTAAATCAGTAGATCTACCTAAAAATCGGTACAATTGACATCGCTGCTCATCAGTTTTCACAAAATTGCACAAAAAACGTCGGTAAACCTGAACGAAATGTAGTACAAAGAACTTTAAAGGCGACGGGGAAAGTAATTCTACTATTTTTGAAATTTAGAAATTAAACAAACAAGAAATTATTAAACTGACATTAAGGAGAAATTGAAAAAATGTCACATCCAGTGGGACTCGAACCCACCATCACTGCCTTATACGCAGGCACGCTTTAACCACTTAATCTATTGTCTATATACGGTAACCAAGTAGTTGGTTTAAATATATGAAATTAACGTAATTTCAAATCAGAATTTTTAGAGATTAATAAGTTTAACCAAAATACTATAAAATAATAGATTAATATGTTTTTTTAATATTTAGGTAATTTTTTGCCACTACAATAAAAAATAAATTATATTAGATCACTCTTTGTCAATATTAGAAAAGAAACTGGTAAGGGACCTACTTTACCGTTATAATTCTTTATTTGGTTCTAAAAATAAACTTGGAGGAACTGATGTTGTCTAACAAAATTAATACTGGCGATGCACGTCCGAATCGACAGGTACCCCGAAGGAAGAAGCAGACAGAGCCCTTAAAGAAATGTTTCGAAATGGCATAGTCGAACCATCCAGTAGCCCGTGGGCTTCTCCTGTGGTATAAGTGAGAAAGAAAGACAGATCAATGCAGTTTTGTGTCGACTTGTGAAAGCTTAATAATGTCACTAAGGAGGACAGTTATCCTCTGTCAAGGATTGATAATGCCTTCGACGTTTTGGCAGGTTCTACTTTGTTTTCTACCTTGGATCTTAAAAGCGGATACTGGCGGGTTAAAACGAATTCTGCAGATAAAGAAAAGGCTGCCTTTACTGGCTGCCCTTTAGGGTTATGGCAATTCACGGTCCTTCCGTTTGGCTTCTGTAATCGCTAATGAAAAACATCCTTCTAGATGGCGTTACTGTTGACTCCACTAAGATTCAAGCCGTTCAATAATAAATAAATGAATAAATTATGTTAAAGTCCCCATAAGTGTTTCAATACTTATAGAGTATGTAGTCTATTGGGACCTTAAAAAAACCTCATTGTGGTTTTCAGACTAGCATACTATTGACCAGAAAAACAGTGTCAAACTAGTTGGATGTCAGTACATAGTGGAATAAAAGCATGCTTATGAATCCACAATCAGCAAGTTTTAGTGCTATCAACAAGTACGGTCCGGAGCCGGACAAAAGCCTGAATGGTTAAGCACACGGCAAAATGCATGTCAAAAAAAAATATGCTACAAGAGCTGACGCACTGAGTGGATATCGGGTACGAAACATAACAGGGGCTTTTTATGGGCTATGCACCAATAAAGCGACACTTGTAAACAATACTGGAGACCTTAGCTATAGATTATACAGCAGGGACCCGGACATAGTAAACACATATTGTATCATTGCGACGCATTGAATAGTGTAACGTACTGATATTTAAAAGTCAACAGTTGGCTTCTTAATTTTCTACACCCTTCGAATCGGCTAGTGCCATCTTGTGAAGGGTCCTACCTTGGACAGTAGAAAATATTTTGAAATACCTCTCAGAGACTGTTGAGACTGTACCAATTACCCACTATCTCGCTGAGAAAACACCGGTGGATTCCAACAGCATTTCCTCTTGTGGTACCACAGAAAAAGAAAACGTCAGTTCCTTCACTCCGGAGAACAGTCCACTCCGATAGAAACAAAGTAGAATCAACGAATAAATTCTACCACCCTTAATTCAGACCACAGCAGTGACCCGATCAAAACTCCGTCTGAAGACCAAGAGAACACAAAGATAAGAGTTAAAATTATTTATAAAACTAATCATTCATTACATATATTTATTATCTAAAATAAATACATAAAACTGATATTTGCAATTTTATTTGTCTGTCTGTACTTAGCGCCCTTTATTTATTGTTTGGGGAGAATTGAGAAAGAACCAGAAGGAAGCCACGAACCCTGGAGCTAGCAAAGGGTAATTTTTACGCTACAATAGTCAATTTTTGAAGATTTCAGAGTAACTCACAAATATATTGCAAATCGGCACAAAACCGTACAAAGTACCAGGATCCCGAAATAGGTGCCATGAACGAATTAAAAAAAATACATAAGCCTAATTAAACTTCAGTGGAACAGGTGATTATATGTCAGACGGGTTCTTAAAAAAACATTTAAGATTCTACCTAATAGTTTCTAAAAACACTTTTAATAATATTAAACTCATAAACCTTTAGAGTCAGATTAGTGCATCAAAAAATCTGCTATACCTCGATAAGCAATTGCATGTCACTGATATCATTCTGACGTATATGCAAGTGGGGCCAATGCGAGGTTTGAATGAATCGTAGTTGCCCGGTTTAACTTGGAAGCATTAACCAAAGGCTAAAGGCCGATTCACACATATCAGTGAAGCCACAGTTCCGTCAAAGTGTTCGCTCAGTTCAGTATCAGTGCTACAGTGTTTCGTCAGTGATTCAATTCATACATGTCAGTACTCAGTTCACGGAGCCTCAGTGAAAACGTGTTCGTCGTCAAGTATTGAGATTATGGCGTTCAGTACTACGGAGCTAGCAATCATAGCTATTGCTTTGGACGAAGAAGAAGAACAGCATCAAAGAAAAAAGAGAAAATGGGTGCATGATGCATGTTGATCAAGAGAGACAGAAGGAGAATTCATGACATTATACAAAAAATTGGTTAAAGATGAAAGGAAATATTTTGAATATTTTAAAATGTTAGTGAGCTGTTTTAATATTCTTGTTCAGAAACTAGGAAGTAAGTTATTAAAAAAAGATACTCGTTGGAGGAAGGCTATATCTCCATATTTTATTTGTACTCCTATTTCGTTCCACAAATTGGTTTTGTATTTCGAATCCATGTACTTTACATGAGACAAATCATACAAAACCCTATTTTCACGAACCAATTCTTTCAATCGCTCGTCCTCCATTTTGTTTTTGATGCCGCGGCATCCGTGATCCGACAAAAAATATCGTCGTCAACGAATACGTCCGTGATTTTCGGTGTCGGCACTGACACTGACAAGTGGGGATGCGTTCATAGAAACTGTATGAAGGAATATTTTGCACTGTGCCGGTACTGTGTCTGAACTGTGACTTCACTGATATGTGTGAATCGGCCTTTACTATTTTTGTCCTATTAACGCGCAATAGAAGAGATACTTCTAAGGAAAATGACAAGCGCGCTAGCGTAGTAAATTATGTTGTCCAGTGTTGCTATTTTCTTAAAAGTACCTGTTTCTATTGCGCGTTAATAAGACAAAGATAGTAAGTCTTTCTAAGTTAAACATGGCAATTAGCATTCATTTAAACTTCGCATTATTTCATATAAGTTAATTGCTGCATTTTTTATCTTTCTTGCTTTTTATTTTTAAACATTAGCATATGACAAGTTTTTTTAAGCCTATAATTTAGCGTTATTTAAGTTTTTCTGAATTATACCTGCTTCCCACATCAATCATTGTTAATTAAAGTAAATTTTCTGACAATACGTAAACCAATTTTATTAGAGCTAATAATTAAATAATCTAATAAAAGGTCCTGAAACATCAAAGCAGTGTTAACTTAACAAAGTACTCTTTTATCGCAACACTTTAATCTGCTGACATCAATCATAAAGTGGATAAGGAAGCGAGAAGGTAATCTTGTTATTAACTTGTCAGTGTATAAAAGATATGGAAATACGGTAGCTCGGTCTTGTGCCATGTTCTTTTGTGTTCACGCTGTCTACCCGAATATCCAGCGAGTATAATTTACACTTTAAGAATCTTCTAGAATACGATAAGGAAACACTTGGTGTCGAGATACCTCCTAATTCACTCTCAAAAATATATGAAGCCAACTGAATTGTGGAATCGCCACTAAGTACATTTTTCAATGTTATAGATATTACAGCTACGGAAGCTGGTGACGTGTTATGTCAAAAATAAATCTACTTTTTAGATGTATAATGTATATAAGAAACACTCATATTCATTAAAATTTAATTCAAGGTGGCGATCATATTTTTTAAAAACCAATAGATTTGCACCAAGATAAAAAAAAATTAAAATCATCAGTAAAACTCGACATTTGCGAGTAAACTATAACCTCCGCTGCATCATTTACCAATATATTAAAAAGCAAAGGGCCTAAATGTGAACCTTGCGGCACACCTGACAAGACAGATATCGCCGAAGAAATAGAGCCAGCATAAATAATAAATTAAGTATTCTTTGAAAAGTTTAGTACTTATAGCTTTGTGATGTCTAAGTTACACATTCAAAAGTTTGGATTGTACAAGAACTAGGTTACTTTTTATGTAAAAATCTGGTAGGTACTTACCAACCTACTGTAGTACCATTTCTACACATACTTGGTTTATATGGAGTTTATATATATATATATATATATACGTAATGAAACACTTAAAAAGGGTTTAAATTTCCACTTTATTAACGAAATTGCATGACGCACGTTTCGACACACAGTGTCTTTGTCAAATGCTGTGGTACAACTATTTTAAATGACACAAAACAATTATGTAAAATGTAAACAGGATGGTTAATAATATGCCAAAATTTTATTTTAGGGTAAATTTAGGTGAAAAGGTTTAATAATGGGGAATTTCCAAAATCTGTTTGTTCATTTAATAGCAATTGTGTTACTTTTCTTTTATTTATTTCCATTATTTCTAAAAGGTTTAATTTATTAGATTTATTTTCGGAATGTAATATTTTAAAATTATCATCAAATGTGTGTATGTTTTCTATGAGGTGATTTGCATAGTGTGAGTCACTCTTTCTATATAAAAAATCTGGTGTGGGCACCACACGACCTTCCGAACACTAACAAGTAGTGGTAGTTTTTGATAAAAGTGTCAATATCTCGAAAACTAATGAAAATATCAAAAAAATGTATTCTTTCAAAAATGACTGAAATTACATGTTCTTTCCACAAAGTATAAATATTTTGCCAATAACGATATAAAAACCCAATATTTTCAAAAAATTCCATTTTTTGATAAGAGTAAACGTCCACTTCCGGTCGGCCGATTTTACTCAAATTCTATTAGATTCCTCCGATGGTGATTATAAGTAAGGTTTTATAGTTTCATTCCGATCCGATTAGCTGTTTAGCCGCAAATGTGTTCACAGACACACAGACATTTTTTATTTTTGGGTTTTTTAGGCTCAGGGAACCCTAAAACGCGTATTTCCGCTAAAAACCCGAGATCGAAATTTTTCGCGATCACAATACCTTCCTATAACAGCGTTGCTGTTCGGAAAAAAATATCGAAAAAACTAATTAGTTAGTAGTCAGATGTCAAAAATATAAAAAATAATTTGACACTAGTCAAAAGTTGATACTCTCAAAAAACATAATTTGACAGCTGTCAGATGTCAAAATATAGAAGGAGCTAATCTGACTGATATTAACAAGTAGTGGGTGGTAGAATTGGAGTGGCCATAGTATGGAGATGTCAAAAATATCGAAAAAACTAATTAGTTAGTAGTCAGATGTCAAAAATATAAAAAAAAATAATTTGACACTAGTCAAAAGTTGATACTCTCAAAAAACATAATTTGACAGCTGTCAGATGTCAAAATATAGAAAATTAAATGTTGAAATACGCCAAAACATAATTTGACAGCTGTCAGATGTTGAAAATATAATAACTACCAATTTTTGTTTAAAAAAAGCGAATCCACAATTTTTATTTCACATATTTCCAGTTTTTGATAAAAGTGTCAATATCTCGAAAACTAATGAAAATATCAAAAAAATGTATTCTTTCAAAAATGTCAGAAATTACATGTTCTTTCCACAAAGTATAAATATTTTGCCAATAACTATATAAAAACCCAATATTTTCAAAAAATTCCATTTTTTGATAAGAGTAAACGTCCACTTCCGGTCGGCCGATTTTACTCAAATTCTATCAGATTCCTCCGATGGTGATTATAAGTAAGGTTTTATAGTTTCATTTCGATCCGATTAGCCGTTTAGCCGCAAATGTGTTCACAGACACACAGACAGACACACAGACAGACAGACAGACAGACATTTTTTATTTTTGGGTTTTTTAGGCTCAGGGAACCCTAAAACGCGTATTTCCGCTAAAAACCCGAGATCGAAATTTTTCGCGATCACAATACCTTCCTATAACAGCGTTGCTGTTCGGAAGGTAAAAACTTCTCTTATGTTCTTTTATACGTGTATCGAAAGATCTTCCTGTTTGTCCTACGTACATTTTGTTGCATGAACCACAATTTAGAAGATAAACACCTGATTTATTTTTGAAGTTAGTTTTAGCTTTATTATTTTTTATAAATTTACCCAAAGTGTAATTTGTTTTATATGCTATATTGTAATTATTTCTTTTGAAGTGTCTAGATATTTTTCTGGTAATTTTTCCTGTATACGTGAGAGTTTTAAATTTTTCTTGTTTATTTTTAGATATTGGATAAATCATTTTAATAGTTTTATTAAATGTTTTTTTAAAAACAAGTTTGTCTATAATATTAGGATTGTAACCATTATTGCAAGCTATTTGTTTAATTATATTTAATTCTTTTTCATAATTTTCTTGAGTCATTGGTATATTAATTAGTCTATGAATAAATGAATGAAATGCTGACATTTTATGAATAAAGGGGTGGTTAGAGAAATTATGAATAATTGTATCAGTGTGTGATGGTTTATGATATATGGAAAAGTCATGTTTGTTATCTAAATTCTTAACTGTTAGGTCTAAAAAATTAATCATTTTGTTTTCTTCATGTTCTATTGTAAATTTAATATTAAGATGTAAATTATTGATTTGATTAAGAAATTGATTAAGTTGTCTATTTGTACCCGTAAAACAAGCAAAAATATCGTCGACGTATCTATACCAATAAATAAAATTTTGACTTAAAGGAAGTTGATGAATTTTGTTTTCTAAATTATCCATGAAAATTTCAGCTAATAACGGACTTAGAGGGTTGCCCATTATTAAACCTTCTTTTGAACTATATATTTTATTGTTGAATTGAAAATAATTCTGATCTAAGCATAACGTTAAAAGGTCTAATATATCTTGTTTAATAATTACATTTGTTCTATTCTTTGTTAATAATAAATTTACTAATTCTATGGTTTCTTTTGGTGGAATGCTAGGAAATAGATTTTGGACATCAAAAGAAATGAATTTTGCATTATTAGGGAGTGAAATATCTTTGATTCTATCTATTAATTCATAAGAGTTTTTTATACTAAATTTGCTTTTAAATGTACAATGCGAGTTTAGAATATTCAAAAGATTATTAGACAATTTTGTTGTAGGTGCTGAAACAAAAGAAACAACTGGGCGGATAGGAAAATTATTTTTATGTAGTTTGATTAAAGAATATAGTTGTGGTGCTTGTGGATTCATGATTATAATATTTCGTTTTTCAAAGTTATTGAAGATTGTTATTTCTTTGAGTATGTCTTTGATTAATTTTTGATATCTGTTAGTGGGATCAGAATTAATTTCTAGAAAATTGCCAGAATTCAGAAAATCTAGTGTTTTTGAGATGTATTCATTCTTATTTAAAACAACAATGGATTTACCTTTATCTGCTCTCGTGAATACTAGATCATCTTTTGTTATTTTATTATTAATTAACTTAACTAGATGAAAACCTTTATTAAAATTTACTGTAGGTGGCTCAAATGGTGTAGTTCTAATTTCTTGGGCAATTTTGTGGGATAGTAGAGGATCGCTATCTTCTATTGCTAGTTCACATTCAACTCCAAGGTATTCACGATTATGTTGATTGTCCTTAGGTTGAAGATTATAAGCAAACCCTTTCTCTAAGAGATCTATTTCGTTTTCACTAAATTCTGTTTCAGATAAATTAACAAATCTGCTGTAAAATTTGTGATCACTATAGGTAATTTTAACGTTGTTGGAATAATTTCGATTTTGAAGTAGTCTATTCAGCTTGTTCTGTTGTTTTCTAAATTTTTTGTTAATTATATGATTTACTTTTTCTCTTATATGATTGTCAAACAAGTCAAATTCAATATTGGTCAAACGGTAGGTTATTTCACTGTGGATGGTTTTGAGATATATATTATAGGTGTCTCTTTTGCTATATTGTATTTTTCTATCTTCAATTAACCATTTTGTCAAACCTGCAATCTTTCCTCTTTGGGCTGAAGTAGAACTATTGTTGGTTCTAAGATTCATGTATTTTGGAAATACACCATGTAGTTTACATTTATTATAAAACCAGATGTTCTGTGTACATACTCGTGTTTTTAAAAGAAGTTTGAAGTACCATAAGGCTAACAGACTTGTAGAAGCCACGAATATCTTTTCAATTATTCCAACAACGTTAAAATTACCTATAGTGATCACAAATTTTACAGCAGATTTGTTAATTTATCTGAAACAGAATTTAGTGAAAACGAAATAGATCTCTTAGAGAAAGGGTTTGCTTATAATCTTCAACCTAAGGACAATCAACATAATCGTGAATACCTTGGAGTTGAATGTGAACTAGCAATAGAAGATAGCGATCCTCTACTATCCCACAAAATTGCCCAAGAAATTAGAACTACACCATTTGAGCCACCTACAGTAAATTTTAATAAAGGTTTTCATCTAGTTAAGTTAATTAATAATAAAAAAACAAAAGATGATCTAGTATTCACGAGAGCAGATAAAGGTAAATCCATTGTTGTTTTAAATAAGAATGAATACATCTCAAAAACACTAGATTTTCTGAATTCTGGCAATTTTCTAGAAATTAATTCTGATCCCACTAACAGATATTAAAAATTAATCAAAGACATACTCAAAGAAATAACAATCTTCAATAACTTTGAAAAACGAAATATTATAATCATGAATCCACAAGCACCACAACTATATTCTTTAATCAAACTACATAAAAATAATTTTCCTATCCGCCCAGTTGTTTCTTTTGTTTCAGCACCTACAACAAAATTGTCTAATAATCTTTTGAATATTCTAAACTCGCATTGTACATTTAAAAGCAAATTTAGTATAAAAAACTCTTATGAATTAATAGATAGAATCAAAGATATTTCACTCCCTAATAATGCAAAATTCATTTCTTTTGATGTCCAAAATCTATTTCCTAGCATTCCACCAAAAGAAACCATAGAATTAGTAAATTTATTATTAACAAAGAATAGAACAAATGTAATTATTAAACAAGATATATTAGACCTTTTAACGTTATGCTTAGATCAGAATTATTTTCAATTCAACAATAAAATATATAGTTCAAAAGAAGGTTTAATAATGGGCAACCCTCTAAGTCCGTTATTAGCTGAAATTTTCATGGATAATTTAGAAAACAAAATTCATCAACTTCCTTTAAGTCAAAATTTTATTTATTGGTATAGATACGTCGACGATATTTTTGCTTGTTTTACGGGTACAAATAGACAACTTAATCAATTTCTTAATCAAATCAATAATTTACATCTTAATATTAAATTTACAATAGAACATGAAGAAAACAAAATGATTAATTTTTTAGACCTAACAGTTAAGAATTTAGATAACAAACATGACTTTTCCATATATCATAAACCATCACACACTGATACAATTATTCATAATTTCTCTAACCACCCCTTTATTCATAAAATGTCAGCATTTCATTCATTTATTCATAGACTAATTAATATACCAATGACTCAAGAAAATTATGAAAAAGAATTAAATATAATTAAACAAATAGCTTGCAATAATGGTTACAATCCTAATATTATAGACAAACTTGTTTTTAAAAAAACATTTAATAAAACCATTAAAATGATTTATCCAATATCTAAAAATAAACAAGAAAAATTTAAAACTCTCACGTATACAGGAAAAATTACCAGAAAAATATCTAGACACTTCAAAAGAAATAATTACAATATAGCATATAAAACAAATTACACTTTGGGTAAATTTATAAAAAATAATAAAGCTAAAACTAACTTCAAAAATAAATCAGGTGTTTATCTTCTAAATTGTGGTTCATGCAACAAAATGTACGTAGGACAAACAGGAAGATCTTTCGATACACGTATAAAAGAACATAAGAGAAGTTTTTTATATAGAAAGAGTGACTCACACTATGCAAATCACCTCATAGAAAACATACACACATTTGATGATAATTTTAAAATATTACATTCCGAAAATAAATCTAAAAAATTAAACCTTTTAGAAATAATGGAAATAAATAAAAGAAAAGTAACACAATTGCTATTAAATGAACAAACAGATTTTGGAAATTCCCCATTATTAAACCTTTTCACCTAAATTTACCCTAAAATAAAATTTTGGCATATTATTAACCATCCTGTTTACATTTTACATAATTGTTTTGTGTCATTTAAAATAGTTGTACCACAGCATTTGACAAAGACACTGTGTGTCGAAACGTGCGTCATGCAATTTCGTTAATAAAGTGGAAATTTAAACCCTTTTTAAGTGTTTCATTACGTTTAAATGGATTTCCATCAAGTAAAGGCAACCACCATTGAAAATATATATATATATATATATATATATATATATATATATATATATATATAAAGATTATAATTCTTGGAGGTGCAGTCAAGTTATAGGCGTTTATTTAAGAAAACTCTTTGAATTTTTATTCTAGCTTTCGAATTTTAATCAATTCATTAAAACGTTCTACAAGTTAAAAAAATATTGTTACATACAAACATTTTTTATATAAAAGAAAATTTAAACTTACTCTTCTTGAGGTTATCATTTTTTAGCAATTTCTACTATTTTATAAGAATACATTTTTAAGTTGATGATAAACTGACAGTTGTTAAATATAAAATTTCAAAAAGGTAATACAAAATCTACATCACAGTACACTTTTATTTTTATTTTATAATTTATAGTTTATTATTTGAGAATAATGTAATTTTTATTTTAACTTTATAGAAGAATGTATAATACTATAGACTAAAAATTTAAAGAGTTTCCTTAAATAAACGTCTAACTTGACTCAATTTCCGAGAATTATAATCTTTAGATTTTAACAGTCACTAATAGCTTCACGTATATATAATATATATATATATATATATATATATATATATATATATATATATATATATACTTTTAAAAATTCTTTGCTGACTCTTATGTAACAAAATAACGAGGATATTGGGTTTTTTTGCAGCAATACGAAAAGTGTACTCTTATAAGTAATTTAATGCCAAGCTTTCGATTATGATTATAATCATCTTCAGGGCGCTACAATATTTTATGTTATAATATGGACTAAAAAATTATTTTTTACTTACAACTTGTTGAGATTACTTCGCAATTGATAGTAATTGATAGCAATTGATGTACATATGTAATAATTATTGAAAAAACAAGCTTTTTAAAAATTATTAAAAAAGAAACTGAAACACTAGAGCTTTTTTAAAAAACGATGATACACGCGATTACATTAATTAAAACATGACTGGATGTATTTGTGTCATATTGGCTTTTGATTTAGAAAAATCCTATGGAAACGAAATTAGGTCTTGAAAAAAGATCATAGGAAACAATCAATAAGTATATGAAAACTTATTATAGTATTTAAATATAAAGTTGTATTAAAAATGTTATTAAATTTTTTTTTTTAATAAATTGAAAGTAGATATATAAAATTAATTAAAAAATTATTAAATTATTATTATAAATTTTATTTTAGTTATTTAATTTTTTGGTAGTTTTAAATTATTATTTAGATGGTTAATTTTCAAGTATATGTAAAAAATCAACACTACGTTTTTCCAAAAACAATAGGTAAGAAAACATTTCGTTTAAATGCCTTATATCAGTTCTATGATTCATAGAATGTGGTGTCTTATTGATATGTGTCATTTCCAAAAAGAGTCTTCTGGACATATTATTATCACGGTCTAAAACTGTAACATTATCATAATCTATTCGATGGTCATTTTGCACTACATGTAGTCCAAGTGCACTCCTTTCAGGATGTAGTCTACAGTCAGATTTATGTGATGTAATTCTATCTTTTAGGCGTCTCGAAGTCTGGCCAACATATACCTGGTTACAATCTTTACAAGGCAGACTGTACACTACATCAGTTAAGGAAAGCAATGGAGTTTTTGTTTTTAAATTTGTGAAAATTCCTCCCACTGTGAGAACATTTTTAAAAGCAAAAGTTATTTTAGTTATTGTTTTAAGTATTTTTGTTAAGTTGGGTGTCAGTTCTTTAATATAAGGAAAAGAGCGATAGATAATAGTGTCTTGTTGATCACCAACCTGTTGTGATGTATTCTCTCTATTGTTGATATTATTATTTTGTATGTTTTGGGTGTTATATAATAATTTCTTGAGCAGAACTTTAGGGTAACCATTTTCAATAAACAATTGATACAGTATTTTAAGATTTTTTGTGTAAAAAGTGTTGTCACAAAGATTCATTACTCTGTTTTTCATGGTCTTAACTAAGTTTAACTTCATTGAGTGCTTATGATATGAATTATAGTTCAGATACCTACCAGAACTCATTGGCTTTCTATACCAGTCTATTATTAAATTGTTATTATTACGAATAACCCTTGTATCTAAGAATGGTATGGAGTTATTTGTATCTTCTTTTTCAAGAGTGAACTGTATATGTTCGTTAAAATCGTTAAAATAATATAAGATGTTATCTAATTCGTTTTCAGGTAGACAGACAAGTATGTCATCGACATACTTTTTAATGAAAAAGAGATCAAAAGGCAAAACCTGAAGTACGATATCTAAAATATAATCCATAACATAATCAGCCAGAATTGGTGAAATTGTGCTACCCATTGGTGTACCAAAAGTCTGTTTATAGAAATTATTGTTAAAAACGAAATAGTTATTATTAAATACTGTTGTTAGTAATATAAAAAATGTTTGTTTAGAGATTTCACAATGATTTGATATCAGTGACCAGCTTCGTTCTATGGCTCGTATACATATTTCCAAATAGACATTGCTGAACAATGATATAACATCCAAACTGGCTATTACGTATCCTTCAATAGGAGTAGATTACCAGAAGGATACGTAATAGCCAGTTTGGATGTTATATCATTGTTCAGCAATGTCTATTTGGAAATATGTATACGAGCCATAGAACGAAGCTGGTCACTGATATCAAATCATTGTGAAATCTCTAAACAAACATTTTTTATATTACTAACAACAGTATTTAATAATAACTATTTCGTTTTTAACAATAATTTCTATAAACAGACTTTTGGTACACCAATGGGTAGCACAATTTCACCAATTCTGGCTGATTATGTTATGGATTATATTTTAGATATCGTACTTCAGGTTTTGCCTTTTGATCTCTTTTTCATTAAAAAGTATGTCGATGACATACTTGTCTGTCTACCTGAAAACGAATTAGATAACATCTTATATTATTTTAACGATTTTAACGAACATATACAGTTCACTCTTGAAAAAGAAGATACAAATAACTCCATACCATTCTTAGATACAAGGGTTATTCGTAATAATAACAATTTAATAATAGACTGGTATAGAAAGCCAATGAGTTCTGGTAGGTATCTGAACTATAATTCATATCATAAGCACTCAATGAAGTTAAACTTAGTTAAGACCATGAAAAACAGAGTAATGAATCTTTGTGACAACACTTTTTACACAAAAAATCTTAAAATACTGTATCAATTGTTTATTGAAAATGGTTACCCTAAAGTTCTGCTCAAGAAATTATTATATAACACCCAAAACATACAAAATAATAATATCAACAATAGAGAGAATACATCACAACAGGTTGGTGATCAACAAGACACTATTATCTATCGCTCTTTTCCTTATATTAAAGAACTGACACCCAACTTAACAAAAATACTTAAAACAATAACTAAAATAACTTTTGCTTTTAAAAATGTTCTCACAGTGGGAGGAATTTTCACAAATTTAAAAACAAAAACTCCATTGCTTTCCTTAACTGATGTAGTGTACAGTCTGCCTTGTAAAGATTGTAACCAGGTATATGTTGGCCAGACTTCGAGACGCCTAAAAGATAGAATTACATCACATAAATCTGACTGTAGACTACATCCTGAAAGGAGTGCACTTGGACTACATGTAGTGCAAAATGACCATCGAATAGATTATGATAATGTTACAGTTTTAGACCGTGATAATAATATGTCCAGAAGACTCTTTTTGGAAATGACACATATCAATAAGACACCACATTCTATGAATCATAGAACTGATATAAGGCATTTAAACGAAATGTTTTCTTACCTATTGTTTTTGGAAAAACGTAGTGTTGATTTTTTACATATACTTGAAAATTAACCATCTAAATAATAATTTAAAACTACCAAAAAATTAAATAACTAAAATAAAATTTATAATAATAATTTAATAATTTTTTAATTAATTTTATATATCTACTTTCAATTTATTAAAAAAAAAAATTTAATAACATTTTTAATACAACTTTATATTTAAATACTATAATAAGTTTTCATATACTTATTGATTGTTTCCTATGATCTTTTTTCAAGACCTAATTTCGTTTCCATAGGATTTTTCTAAATCAAAAGCCAATATGACACAAATACATCCAGTCATGTTTTAATTAATGTAATCGCGTGTATCATCGTTTTTTAAAAAAGCTCTAGTGTTTCAGTTTCTTTTTTAATAATTTTTAAAAAGCTTGTTTTTTCAATAATTATTACATATGTACATCAATTGCTATCAATTACTATCAATTGCGAAGTAATCTCAACAAGTTGTAAGTAAAAAATAATTTTTTAGTCCATATTATAACATAAAATATTGTAGCGCCCTGAAGATGATTATAATCATAATCGAAAGCTTGGCATTAAATTACTTATAAGAGTACACTTTTCGTATTGCTGCAAAAAACCCAATATCCTCGTTATTTTGTTATATATATATATATATATATATATATATATAAAAAAATGAGGATAACGGGAATCAACGCAACAAGGATCATGGTTACAAGTAGGAATGGTAACCGCAGACATGCATGTTTCTGGCTCATTAGCCGTCATCAGTGCGGCATAACCAAGAAGAGTATTGCACTTGGCTAGCAAAAGTGTTGGGTACTTGGTTATGCCGCACTGATGACGGCTAATGAGCCAGAAACATGCATGTCTGCGGTTACCATTCCTACTTGTAACCATGATCCTTGTTGCGTTGATTCCCGTTATCCTCATTTTTTTTTTATATTAATACGCGTTTTCTTGGCACTTTGTTTATATATATATATATATATATATATATATATATATATATATATATATATATATATATATATATATATATATATATATATATATATATATATTTTGTGATATTATCCTATTATATGTTATAAATTAAAGAACAGATCAAATTAAGTTATTAATAAATTCATTAAAAAAAAAGGAATATTCTTGATCCTGGGCAGAATACAAAGTTTAGGTTGTATATAAATAGTATTAATTTTCTTCAAGTTCCTTAGTTTTAGTGTTGTTTTAATTTTTTCTTCGTTCCTAAAAAAGGAAACATAAATTTAAAAATAAAATATAAGGAGTACCATGATATATTCATAATTATAAATAAAAGGAATCATGTAATTTTCTTTCTATAAAACAAGAAATTTGTCTGAGAAAGTATGCTAGAAATAATATTTTTTTTTATGCAAAGAATAAGTTCAAATATAAATTAAATGTAGAATTATATGCTGTATTAACTAATGCATATGAGTATTTAAAAGTTATTATTATGGTTTAAATTTTAAATGAAAAAATTTATTAAAAGAATGAAATGAAAAGTTTTAATATTAATAGTAATAAATAAAAAACATAAATTTGTATAAGAATCCTAGGTATAAGATAAATTGTAAATAGAAATTAATCAAGTGCACGGATGTCATAAATTAAGTTATTATCAAGTAGGATCAGATAGATACTAATAAGAATTGTTAGGATAGTTGTTTTTTGTTATTTTTGTTTTGGAAGTTGTTGATTTTAAACGACTCTCTCTTGTTTTTTGTTCAGAAAGAGAAAAGACGTGTTAAATTTGCTCTTGTAATTTTTTACGATTTTTATTAAAATTTCAGTCTTGAGTAATTGAATATTATTATAAACGTCTGTAAGAAGAAAACTAAAGTATATTGGTAAGCAGAAAGTTAATTTTTATATAAATAAAAGAAATCAGAAGATGAGAACGTGATAGCAAATGGTGCTATGAATGTAATCTTGAATTTCCAAGTACGTGTTAAATAGAAAGAAGGAATAAGTACATACCAGCGTTGCAGAGTTCATTAAGCAGTTAGAAGACCTTTTTCTTGAACGAGTTTATCGTTTCTTTTGATAATCCTGTAGCAGACTAGCTGAGAGAATTCATAGATCCTGGAGTCACGGTATTAATATTGCACTATTCACCTTAATAAAGAACTTTCTTGTGTTTTATATATATAATTGGATGAACAATTAATTTCCTCATTTTCACTTTTACTCTATTCACATATTTTATTAGTTTTAAGAATTTTTTTGATATGTATAATACCACCATTTATTAATCTTTTCATATCATTTTACTCACATAATTAGTAATCATAGAATCTCACATTGACGAGAAGATAGGTTACAGATCTTCTTCTTTTTAATTTAAACATCCATAGGTATCATTTGGTGCATAATAGTTATTATGCATATAATTTCAAGACAATATCAAATTAATAAAATAAAACATTGGATTCTGCCCTGAGATAGAGTCGTTGATAAAAAAATTTATAAACAATAATTCAATTCACATCAAATTTTAAAGTTAAATATAATTATTTTAAATTTACATCATTTTAAATATAACATATAATCAGATAAACAACACAAAATTATAAACAATTAATAATATACATTTACATTTTCATATATGTTATAATATATATATATATATATATATATATATATATATATATATATATATATATATATATATAAATAATGGTATAGTGACTGGTTCAATATAACGTAAAGTCAATCGTGGAGTTGCAGTCAACGTTTGGCCAAGGTAAGTAAAGAAAACTCTTTGATTTCAGTCAAGCTTTCGAATTTATTTAATTCTTCTTCAGGACATCTGTGGTGAAGAACAATTTTTATAAAATAAAGAAATATTGTTACAAATGTGATGACTTACTAATCGTGAGGTTATAAGAAAAGCGACGAATTCCGTTTGACAACATTACACTAATAAAACATTTTAAAATTCAGGTACATCACTATTAAAATACATAAAAATATATACATTTACACCATAAAACTTATTATTTTGTTATTTTTAGCATGGAGGTTTGTCTGTAAATGATTGAATTTTAATGTGTCTTCAATTTCCTTTTTTATTTGTGTGTTTTTTATATATGGTTTTTATTTTAACACAGTAGGAGAGCAAAACATTTTGATGATTTATTTATTTAGATTTTATTATTATATCAAGTAAAATTCTGTAGTCATAAAATGCGGGATTTTACTTTCAAAAATTTATTTGTTAAATTTTATGAACGTTGTTGTGTTTTTATTTTTATTTATTTTAGTGTTATATTAATCTTTATGTTTGTAATCATGTTTTTATTTATTAATAGTTTATTTATCTTTATATTTATATATTAAAATTTTTTTTATTTATATTTATTTTTGAAACGACAGAATGTAACAATAAATATTACTCAGCCCTTCTATATCCGATTTTCTATTAATACATGTTTCCCTTCTGTCAATGTGTGTCATTTCTAAGAATAATCGTTTCTTAAGGTTCCTTTCCCTTTCTAAAATTTTTGTTTCTTCAAATTTAAAACTATGACCATTTTTAATTGCATGTTCAGTTAGTGCGCATGCTTTATATTTATTATTTTTAATGTCACTTTTATGCGAGATGTTCCTGCTGTGTACAGTTCGGCATGTTTCCCCAATATACACCCTTTTACAATCCGAGCAAGTGATTTCATATACTACATTTGAACTTTCTAAATTACTAAGCGGATCTTTGGTTCGAGTGTATAATCTAGAAATGGTTTTGATATTTTTCGTGCCTATTTTGAAATTGTCATAATTTTTGAATAGTTTTAAAAGTTTAGGAGTGAGTTGTGGGATATAAGGTAAAGAACCAAAAATTGGCTGTGAATTTTCATTAGACAAGACACCTCTCTCAATGTCAAATGTTTGTTGTTGATTGAAATTATTGTTTTCACTTATTCTTGCAATGCACGTGGTACTAAAAATTAATTTATTTAATAATCCCAAAGGGTATGAATTATTTAACAGTATTCCTTTTAATTTAAGTAAACCTTGGTTTTTAAGTCAATTGTTACTCAATGACGAAAGGTATTACCAACAATTACAAAATGATCCTACTTGTACATTTCAACAGAAAGCCAATAAATTAATAAGTGACTTGGAAAAACAATCACAACTTTCCTCAATAGAAGCAAAATCATTAAGAATATACAATTCAGTAGCTCCTAGATTTTATGCACTCCCAAAAATACATAAACCCATTTTGTCAATGCGCCCCATTGTGTCATCTATTGATTCTCCCAACAGTAAATTGGCTAGTCTTTTAACATCTATTTTATCTAAAACCTATAATTTTAATAATAATTTTATAATAAGAGACTCTTTCCATTTTAGTGATTTCATTAACAACATTAGAATTCCTGACACATATATTCTAGTGAGTTTCGACGTTGTCTCCATGTACACGAATATGCCAACTGAACTAATAATAAATTGCATTGAAAAACAGTGGATTAACATTGAACCTAATTGCAAATTAAGCTTAAATAATTTTAAAAAAATTTTAACGTTCATTTTTGACACCAATATCTGTAAATTTAATAACAAATTTTTCAAACAAATATTAGGCACACCAATGGGTAGTACTTTGTCCCCGATTCTTTGTAACTTTGTACTGGATGACTTGGTAGAGAGAAGTATTAATCAAATACCATTCAAAATTCCTTTTGTCAAACGTTTTGTTGATGATTTAATACTTGCGATACCATTTAATAAAGTTGATTTTGTCCTAAAAATTTTTAATAACCAATGTAAACAACTGCAATTTACAGTGGAAAAAGAAATTAATAACAGGTTACCTTTCCTAGATTTAATCGTCCATCGCACACAAAACAACATCCTACAAACTGAATGGTACCGTAAACCAATATGCAGCAACAGGTTTATTAATTTTTATTCTGAACACCCTCCAAGAACTAAGATTAACCTAATTCTGGGATTAAAAGACAGGGTTTTAAAACTATCACACCCAAAATTTAAAAACCAAGGTTTACTTAAATTAAAAGGAATACTGTTAAATAATTCATACCCTTTGGGATTATTAAATAAATTAATTTTTAGTACCACGTGCATTGCAAGAATAAGTGAAAACAATAATTTCAATCAACAACAAACATTTGACATTGAGAGAGGTGTCTTGTCTAATGAAAATTCACAGCCAATTTTTGGTTCTTTACCTTATATCCCACAACTCACTCCTAAACTTTTAAAACTATTCAAAAATTATGACAATTTCAAAATAGGCACGAAAAATATCAAAACCATTTCTAGATTATACACTCGAACCAAAGATCCGCTTAGTAATTTAGAAAGTTCAAATGTAGTATATGAAATCACTTGCTCGGATTGTAAAAGGGTGTATATTGGGGAAACATGCCGAACTGTACACAGCAGGAACATCTCGCATAAAAGTGACATTAAAAATAATAAATATAAAGCATGCGCACTAACTGAACATGCAATTAAAAATGGTCATAGTTTTAAATTTGAAGAAACAAAAATTTTAGAAAGGGAAAGGAACCTTAAGAAACGATTATTCTTAGAAATGACACACATTGACAGAAGGGAAACATGTATTAATAGAAAATCGGATATAGAAGGGCTGAGTAATATTTATTGTTACATTCTGTCGTTTCAAAAATAAATATAAATAAAAAAAATTTTAATATATAAATATAAAGATAAATAAACTATTAATAAATAAAAACATGATTACAAACATAAAGATTAATATAACACTAAAATAAATAAAAATAAAAACACAACAACGTTCATAAAATTTAACAAATAAATTTTTGAAAGTAAAATCCCGCATTTTATGACTACAGAATTTTACTTGATATAATAATAAAATCTAAATAAATAAATCATCAAAATGTTTTGCTCTCCTACTGTGTTAAAATAAAAACCATATATAAAAAACACACAAATAAAAAAGGAAATTGAAGACACATTAAAATTCAATCATTTACAGACAAACCTCCATGCTAAAAATAACAAAATAATAAGTTTTATGGTGTAAATGTATATATTTTTTTCTACAAGCATGCGTAAAACAACACTTTCCCGCACGCATTTTAATTCAGAAAATATCTCTTTCCCGCACGGAGTGCGGGAAATACTTTTTCCCGCACGGCGTGCGGGAAAGATTTTTTCCCGCACGCATTTTTTTTTATTAATTAGAGATGTTGTTCGATAACTTTTTTGACAAATTATTGTATTATTATCTTTATCTTGTTGGACTACATACAAATAGTAAAAAAAATTAAGATTATTTTACATGAAAATAGGGATTTTTAAAATGTTTGTTTTTAAAAAAATCATAATTTATTAAATCACCCCTGTAAACCTTATTCAAAGCAACAACAAATTCACCTGTTTAAGTAGGGTTGCTATAGCTGCAGTCGTGTATTTATTGACACTATGAAAGATTTAATTGTCAGAATTGCATCTTTTCAAGTATCTGAATAGTAATCCAGGTGATTTTTAAAGTTTTGATTCAAAAAAATTAAATGGATAATTGCGATGAAGACCTTCCGCACAGTATTTTGGAGGCTGCTGCTGAGGCCAACCTAGAACTCCTTCCTGCGATTTCCAAACAAAGGTATGAAAGGCAGTATGATCATTTTGTTCAGTGGGCTCGTCAAAAGGGAACCAACAATCTAAAAAAAGAGGAAGTTTTACTGGCTTATTTTTTAGAACTAAGTAAAGTTATAAGACCCAATACTCTTTGGTCCCGATTCTCAATGATAAAGGCTGTTATGAAACTAAGAGAAAATTTCGATATTGGCAACTTCTACAAATTAATTACATTTTAAAAAAAACAATCTGTAGGCTTTTCCCCAAAAAAAGCCAAGGTTTTCAATAAAGAAGATATTGCCAAATTTATGGTCGAAGCTCCAGATGATGTTTATTTATTAATTAAAGTGGCCACTATCTTCGGTTTAGCAGGAGCTTGCAGAAGAGTAGAACTCACAAATATAACCTTAGAAAACATCGAGGTTAAAGAAAACTACATCACAATAAAAATAACTGATTCGAAAAATCACACATCCAGAGCTTTTGTAATCTCGGAAGAAGTAAACAACGGTAGATATTTTAAGCTTATTAAAAAATATGCATCATTGAGACCTTTAAACACACCTCATCGTCGTTTTTTTGTACAATTTAAACAAGGCAAATGCACTAATCAATGTGTAGGAATCAACTCATTTGGAAAAATGCCTTCTGAAATTGCGGCCTACCTAAAGCTTCCGGATCCTCAGTGCTATACAGGTCATAGCTTCAGACGCTCTTCTGCGACATTTTTGGCTGATTCTGGAGAAGAAATTACAAATATTAAGAGACTGGGCGGCTGGAAATCTACCACCGTTGCGGAGGGATACGTAGAAGATTCCGAAATAAAGAAAAAGAACCTATGCAACAAAATTTTAACACTAAATGAACCACAACCAGAAGCGCAGGAAGCGTGCCAATTAAACATGACTCCAGCTATATCCTTCAGTGAAAGCAGTAGACCAACTGTGGAGCAACAACTTAATTCGGCAATTAGCCTACAAAAAGCTATAAATTGTACTTTTAATATTAATATTAATAATAAATAATTTCAAATTTTGTTACGTTGTTAGAAGTTAAAATAAAATTTACAAAATGTATAAAGTATCTTTTTTATGCTTGTAGAAAAAATATTGATCCTAACTCTTGCGGAAATTAACTTTCCCGCACTTAACTGCTTGCCCGAACTCCGCTTCGCGTCGTTCGGGCATCGGCAGTTCGCGTGCGGGAAAGTATAACTTTCCGCACTTGTTAGGATAATAACTATTATGTATTTTAATAGTGATGTACCTGAATTTTAAAATGTTTTATTAGTGTAATGTTGTCAAACGGAATTCGTCGCTTTTCTTATAACCTCACGATTAGTAAGTCATCACATTTGTAACAATATTTCTTTATTTTATAAAAATTGTTCTTCACCACAGATGTCCTGAAGAAGAATTAAATAAATTCGAAAGCTTGACTGAAATCAAAGAGTTTTCTTTACTTACCTTGGCCAAACGTTGACTGCAACTCCACGATTGACTTCACGTTATATATATATATATATATATACATAAAACTAAGACAACACGACGTCAGAATGATCGTCAGCCTCTTGACAGGACATTGTCGGCTCAGAAAATACCTAAGTCAGCGGAATTGAAAACATCTGTCGATACTACCAACAGCAGGAGGAAACAGCATATCGACTGCTCCAAGTTACGTGAAGAGGCCACTGTCAAGGATATTTAAGTCTCATTAAGAGGGCAGGACTAGACGAGGCGCTCTAATCCTATTCTAGATATGATAGGTGTTCACAATAAAGATCGCAGTAATACAGGCTAACAGCCAACCCAATGAATATCTATCTACCTATCTTACTACTCTCTTGTCATTTTACTTATATTGTCTTTCCTTCTAATCTTCTTTTCCTTGTCCAGTCCATGCTGTTAATCACTTTTACACCTCTCCATATGTCTAAGTTTCTAGCTCTATGCCAAATTGTCCTATCATCATTTTTTTCTTAAGATTTTTATCTTTGCTGTTTCCATCATTATTTTTGTTCTCTCGGTTTCGGATCGTTTTGTACCGTTTATGTCGGTTTAATGAATGTGTTATACTTTCTGACATTAATGTTTTCCCAATATTTATGTTTCTCTATATTGTGTCATGCAAGCATTCTGCGCCCTTTTTTGCTTTATTTACTTAATCTTTTTCTTATTTTTCAAGGTTTCGATAGCTAGATAGTGTCATACCATGTTATTAAAACTTGCTTTATCAACGTATTTGTTCCCCTAAGAAACTCATAATCGCAATGCCAGAACCATATGAGTTTGCTTACACTTTATCTTTACGGATTCTCAGTCAGCCAACCAACACAGAGATAAAATATATGTTTTTCAGTTAAGCTACGAATCGGAGTCTATAAATTCAAATGAAAAATTATGTGATTTCTAAAAAATATATGTTGACGCTTTACATATCTGCTGTTTGCAATGCACTGACTAGGTGTTTTAAAAAATTCCCGTAGAGAACGTTAAAACTATTGCAATTTTACGGATTTTAGCGGATCGTATAAACAGAGTGGTTAAAAATTTTTGTATTGCGTTCTAATAGCAGTATAATTAGTAAAAAAAATATTAAAAATGTTCCAATGTAGGTGTATACGTCTTTTCCATTCTTTCCATACTAAATATAATTGATAGAACGTTGGTTTACGAAGCAAAAAAAAAACGATTAAATTTACCTACATTTTACGGTTAAAATGTAGGTCCTAAAGAGTACTGCAAGTTGTATTAAGAGTTTTTGGTATACTAGCCCAATCGCTAATGCACTGTTAGCTAATATGCTGCAGAATTAACACTAATACTAATACTAAAATACTTAGATGGAATCACTGTATTTCTGAATATTTTTTTTAAAGAAAAATTTAATTTAAACCCAAAGAAAAGGCTTTTTATTGTAAAAAATAATTTTTTGCAATTTATTATCTTGTGAATTATTTATTGGACAATAAATGCCCCAAACAGACGTAGTACTTCTGCTTTTATTCAATAGAATTACTAGTTCTTGCAATCTCCATCTCTTGCAATTAGGCACGTACTAATCTTTAAAATATACCCAAAAACCCGACTGGTACTTTCCCCCATCACAAAAGATAACATCAAAATTACCGACTGGTACTTTCCCTATTACAAAAGATTTTCAGGAAACTTCCTTTCTGAAGGTAAGCCGCTACCTTTTATGATTACAAGTTTTAATTTTATCATCCCCGATATCCGAACGGTAGTATTCACACAGATCTCTCGCTGCTCTTAGCACTCCCACCACTCGGATTTTTTCTCTGGGCCCTCTCTGCGCTCAGTTTTATTATTCTTATAGTTTTCTTACCGCTTAGTCGTAGTTTTTCTTCACCTTATTAGTCTCCTCTAGTTTGTGTGATTTTATTAGTTTTTTTCTCCTCTGGCTTCATGCTTACGCTCTCTGCGGGTTCGTGTTTAAAGTGACAAATTCCGCACCACAGACTCACATGAACTGTTGTTGTCAAAATTTATAGCTTAGTGATAGTAACATTCGTGATAAACGTCCGATAGAACCTAGTGATAATAATAATTAGTAGTAAAAGATTGTATATATTACAATAAAGCACAGTGCAATAATATTAACTTGATTAACCCACCACAAGCCAGCGAATTGTGAATTACAGCAAACTGCTGTGTGAGAAGTTGGTACTGAGGTTATCAACTTTTCAACAACTACTTTAATAAACTTTAACGTTAAGAGCTGCTGGGGATAATTTATTTCATGCAGAGTGCCTAATATATTCTAGTAAACACTTGCAGGATCAAAAATAGAATTAGACCTTATCGAAATATCACACAGAATACTGATGCAGCATTAGCAAAATGAAAAAAAAAAACATGCCACAAGACAATGTTGTCAATTTAATAAAACAAAAAAAAGCTTGTTTTTGGCCATCATTTTGTTTAAAAAACCAAAAAAAAATACGTTGTGGTTATTTTCCCATCCTATTGGTTTTTACTGCTTTGGAAAAATTTCGGTTAGGAGAAAGGCCAATTCTCACATAGCAGCGCCGCAGCAGCGCAGCGCGGCGCCGCAAATGCGGCTCCATAAAATATTCATTATTTTAAATGGAACAGTTCCCACATAAGCAGAGCAGTGCGGCAGCAGCGCAGCACGTCAACATCCAACGCCTTCAGGCCGATTCTCACATAGCAGCGACAAATGTTTCGCAACCGCTACGCTCGTGATTCTGCTGCTACTGCACTGCTTAGGTGGGAATGCCTTCATGGTTTTTGCATCGCGGCGGAGCTGTGAAGCGCTGCTGCCGCGCTGCTGCGGCGCTGCTATGTGAGAATCGGCCTTTAAGCTTTATTGTTAAACCACAAATGTTAGTAACCTCAAATATTACGAAAACTACTTGATAACTTCGTAATTCTTTGGTTATGTGTATTTACTGCCATAGTATATATTATAGTATTTACCCACGACTCATAAGTAAATTGCGTATTTTTTAACCTATAACTCTGTCAGTAAGTGTCAAATTATTGAGGAGTTGTGTTATAGTTTCATTTACTAAACTAGTGGAGTAAGTAAATAGAAACCTGTATTATTATGTTGGTTACCTACAGTTTTCATTAAATTAAACTAACTTTTGACATTTCTCAGACAGAACTGTCTGCGAAATCGAATATTTTTGACAACTTATGCCAAAATTTAATTTTTATATTTGTTATTTTTAGTTTTATACAAAACCATTTGGTAAGTCGTGGGTAAAGCATAGTACTTCACTCGATGAACAAATTGCATATTTAGCTCGTTTCTTTAGCCCCTTCGCTCGCAAGCTCGCTCATGGGCCAAACACACTCGCTGTAATATGCAATTTACTCCACTCGTAAAGTAATATACTATTAATTATTGGTTTGAATGTATAATTTCCTTTATGTATATATAGTATACTGGCTATATAAAACAAAAGTAGTTAAACAAATACGCGTATCTTGGGCCAAATATTAAAAGTATCGCTTTTTACTAAATACATATCTACGTATACACGGTACATATGCAAAATAACATTTTTTACAAGTTTTGTCTGTCGGTCTGTTTGTTTGTTCCGGCTAATCTCTGGAACGGCTGGACCGATTTTGACGGGACTTATATTGGCAGATAGCTAATGTAATAGGGAATAACTTTTATTACTTTTCTTTAAGAGTTATTTTACCAAGGACATAATATCACAAATGCTTCCAGTTTAGTGGATCTAGAACGATCGAGTGGGCAAATGTTAAAGGTTATGTATCAACGACTTCGTGTAAAAATTGATTTCTAGCATTTATATCATACTTTTTTATTCGCGCACAAAGTCGCGGTCATAGCTAGTGTTATTATAAGAAGGAACTGTTTGCAGTAAATACATTACTTTACCTATTTTTCTTAAACTTAGGTAGATGAATATAAAACTGCCCTGTTGAATATATACTTTTTATCCATTTAGTCTTTGTTCAATAATCAGTCACATTAATGTTTCACAAGATTTTCTGAGATCGCAGACATAAAATGTTAATAAGAATAAAACTTCAGCAGTAATATTTTACTAGATAATAAATTGAAATACTTTATTGCAACACGTACAAATCACTGATGCAGTACTTGTACGGAATACACCATATATTGAACTAATAAATCAGTAACAAGAAAGATTTATTGAGCTTCCTTATTATACTCCCATCGTCTTTTCGCATGCCAATTTATCCCTTTTTTTGTTTCAGAATGATCGCCAAACTTCTCATTCTGTTGTACTGTGCTTTTCAAGCATGGGCATTATGCCCGACGAGATGTTTATGCTATTTGGACCATAAAGGTCGACACGTTGTGGAATGTAAAGAAGGTGGGATGGTTGGACCCTTAAATCTCAATAACGTCAGTCTAGAAACGGAAGTTATTAAAATTACAGCTCCGGAAGACAACATGAATGCTTTGACTATGAGTCCCGTGTTTCAAAGTTATAGGAGTTTAGAGGAAATTCACATCACAAAGTCGAATGTACCCCAGTTAGGAATGCATTTTTTCTGGGGATTGACTAAACTTGATGTGCTAAATTTATCACAGAATAATATAACCCAACCGTTGGACCATAATTTTCGGGGACTTGCACAACTTAAGGAGTTATACTTAGACGACAACCGAATAATATCTCTTCCCAGCGGGACATTCCGATATTTACACGGATTAAAGGTGCTGTCTATCCAAAGAAACCGAATCGAGGAGCTAACTCCCAGAATATTCCTGGAAATAAGTAAACTGAGGGTTCTCAAACTCAGCGGCAACAATTTAAGGGAATTAAAACCCGAAGTTTTCAAAGACATTCAGGTATGTAATTAATCCTCTCTTATAACTTTCGAGCTCCATTAGCGATTCCTTTGAGTTTCAGTAAATCAACAAGTCAAGGATATTGATTACGTCCCTTCCTATTCATTAAAGTCATTGGTAATTTATTTTTCAAGTTGATTAAATAAAGAAAAACAAATAAATAAAAAAAATTATAAATTATATTATTGATTTTAAAATATTAATTGTTTTTAAAAAAATATCTCATATATGGAAAGTATATACAAATATACTGGCTAGGCCAACTATGTTACTGTGGCTTTTTTATAATTTGAAATATTTTTGTAAGTGACGTATGGTAAAATTCAAAAAGTTATGAAATATAAATTTTTGTATTAGCTGAAACATAATCACATGTATTATTCGTTCCAAGTTCGTGCGGACTGACATTTCTTATTTTGATGGGGGTTTAACGACCGCCATTTATCGCTTCCATTGTAGTTTATTATTTTGTTTTGATCTGTACAGGATTGGGTGCACAAATTCTAGTATTCTTAGAGTATTGTCGTCCACCACAGCTTTCGAAAAATTTATGTTCTTTAGTGTTGATATTTAATCTCCTTCATATGTTATTGTTATTTTATTTATTACTGTTGTGTTTTTTGTTTTATCATTACTGTTATTTTATATTATTCATTATTTTCGATCAATATGTGGCTTGCACCAAAAACTGAAAATTAGGACAAATATTTTTGGATGCGAGTGATGATGAATAATAGAAAAAGTTGATAACAACGGAAGAAAAGTTATCGGTTTTTATAGTGAAGATACTCAGCAAATAATTTTAAATGTGTGCGGATCTTCAAAGGTTTAAAAACGTATCATTTAGGACAAATACGAGACATTATATATATATAATATGTGGGCTGAAAGAAATTATGCTACTTTACGCAGCATTCAAATCGAATTGAAAAGTAAAGAAATGATAAATTGTGTGAGAACAGCTTTGTGGTGATTTTTAAAGAACAACGGATTAAAAAGTAGTAAGTCGCAATGGTATAAGGAGAAGAGAAGATCGTGGATTGAAAGTCTTTAAAATTTAATTTAGAGATAAAATTTAGTGTACTTAGTACCTAAAAGGCGTTTATACAAGAGACTCTCTTAATTTTATAAAAACAAGAAAAACCCAAAATTTAGAAAATATCTATTTAACTACAATTGTTTCATATAATGGAATCTACATCTTCTGTCACTTTTATCTGAAAGACTTGTGGTTGTCAACTTCATAAGGACGCATTATCTGACTATTTTTAATAACAACGTTAAAAAAAATAAGAAAAATTTAAATGATTCGGTACATTCAAATCAGTTTAGGTTATTAAATTACAGCGTCGTATTAACTTAAACGATAAAGGTATACATTTACGGAATAAATAATAGTACATTACGTAACGAGTGCGGAAAGCAGGTGATCCCATCACGAGTGCGATAAAAAGCACGAGTAATGGGATTACCTGCGCACCGCACAAGTTGCGTATTCTACTTTTCATCACTCCGTGAGGAAAGCTCTTGAATTTGTCTAAAATAAAAGGAAAGAAGATAATAGAAATAGTATTAGATCTGATCCGCCTGCACCGCGAAGGCGCTGAAGGAGGGTTGGGGGAGGCGGATCCCTCCCATTAAAGCAAAAATTTTTAGAGTTCATCCTCAATTTCTCTTAATTCACTTTTTATCGCATTTATTTTTGATTGGGAAACACTTATCAATTCTGTTTCGGTCATTTATTGCTTTCCGTACGGTCCTACATGGTCGAAAGCAGTGCTTTCCGCACGGAGTAATGAAAAAATCGTTTTTCTTCAAGCGTATAATAATAACTATATTACTTTTTGCAACACAGACCGTAGAAATATCCCATTATTTTACTAGTACAAAAATGAATTTTCATTATTGTACTAATAAAATAATGGGGCGTTGTAATCAAGTAGGTAGGAACTGTCATTTTTAAACTTATTTAATTTGACGTTTGTCTGTTTTGAAAATTTTGTGAAAAATGTCTCAAGAATTGCAATGTACGCCTCCGGAATTAGTTGAAATAGCTAATTCCAGTATTGAAACTCTAATTCCAACGAAGTCGCGTAAACTGTATGATTTTGCATACGAAAAATTTCTAAAATGGTGCAATGAATATAATGTACAGCAATACACGGAAAACGTTATGCTTGCATACTTCACGAATTTGTTCAGAAAGTTTAAAAGTTCTACTCTATGGGCACAGTATTCAATGATTAAAAGTCAATTAAACATTAAACATAATGTTAAAATAGAAAAATATAGCAAATTAATTGCATTTATAAAGCGCCAAGGGAAAAATTATACACCGAAAAAATCAAAAGTATTAACACAAGATCAATTTGATAAATTTCTCAAGGATGCACCAAATAATGTTTATTTAGCAACAAAGGTAGGTACTTTCTTATTTCTTTTTAATCATTATTACGTTTATTAAACCGTTGACAGTGATATCTACTAGCAGATCAATATTTAACTTGACAGCAAATATTACCTCATTTCCTACTTATAACATTTAATGACGGTAGCTCAGTGGCAGATCTTTTGTCTTCGGTCGCAAAGGTCAGCGGTTCTAATCCCGGTGCTACCAGCTTTTTTTTTATTTATTTCAACGTTTGTTTTAGGTTATATTAATATTTGGAGTCACAGGAGCCCTTAGATGCGATGAACTTGTTAATTTAAAGTCTAGCGAAATCCAAGATTTGGGAAATTTAATTTTGGTTAAAATCATAAACACAAAAAACAAAAAACAACGGTCGTTTACTATAATTGGCGTTTTTTATTTGAATTTGGTAAGACAGTATACGGCTCTTCGTCCGGATGATATTGGCCTGCAGCGATTTTTTATTAAATACCAGAATGGTAAATGTCACCGTGTGGTAATGGGTATCCACAAAATATCAAACGTACCAAAAGACGTTGCTACGTTTTTGAAATTAACAAATCCTCATGAATATACAGGACATTGCCTTCGGAGGACTTCCGCAACTATTTTAGTTGACAACGGAGGTGATATTAGCGCTTTAAAGCGGCATGGTGGATGGAAATCCACCAGTGTTGCTGAAGGGTACTTAGAGGATTCCATTTCCAGTAAAACACAAACTGCACAAAAAATACTTAATTGGCAAGAACAACCAAGTAATAGTTCTGGAATCGCTGACATAATAATCGACAATCAACTTACTAATAATATGATGTATACCAATGACAAAATTGTAAATGTCGAAGCTGAAAGCGGTGGCAGTGGCTTAAATTTAAACAACTGCAGTATACAAAACTGCACATTTAATATTACTGTTAATAAATAGGTAACACTTTATGTAATTTTTCGTTTGTATTAATTAAATAGTTGAGATATAAACAAAGCCTTCTATATTTTTTATAAAATGCATATTATTATTACGCTTGAAGAAAAAATAGTATATGTTACTCGGAGCAGAAGGCCCATTATATGTTTCGCCCAGTTTGCACAGCCTCGGCTAGCGCCTCGGCAGTGCAAGAATCTGGGCTCAACAATAATGTTGGCCTTCTACTCCTAGTAACATAATATACTATTTCCAACTGGACAAAAAAAAAAAACTTTAATACGCGAAATAAAAACAAAAACTTACAAGATGGTTGATTCTAAAAACAACTGAAAAGATCCTAGAAAAGTAGTTGTAGGAATTCTCTTGTTTTAACTCTCATACGTTGGTAAAAAGATTATTTTCGAATAACTAACAATCTAAAGCTGACAAGTATGTTAACAAAATATTAGAACATAGCTAAAACCTGAATCATTGCAACAATACAATTTTTACTCTACTCAGCTTTAAATTAATGTATTTTAGTATTATAGTATTTACTTAAAACACAATTGCTGTGAGTTACATAGTTACTTGTATGCGAATAAACAAATCAAGGATGTGTGTTATCCACTCATAGTCTTGGCTCTAAATAAAACACGATGAAATTTTAAGAATCAAGGCCAATTTCCATAAAAATTTGGGTTTAGTTAGTATTTATATTTTTTTTTCAAAATCTACCCTACGCTAAAGCGAGCTTTTGCACTAGGGGTGCAAAGACCTTCATCTACGGGATGAACATTTTTCTGATCAAAATAGCAATAGAATGACAAATTCTAAAAAACTTCTATTCCTTAAAGTAAATTTGATACTATTCAAGTTATTTGCAATTGATTCTCTGCATTTTTCTTTAAAAAACGGACAATTTTTAACACTTTTTCATTTGATCAAACTTGGGAAATTCCCCAAGATGACATACCAAAGAAATTTAACTTTGTAAGAAAATTTACCACTTAACTGGGAAGCAAATCTGAATGGGACGAAAACACCATATTGGGGATAATCCAAACCGCCATAAAATGGTATACGGACGGCTCCAAGACAGATAAAGGAACAGAAGCAGGGGTGTTTGGACCTAGAACCAAATACTCAGAAAGCTTGGGTACGTACCCAAGTATCTTTCAAGCGAAAATTCGTGCCATCGAAAGATGTATAGAATTTAACATTGAAAGGAACTATCGTAGACAGAAGATTGTAATCATGTCAGATAGTCAAGATGCCATCAAAGCTCTGAACTCAGATACAATCAGTTCAAAGATGGTTTGGGAATGCCTAGGCAAATTAAATGAACTAGGACTGAATAACACTGTTACCCTCCTATGGGTTCCAGGACACGTAGGAATAGAAGGAAATGAAACAGCAGATAAGCTGGCAAAAAAGGAGCTGAAACCCTATACCTGGGACCAGAACCATCCTGTGGAATCAGCAGTAGTACAATCTTAGAAAAACTAAGGAAAAAAATGGATATCGAAAAATCCAAGTACTGGAATGATCTAGAAGGACTAAGACAGTCGAAGACGCTCCTGGGAAACTATAACCAGAAGAGATCTCACAGCTGTCTTAACCTGAGTAAGAAAAACCTCCGAATTATAACAGGAATACTAACCGGTCACTGTCGATTAAGAGGACACATGAAGAAACTAGGATTAGTAGATGAAGCAAACTGCAGATTCTGTGAGGTAGAGGATGAAACCTCAATACACATACTTTCAGAATGCATGGCATTAAGTACTTCTCGGGTCAAATACCTAGGGTCATACGAAATAGAAAGGGAAGAACTACCTAATTTAAAACCCAATGATATCCTAAACTTTCTAAGGAAGATAGGACTAGAAGAGCTGCTATAAGTCTAAGGAATCATCAGCAATATAGCAAGAAAAGGGGGACACAATAGATCTTATTGGTCGCAGGTGTATCTGTTACCTCTAACACCATACATACATACATACATACATACAACACTTTTTCATAAATAAAAATTTTTTATCGAAAACATTGTTGAAAATAAACTGATGACGTATTTTTTAATAAAAAGTTACAATTAAACCCTGGTGATTACAACCCTAATTAAAATTAATATCTCCTTACTTGCAGTTAACTTTAATAAGGTATAATCAATGTGATCAATGTAATTTAAATGATTTAGAATGCTTATTTTGGAAAAAAATAATTGATTTTATAGAAAACTATATTTTTTAATTTTGAAAAAAATTGCTTTTTTCTTTAATAAACCAAAAAGAATTTATAAAATGGAAATATAGATGTTAAGTATTTTTATTGAAAATCTTGTTCTTTTTTATATTTTTCTTATATAAAAGTTAAAGGAGATATGGCGGTTCAAAGGTTGTATTCATGCACTAATTTTGGCTGACCCAACCCCTTTTAATTCAGCCTTTTTCACAAATAAGGCTTTTCAACATTTTTAATTAATATGACGTTAAAGCCCTTAAAATTCTGTACAAAAAGTCGCTTAAAAAAATGAAGAAATTGTCGTCGAAAAAACAACTGATTTTTTTTATTTCGAAGCACAAATATTGGGGTATTTAAGAATAATGAAAGAAAAGTGGAGCTACATTCAAGTAACATTAAATTAATTGTAAAGTAAAAATAAAAAAATATTTTTAGTTTAAATACATTTTTAATTTTTTCTTTCATTATTAACGCAAAAAATATATAATTGTATGTATAACATTTTTGGTCTGAAGAGGTCTTTTATAAGCGTTGAAGGTTTGCAAAAATTAATTTTATATCATTATTAAATTATTCTCATTTTAAAATTATTTCTAATTATGAAAAGATATTTAAAAAGAATTAATTTTTAAATATTTATATTACCTAGGGTGGTTCATAAGGGTTGAAGCAGTTTGGCAAATAATCATTTCATTCTATCTAATAACGACACAATTTTGAATTGTGTGAAATTATAATAAACCTCTTTAATACGTACCAGTTTTAAAAATTACTATCCCTTAGGGGATGATTTACAGGGGTTACGCCTGTCTAATTACTTATAAACTCATTTAAAAATATTTAGTAGTCTACAAAAATAAATTTTTATTTTAACCAAATATATGCTAAAATCTAAATTTTTTTAATTTTTTTTTCAATAACGGGTAGTTCTTACCGTTAAAAAATAAAAAGTCTGTTTCAACTTACTATAGACTCTAAAGAAGAGGATCATTAGAGCTCAAATCAAAATTCACATCATATTGATTCTCAATTTTATACAGATTTTAGCGCTGATAACTGGATTACTACCAACAGGTTAAAATGACACTTTACATTATTTTTGACAAATTAATTACATTTTTTAAGGTTATTGAACTAATTCAAGGGTAATTTTAACAAGCTTTCTTACAAAATAGGTTTGAATTACTTTCTGACACGACTATCACAGATTAGTATATTCTGTAACAAGGTTAGAATGAAACTTCGATACGAGTGGAGAATTCCGAACGCGAGCGTAGCGAGCGAGAGAATTTTCATTCTAACCGTGTAACAGACTGTATTTTCTGCACGACCATGTAACAATCTATGTTTTTTGTTGAGCAATTACAGAATGTTATTCCGTCACTAGTTATAGAATGGAAATACATGCACAACACATAAGAAGCAAGTGTTTCAGAATGAATATTCTATCTCAAGAGTGAGAATGAACACTTTCTATTATTAAAAATGAAGTCGGAATTATTACATTCATTAATGGTCGTGGAGAAATATTTTTTCATAAATACATGAAATATTAATTGCGCCACCTTACGGTGGCGTCATAGTACTTAGGTACTTTAGTAAGAATTGCTCGTGTAAATGTATAAGATATGAATTGCGCAATCTTACGTTTGCGTCATAGTACTTAATTGATTAAGTGACAATTGCTAGTTTAAATTTATAAAATATGAAATGCTCCACCTTAAGGTGACGTAATAGCACTGAATCTAGCAACTATTTTCTTTGCTTTCTTTTTAATTCGCAATTTTTTTACTATTTTCTATTTAACTGTAGTTTTTAGGTTTTCTATTTTTTTTAATATCCAAATACAACGCTTTCTGTCCGGTATCTGTAACCTAGATATCAAACACATTAGCTTACACCGACATCTATTAGAAATTAATAGAACTACTCGTATATAATAAATAAATACTTTGTAATGAAATATTAAACTTTTGTTCTTTCTATTATTAATGTTTCTTACTGTTTAAACCTTCCGTGAAGTTTCTTAAATATTTCAAGATCAAATCAAAACACAGCGCCATCTACCCAACGTAGATGATAAACTTTGATGAAGAGTTTTATCAATTAATCTACACCGTTGTGTATTAGCAACTAAACAAGCAAAAAATTGAGTACAAAAACATTTTATAGTGGATCAAATAGTAACTAAACCATTCTGGAATCCACATGAACACATACAAAAAATTTCATCAAAATCGGGTCCAGCCTTTTAGGACCCGACATACACAAGCACAGAAGAATTGTATATATAACTTTTAAATTTCAGTTTCATATTTACACATTTTGTATTATCGTTAAAGATTTTTGTTATTTTATTTTAAACTCATAAGTTAATATATTATCTTTTACAGATAAATCAATAATAATTTTCATAGAAAACGGAATAACTTTTAAATATTATTGATAAAAAGTTTCAACCCGTTATTTGCACCCTAAGGGGGTGAATTTTAATAAACCATGAAACACATGTTCAATCAAATATTATTAATAGCCTGAATATCAATTTTTATAAAAATCGGTGCCGAGTTAAAGATTTTTTTATACAAACTTTTACACACAATTCAGCCCTTCAGGGTTAAAATTTTTTAAAATCCCTTTGTAGTGGGTTTTCACATTATGAATACATCTGTCCAAATTTCACGTTTCTATG
This sequence comes from Altica lythri, assembly GCA_964028335.1. NCBI lineage: Eukaryota > Metazoa > Arthropoda > Insecta > Coleoptera > Chrysomelidae > Altica > Altica lythri. The sequence continues at coordinate 57,465,253 of OZ034801.1, read as the reverse complement.
GTAACGGCTGTGCGTGTGTGTATACCTGAGTCAGTGGAAACTTCGCTTATTGTCTGACATAAATATATTATATCTTCTGCATTCCTTAAAAAGTGTAGATAGGTAGCCTTTAGCACAAAAATAAAATAAATTATTTGGACATTTTAATGAAGAACGACTTAAAGATCAAAAGAAATAAAATATTTAGTCTTACGTTTAAATCTGAACAAACATTTAACGGAAAATGTTTTGATGCAAAAGCATCCAAAATTCAGAACTCTGTAAAGTAAGTAAACACTAGTTAAAGTCAATTTCAAGTTTCAGTTTATTTACAAAATAAACAAAGCAAAATACTTCAAACTTCAAATTTTAGGTTTAAGACACTCATTTCAATATTAAATTTATTAACTCACTACTGGATATTTTTACGAACATCGCAAACTGACACACTGCAGTATTTAAATAATTATATATACACTCTACATAAAAAGACTATTGAATCTTCTATTTATAACTATAAATCAGAAAAAATACCAAGCTAAATCTTGTGTTAATCAATTACTTTTACTTTCAAAGTTCGTTTGAATAAATTTCTGTTTCTAATTAAGTAAAGTTGATTTAACGATTAAATACACTTGATTTAGTAGTGGATTGCTTTAATTGGTTTTTATGGATCAAAATTAAATCAAACTGAGTTAAGAGTGTAGGTATGGGAAATTTCAATATTTAAACGTATTTTTTTGTCAGGTACATATATGTCGGTATAGAGGCGTATAGCAGGTCGAATTTAGCTGGTACATAATTATTTTTAAAAAAACTCTCATGCTTTAGTAATTGGTAAAAATCAAATAATTAAAACTTAATTATAATTAATGGAACAAATGTAGCTTGGTATTTATAAAATCTGCGACATTAGGGATATTAAGAAAATATGAAGATATTGTTTTTGAAGCTGTCTGAGATAGTAAGAGGTTGTATTGCAGCCTAATTAGTGTTATTAATATTCTGTACTAACTTGTACAGGCCTGGATGCTGGATTCCATCTGCTTAGGAATTTAGCAAAAATTGAGTGTATCCTGCGATCCAGTATCTCGCAATGACACGGTATTTGTTTAATTGTTTTAGGTTTCTTGTCGCATAATCTGCAACTGGGAACTCCATTAAACATCCCATGGTTTGCAGGTGGTCTGATACCAATGCATGGCCTGTAAGAAATTATGTAATGACTCCAAGCTGATTCCTTCTTGTCTTTCAGCTCTTCTAGCACACGTCTGTTCAATATACATTTTGCTGTGTGGTTGACTGGGAATTCAGGCTTTTATCCGGCTTCAGATAGTACTTTTAAGTATCCCTAGATTTGATTCTGGATCGTATAATATTGTCGCTTATTTATTCTTGCAAGTTTATAAGCCTGTACGTGACTTTGCATTTCTCTGTTTCCCGTTACCCAAACTACTTTGACACTGTTCTGTTATGTGCCGCCGATAATTTTTTTTTATTGATTTAGTTATCTGCTTTTGAACCAAACCCTTCTCAGTCTTAGACCTATCTGTGAACTCAATGTTAATTAAAAGCTTGGGTTAAGTGTTTGCATGGTGTCAGTCCTCACGATGTATATCTACTTGGAATTTATTTTGGATGTCTTTTTTCAATTTTCTGCTTTATTTTGTTGTATCCTGATCTAGTGCTCAGATTTTCTACAAGTCTATAGAAGCTTATCCCAGTCTCCAACTTTACACTTATTTGAAAAGGAGGCTGCTCTGACAAAACTTCCATTGCTGCTTTTTGGCGTGTCTCTCAGAGCCTGCGTTTTGGCAAGATACGCAAGTATTTTAACCTTGCTAACCTTGATGATGGTATATCTTTTGTTTATTATTTAGTCACCATACCGACGACTGTATGTTTAATCCCATGCTATACATTCAATATAACAAGTCTGGTTTTAAATTACATCACAAGAAAATTAATTCTATTAATAGTTCAATGTCGTGGTTTAAATTTTAATTTTGTATCCAAAATTTCCCTACTGTTAAATTGCTTGACGGATTTTAGTGAAAAATTTGGAAAACAAACGCACAAACAGGTTTTGGGAAGAGAGCGAGTCGTGGATTTTCGTGCATTGCAACGGACAGAAAATTTAAAGTGTATGATGTATAATTTAATCATGGCGTAACTTAACTTTTCTTGAAAGAAACTACAAAGTTAAGAAACCTAGATAGCGAGAATATAATATACACCTATTAAATGATTATATTTCTGCAAAAATTATCTAAACCGTCAATTTGTTTCAGTGGCGACGAAGGTTCGTCCAAAGTCGTTTTGACAACACCAGTGCGTAAATACCAATGCCAACTGATCTTATCCAGTTGCATACATTCTACTCATCGCTTAAGGTGATCTTACGTGATTTAAGCACCCCTATTTCAAATCCATTTGTAATTTTTTTTTTTTAAGAGAAACAAAATAAATCTGCAAAAGATAATACCCGTGTCGTTATCTAATTAAAAAACAAACACTGACAATGACTTATTTGATATCAGCAAGGCTTGTTACAGGACCCACCTTAATGCCTTTTGCCATTGAGAGGCATATTTATAATACACCTCGTTTTATTACGAAAATATGGATGCGCAATACGTTAATTATAAATGACCAAAAGATTTTGTTATTGTATAAAACTGAACAAAGAGATTAGTGGTTTAACAAAAAAAAATGAAATGGTAAATGTATTTTAAATTAAATTAAACTTTATCTACCAAATTATAAAAAATATACTGTTAAAACTTTGTAAGTAGAGATATTCTGTGAACCTTTTTTATTTATTTATTTATTTATTTATTTATTTATTTATTTATTTATTTATTTATTTATTTATTTATTTATTTATTTATTTATTTATTTATTTATATATTTATTTATTTATTTATTTATTTATTTATTTATTTATTTATTTATTTATTTATTTATTTATTTATTTATTTATTTATTTATTTATTTATTTATTTATTTTACAAAAAAATAGAAATAAAATTGTGGGCCCCCAATACCCAATACTGATACTCAAAAATTTTTTTTTCATCAAACATATACGTGTGGGGTATTTGTGGAAAGGTCTTCAAATATAATATTTAGGTTTCCAATATCATTTTTTTTTTTAAACTGAATGTACTACAGAAAGTTTTATACTTGTAAATAGTACGTGATTGATTAATATCAATTTACACATCTTTATTTGTTTATCTACTTCAATGTAAAAAACACTAAATAGTAACTAATGCCCATCACAATATACTGAAAATTGCATCCAAATCGGTTACGCAGTATCTGAGATTAGCGGGTACAAACATACAGACAGCGATCAGTTACAGTTTTATTATATGTACAAACAAACTTTCACCCGCCTGAAAATTTAAATGAGAATTTGTCTCATCTTTCCTCCATCACATAGGCTGTGATCTAAAATGAAGCACATTACAATACATTCCTGAAACCTGCATCCAAATCCGTTAAGACGTTTCTGAGATTAGCATTGACAAACAAACAAAGACACAAACAAACAGACGAAATGAAAAAACATTGTTTTGGGTTCTATGTTTTGTTTTAATATATTTCCAGTATACAGACAGCGATCAGTTAAGTTGCGTATTTATAGGTAAAACGGGTGTACATAATAGGATTAACTCAAGTAGTTTGATTTTCAAAGTACGTTCAGAGCTTGTTGCGTTCTATTTCTTAATGTATTAATAAATTTGTCGTGGAGTAAGATAATAAGGTCACCTCCATAATCCACAACATGGTACCTATATTTTTATTTTTTCATTATTAGCTCGTCGAGGACCAATTTCCTAACAGAGATAATTAAACTTCCACCTCTGGCTATTCACGCTAACAGTGTTTCTCCTAGCATTGTTAAATCTATCACGCGACTTTTAGTGTGCAGCTTGTTTATTCTTTGCTCTTTAGACAAATACAGCTTGTGATCAATTTAAAGTATGTGTTGTCAAAGACTCCCTCTATATCTAGAAAGGTACCCAGATTTTTTTGCTTGTTTTTTAAACTACAGTAAAATCAAAATAGTTATTTATGAAACAGTTCGTGAAGTATGCTTTTTGCGCACGCACGCGATGTTTAGAGCACGAGCGAAGCGAGTGCTATATATCGCGTAAGTGCGCAAAAAGCACTTCACGCACAGTTTCATACAATATTTTATCTACGATAATCAAATAAAAAATAATTACAAGAAAGCAATTTATTTTCAATTCATTTACAAGATACTAACAAAACTAATGCTCTCATAGCAACACCATGGCAACGCAAATGCTAAGGATATTTGATTATATCAAGGTGTGTCACAAACAGTGCGAAAAAGTAAATCCCATTTAAAATACATTGTTACTTCACGCACACTTTCAATCCTTCACGCACTGCTGTCTATAATGACAGTTTTCACGAACTAAAAACTGATACATAATATGAGGTAGAGTAGATAATAGTTATTTATGATATGAGTGTTAAAAGTGACGTTTTATTTTGTGAGTGAAAACGTTTGTGAAATGAGCGGAGCGAATTGAACAATTTCACGAACAAAATAAAATCACTTTTAACACAAATACCATGCAATGTTTTTTGTACAACTTCCCTATTTTGATAATGAAATGAGCGAATTTGCAATGACAATAAACTAAACCGTGTTAAAAGTAAACTAAACCGTGTTAAAAGTAAACTTGTTTACATGGCAGCGTGTTAAAAGTATTTTTAACACGCTGCTATGTAAATAATCGTTTTGAACATTGTTTGCTATCATTAAAAGTGTCACTTTTAATGACAGTTGTACAAAAAATGTTTTTTTTAGTGGAATAACGGATGTTTTTCTTTTCTGTTTGCCGTACAGTTTTGTAAACAAAATCGCTCATGTGTTACTCTTACTCGTTTTATATTCTGGTACAGATCCTAATAAAACATTTTTACTATATTTATTTGTTTATATTCACCATTAAATTATTTTCAAATATCATAATATACTGTAGCGATATCGAAGTCTGGACCAGGCGACTTTAAAATTACCTAATCCGACAAAAAAATAGCCTTTAGAATCGCACAAACCAAGAATATTCTCATAAATTTAAAAAATATGCTTTATGATCAACATCTCCATATAAGGTTAATAAAATGATTTAATTGGTCAGTGTGTCTTAACGGACTGAAAACATTTACCATCACTAAGTTATGATAACTACACGTCTTATAGTAAAATAGAAGCTTTTGAAATGTGAATTTAAAAAAATACCTCAATCCGCAAAAGTGCGACACGAGGAAGTCTTACATTGTACAAAAAAAAAAACTAGTGTGGCAGTCAGTGGGACTGCCGGCAGAAGTTATACTTTTATGCACGCGCATGGATTCATAAATTTGTATGCGAATAATTTAGCAAAAACATTATATGATATTCGTGATAAGCGACTCCAAAAACCTCTTAGTACCGTGTGCACACTCTTTTTGTATCGAATTTGCATAAAATTCCTGAAGACGAGGCCCGTCTTAAGCACCAGGTGTTTCGAAAACCATAGCTATTATTATAATCGTATTTAGCGAGTCAAAAAAACCAACGAGTACCAAGTGTGCACTGATTTCGTACAGAGTTTACATAAAACCCCAGGAGAAGAGGTAAATACCCTAGACACCAAGTGCCGCGGAGACTTTTGGAATCGTGATATTAGTGTTCAGCGACTCCAAAAACCCCGAGTATATAAATTGAACCCAATTTCAGCAATACTTACCGAGTTGTAAGTTTTCTCTCTATTGTCTAAATGTAGGTACTTTTCGAATGCAGAAATGCAATTTCCATTTTTACATTATAAAATATAGCGACAAATTTCCTGATACTTTAACGAATCCAATGCAAAAAAACGCATTCCGATCCATCTTACGTTACAAAATTTGGAGGTTTTGGTGCTTTATTTTCTCCACTATTGGTAAAAACTCTGTTTATGTATCCAACAACCTTAAAAGCATGAAGAAAAATATACTGCAACCATGTGACGGTATTTTGGACTACAATACAATACTAATTACTGAATATTATTATTAATGTAAAATGCTAAACTTTATATGTATACTTACGTGACAGAATTATAAAATAATCTGTCAAATAATCATGTGGTCCGCCACTATGATATTCATATATTATTTTAGACTGTTTTTTGTATATCTATCCCTTTTCAATGTACTGAATGTTTAAACGGTATTCAAAGGACATAACATGTGGTATATATTTTATCTTTGTTTTTACCGACCAATATACCTTATAAGTGTTTCTGTCTCTCTCTTACTCACACCATTACATATGTAATGATTTTTCCCATTTAACTCTACACAATCTTTTTCTACAGGGTGTACGAATAGAAGTATAACTTCAAAAACCACAAATCCTTATTTAAACTTTGTAAAAAATAGATAATGATAGTTTAGATATAGCAAACTAATCTGACTTCAATTCTTAAATAATGTATTATACGTGCTTCGAAGAATAGTGTGAGAGTTCACTAAAATTGTAAACTTAGTTGCACTTGAAACTCTTGGAAGTCTCATAATGAGCTATCTTGCTGGAGGAAGTACATAGTTTGGCGCCAAATTATACAAGCCCTGCTTTACTACGGGAATCAGTATATTTATTGAATCCTTCAAGGATTTAATCCTCGCGCGTTATATACTTTAGGAGTTCCAAAGTTAATTTTAAAAATGATGTTTACAATGTATAAATTTATTTGCAATCAATATAATATAATCATTTTGTTTCAGGAACTCACGTATCTGGAATGTCGTGGCTGTGCCTTATATAAACTAAACAACGATATGTTTCATCTTCTACCTGAACTTCTTCATCTGGATGTTGGTAAAAATGAAATCAGGAATTTATCTAAAGAAGAATTAAAAGATCTACAAAATTTAAGACACCTTAAAATTGATAGTAATTATCTCACTGCCATTGGTAACTCAACATTTTTGTACCAGTATTCTCTTAAAAAACTGTGTTTGGCCAATAATAAAATATCCAAAATTGCATTAGGAGCTTTCGCCGATAATCATAACCTAACAGAGTTGGATGTTAGTTATAACAGAATAGATGATTTGGGATTTTTAGAACCACTGTATGAGATTTTAGAAAAGTTAATATTAAGTGGAAACCATTTAAGGGGAAAATCGTTGGAAAACTTGATCTATTTAAATGCTTTAAAAGAACTAAGACTTTCTGACTGTGGAATTGCCCAAATTGACTCAGAAATAATTCCGAGTAATGTCGTTGTTTTAGATTTAAGCGAAAACTATTTATCGCTGTTGCACAAGAGAATTTTACCAGTAAATCTCACAGTTTTCGATATTTCAGGTAATCGATTTAGAGGTTTGGAAGAAGAGTTACTAATGGCTTTAGATAATGTACAGAGCATTAAGTTGGATCATAATTTGTGGTCGTGCGATTTGTGCCATATCGTCCCTATGCTCGAGAGAGTGAATCGAAGCGCGGCTTTTCGCGATGTAATGTGCGTCGCTCCATACTCTGTGAAAGGTAAAAAGCTCGAGAAAATTCAACGAACCGAACTGACCTGGTGCAGTTCTCCCAGCTTCGCGAGCGATGCCAATTTTTTTTCAATAGGTGAAGACGGAAATGTCGGAATACTCGTGGCAAGCACATCGATATCTTTGCTGTTGTTAACGGTAATAGCGATAATTGGAGCTTTGTGTTACAGTAATCGACATGCGGCCAGATATTACACCCACGAGGATAAAATAGCTACTATAGAAGGTGAATCGATATTTGCAAATAATCACAGTCCGTTATTTTGCGACGGGGAACTGAACTTTAAGTTTCCTCTTGATACTCTTGAGGAAAAGAAAATTTCCATAGCTACCATTGATGAGATAAAAAAAGAACACGGGATTACTAATGGGACCTGAAGTTGGTTTAGGCCAGTAACATGTGAAGTTAAGCTTAGAAATGTATGGAAACATGTCAGTGATATGCTGGGATAAATGTAAATACATACAATTTACTTTTTTTTAAAGTACTTGGTGTAATAGAATTATACCAAAATGTGTATTTATTTATTTTAACTTTTCTATAGTTAGATAGGTGTCTGTGAGGAAACTAAATTATTGGACTGAATTAGTAATAACATTAAAATAAACAAAAAATATAAAATGTTGGAAAAATATATTTTAAATCTTTACGGAACAATAAATTTGTTTTTATTAAAATCAATATTTTTTTATAAGAGTAACACAAATTATATTATTTAATGTAGTTTCACAAATTGTGTATCACGTTCTGTTCTATTTTTATAATAAAATATTTTAAATTACTAGCGGTGTTATTGGACCAAAACAATAACAGTAACAATAATAATAAAAATAATAATTAGGCCTTCTGTTATAATCGGAATTTGCCAAATATTTTTCGTCAACCAGCCATAAGGTTTAATGCCAATTATTGCAATAAGTTTTATTTTTTAGTTGTATGTTATGGTAAGTGTTCACCGAGAAAAGAAATGTATTAGTTACTCTCTGCAAACTTCTTGTTTGGCTCCATCTGACGCCAATTTTCTTTTATTATTTTGATTTTTTGTTTGGTTCTGGGTTGTTTTTTACCTAAGTTTTCCTAAACATATAAAAAATTTTTAAATACTGTTTCTTTTTTTAATTATATAGGTAGTTCAAAAATAGTTAGTGACAAGCGAAAAAAATTGTTCTACATCATATGTAGGTTATTTTAAGTGTCTTACACCTCAATTATGTCGGAAAAACGACCCTAGCAAAATTTATACATATCTACCTATTTTTTTCAGAATACTTGCATTAACATCATTAAAACAACTTTTCATGTTATCTGACAAATACTGTTTTCCAAAATTTCTGTCTGACGCGTCAAAGTGGTCGATTCCACAAGTACCACAAAATTTATTAATAACCGTTAAACATTGAAAACTAAAACGTTGAAAATTGGTACTTATTATGTGAAACTGTGTCTGACAAATATCACAACTTGCCGGTAATATAACATCACTAAAGATATGCTTATGAAATTTCCTTGATTTCAATATTAATTGACATCTCTATTATTTACTTATGCGAGGAAAATTCGTCATTTTTTTACAAATAAAACATACATTTTGTCACAAGGTATACTAATTAATTAATTTTGATGCACACGTGTTTATTCATTTACTACTTCGCTCCAAAAAATCAAGGAATAGACTGCCTAAGTCGTGACGTCACAGCGATGGGCGGATCTTTTTTTGGCTTCAAACAAACCCGTTGTCAATGTTAAATCCTCATAAGGAATTTTTCTTTTAGTGTTTTTGTGAATATTGTGATAAAATAAGACTTTTCAGTTGGATATATTGTTAAAGGAACTTGCTATTTAAGTGTTTTTTATTCGTTTTTGCCCAGGTGAGTTAATGTAACGTATTAATTCAGCTTTAAAACTTTTTGAGGTTATGTCTATTTAATTTTTGTTGACTTGTCGAGTATAAATACATTAATTTTTAGGCTTTTAAGATCTAATACTGCTTCAATGGGTATGTGCTTTGTTCCGGACTCTAAACATTACAGTTTAAAGCATCCATGTAAGTTTTTTCGGTTCCTAAAAAACAAGACCTAGAGGAATAGATGGATTTCTCTCATAAGGTAAAAAAATGCTAACATTCGCTTTAAAAGATTTATGTTTTAAATTTATTTATTTACAGAAGAAAAGATAGAGATCCAAGTGAATTTGTGTGTGATTATCACTTCTTAAATGAAGAATGGACCAACTTTATTTAATTTCAATGTTCAGAAGAAGTTTAATATAAAATCACCAGAAAAAAGGTATGAATTTTGTTGCAGAAAATCCATTAGTCTAATTAACCACTTTTTTTTAGGAAGCGAACTGTAAAAAACCTTCTGGCTGAGTGTTATAATATTCTGCAGCAAGTTCCATCATATTATATATTACAAATTTCAATTATTTTTCAATTGTGTGCAGCCCTCACAAACTTTCAATATCCCCCAATTAAAGAAGTTGAGGAGTATTATTGAAGGACGAAATATAATTTGGAGTTACAAATATATTTTATTTAAGCAATATATTGCCTACAGTACAGTTTTTACAATCATTAAAAAATATTAAACCAGAAGCATTGTTTTAGTTTATTTTACTTACAAGTTTTGTGTAACATCTACAGAAAAACAACTATAGTACATTCAATACACCAATTTAAAACAGTTTGTTTAAAAAAATCTTTATTGACAAAATAGCATTGCACATATACAGTAAAAGTTTTAAAATTTTTATCAATTTAGTAATTTTTACATTCATATAGGCTACATTTTAAGATTATTAATTTGATTTTAATAACGTTTAAAGAGAGATAAGGACCCCATAACTCGTCACTTTTACGGTATTTTTTGACTCCAAACCCTTTCTCATTAAATGACAAAATATTTAATGCCAAGTAATTATTGTTACTAAAACAATTGATATAAAATCTCTGGAAGAAAAACATAACTACATAATAATGGTGCACAAAGTAAATATTAAATATCTGCTAACACTGTAGAATAATAGTCACATTGATAAACGCTCTATCTAAATTTTATACTAATTATCTTAGCAATTTTACAATTTTCTAACAACTTTGATAAGTAATGTTCTATGTAGAAATTTTCCAAGAGTGAAATGATTTCTTTCCATGATTCATCAAAGTCTACAGTCTTCTTTCAATGTATGAATACATAAGTAACATTTTTTATTTTTTAAAATATGTAAAGCTCCTTGAATTTGGTGATAATATTGTGATTTGTATTTAAGAACATGTTACCCTTATCGTCATAAAAAATTATATATTTATTATAATTCTTCAATTTTTCGGACAAATGATCATTTCTAAAGGAATATGGGCATTTTACTTTTACAATAACTTCTTCTTCATCAATTATTCCATCAGGGCTAGAACCAAGAAGTCCTGAATTTGTTAGCCATACTCCAGTTGGCCGAATATTTAAATCATAAACCTGCGTCAAATGATCTAGAGCATCTTTTTCTTGAGTTCTACCCCACTGGATTGCTTTGATACCATCCAAATTGTATTCACCTAGAAAAATAATGAATTAAATATAATAAAAAATGTATGTCAAATTTAACTAAAGTAAGAGAATGCTATATAAACTACCGTTTTTGAAAAGACTACTTTTTGAAAAATTAAACAGAGGAGCAATTATCGAATTATTTATAACATCTATGACAAAAGTACAGTTGAGTCCGTGGTTCTTTACTTGTGCGTCATCATTTAAAGCATACGAAGTAAGTCGGAAATCGCAACTTAATAACATGCTTTAGCTGTTTTGATATTAGTTTCATGCGTGGAAGACAATGACGCTAGATTAAAAGTATGTGTTTTATCTCGCCAGGTATTAGTGACGCACGGGTAAAGAATCACGGACTCAACTGTATGTAATAGATATATGATTTGTTACTCACCTAGAAGTGTGTTGAACAGACTCACTGAGAATCTGTTTCTCCTACACGCTGCAATTATAGCTCCAAAGTGGCTGGCAGTCATAGATACCTTGTAACTTTTGTCTTTCATACTGGCAAATATTTCTCCTCTGATAATCTGAAAATCAGAGTCCACTTTTTTCACATGACTGGATTCTAAGGCGTTTTCACCCTTTTTTTATAATTTTGTTGTCATCTATAAAAGCATTTTGATGCTAGAAAGTTTTAGAACATGTTTAAAAGCCATTATTTTCTTAACAACAAATGGATCTGAAAATAAAACAAACAAAAAGGTACTGCAAAACTTAAACAGACATAACCTCAAACAAGTTTAAAGCAGAATTAATACGTTACATTAACTCACCTGGGCAAAAACGACTAAAAAACACTTAAATAACAAGTTCCTTTAACAATATATCCAACTGAAAAGTCTTATTTTATCACAATATTCACAAAAACACTAAAAGAAAAATTCCTTATGAGGATTTAACATTGACAACGGGTTTGTTTGAAGCCAAAAAAGGATCCGCCCATCGCTGTGACGTCAGACTTAGGCTGTCCATTGCGCATAAAATGTGTGCATATCAGAGGCGTACTTTGAGTAATTTAAAATTTATAATTTCATTTAAAGCGTTAGACTGAAAAATTGGACAATCAGACAATTTAACTATTGGATTCTATGTAATTTTTTAGCTCTGGTGAAAAGCTCAGCTAGTTATTATTAAATGTGGACTGTGATTGTTTTTGCTGGTCACTGCTCAGCTTGAATGTGACAGGAAAGTTGTATAAAAAGGACGTTATCGCCTCCAACTCCACCAAAGACAAAAGAGTTTCACTTGCAACGTATCTAAGAATTGCCGGTTAAAAATACATTTGCTACAGTTGATTAAGTCATTGTAAGGGCAAGGTATTCGAATTAAGATTCGGTATCTCGAAGACCCGAGGTTGTCCAGAATAAGGCACTTCTTTAGGCTTTAACACTCGTCTACCAGCAAGGTCTCTCATGGGTGTCTGGTCATCTGACAACATGGATACTAGGATGTGCAAAAAATGCGTTGCGCTTTAGTACAGGATCGATTACATTTTCCAGCTCTAGTGGAAGGTTTCTGTATCCAGATATTAATACTCAAAAATGTCGCGCATCATCTTTACACGCTGGATGTCATTTAATTTTGAACCAAACCGGTGCCTAAACTTTATCCACATATGTAGTAAGGTTTATTAGTTGAGACATATAAATGCAAAATTCGGTTGGATGTGGTAAGCCTGGTGTGAGACATTTTGCTGGGCTTCGATTAACCGAATCGGAAGGACATTCTCCCCCCATAACTGCTGCTGTGATTTCATACAGGTAGCGTTGGTCTGAGCTGAGATCTTTAACTTCTGATACATATGGTAAAATGCCCTCCATGTTTTCAAATGGTACAATGTTTTGCTTTTTACAGTCATCCAATGACTTTCCAATATCTCCAGAATAAGTGACAGGTTATATGGTACCAACGAGTTTCGAAAACAGATATCTCAACGGCAACTCATTCATGTGTAACAGACATACGATTGGATATTTTTGTACATTTTTTGTAAAAAATCCGTTAGTAAAATTCTTACTACATTAATTATTTTTAATCTAATCTTAAATCATGTAAACTCTTTGAACGTTAATATACTAGACACGCCATCTATTCATAACAGCTATGTAATTGTAATACGTTGATAACCAAACTCAAATAGCGATGTTAATTTTAAAAATAAATTTTATGAAGTGTATAAAATAATAATTAGAAGAAGGTAATGCTTTCTTATTAATAAAAAAACGTGTGCGTCTTAGGACGCGCGACAGAAGTGAAACCTCAACTAATTTAAAAAATTTGAAATTTTTGAAAAATTCAACAAACAGCGGACCGCTAAGTGAATACAAAGGAGATGGCGAACAAGGGTAAAGGGGGCCAACATTTGGGCAGCTAATAATGGTTTATTTGATTCCGCTTTACTATCCATGTACCTATTCATCCAACTGTCCGCCATTTTCGATTTAGGCTCCTCAAGGGTGCTACACTACGTGGTAGAAATGGCGGGCATATTATCGGTGCCAATTTTTTGCTGAAATTTTGGCCTTCTTTACTATTGTCCACCATCTTCTTTGTATCCACTCAGGTGTCCGCCCGTCGGGATTTTGAATTGCGCTGTGAGTACCTTCAACTGGTATTTTTATCCTTATTATTGATGACGACAATTTCCTGAAAAATTTCACTCCTTGCAGCTACCCTTTGTATCCACTAGGATGTCCGACCAAGCGGAACGTAAATACCTGTATTGAATGAACACGTTGTAAAGGAGAAATGTCATATTCCAGATGACGCTGAAATTTCGACGATAGCTGTCCTGCTAAAACTATATCTGTTTTCATTGAACCTAACTGTGTCTACGTTAAAATAATATAAATGCTGATAAAGTCATTTTCATAACAGGTTTCTGGATATTGCATTTCTATATCGGACAAATCCATATTCAAAATAATTTGTTTAAGAATAAAAGAAAGTTACTCGCATTTATATTATTTGCGATTGAATATTTTCTATTTTTTTTTTTGCTTTTATTATTTCGAATTAAAATTATTTGGAACGTTATAATACAGTTTTATAATAGCCCTAAAGGTCTTTCCATTAATACATCCGTTTCCATTTTTCTTTACAAATCCATTTTCCGTTATTTTATTTTGGTTTACTTAAAGATATTTGAAAACTTATTTACCCATAAAGTTTACTGGCCTATTTAGAAGTTGAATCGATATTGAGGTCTCGAAACAACAACACTGTTCCAATCACTTTTCGCTTCCTTTATATTCTTTATATAACTTTCCAGTTTCGAATTTTCTACAAAGAGAAGTTGGTTTAGGATAGAAATCAACAATGCATAAATAACTAAGAAGCTAACTATACTGTGTGTAATAAGTAGCCAGATTATACCTTTTAACAACTATTTTATTTACTTTATTATCTGTACTATAACTTCTGCATTACATTTAAAAACATTATAACAATATCTTAAAATGAAAGAGTCGTTATACACAATAATATAAATACAGTGTGAATTAAATTTAAAATGCATTTGGAATGCAAAAATAATATTTTACTTATGGATTTACGATTTCTTGCTTCTGAAATGTGTAGTACCTAAGCTATTTTTCAGAATTTTGGCTTGAAATTTGGGTTAGGGATATGTTCTTTTACTATAAATAAAAGAATATTATTAGATTGGATTCAAGCCAATTTAGTCAAAGTAAATCACTGCATAGTCACAGCGACGTTATTCTCGCAAGTGTAAAACTTGTCCTGTGGAATACTCTATGCGCCCCCTGGTCCGATTGGCACCCAAATATATATACAAAACAACTTTTTTTTAGTTTTCTTTTTTTTTTTGCCTCTATATTTGATGTCTTTCTGCCTCTCTATTTGATGTATCTTTCTCCCTGCTCCTATATTTCCTACTCTGGCTTCCTTTGTTGTATGTAGGCTAATTTCTTTTCCTTATGTTTTTTTTATAATTCTTTATTTATACTGCTACTACGTTTTTACATACCAATTGTATTATATTTATTTCCATCATATTAATTAATTTTTACATTTTATTTTACAAATTTCATTTCATTTCATGACATTCCAAATTCAGTCCAATTTAATTCACGATTCAATCAATAATAATAATCTTTTAACAACAAAACAAAACAAAAACGTAATAAAAACATATCTATAAACAAAAGTAATTTAATCTGGATATCATGATATATTTTGAACAAAATCTATCTACCATATAACAAAATACCAATCAATTCTAAACACCGATTTCCTTAAGGGCGAGTCATCGACAAAAGGCGCTCAGAAAAATCCATATCAATATAAAATACACTGTACTTATTAAATGTGGAATGAAGCCAGTAATGAAGGTACCGGTTTTAGTGTTTTAATTCAAACGGAAGCATAGAGTTGATCTAACCGTTATTATATACCTACATAAGATCCATAGTCTATTTCTTAATGTCTAGCAGGTTCATTACATATTCAAAATGATGATTACATTGTCGAGAGTAATCCTAACAATTTTCCAAGTAAATACTTATACTGTAATTCCAAAATATGTAAATGTTTCTATTTTCTGCATATATTAGTGTTTAAGTTCAAAACACAATCCAGTAAAAAAGTTTAAGTACTGTTTAAAATAGTTGATAAGAAAAAATATTAGCACAGTGGCGGAGATTATTTTTTTAATATTAATTATCAGCATGTATTTAGTAAAGATATATATTCACAATTTATCTTCGCTGAAACTACTCGAATGATCTGAAAGTCTAGTTAAATTACTATTTTGATGTGAAACATCTATAGCCGCACGTAAATCAGATTTCTGGCGTGGTCACGGTGACGTATAAGTCGTATGACGTAAAAAACCTAACGCATCGATAATATATGATAACGAGATGTACTGATATCTTATACGAAATTGGACTCATGTTTTGAGCGACGCGACGGTGGCGCGCCAACAATAG